>OX031007.1:198605158-199855158 GCA_943735925.1 Pollenia amentaria | reverse complement strand
ACATCGAGGAAAAAAGTAACAAATTTTGGTTAAAAGTAACCAAAACGGCAACGCTGGAAGCAACACATTTTTAAGCTCATATTTTTAACATTTCTGTTTGTACGAAAGTGTTTGGTAAAAAGTTCTTTGCTCTAAACCGTATTGTCCTGACACACAACAAACTCCTCGTTCTCTCTAACACATTCCAAGTCTTTAACCTTTCAAGGATTTTATAATTTCATACCTCTTCTTGCTTCTGTTGTTCGTGATGTTTATTTTTTGCTGTTGTTGTTTACTACAGCTCCTTTTTCCTTCCATTCCATTTTGAATGTTGGAACGTTTCTGTAAGCAGCAGTGGTGAAAATAAAAGGAGCAAACACAACAATTGGCAGGAGGTTTTTCGGAGCATGTTAATTGTGCTGGTTTTCATTTTCAGAAATTATACAACGACATCAGTTTGTTGTTGCTATAGATAAAAAAAAATTAATTGAATTGTTGTTAATGTTTCTTCCATTTTTTCTGCTTAACACTCAGTTACTACTCCTCGCACTTTTCCTGACTGGCTCTTTTGTTCTGCTTCTAATCAGACCTTTTTTCGAAACATTAGCTGTGAAGTCAAGGAAACTACTAAAATGTCAAAGACTTTTTGTAAAGACAAATACATATAAAAAGAAATAAAAATACATTTTAGTATTTTATACTCACAGTATACGAAATATGTGAAATGGAATGGAAAGGGGCTGGCCAAGACGGTATTGTATTACTAAGTTGTGACAACAAGATTAAAGACTGAAAGATTTTCATGTAATGATTCATCCAAAGTAATAAATTAAACGAGACTTTTATATATTTAAAAAAAAGCAGCGAAATAATATCTTTCATATTTTCTTGAAAATTTAAACATACACTTAAAGAAAAAACATGGTTGTGGTAAACATATTCTAAGAGCAATATTTCATGATTGTAGTCAACATATTACGATTATTATTGAATCATATTATGACCAAATATATTCGTAATATTACATCATAATATTTTTCCCTTACCCTGCGGCCACACGATAAATTTTTTGTTGATAGTCTTGTACATATACTGTTTGTCAATATTTACATAAATTGAAAGCTGTAGCGTAGGCTGCACACAATTTTTAAGCAATTTACTTTCAAGATGCCATCAAGAAAATAATTTATACTGACAAATTAAAAATTTGCTCACTAAACTTCAAATCAGCTGTTAAATTGAACGTAAAATTGCAAAAAAAATGGATAGTTAAAATTGAGAGCAATCTCGTGATCAATTTAAAAAGTGTGAGTGTGTTAGTAAAACAAATGAGAGTGAGAGCAAATTGTTTTTACTACATCATATTATAATTTCATGTAATCATATTATTATCAAGTTAATCATAATAAGATAAGAAGTAATCATATTATTATCATGTTAATCATAATAATATGTAGATTAAATGTAAAACCGAAAAATATATCTATATATACAAAAATAAGTTGTTCTATGTTCGTCATTTTATAACTCGAGAACCACTCAACCGATTTTTAAACGAGTACATGCGTTGGAAAGGTCTACTTTCACTGATGGTTTATAACCATCGAAAAATTTCTAGGAATATGCGTTATACGCGCACTTTTATGATGGCGTGTTTTCTTTATATAAAATGTATTATTTTCCATATGAGAATTACATTTTGTCGGTATAAGGCTCTGCTTGCTCGCGTCATTTGACTTATTTAATTTCTGTGTGTTTATTGATTGTCATTTAAGTTTACAGTGCGAGCATTGACATTTTTTAATTATTGATTTGTAAATTTTTTTTTCTTTTTGATGTTCTAAAAAATTTATATTATTTTGCACTTCTTTTTCAGGAAAATGTCTATTCTTTCTAGAAAATAAAATTTTGAATACAAAGACGTAAACGTATGTTATTGTATTGTCCAGCAACGCGGGCAGGGTTACTCTAGTTTAATATATATATATACATATATATATGCTTATTTACTTACTGGCAACCTTAACGTAAAACTGTTACAGATATTTCACATTATAATATGATGCAACTTTAAACATAATTAGTCAATTCACAAGGTATCCTAACATGTCATATTGTCAAAATGTCCTAATATTTCACAATGGTTTAAAAATATTGTTGTTGGTTTGTTAACAAAAAGTGTCTTAAATAAATAGAACGTTGCTTGCTGTGTTTATTGTGCTGTCGTAATTAATCAGAAAAGTCCAGCACTGAGCGGCTGAGCCGTACAACAATATTTTTAAACCATTGTGAAATATTAGGACATTTTGACAATATGACATGTTAGGATACCTTGTGAATTGACTAAATATGTTTAACCTCTTTTGTCGTAGGTCGCAAATTAATATAAATTTTATATATAGAACTTTCATTCTTTTTCTCTAAAATAACACAAAACAATGGTCAATATTTTTGCACCATTTTTAAACAATATTAAATTTATTTTAGCATTGATATTTTATTTTGTGACACTTTACACTTTTTTTTTAATATACCTACATTTTCTTTAAACTTGGGTTTTTAATGGGTATTTTTTTTTAAATTGTTTAACCACTGCATAACAATTAATTCGACAGGCATATGTAAAACAAACGACACAACTGATGCCTAAATATTTTACAAATGGCGATACCAAAATATTATTACAGTAAAGATATTTTGTTTGCATCTTAAACATTTTATGAGTACACATATAGAAAGTAATCATGTTATGGCTATTAAATATCATTAAATGGTTGTGAGGAATATAATATGTTTTCAAAGTTATCATTATTTAGTTGTTATAAAAATTATTATTTTTCAGTGAATCATATAATTGCGATAAACATTGACATGTTTACAGTAACTATAATATTGTAGATATTAAATAAAAATAAGAATATTTTGTGTATGACAACAATATATTCTTACAATAAACATTGTGTAGTTGCCGTAATCATGTTGAACCATATTTTTTCTCTGCGTGTACGCTTTCGACTTTTTTGGTTGAGTTTGTGGTACTTAGGTAATCTTAAACGTAGTCAGTTTAATTTTTATACCTACACCACAGTAGGGGAGAGAGTATTAGTAGAGTAGCTGATGTTTGTAACACCTTAAAAGTGTACGGGTACACCACCTTCTAGTATTCTTTGAATCGATCTAACGATGTCCTTCAGTCCGGCTGGATGGCTGTCCATGAAAACCTTGTGGGCAAAGTACAGGTCGCAATTTGGCCGATAATTTGATGAAATTTGTTACATATGTGGGTTCTAATTGCCACAAGGACAAAGCCTATTGAAAAAGGTGAGAATCGGGCCATAATTTCACATAGCCCCCATACAAGCTTCTTTGCGGAATAGAGTATTTGTACCCCATAAATCTTATTATGTTGGTATATAGATAAAATTTTGTCCAAACTTGTTTTTATTGCATTCTATATCGTCTTGCCAAATTTGATTGGAATCGGTCCATATTTGACCAGTGCTCCCATTCAAATTCTACTCCCGAAAATTGACAGATTAATGCTCTTTTAGAATTTTCTTTTAAATGAAATAAACCTAATGCGTAGTAGTTAATTCAAAGTTATTTTTTTTGTGAAAATCAGAATTTTGTATTCTAAATAATCTTTTGTGTGCTACTTAAATGTCTCGAGGTAATCTTAAGTGTAGTCAGCTAATTTATTTTTTTAATTTTTTTTGTAATCTATGGAGTATAATAATTTTTTGTTATATTTCCTACATTTTTATCAGGCATGCTTGATATCACATTTTAAAATCCCGTTACTGATAGCAAAGGCGTTATAACGCAGATGTATTTTGACATCAGTACTATGATAAGTGTCTTTGTTTTTGACCCCATGACACTTTCCATCATTTTGATGTCAGCCTTAACATCAATTGGCCAATTTGTCATCAGGGTCAAAAATTTAAATTATGTCATCAATGAGATGACACATTGGCATCACAGAAATGACGAATCGGAGTCGATTTAATAAAACATGTAATAGTGCGATGTCTCAGTAACATTATAGAAACAGCTGTTTAGGTTTGTCATTAAATTAAGTCTTTAGGGTTGACTTAAGTCAAAGTGATTATTATTTACTTACCCGTTACA
Organism: Pollenia amentaria; assembly: GCA_943735925.1. NCBI lineage: Eukaryota > Metazoa > Arthropoda > Insecta > Diptera > Polleniidae > Pollenia > Pollenia amentaria. The sequence goes on along the minus strand of OX031007.1, from coordinate 199,851,048 downwards.
CATGTTGCTTCACTTTTGTTGTATTCCGCCCTTTATTTAAAGAAGAACTCTCAACCATAAGACACTAGCAACATGCCCGATATGGTTTTGTAATCATTCTTCTTTTAAAATTTTATGTATTTAACTAAAAAATAGAATATGGGAATTTTTGCTTCACATTTTACTTTTTAAACATGAACATAATGTTAATGACATTGATGTCACAATTCTGGTGTTAGGTTATAATCAATATGAAGATGGATTTTTCAAGTAACCTTAGCCAAGTCAGTTATTTTTTTAAGATGTAATTTTTGTAATAAAGGATTAGCTGTCAAACGAATGGTCATACTGGTCCCTCTTTTTGACATTTTTGATCAGTTTACTTAGACAAATTATCATGAATAGATTAACACCGTAAAAACTTTACCAAATTATCCAATTATTTGAGATCTGTTATCGATTCTCTTGTTCTTTTCCTCTTTTGTTCAGTGTGGCCATTTTGGCATTTTTGCAGCTAAATTTAGCATTAAAAATTGTTATTTAGCTGCAAAATTTTCATTTAGAATTTACTATTTTATTTAGCATTTCTATAAAAAGTTTTTGACTTTTTTTAGCATTATTTATTTTAAGAATAATTTTATTTATTTCATTTAAATTTTTTATAAATTATAATAAATTTGTACCAAAAATAGTTGTACCCAAAATGAAATTTCATTGTTAAAAAAAATTGAATATTCAGGGAATATAAGAAATCATGTTGCTTGTAAATATTATTTGCCCATTGATATTACGATATTAAAGTATGTACAAAGAAATTTCACTTTGTATTTAGATAAAAATTCTAGAGTGCAAATGCTTACAAATTTTTCTTTTGTTCTAAGCTGCTGAAAAAATAATAATTTTAAAACTTCAACTTTTCTGTAACTTTTAACTTTAAGAAATAAAATTATCTAAAAAATTTTTTATACCCATAGAAACAAAATCGTTTAAATTTTGAATGTATCGCAGGTTTTCGGGTCGCCTAAATTAAAAATTGTATTAAAACTACCTGAGCTACATACTTATATGTTTCAGATTCTTTACCAAAATATACTCTCTTGTTTTAATAACCATTTATTTAAATTTCGTTAAAAAATATGTCACTAAAATGTATTTAGTTTCGAATAAAATTTCATACTAGTAAAGCACTTTTAATTAAAATCTTTAAGAAGTTTTAGCATTTTTTTAAATAATTTTTTAGCATTTTCTTTAAAAATGTTTATAGTCTGGTTACACTGCTTTTGTTGCTTAAATGATGAAACAGAATTGAGTCTGCAACTTCAGGCAACAATTTTGAAGCCCATAATTAAAACGTCGACCGTAACTGCAATTTTCTCTCATTTCTTTCGTTTTCTTTTGTTCTTTTTTTTCTTTGTTTACAAAATGTATGAAATTGAACGAAAGTATGGTAGCATTGTTGGGAGAATAATTGTTTCTATGTGAGAGCATGAGTAAAAACGTCTTCAAAATAAAATGGATTTTATTTCTCGACCGCATTCTCTGGCATAATTTTATGTCAAACTGTATGGAAAACAACGTTCAGCCCCAGTTCTGTTTCATCATTTACGTGTTAGTTAATAAACAAAATTTCCGCATATGCATTGGGAACAATACACAACTACGGACTCCATTACATCCAGAATCTTCAAAATATCTTCAAAAATGCAGCTGGAGCTCGTGGTCAATGGCGATCATTACCGCAACATGATCAATGATTTATATTTTGAAAATATGGATGGCACTGATCAACAGGATGGCCTTAATTGGCATAATGCGATTGCAAGTATTGAATTATAAAAATTTTTTTATCAAAATTGACCTGGCAATAATTAGCCTTCGAAGTCGCTTATTTCTTGTGGGGCTGCATAAAAGACTAGTTTATTCTTGCAGACGGACTCCATTTCATCCAGAAAAATACACCGTTTGGTATGGCTTACATGCTCATCGGTACTTATATCTTCAAAATGGCAGCCGGAGCTCGAGGTTAATAGAAATCGTTGGCGCACCAGGATCAATGATTTTTGTTTTGAAAATATGGATGACACTCATCCAGGCGTTATGTGATTTTAACAGGATGGCGTTACGCGTCATAAGGCGATTGCAACCATTGATTTACTAAAATTTGGATATAAGTTTATTTCGAGAAATGGACCTGTCAACTGATCTCCAAGGTCGAGCGATTTGACACCTCGCGCTTATTTCCTTTGATGCTGATTATTCTGGTAAAAAATCAACAATTAATGCATTGATGGGTTACATTGTTCGTGTTATTCGTAACATATGGCCAGCAGTGCTCGAAAAAGTGATCCAATATTGGACGTCCATATGCTCAAAATCATTTTCAAATGCTAATTAATGCCAATGATTTTTCGAATAAAAAAATTTTTTTTTTTTCATTATTTATTTATTGAATCTTCATATATTAAATATGAACTAACAATAATTAATCAAATCTTATACTAATACTTTATTTTTGTCCTGCCAATGCTAGATGAAAATTTTTCTCTTCACGGCTTCTATTCACATATGTAGATTTTTAGCGGTCTTCTCGTCGGATGAGTTCTGCAGTATCTCTTCTCCTTAATCTAGAGTGGCCGCTGTCATTTAAAATATTTCGAGCTTAAATAATATGTATTTAATTTTTGTGTTGCTTTTTTTTAACAATTAAAAGTTCTATTGGTCTTAAAGAAACACCCTAAAGGTTTCTTTTGAATTTATTGAATCTTTTGCTGATTTGTTTTCATTTTTTTCAGCTAGTGAATAATTCACTAAAATGTAATTACAAGTTTCGAAATATCTTTAAATATTTCATTAAAAAGAACCCGAAAATAAAATCTATTTTATCTGATGATTTACTTTTTTTTCTCTCTCTCGCCAAATTAGCAAAAAATAGTCTAGCCGTCCCAAATAATTTACACAAAAACAAATTCTCAAAAAAATGTCTACTTAAAATTTTAAAAAATTAAAAAAAAAGAAAAACAAAATATATTCAGCAGCATCATAATTTTATGTTAAGAATACCTGCTAACAGCCAAACTGACTGGGCCGCCGCATTCAATAGTTTTTGAAAATTTTTGAGTCACAGAAAATTATTACTTTTTTTTTCCAACGAACACAAACATACAAACTCATTTATCTTTATGAAAAAAAAAAAAATAAAAAATTTTGAAACTGAAACGTAAAAGAAAAAAAATTAAATATGTTTTTACTTAAAAATATTTGTATTACAAAACTTTTTACGTATTTTTTTTAATATACAGATCTAGGGTTTTATTTACAAACCGCATAAGTCCATTTTTTGTTGATTTCGATTGTCTTCAAAAATAGTTTTAATGTTTTAAACAATTTTTAAAATAAAATGCCTCAATTTCGGTTTTATTATTTTTTTGGACAACAACTTCTTTTTTTTTTCATACCGTTTTGAACACTAATAAAAAACGGTTATGTTATGTTTTTTCCTTTAAAGAGCACAAAAGTTGTTTTTTATTTAAATTAATTTGTTTAAATAGTTTTAAAAACGAAACAATTCTGCGGATAAAATATTTAAAGCAAATGTTTTGTTTATTTTTAAAACTAATTTATCGCCTTAAAAAGTCAACTGCAAATACGTTGTTATACTTAAAGTCATAAAAAAATATTCTTCTTAGGGGGAACAACTTCAGGTTGCTTTCTAAATGGAGAAAATATCTAGAAGACAATAAAGTTACTTACCTTATTCTCTAACACAAAAGTACATACTTTTGTACATACGTTGTTATTAATGGCTTACACAAAAGCTGTTTAATTTTTCTTTAAATTTTTATCTATAAAAACTTTTCGTTACTGATTTTCATAAAATTTCATAAATGGTTGAATTGGTCTGGGTTGACGCTATGAAAGTTTTCTTTCAGAAAACCTGAGTTTATTGGTGCGAGGGGAAGAGAATAGGCTATTGCTCTCGCACCTCTCACCCCTAAACTGAGACTCTATGACAGAAAACTTTCATAATGTGAACCCAGACTTAACAACATTTTTGTTTACCGAAAATAATTTTTTCATGTTGACATACGTTGTTTTATTTAAATTTTTGCAAGATTTAAAGTTAAGGAGATCTTTATGACTTATATCTTCTTGAAAAATGTTTATACTTAGTTCAAATTATCTAATAGAAATATAATTTTACCTTTACTGAAATTTTAGTTTAAAGACAAACGTTGTTATTTCTAAAATTAAAAAAATGTTTTTTTTTTAAATTTTCCATATATAAAAACACATTTCAAATCTTGATAAATATCTCAATTTGTAATAATTTTGTTCAAAGAAAACCTTATGTGGCGACATACGCTGTTTTATCTTTATTTTGAAAGTTTCAAACTTAAAAATACCTTTATGACTTATTTTCTCGTACAAAATTTCTAAATAATATTTCTTTTATTATTTAGCCTTAACTGAAAATTTTGATTTAAGGACGCACGTTCTTGTTTCTAAAATTTCTAAAATAAAAATAGTTTTTCTTATTTTTTATTAAAAAAAAAAACTTAAAATTAATTATGTGATTTATTTTAGATCTCAATTAATGGCTTTATTAGTGATATTATTGTTGAACGAAAACCTTTAGTGATAACATACGTTGTTTTATCTGTATTTTTGAAAGTTTTAAACGTAAAAATACCTATATAACTTTTGTTTTCGTAAATAATTTCATACCTAGTCCGGTCTTTATAAGAGAACTATCATAGTGCCTTAAGTCATAATTTAGTTATTTACACATACGTTGTTGTTTCTAAAAATATTTCAAAAAAGGCCTTTCTTAAATTTTTCATTAATCAAAACTTTAAATTAATTGCATTATTTATTTAAAAACTTAATAAATGGTTGAATAAGTAACAATATAGTTCAATGAAAACCTTGACATACGTTGTTTTATCTATATTTTCAAAAGATTTAGCCCAAGCAAGTTCTGTTTACATTTAATAAACGTCGAAAAATGTCTTGCCTTATCTATTTATTATTTAATAATATTTGTTTTGCTTAAGCTAAAAATTTCAATTTGATGACTTAATCGGTTATTTCCGAAAACAGCAGATACATATGTTTTCATAATGTTTTGTATTGTTGGCTTTTCATGTTTAATTTTTGTTGCTGTTGGCTTAGAGTTTATATGTTTTTTTTTAAATGTTTTTAATTATTTGCTTTTCAGCAAATGCTGACAATTCTAACACTCCCACTCATTAGCAATAACTTATTAAGATATGACACTTAAAATTATTATTTTTATATTATTATACCACCCTACACTAACACAGATGTGGAAGATGGTGGCCTAGCGGAAAAAAGAAGGAGTACGGATGCCTTCTAGAAGGCCTCGGTACTCATTCTTATGGATGCACAAGGCCTGCCTGCTGCATTCCATATAAAGGGCTGCATGAATAACTTCATTCATGAACATACTGAAATGTTTATTCAACGAAGTTCTTATTCCAATAAAATTCAGACCACTGAACAAACTGTTGTTTTATTCATGCTACTAGCAAACACATTTCGTTTCATATGGCAAACACAAATGTGCTGTTAACACAACACAAGTGATTGAACGTGTAGTAAAATTTATATGAAAATCACTTAGTTTTTTGAGTGTTTTTCTTATAAATTTTACTACACGTTCAATCACTTGTGTTGAAGACTTTGTTCAATGAAACGACTTTTGTTTTACAGTTTTCACTCTCTCATTTGTTTATATAAATACTCAATAGCAAAGTTGCCACTAAGTAAATTTATGTAATTTTTTCTTTTTTGTTACCTTTACAATAATATATGTAACTAGCTTAACCCGGTGCGCTTCGCTACACTGGTAAAAAATAAATAAGAAAAAAATTGCAGTATTTTTTTAATGTGTAATTTATTTATTTTTGCTCCCCTGCACCTACCCCCTTTTTTTTTGTTTTGAAAGTTGTCCTGTAAAGGTTGATATCTTTTGTGTTCAGATATATGGTATTTAATATTTCTTTATATGAGGGGTACTGCTCCTCCTCTGTCTACCCCGCCCATTTATATATTGAAATTAATAGTTTACCATAGTAGTAGCTGTAACCACGTTTGAAGACTCTTCCTTTAATAGTTCTTCTGTTGAGCGATACTTAATTTATGCATCCTATGGAAGGTATTTCCCCCCTTGCGCCTACCCGCTTTATTTTTATTTTCAAAAGTATAGTATACCATAAGAGAGACTTCTGCAAAGTTTGAACATTCTCACTATAAAAGTTCTTAAGATATGCGATATTAACCATTGGCGTCCTATGGTGGGTACCACTTCCCCCGCTGCTATTATATTTCAATTTGGGGGCTCTGAAGATCCTACTACCAAAAGTTCAACAAAATGCGTGCAGCGGCTCTTAATTATATTTCTATCTATGAGAGGTACTGCTCCTCCCCTGTCAACCCCGCCCATTTTTATATTGAAATTTATATTTTACCATAATAGTAGCTTTAACCAAGTTTGAAGACTGTCCCTTTTATAGTTCTTCAGTTGAGCGATATTTAATGTATGCATCCTATGGGAGGTATTTCCCCCCCTGCGCCTACCGCTTTATTTTTATTCTCAATAGAGTAGTATACCATAAGAGTGACTTCTACAAAGTTTGAACATTCTCACTATAACAGCTCTTAAGATATGCTATATTAAACATTGGCGTCCTATGGGGGAACCACTTCCCCCGCTACTATTTTATTTCAATTCCGGGGCTCAGAAGATCCTACTGCAAAAAGTTCAGCAAAATGCGTGCAGCGGCTCTTAAGATATGCGATAATTAATATTGGCATCCTATGGGGGTACCAATTCCCCTGCCCCTATCGAAAAAATAAGTAGCCTATTTTATTTTTAGGGCTCACGTGATGTTACTGTAAAAATTTCAGGAAAATCGGTTCAGTAGTTTCGGAGTCTATAAAGCGACAAACAAACATACAAACATACAAACATACATAATTCATTTTTATATATATAGAAGATAGATAGATAGATTTGTAAAGCATTATTTAAATTAAATTTAAATTTTTTTCCTAACAACTTTTTTATGTACTTCCAAGCAAAACACATTGCTGAAAAATGTTTTTGAAAATAAAATGAAATTTCTTTGAAGTTTAAAAATTTACATTAAAAACAATTAGTTTACATTGAAAACAAAGTAAAATTTGTATTATTTTTATTATATTACTCTTAATGGTTATTTTTGTTATCTTTCCTAATGTTTTACATTTCTTTCAACTGGCAATACTGACTTTCAAATAAATGTGTTTTTCTATGAACTTATTCGACATTTATTCAGTGGTTGTTTTGTTTCAGAGTTGGCAGTATTCATATTCTCTTGTTTAGGTAAACAAAAAAACTGCATCTTACTCGTCTCTTAAATTTCGTGTGTTTGTTGCTTTCATTTCGTAGTTATTCATTATACTGAATACAACCGAAGCAAATACAAAATTATAATGAAAGTTTTATGAACATCATTATTAAGTTTCATGCAGATGTTTAATTCCATACTCATATCTTTTTTACACACGTTGTCAATGCGAGGTAGGCCTTCCGCTTTCGCTTCTTTGTCAGTTACATAAGAATGGCAAATGGACAAATAAAAAATAATTCTTTTACTTTGGCAAAAAAAAAAACAAGACAAAAAATGTTCCTCCTTCTCTTCTCCCTTCTCATAGAAGGGAATGTGGAATGTGTATCTTATCTTTTATGCGAAAGAGAGCCAAGGTCTTCTATGAGGCATCTTTAGCAGTTAGATAAAACTGATAATTAAATAAAAAAAAAATTTTTTTTAAAGAAGGCCTTTAAAAAGGCCTGAAGTAAGAAGGCCTTCTGAGTTATCCCGCTGGGAGTATACGTTATGTAGATTTTTTAAGGAAATTCACAGGAAAATAATAACGAGAAAAAATTCTCGAGGAAAAAAATTCTCCTTATTGTGAGTAGAATTCTTTTCACTTTTCCCTTTGATATTCTAACTTTATATCTGCTGGGAAACAGAACATGTGCATTAGGGTGTGTCAGTTTTATTCTCAACCAAGCGGTTGTCAAAATCGTAATCTACGACGAATTCTAAGAAGGTTTGCCCAAGTAACCATGGGTCTAAAATCGAAATGGAGCTTCCCATTTTTAAAGAAAAACTTTTCTTCTCGTATTTAATTTTTTTTTTTAATATGGGGCAGGCATTATTTGTGAAGCGGAAAACTCAATAAAAATATTTTGTTGGAATACCTTTATATTTGGCATAACTATAGTTTTAGTAGATATGAATAAGTGTGCGAAATAATTTTTTCTATGATGTTTATTTTTCAAAAAAGGTTTTTTAAATTATTTTTTCGAACTAAAAACTAATTCAACCAAAAAAAAAAAAAAAATTTAATTGATTCTTATAGAAAATCGATTGATCTTTAAATAAAACAAACTAATTTAAAAAAAAAAAAAAATTCCATCTGCAAAACCAATTTTAAGCAACATTTTTCTAACTTATGCCCCTATTGCGGTTGACAACTTTTTTAACAGTTTGGTCGTCGTTTATAAATTCGCATTGTCAATCTCAACTCAACTATTTTTGGGTTGTGTTTACTACTGTAAGTTTGGTCGACATAAACGTTATAAATAGACAACTGCTTATTAGTAGTTGAGTTGTTTTCAGTTTCAGTTGACTTGGATTTATAAAATAAAAAAAAAAAAAAAAAAACAAATAAGAATTGGAGAAACCGTAAGTAGAGAGATTTGTTAAGCTGAATATTAGAATTTCACAACATTTAATACATTCGCAGATCTTTTAAAATAACAACTTAAGCACAATTTGAGAGGCTTGTTAATCTAACTTATTTTGATAAAAAAAAGACATGAGAAATTAAAGTTTTAATAATGTGTTGACTTTTCTTTATTTTCAATCACCTCAAAAATTCTTTGGGGCATACTTTTATACAAATTTTTTACATATTGTAATGACACTTTTTTCTTTACATTACATTTTTGTTTCTTGCTTTATATTTTTTTTAAATTTTTAACTTTAATTTGTCTGCTTTTTTGTCAAACTCGATATTTTAAGTTGGCAACGCCATAACAATTTCAACTAAAAACAGTTGTGTTTCACAATACTAAAAAACAGTTTGGTGGTGTGAAAGTTGGGTCGACTTGTAGACAAACTGCGTTGAGTTGAGAACGACAATAGGGGCATTAATTAATTTTTTTGTTGTTTTAACCGAAATAAGCCTATAGCCTCCTTATTATATTGTAAAATTTTTATTATGGGACATCTATTAGTTTAAAAGTTATACAAGTTTCTTTACGTTATTGCATTGTTGTACCGCGGAAAACCGGAAATGACTAGTTTAAATTGAAAATTTTCTAACTATATAAAAAAATGTATTTGTTTATAAAAAAAGATTTTATATAATAATTTTTACAATATTATTAAATTTTTTTTTTGTAGCAAAATTTCGAAATTTTTATTTGCTAAAAATTCATAAAAAAAATTGGAAAATGGAGCTAATAATTTTTTCAAGCCATAAATAATTAAAATCTGTCTACAATTTTGATATTATTTACAAAAGTCGAAAAATTTTAATTCAATTTAAGAATTTCTTAAAACGCAATATTTGTATATTGCGGAGATAAAGGGCAAGTATGTTTTGAGAAAAAGTTAAGAACTTAACACCAATGGAAAATTTGCGATATTAAAATTTTGCAACCGACAAATTTTTCGATGTTAAACTTTTTCAACACAGAAAAAATTATTAAATTTTTTCAATCCCCAAATTTATTCCAAATTCATAATATCAAGCAAACAAATTGTTGATTTTGCACCTAATACCAAAATGATTATATTGATTACTAAAAATTTAAAAATTTTGAAAAAATGTTTGCAATAATTGATGTTTTTAGTTTTAATTAAAAAGTGATCAAAAAACTTTGCCATTTCAAACAATGTGTTAATTTATTTGAATAAATATTGACAATTCCTAACAACAATTCTACATGTTTAAATTATTTTATTTTAAACGAAAAAGTCAATTAAGATTTTCTGCTATTTAATTAAAATTTTAATTTAAAATTTATTTCAAAACAACTAAAATGTTAATTAAATCAAAATAACATTTTTAATTTTCTTTCAACTAAAAAAATAATTGATTCAATTATCACATTAATTAAATTTAAATACTTTTTAAACAATTTTTTTAATTGATAAAACACTTTTCTGTGTACATTTTGTCCCGACAAGGGCGACTGCTGTGCGGTTATGGTACTTTTTCTTCAATATATTTCTAGTTTGTATTGAAAATTTTGTATAGGACTGGAGATAGCGGATAGGTTTGTTAGAAATAAAAGATGGATATGAAAAGCTAAGTTGGGTTAGCCATACATCTACGAGCAGCCTACGCGCTACAGGGGCCATATTTGTATGGTTAAAATTCTTAAATTAGGCCCCTGTAGCGCGTGGATGCTCCTAGATGGGTCAAATGTATGGCCAACCCCACTTAATCCCACTTTACCACTTTATTTCGCACACTCATTCAAATCTACTAGAACTATAGTTATGCCAAATATAAAGGTATTCAAACAAAATATTTTTATAGGGTTGTAATCATCACAAATAAATACGAGAAGAAAAGTTTCTCTTTAACAATGGGAAGCTCGATTTCAATTTTAGACCCATGGTATCTTGGGCAAACCTTCTTAGAATTCGTCGTATATTACGATTTTGACAACCGCTTGGTGAATCTTTTTTAATACATGCAAATTGACCCACTCTAATGTACATATTCCTCACAAATATGTCACGAGACGGAAGATTTTTCTCTTTCTTAGAAAGCTGCCCTTTTGACATTTCTCTTTGAACCATATTTTTTATGCCGCAATATAATGAACTCAAATTTATTAGGTTGAGATTTATTTGCAAAACCTTTGTAAAAATTAACTTTTAAGTTTACCGCAACACTAGTAAATAATATTTAAGTAAGTAAATAACATTATAAAACAAAACAATATTACCAAATACAATTTTTTGCACAAAATAAAACGTTTGTTGAACTAATGCTTTTGTTAAACGTGGTTTGTGTTTTGTTATTTATGTTTTGATCACGCAATTTGTGTTGATTGTAGCGTCCTGTTTATACATATTGCCAATTCACTATCAAAAAATGCTTTTTGTCTCTTTCTTCGAAAGCTGCCCTCGCAACTGATTTGGGTCTTTTTCACACGTCACTTTTTACATATCTGTGTGTAATCTGTGATATTCCTACTAAGTGATACAGAACTGTTCGCTATGTTTTTCCTAATATTGTGTATAAAATTCATCGTTATGTCTTTTATAGTTTCCCCGTTTGAAAAGAATGTGTCGTTATTTTTTTTAAGTGGTGCGAGCAAATAAAAAACTTTAAACACATTTATTTCGAAATGTATTTTTTCTAGTTATGATAACGTTGCAGCATATGTATGTAGTTCTTCTTATAGATCGAATATTAAAGCTAACAAAATTTATTTTAACGGCAAGATCCGTTTATAAGCCACAAACTGTTATTATGCTCATCAAAAAGCAAAACAACAGGTTGATTGTTGCGGATTTGTGAAGCTTTGGAAAGACGTGGTATCAGAATTTTGGGGAATAATTTTACTACATAAGAATTTAATAGTAAAATAAACTGACTTTGCAATAAAACTATCACTCCAATACTAAAATATTAAATACGTGTATATTTTTGTACAACAATTTCTTTGATTTTTTAATTTTTTAAACAAATTTTTGTATTTTCATCTGGCTTATGTTCATCAAATTTAATTTGCATTAAATTATTTTTAATGAAGAAAGGAATTTACAACACGAAATGAATTAAAATTTGTTGAACATTTTTCATTCACTGAACCCACGGAAAGTTTGATTTGATATGTTTCGATAGTAACCACACTATCTCTTCAGAAATCTTTGCCATTTAACACTCACCGCCAATGACGACGGCTGGCAGTCTTTTTTAACATTCACTAAGAACGGATAGCGAGTATCCTTCGAGTGGAATAAAAGTTTCATAAAAACAAAAATTTCACTTGTTATTCACGATAGGGGTGAATAACAAGTGGCGCCACATAAAGGGTGTCTCAGTAAGAATGCACTTTTCAAATTTAGTGTAATTTTTTGTGCAAGTGGCAGCTTGCTGGCACATACACAGAATTATGGATTTTTTCGCTTGAAAAAAAAAATAATTTAAACTGGTAGAATTGTTGTTGGGAATTGACAAAACTATAATTAAATAAATCAAATAACTGATTGTTTGATATGGCAGGTTTTGACAATTCCCAACCACACAATTGTACCAGTTTAAATCATTATATTTTAGGCGAAAAAAATCAATTTAGATTTTTTGTCATTTGAATAATATTTTTATTCAGAAAAACTTAAATGTTAATAAAATCAAAATTATTTTTTTAATTTTTTTTTAACTAAAAAAATAATTGATTCAATTGTCACAATAATTCAATTGAAATACTTTTCAAGCAATTTTTTTCAATTGATAAAAATCTACTGAAAATTTGTTCTGTGTTTTACTCCAATTATTAAAAATGAACCGCTTTATGGAAGAACAACTCGTTACAATATCAATACAAATTCGTATTGTCATTTTAAAATGAAAAACTGAATTTTCACTGGGAAACCCTTTAGAACTTTTACATTAATCTTAACTTTATCTCACAGTTTTGTTCTGGCGGGTCCATGATTGGCTTTGGGTCCTAAAAAGGGTACACTCTCACAAATTTGTTTTTAAATACTATGGTATAGGGTATCATTTGGTCGGGCTTGATATATTCTTATTAAGTCGTCATACCTGTTAAAACTTTAAAATCAAATTTTATATTTATTGGCCAATTGATCTAGGATTTACCAAACATTTTGTGGTTTTAATTTATTTTTTATTTTTTTCTTAAACTTTATAAATTGCTAAGATTTTCTAGAAAAGGTTTTTAATATGTTCCCTTTTGTTTTGTAATAAAAACATGCTTTTCAAAACAATTTCCTTTTAACGAGTTCTTATCTTCCTCGATTGTTTATTTCCTAATAATTGTTATTGAAAAATATTTTGAAAAGAATATTAAATAAAATCATTAAAATTCTTATCAAGCTGATGCCTGGAGAATGATATGAGGTCAGTTCTATATTAATTTCTACGCATTTAATGAGTGTTTACGCATAATTACAGTAGTGGTGCTAGTTATAGGTATGCTAATACAAATAAGTACCACAATGTCATTTAAGTGCAAAATTGTGACTACACGCAGAGAAAAAACATGTTTAAATATGGTTACCTTCAACAAAACTATTTTTAAAGAACATTTTAAACATATTATGTTTAATTTAACCATATTATTGTCACCGACAACCATATTATTTTTAAATTAGTCCTCCATCAAGAAGCCACAACTATATTATGGTGAATACCATACTTGGTTAAAGTTTGCACGGTTGAGCATTAGAGTGTATCATACGGCCTTATTTTGAAAATCGTTGTTGTGGTCGTAAACGTTTGAAATTTCTGTCGATGTAAATTAAAATTACGTCAATAGCGATGTAAAGCTCAAAATATTTTTTTTTTTATTTTGTGTCGTTAACGATAATCATAATAGCAATTTTTAAAAACGACTGGTTTTCGGCTACGACAACGACACTTATAATAAGGCCGATTGTGGCCCTGGAAACCAACATGAGTTTAGAAAAGCACAGTTAAAACAATATAGCCATACGGGTTTAAAAAAAAAATGTTATTCCAAAAAGTTAATTGGGTTAGTTATTCACGGAAGGCAGGTTATCAGGGGGGTTACCGCGTATATCGATTCGAAAGAAATAATTTACGAATTCAAAAAAGTTGTACGGTGTATAAAAATTTTCATACTATTTGTTTCGAATAAACCGATAATGGAAAACAAAAAATCACTTTTACAAAACCAAATCTCTTTTACGAACAATCACTTTTTTTTTATCAGTTTCCGCTGTGTTTATAAAAACAGCCTCTTTCGTCATTTTGAACGAATACGAAAATCGTAATACACAGTACAAATTGTTTCAGTTATGTATTTTATAAAGCTTTTTGTAATAGTTCTATTCCTTCAATTTTTAGGAATGACTTTATACACTACCATACTATTATCTTGTATCTTCCTGTTACATTTTACCTTAGTTATCCGTTGGATAGCAATGAAGTATATTTTATGTACAGATAGCTAAGTTAAAATGTAACAGGAAGATACAAGATAATAGTCTGGTAGTGTATAAAATCATTCCTAAAAATGTAAGGAATAGAACTAATTACAAAAAGCTTTATAAAATACATAACTAAAATTTAGCTCATAGAATAAATTCGAAAAAAATTAAAATGTTGAATATAATAAAGTAGCTTATGAAAAGAAAAAATTCCCAGATTTGATATTTTGTTATATTAAAATGTTTACTTTAAAATAATAAAAAAATTTTTGTTAATATGCTTAATAACTATATTTTTTTTATCTGATCTGTAGTTCTGATATTTTTATTATTATTTTATTAAAGTCATAATTCCTGATAAGAAAAAAATTTTTAATGTTTTATAAAAGTTTAAATTACGTTTTAAGTAGAATCTTTTAAAAACCAAAAAAATAAATTAATGTTTTTTTTGACTATATGTATTATCTACACTTAAACAAGTTACAGATAAAACAACTTATCTCATTATGATTTTTAAACAGCGTGTTCACTACTAAAATGCAAATATTCTATGTTTCTATTATTATTTTCACAAGTGTTTCATTTTGCTGCAGAAAATGCGTTTTAAATGTTGATTTAACGCATCATGATGTTTAATCTGGCCAGGATAAAATGGAAACCCTTCATCTTCTTAAGACCTACAGTTGTTTATATATCAAATACAAATCATTAAGACAAGCATCTTTTAAAAGCCAAAGAGGATCTTTAGAGAACTTGTTTGTTACACAAAGCCATGATTTTTAAAACAAAAAAAAAAAAGTTTATGGTAAATGCAATTTCCCCTATTTGAATTTTACCCCAAAGACGCATAATGCGACAGAAATAATTGCTGCTACAACGTCAAACAAACAAGTAGCACATCCAGTTGCAAACAAAAGCTCGAAAAAAAGAAGAGTAATTAAAAATTTATTATTTTGATTAGGAGGGAAATAAAAAAGAAAATAAAATAACGAACTGGGGACTTTTTTCCAGTTAATTATTTACTACACAAGAAATAACTGAAGAATAGAAAATTTCACTTATGTTGACTTTGATGTTAAGATATTTTAGAAAATGAAAGAATGAAATGAAAATTTTTAAAAAAAGGGGTTTATACTTCTTTTAAAATTCTCGCAAAGAAAGCTGGAAAAAAGAATGGCTTTGTAGTAGAAATAAAATGAGGGGAGATTTAAATGTTTTAGTTACTTGTTTTTCTTTTTAAATGATAAAATAGAATTCAAAAAAATACATTTAAAAACAAAAAGAAATTTTAACAAACTGCTGCTTTGTAAAGAGAACATAATAAATACATATATACTTTGTTATTTTAAATGTCACTAATGTCTCTCTATAACTTGTCTGAAATTGAAAAAAAAAAAAAAAAAAAAAAAATAATTATTAATGACTCACTGCCATTTTATTTTGATTTTCTTTTTTTTTTTTAAGAAAATTTTTCTACAAAAATTCTTCAAAAAGTTTCGATTTTTTTTTTAATTTTGTGTAAACAAAATACACCTAATTCTGTTTTTACGCGAATTTGTTTCAACGCCATTCCAAAAAAAAAAAAAAAAAAAAAAATTCATAGGTGTTCTGGAAATCGAAAACGCAAGAATTTTGAAGTTTTTTCAATGCACTCTTAATCCAATTTTTTATAATTTTCTTATAGAATTCTGTTTAATAGAGAAATATTTGCATTGCATTGTATTTGTATTTCTTTTACTACAAAAATCTTATTAAAAAACGACTTTTTAATTCTTGCGTTTTGCGTTTTCGATTTTCCGAACACCTCTGTTTAATTTTATTTGATTAAACGCATTTTAAAAATGTGTGTATTTTTATTAGAAAAAGTTTATGCCGGATTTGGAGGATTAGGATTTTAAATTAAATGCATAGTTGGCAATACTTCAAGTTGTGTGTTTGGAAAAAGTCCACACTATCAAAACAGGGGCAACCGCAAACATCAGTCCAGAACGATGAGAAATTTGAATTTTCTGACAGTACTGGTTAGATGACATTTGTTCTGTAGAGACACGCGCTTCATAATATTAAAATTAAGGGCGAAATAGCACCTGCTGATAAGCCAGCAGCTTAAGAATTCCCAAAAACTGGCTGAAATACTTGAAGATGGTTCCTACACTCTGGACCAGGTGTGGAATGCGGATGAAACTGGCCTTTTTCTTGAAACGAATGCCAAGTTGAACATATGGAGCTAAAATCATGATAAAAAGGTTTAAAGTTTCCAAAGATCGTGTGACCTTTTATTCGGCTCGAATCAAATTTAAAATCGGATGTTAAAGCCTTGATTGTAAATTGAACTCTAAAGCCGCGGACGAGGATGTAAATATGGGTTCATTATCCTTTCACTGGGCTGCTATTCAAAAGGCCAGGGTGTTACCCTGAACTTTTTACTTGTTTTATTTATTGTTATATAAATAACAATTTTGTCACGGAAGTTCGGCACTATATAAGCTATAAAGGCCTTGATTTAAAAGTTTTGTTGACAATGCACTCGGTCATCCACATTTAGATCATCTAAAGGTTTAGTTCTGGTTTTTGTCTTTAAATAAAAGTTGATTCATTTAGATTTTTTTTTTGAATTTAAAATAAAAACTTAAAATAGAACAGGGGGCTAATTCTGGCAGTCGTGATCGAATACTCTTTTGATTCGAAAGCAATTTTATTTTAGGTCTTTCAGTCTAAACTGAAAGAATCGAAATTATTTTTTCAGTGTTGTACACTCATAGAAAAATGCATCTTCATATTGATGATGCCCTAACATCAGGATTGTGACATCAATGTTTTTACAAATGGCATCAATAAGGCAAACAGCGACATCAATCTAATGTCGAACGTTATCCAAAAATGTTATCATATTTTATGCGTCATCTCCGCTTTGACTACATTGACATCAATTCGATGCCACATTTTGTGTACACTGATAGAAAAGGCGTCATAACGCTGATGCATTTTGATATCAGTACAGAGAAACTGTCATCAATACGGTGACATACTGTCATCAGTGCGATGAAGAACTGTCATCAGTACGATGACAAACCGTCATCAGTGCGATGACATAATGCATCTTATAATTGAGAGTTCTTCTGTTAACAAAGGGCGGAATACAACAAAATTGAAACAAACATGTGTAGCGGGTAAATACATAATGATATTCTCTCCATTTGACTTATGGTCAATTACAATGACTCAGATTGATGACAGTTTGTCATCGCATTGATGACAAGCTTTATAAAGCCGACTCCAATTCGTAATTTCTGTGATGCGAATGTGTCATCCCATTGATGACATAACTTTTTTACCCTGATAACATTTTGGCCAAGTGATGTTAAGGCTGACATTACAGTGATGTAAAGTGTCATGGGGTCAATAACGAATACACTTGTTGTAGTGCTGATGTCAAAATACATCAGCGTTATGACGCCTTTTCTATCAGTGTAAAGCATTTATTTGAGTTTTCACAATACTGAAAAAATAATTTCAATTCGTTCAGTATCGACTAAAAGAATAAGAAACAAAATTGAATCCGGAACGAAAAAGTATTCGATCACGACATCCAGAATTATGGAATCTATATTATTGCACGAAAGAACAATCGCTGACATTTACTATTTCAAAATCACTTCATTCGAATGTTGTCTGCGTCTACGTTATAGGTGATCCATATGGAAGTTACAATTTTCAATAACTCTTAACAACATTGCAACCGATATCTCGCGAATTACGCGAGTAGTGTTAGCTTCCATGTGTTTAATAGTTGTTGGCTTATAGACGAGAACTTTTGACACCCTACAGAAAATAATATAGAGCAATGACATCACAGGATCTAGGCGGCAAGCTTATAGGTCCGAAACCCAAAATTAGCTGCTCATCATAATTATTGCACAATAAAACCATTGCTGAGCGCGCCTTGTACGTCGTAGCACCGTCTTGCTGAAACGCAATTATTCTGTAGTGCGTGCCATTTACGGTTATTTTCTGCCAGGGTCCATACCTTTACTCTGCTACAGGTCCTATATTCTTCTCAATACAGACTTGTCATCAAATTACATACACTGAGACTCGAGCTTATGGATGGTGCTGGTCACAGTGGCCTCAAAAGATCGATAACACACACTTTATGTTACGGTGTAAGCATTTCCATGATAAATTGTCAAAAAATGCTGAATAAAAATAAGGTGACTGTATGATACCAATCACGTGGATTTTTGCATAAAAAGCAAATTAAAAAAATTGTCTAAATTGTTCACCCTTCACAACAAATAGCCACTTTATCAAGGAATAATTTCAACTTTTAAGATCTACTGTGTAAAGCAAATATTCAGGTATATTTTAGACAATTTGAATGAATGATACAAACTTAAAAGTCACAGTCACAGACGAGTGGAAGAAATTTTCTATTCTGGACTGTATCAAACATGGTGCTTTTCTATTGTTAAAAAAAATATTTATATTAGATATTTATCTTATTTTACCTGTTATTTAATTCGTAGGTGGAACCAAGACCCTCATTTTATATAGATACTCCATCTTTTATGACATGATATTATTTTACGCGAGTTTTCGAGGAACATGTCGTTCGCGTAAAAACAGAATTAAGTGTATTCATTTTATTCCTCGATATATTTCAAAAATAACCAGAAAAAAATACACAATGTCAAAATTTTAATGACTTAAACATGACCACAAATCAGCAAATTATAATAAAAAAAAAAAGACTGGAAAAATATCAATGAAAAATTTGTGCTTTTTGAAAAACACACACACACAAAACTTTATAAAGCAATTTGTTAATATTAATTTTAAAAAAATCACAAAAAACTAAATACTTTGATGTCGATTTCTCTCTAAGCCAACATAATTTTAAAGTTGAGATGTTTATGCCTGTATTAATAAAAATATTTTAAGTATAATAGAGGCTAACAACCAGGGACCAAAAAAAACAGTTATTTTAAAGTTTTAAAACAAAAAAAAAAAGCATATAGAAATAAATACTGGCAAACTGATTCAAGAATAACATATTGATGCTTATGAACTTTTCTTTGATAAAATATTATGATCTTTAAAGTTTTGATTTTTATTTTTTCGCTCAAAAATTACAGTTTTTTTTTGATTTATATTTTTTTGGACAAAAGTAACAGTTATAGGTCGAAGGAATAATATTTAATTTAGTAACAGTTATTTTTTTGATTTTTATCTTTTCGAGCAAAAATAAAAGTTATTCTTTACAGAAACGTACGTGTTATAATTATTGAGTTTTCTTTAAATATTTATTTAAATGTGTGATCATCATTGGGATATCTTATAAATATTTAAAGTCAACCAAATAATTATAACACGTACATTTCTATAAAGAATAACTTTTATTTTTGCTCGAAAAAATAAAAATCATAAAATAAATTGATCGAACAAATAAAAATATAAAAATAACTGTTACTTTTGTTAAAAAAAAATAAAAATCAAAAAATAACTGTTATCATCTGACTTATATCAAAAAAGGAATAACTGTTACGGTCCCTGCTTACAGCACAAATTTTTATGAACATTTTCCTTAAAAAACGTTTGTTCAACTTAATAATCCTTTATGAATACGGGGGTTAATGTTTGTTAGAATTAACAAAAAAATAAATTTTTATATAACAATTTAAAAACTTGTTATAAAGAGTGTTTTTTATAAAAAATGGAATAAAACAAAGATGAATTTTTTAAACTGACATGAAATTTACTCTATTCGAAAGATAAACTTCTGGCATTATAATTTAAATATGACTTCTGGCATATGAAACGCCACGGCTGGCTCCGACGTAGTCTAATCTGTAGCCCGTTTCTGTATTTCTCGCATCGTAAAATTTCCCGCATGAAACGAGTGAATTATGACAAAAACAGTGCAATATGAAACAAAAAATGGTTTTTCTCACATAAGTGTTTCTGTACTTTTACTTTGCGAGAATTATCTGTCATTTAAATAATTTTCCAGCAATTATTGGAAGGATGTGAGAACAAGTGTTTCTGTAACAATATTTTGCAAAAAGTTTCTCACAAGAACTGTCAAAATAAGTCATATTTGAAATTGATGCGAGACAAAAAAAATTTAAAAAAATGGAGCCCAAATTATGTATGTATGTGCACAAGAATGTGTAGGTATTATTTTATTTTATTTTAAAAGAAAGAATTTAAATGATGAAAATAAGTATATAAAACACAATTGTTATATTTTGTTATTAAAATTTTTTTAGCCTTTCATTGTGTTTGTCTTATGCAGGGCTGCCAGATAAATTTGTGAAAAAAAACGTCAATATCCTAAGAAAAAATAAAAAAATCGTCTATTTTTTTCGGACAATTTAAAATGAATTTTGACGAATTTTGTTCGATTTTAATCATATAACCACAAATTTTTATCATATAAACACTTAATAATAATAAAAAAAAACATTAAGTTCATGGGTAAAATACATATTTTATACATACATAAAGCTTGAGGTCTATTTAAATAAAATTATTTATTTTATTTTCCTTAATCCGATAAGAGTTTAAAATTTCAGATTGTTATTTTTCCCTGCAGAAATCACACAAAGGAGTGACAAAATATCATATTGAAGTAAAATAAACACTTTTGGACAAAGTAAAAGGCAAAAATTTCCTAAAGTGCATTGACTGAAAAATTGGGTAATAGTTTAATCTTTTGATCACATAAACAAATGTATTTAATAATCCAAGCAAATAAAAATTAAACAGTTTTCGTTCGAAATTTTGCTTTTGCCGATACATTTTTTAATCTGCCTTGTTTTTAAAGATATCGGTTTTTTGTGGTGCCTAATACGCAAACATATAAAACTATTTAAAATTGTTTTTTTTCGTAGACTGAATCGTCACTAGAAAAAAATCAGCAAATTGTCACTTTGCCAATTTTGGAACAAAAAAAATCGTCAAAATGTCGATAAATCTTTAAATCTGGCAGCCTTATTTTTATTATATATATTTCTTTCGTTGACGTTTCGCTTGCATTTGACACTTAATTACTGGAAGTATTCCAGTTAAAACAGAATCTGTGTTGTCTGTTCTCGCATTTAAATACAGAAACACTTTTTTCTCACAAATCGAGAAACGATGAAATTTTTTGTTTCACACTTAATGTGAGAAAATTTGCGATGCGAGAAATACAGAAACGAGCTACTGGAGGTTTAATTTTCGACGACTTTTTCCAACATTTGTGGCGTATATCGGCAATAACGCGGCGAATGTTGTCCTCCAAGTGGTCGGCCGTTTCCGGCTTATCGGCTTAGGCTAGCGTCTTCACGTATCCCCACAGAAAATAGTCTAGCGGCTTTAAATCCTAAGATCTTGTGGCATGAGCTGTGTGACATGTCATCGTGGATAGTGGGTAGTAAAACACACCAAACAGTCAGTTTTTTTTTGAATGTAACGGTGTCTCAACATACACTTGACGATTATCAACACTCCAAATAAGGCAGTTTTGTTTATTAACGTATCCTTTCAAACAAATGGGTGCTTCATCGCTAAACAAAAAATCGCTTTTGAAAATCGGGATCAACGGCAATCTTGTTTTGGGCCCATTCACTGAATCTACGTCTTGCTAGATGACCAGTCAGCCAATTCATGTTGAAATGCCAAACCGAACTAAACATAAATCACTTGACAGCTGACAGAATGGCCGCCAGTTAAAAAAGTTTTGCCAACTTAAAGTTGTATACCTTTATAAAAACACCCTTTAGTATATGAAAGCGTAGGCATTGAAAAAAAAATAATATTACCTATCAAAATTTTTAAGAAAATTTATACAAATCGTCGTCAAGCCTGCAAGTAGTGCTATGTGTTTTTTAATAGGTTTTCAAGACAGCGAAATAACTGATTATTTTATCCTTTTAAGATATATTATTTACATAATTTTCCTCAATGATTCCACGGATTAATTTACTAAAATACTTGGTAATAAAAACTTCGGATATAATCTCTGTTGCAGAGCTGTGCATGGTTTTTAAGAAAAACTACACATAATACCTTTTGAAGAAGCCTTTTTTAATATGTTGCTACCCAATTGAACAAATAACACTTTTTGTTTTATTTTAAATATAACAGCAATATAGAAAATTGAACAAAGTAATAAAATTAATACATATTGAGTGGCAAAGATGGTTGAAAAAGGAGTGGTAATCTTTTTCAATATTGCTTCATAGTTTGAAGGAGTTTCATATTGTGATTCATCGACTTTTAATCGAGATTCATACACTGATATAAAAGGCGTCATAACGCTGATGTATTTTGAAATCAGTACTATGACAAGTGTCTTCGTTTTTGACCCCATGTCAGCCTAAACATCACTTGGTCAAATTGTCATGAGGGTCCATAATTTAAATTATGTCATCAATGCGATGACACATTGGTATCACAGAAATATCGAATCGGAGTCGGTTTTATAACGCATGTCATCAGTGCGGTGACAAACTGTCATCAAATTGAGTCATTGTAATTGACCTTTAGTCAAATTGAGAGAATATCATTATTTCACATGTTTGTTTCACTTTTGTTGTATTCCGCCCTTTGTTAACAGAATAGCTCTCATTTATAAGACCCCATCAGCATGATCGATATGGTTTTCGTAATAATTCTACTTTAAAAATTTGATGTATTCAGATAAATAATTCAAAAAAATAGAATATGGGAATTTTTGCCTCTAATTTTCTTTTTAAACATGAGAATAATGTTAATAATATATTATGACATGATATACTATGTCATCGCACTGATGACAGTGTGTCATCGCACTGATGACAATTTGTCCTTGCACTAATGACAATTTGTCATTGCACTGAAGAGAATTTTTCATTGCACTGATGTTAGTTTGCCATCACACTGATGACATGATACATTATGTCATCGCACTGCTGACAGTATGCCACTGGACTGATGAGAGTTTCTCATTACACTGATGACATGATATATGATGTACTGATGTCAAAACACATCAGAAATGCTTCATGCATTTCCTATCAGTGTACACAAAATGTGGCGTCGAATTGATGTCACTGCAGTCATAGCGTAGATGACGCATACAATATGACAAAGTTTTAGATTGATGTTTGTCATGGGTTTGAAGTCACGTTTTGCCTTATTGGTGCCATTTGTAATAACATTGATGTCACAAATCTGATGTAAGGGCATCATCAATATGAAGATGCATTTTTCTATGAGTGTAACAAATTCTTGGCTCAATTATTTTTAGAGTTTTATTTTCGTTTTTGTAATTCCCAACTATAGCTATGCCACAGCTTGAAATAAATAATTAATTTTGATTAAAAATTTTTCAATCATATAAATTAGATCCTGAAGATGAA
Organism: Pollenia amentaria; assembly: GCA_943735925.1. NCBI lineage: Eukaryota > Metazoa > Arthropoda > Insecta > Diptera > Polleniidae > Pollenia > Pollenia amentaria. Next base: position 199,827,449 of record OX031007.1, on the reverse strand, counting down.
CTGTTAGTTCGAAATACATCGGTCGGAAAATATAATAACGTTTTTTATTTTATATGGATTCAGAAGAGGCAAAACAATAACATAATGTATAAATATACCTTGTTGAGTTTTAAAAGCAATGCATGGCTGTTGTTGACTTTTGTATCACCAGATCGGATTGAAATGAAATTTCCAGGAACGTTTTTTGCCTATGGTAATCCCACGAAGCTCTACGTTTGTCTGCAGGAAACCAGAGTCTCTGGCGGGAATCGAACCCATAACCTTGGCGCTGATAGACTAGCTCACTACCAACTAGCCTACCGGAGGACGTGTTCGGAATATGGATATGTTGGTCTCGCCAGCCTTATCCGACTAACATAATGAAGTGGAGAATACATGGGATCTGGAAATTTTTTTTCGAGGGTAGAGTGAACGCTATCGACTTCCATCCATTTTTCTTACATAATCTGCTTCAACACTTGACCAGAAGCTGCTGAAAGGTTTGCCAAAGCGCTACATAGTACATTTTATTTATTTTGGTAGGTACATCCATCTGATATTAGGATAACCTTTTAATACGAAGCACAGTAACTTTCAATAAAATTTACTAAAGGGCGGTCCAACCATAAGGCATGATGTTAATTGTGAATCACACCTTAACGTCCAGTTTTTTCCCCAATTATCATTTCATTTTCGTAAAAGACTTCAACCATCTTAATGCGCTGCTCAATTGTGTACCTCTCCATGGTTGAATTTGCCAAACACTGAAACAAAGAAATGTCAAATTTAGTTCGGGAAAAAACTGGACGTGAAGGTGTGACTTACACTTAACATAGTGCATTATGGTTGCACCACTCTTTATTATATAATTATTTGCTCATTTCATATTTTGCTGTAAACGATTTAATGAAATTTTAAAACTTTCTTTAAAAAATTTTAACTTTTGGCAAATTGTTTGCGTCTTATATATACAGCCTCTCACACTTTAAGTGGGGCACCTGATAAAAGTTTTCAGTTTACATACTTTATGTTAATTATTTTATGTTGGTCGAAATTAAATTGGAATATGTTCTTAATTTAATTCATATAATTCATAGAAGTGATTCACATTAAATGAAAATTTTTAAAATAACCCCGGACTTTTATTCTGAGTTTCAAACAAAGCAACATAAGACGTTTTCTCAGTGTCCCCCTTATAGTGTGAGCATGGCTGCCAGATTTGACGATTTATTGTCATTTTGACCATTTTGGGGTAAAAAATAGATCATTGACGTTTTGACGAATTATACCCTAAATTTGACGATTTTTCATATGCCAAATTTTGCACTAATTTACGAAATGTTTAAGTATTATTTCGTATTTATGAATAACTTGTTGGATACTTGCGTTTATATGATTGACAGTAATTGTCCCGTGTGAGCAGTTCATAACACAAATTTAAATAGTTCATAATCCAAATTTCGATATTTTTAAATTTAAAATTATTCTTATGAAGAAAGGAATTTTACAATTTAAAATAAATTAAAATTTATTGATAATTTTTCATTCTTGACTGAGCTGGGAATTGAACATAGGTTTTCGCGGACAGGTTGCCCTGAGTCTTCAGAGAGGCTTGCCGTTTAACACTCACCTTACCTTGGTAGATCGAAATTTGCTTTGAATGACCTATTTAAATTGATTTACATGTTCTTCCTTACTTCTGTTTTTCGTCCTTTTTGTCAAGAACTCTTCTTGAAATCCAAGGTACATTTTTTTAATTATAGTTTACGCTTGGGATTCTGGTAATTGACGCATTTTTCAACCATTTGTATAAGCACTAAGGCACAATTTCTGATTAGTAAAATCGGTGTTCGAAAGCTCTCAGTTCATATGGTTCAAATTTTCTTTCTTATTCATGAGTAATTAAAGATCGGATTCGATGCACTTCTCTAATTCTAGACTCTAAAACTCTTGTAGCATATTCGGATATATGACATCGTAAACAATACAAGACAAGCAAAGTCATCTCTTGAAAAGCATCGACAATTAATTTATATGTTCTACCAATTTTTAAAAACTAGCAAAAGTAAGTGTTTTGTTACAATGACGATTTTTGTAACGATTTAGGCCAGTCAATTTGACGATTTGTTTTGCAAAATTTGCCGATTTTCGACCCATTTTATCTGGCAGCTATGAGTGTAAGTTGGCTATACATATTTTTTTTTTTGATTTCTTTCGTACTTATTAGAAAGCTTTTACTAATTTGCTCTTCAAACGATTTGTCTCCACCATCGAAATTAATAAAATCTTTATAACAAATTTACTTTTTCGAATTTTTTTTTGGAAACTTTTGAGCTTAAAAAACAATTTAAAAAAACTTTTATATATATAATAAATAATCTGTAAAAAATTTACATTCTAATGAACAGATAAATTATTATTATGCCATGACATTTGTGACCTCAGACATTTTTAGCACCCAAAACATTAAAAAAAAAACGCCTTGAAGAACATTTTAATGTTCTTGAAGGGGCATTTTAAATGTTCACACTTTATTGACAACTAAACAGCCATTTAGAAGCAAATTATTTCAATATTTTATCGCCACAAAAAAAAAACACACATAAAAGATAAAAGATATATAAATATATCTTTAAAATTTAAAAGAGGCGACGCATATTTTTGGGAATGTCATGTTCGCACCAAACAAATTAGCAGGTTGGAAATAATGTTTATGAAAAATATTTCAGAAATTCTTTAACAAAACAAAAAGGGGAGGAATTAAAAGTCTTTGTGCTCAGTTGTCTTTTAAAAATATAAATTACAAATTCTTATTCGTTTAATATTTTATTAGTATTGAGGGTAAAATACAAAATGTGGTATTTGGAAAAACAAATAATTTTAAAGGAACAAATTTGGAAAAAAAAAAATTTTGAATCCAACTTCGAAACTATGACAGTTGATAGCGGACATATTGTTAAAGCTACATATGTGGAATTGGCTGTCATTTATTCAGTTTGTTTCGCAAATCACCATAGATGAAAAAAGCGTTCAACCAAAGTTGGAAATCATCGAAAAATAATCTTCTGCAATGAATCCTTATTCTGGATGAACAAACTAAATTGTCTAATTTGAGACGATCCAAGAGCGTCCGGGATGCAAGACATTAATTCGATTGAATTATAGGCTAGGGGCGTCATCCGTCCATATTTCTTTGGCCATCACCGTCATCGGCGAACGCTGTGTGTCAATGATTTCCAATTTCTTTTGGCTTTAAATGAATGGACGGCGGTACGTGGCAAACATATTATGCTACATTGGACATTCAACACTAGCCATTTGGGCCTGAAGGTAATGTAAACGGGCCACATAGATTGTGGGATTTTAACGCGTTAGACCTTTTCTTGTGGGTATTTCTCAAGTCGCGTGTCTATGCGAATAAGTTACAAACCACCAGCCCTCAAAGCCAACATGACTTATGCTCCAGACTACTGTGAAATTGAACATTTCTGATGCTTGTCACTCAGCGAAGCCGTGGCGGATATACGCCTGATACTTTGTGTTATCTAACCCTTTCAAACGAACAAAAAATGTTGATGATGTCTCACACATACTTTGTTTTATTTTAATTTAAAGATAGAAAGCCCTTAATGAAATACCCTCTAAAAGTTTTTTAAAAGTAAAATTTGGGCTAAAATTTACCTCATGAAATTCACTCGAAAAATAAAAATGTTAAGTATAAAAAATAATGTATAAAAGGAATAATTCTCACATTCTATTTGTTTTAAAAAGTTTTTTTTTTTTTTTTTTTTCTAAGTGTTACCAAAGATATTTTAATGGGTTTAATTTTATTGCCTTAGAGCATAAAAACTTGCAAATAAGCTTTAAACCTGATCAGTATCCCCATAAAATTTTCCTGATTTTTATGTGTAAACAGTAGGGTATTCTTTCGGTTAACCGATTAATTACTACCCTATTAACTGATCGGTAAATTTTAAATTGGCTATTTTCGATTAACGATTAATGCCCGTAATTTCTACAAAAAAATATCTAGCTGTGTATAGATATCTATTGTGTGACGTGTAAAATACGTACCTATTTCTTACCTACGGGGTAAAGTGTAGTGTATTTTAAACCATCGATTTTCGATAGTTAATTCACGTGGGCCAATTTAACGTTGAAATTGACAAAAAAGTGTTACTGGATAAGAAAAGATAACTGTTAGGTACGAACACGACCAGATATCTGTTAGTAGAAATTACGGGCATAAGCCGGTAAATTTCAGTCGATTAGCCGATGTAACAAAATGTTTCATTTTCTTTAGTATTATAACATATAATTTTGTGTTTTAAATTATTTGTTTCGTCTCATATGCAAAAGGTATGAGTTAAGAAAATATTTTTTCATACAAACAAAGAAAGGATCTGCATTTTAAATATTTCTTTGCTGTCAAAAGCTTTTTGTTTCACGTACTTTTTATATGGGCATTTCCATTGTGACGTGACGTGATATTTGTACGACAAAATGTAAAAAAATTAAATGAAGACCCCAAATTTGTAAAAAGGTTTTTTATATTTCAAAGTAATAAAGCAGAGACCTTTATTCAAAATAAAATTTATAACAATCAACCGTAAGGATTTGAAGATATAAGCGTGACGTTACAAAAAACAGAAGTGGATTTTGACTCGCAAGACTTTTTGTATAAAACATTTTGTAATAATCAAAAGTTATTTTCGGGAATGAAATATTTATTATTAATTAATTCATTTATTAATGATGTGCTAATAATTCCAATCTTCATTTATGATTAAAACACTGAAAATTATTGTTGTGGGAAAGCTAGTTTCTATGCGCATTTCGCTGGTTGCTTAGGCCAACTCGTCAGGAAACTTTTTCCAAATACTTTAGAAAAGCTAAAAATATTATACAAGTAAGACCATAAAGTGATAAGTGGTATTAATCTTTGGACTTATAAAGATTTATTTTCCAAGTTATCAAATTTAAAAATTTTTGCTCGTTTACGCTGCATTTACACATGAAAGTACTTTCATGAAAATTCTGTATACGTATTATCACCCCAAATTTCACAGAAAAATAATAAACTTTCATGAAAATTTACATGAAAGTAAAATTTCATTTTCAAAATGTCGTCAAAGGGTAAACCTCTATCAAAAATTTCTCTTCTTCTTCTTTTATTGTTTTGCTTATTTCAAGTTTCAGAGTTACCGAGCCAATTATTCACGCCGAACTTCAGGCTTTCGTTTAAAATAATATTTATTTTTATTAGTTTTCATGATATTTATAAATTTTAATTAGAATCATAGTGTTCTTAATATTTAGTGAAAAAAATATATTAAAATTCTTTATATATACGAAAAAAAACAATTTAAATTTGCAACACTGCTTAGTTATTGCCATTTACTTTCATGAAATCGCTTTCTTGAAATTTTCTATTGAAAAAGTGTGAGTGTAGTGCGACTTTCAAGAAACTACTTTCATGTGTAAATGCCTAGTTAAGGTACATATGAGAATTTCCAGCGAAAAGTCTACTTTTTGTAATGTAACGCGAGAAAGCAAATTAGCTTGTATTTTAGGACCATGTTGTTCGAAAGTTATCCCTTTTGTAACTTAATGTAGAGCTAGTTACGCTTTACACAACATATAAAAAAGCAAATTAGACATATACAATGTTTGATAGACGATTTAAATTACTTCTGGCATTACGTTACGTAAATGGAGACTTTTTTAGAAGAGTTGAAAATTTAAAAAAATTAAAACAGGACTCTAATGACATAATGGAAGATTTTAAACGTTTTGAGAAATCCAGGAAAAGGACTGAGAAATAAGATATTCTGTATTATGGATTGCGTTCGATTTCTCCAACATCAACGATAAGTAAAAGAATTTTTTCCAAGTCAAGATTTATCAAAACTAAAGAAGAAAATCGCTTAAATCCTAAACATTTTTCTGAAAGATTATTTTTAAGGTCTCCTTAAACTATTGAAATAACTAATAAAATTATACAACAGTTACTACATAATATTTATGTCTTAATTAAAAAATATGTTTAAATATTTATTAACAATTTTTTTCTTTGCTCGTTTTAGTTTAAGAATTGTTATGTTATTGTTTTTTTTTTTTACTAATAAACTCCAAATAATAAATAATTTTTGCATTTTTATGTATTGAAATTACTTAATTTATAAAAAAAACTTTATTAATCGGTTAACCGATCAATTACAAGATTAAGCGATTATTAACCGATTAAACCAAAACCTCGGTTAATTAAAGCAAAAGCCCAATTAAATGAATACCCTAGTAAACAGACAAGTTTTCTAAGTTTCATATCTATCAGAATCTCCAAACGCTACAAGTTTGTGACGATTTTTTCAAGAGGAATTAAGAGAAATTATAATGTCTGAGAAAGAAAGCAAGTCAAGCGGGCTTTTGCGATTTCTGAGTGTTACGAGAGATATTTTAAAGTATTTATTTGTTATTGTCTAACCGCCTTATGCAAAAACAGTTAAAGTACACATTAGTTAACCAACGCATTAAGTCCAGCAGAAGTGTATGGGATTAAATGTGTGTGAAGTTAAATTTTAAAATTTATAACCCTAGACACATTCTGTTATGTTAACAGAATAATGTTAACCACTTAACAAAACTTATGTTAACGCTTTTATGAGGGATAAATGCAGATTTCTGGAAAAGGAGTCAACGTGTGCGGACATAAATGATTAGGAATTGTGGATACTAAGTTTCTCCATCGTTTGCTATAATTAGGATTTTTAACAGAGTGAGGTGAAGCGATTTATTCACAATTTCCCCTTTAGAATTCTTTTTTAATTCTTGTATTTTATTGTATATTGACGAGGTTTTCAAATAAAAGGGGCTTTTTTTGTAGTTTGGTATCTTAAAATTGTTAAAAATCTCTGTTAAAAATCCTAATTATAGCAAACGATGGAGAAACCTATTGTCCACAAATCCTTATCATTTTTGTTCGCCCACGTTGACTCCTTTTCCATAAATCTGGACTCATCCCCCATAGAATTCTAAAGGGTAAATTGTCACCATGCATATTCACAAAATCCTTTTTACAGGGGCTAAAGACCATCTCTGACGACTTCCCCATAGTACAAGCGTCGAGATTTGAAACATATCGCTTGAACCGTAAGGTAAAACCCTGCATTCGCCAGATGACAAACTATTATCTTAATGGCCTTAAGGAGTCAGCCAAGTTGGCACAAAGTCAGCACAAAATCGCTTAGAAAGGTGACCAAAGACAAGCTGACAACCAACAGCATGCGAAATGTAGATGGGCCTACCCTTAAATGTATTACGGTATCAATTAGACAGAATTAACTACCAAAAACGGCTTGACTTAACGACGCTTTAATGTTTTCCGATTTCAAGTGCAAACAGGGATTCATTTAATATTTTAATTTTTATCAGAAGTACAGGACCTTGTTTTGGTCGAGAGCAGAAACACATGTCAAAAGGCACAAGAGCAGTTTGACGGTGTCCTAAGTCTGTTTTCAGACACTGGGAGTCTTATTTTTAAGTTTGCTACTTTGTTGGCGAGAGTGACGAGGAGAAAAGAATCTAATACTCAGCTTTATTTACACTTCAATAACGTTTTTTCCTCTCTTTTGCATTGTAAAATACGCACACATATGTGTGTTCTTCACACAAAAAAAGTAATATTTCAGCAATAAGACTCACAGTGTGTGAACGCCGAAGATAGTTCAAAGAAGAAAAACTGATAAGTTTATTAACAAGACTCGCATTGTCTGAACACAGACTAACGATGCTCTGGATTTTTCTAGTGTTAACCAGGATTTCTTTAATATACGAGTATTTACATTTCTATAATAATTAAATTTTTTAATTCTCCGAGAAGAGCGAAGCAAGCCAACAAACACAACGCCTCTTTAATAAAACCCAAATGGTGCTATTTCTGAATTTCTGAGTGTGAACAAGGATTTGGTTCGAGTATCTAAATTTCATTGAAAACTTCTTTGGATTTTTTAAAGGTCTTAATTTTTATTTTCAAAATGACGTTGTTTTATTAACACAACCTTAAAATTATCGTTATATTTTCTTTTCAATAAAAAAAAAAATTTTCTGAAAATTTGTTTGTTTAATTTCATACAAAAATTCCCATAATTCATATAAAATTAAAAAAAAAAAAAAAAATCAAATACATTTTTCTTAGCACTTTGTACTAAAATAAAGATCTCAAAAACGAAATAATTTGTAACCAAAAAGAAATGCTTAAATTAATAAAAGAGCAGCAACAAAAAACAAATAGAAATAATTAAAATAATTTCAATTGGCTCAAGTCCAAGAAAATAAAAACATTTTCTTTTAGGAAGCGAAAAAAAAAAAAATTATACAAAACAAATTTTAAAACAACAAAAAGAAATTTTTTTTTGAATAAAAAAAAGTATTAAAAGAAATAAAAGAAAAAAAAATTGTTAAAAGAAATTGAATGATTTTTTTTTTTTTTATAAAATTTTGAAAAAATGTTCGAAATTTATTAAGAAAATTATGACACTTTTACGAGTTAGATTTTATTTTTATTGTATTTTTTTTTTCATTAAGCGAAAAAAGATTTTGAGGTCTTAAGTTTAATGAGAAGACGTTTTGTAAGGCGCCGCAGATATAAAAATTGAAAATTGTGTGTTAAAAAAGAAAGAAACTAAATAAAATTTTTATTTTAACAAAGTATTTTTGTAAGAGATAGGAATTGTAGACTTATAAAAATTTATGGGATTAAAATATTTTTTACTGGCTTTTTTATAGAACCTAAAAGCCGATTTCTATGTGTGAATAGGGATTTTTGAAATTTCTTCATATTTTGTGACGTTGAAAATTAAAAACCAAAAACAATATGATTTTCTGTAGAAAACAACAACAAAATTTAAAATATTTTTGAATTTGTTTTTGCTTCCAATGAAATTTTTGGCGTTGCGTTGCGTTTTACACAATGAGCCTCTAAAGCAAAACCGAACTACTCTTATTTAAGTATGCGCCAGTAACATTGACATCAGTATATTGACAACATACTTTCAATATATTCTACGGTTTTGTGTGACAATCGAAGATCATTTCAATTTGAAAACTTGAAAAATCAAACGATTATACTTTGTAATTAATATTTGTTCAAATAAGACTTATTTAAAATTATTAGCTTGCGTTTTTACGCGAGTATATTTTTGTGCATATTCTTAAGTTTTTTTTCGGTGTATTTATATGCATTTTCTGCATTTATATGCATTTTGTGCATTTTTAAACTTGCCCTGAAAATGTAATGCGTAATTGTACTGCTTACATCCCTGCGCGGATTGTTCCAATAAGAATGTTATAGCAAAATATTTGTTTTGTACTTTAAGAGGTGTTTATACGGTAATACAAGTCGTACGTATTTTGACGAAAAAGCTTCCCTGATCTAATTATTGTTTGAGATAAAAGTTGTTTTTGGGAATACGATTATTTATTAAAAGATTTTATTTGTTGTGCTTAATTCCCAATTTTTATTCTTGATAAAACACTGAAAATTTATTGTTGGAGGAGAAGCTGTTTCTATTAGCATTTCACTGCTTTCGATTGCATATGAAATTGAATTTTAAAGATTTTAGCCATAATAATCTATACTGGGTAGTACGCAAAAATACTTCAATTAATACCAAATCAGTTTTAAAAAAAATTTCTATTAATATCAGGTTATATATAATGGTATCAAGCGTATTTTTCAATGTGGTGTGCAGTGCGAAAATAGTCTCAGTTTTGTTTACATTTTGACACAATTTTTCACGAAATAAAATCAAAAATTCCCACAAATAGATATTGGGAATTATTTCTTTTCATAAGCAACTTTATTATATTCAACATTTTTTATTTTTCAAATTTATTCTATGAGTTAAATTTCAGTTATGTATTTTATAAAGCTTTTTGTACTAGTTCTATTCCTTAAATTTTTAGGAATGAAGAAGATACAAGATAATAGTCTGGTAGTGTATAAAGTCATTCCTAAAAATTTAAGGAATAGAACTATTACAAAAACCTTTATTAAATACATAACTTAAATTTTACTCATAGAATAAATTTGAAAAATAAAAAATGTTGAATATCAAAAATTTCCTTTAAATATTACTTAAGGTACGTACGTTCAGACTAATGAAATATTTGACGAAAATATTTGTTCTGATATTTGTTTCAAACTGTGTTAAACAAAAAAATATTTTGTTGAATGTTCAAACTAAGCTCAAATATTTGACAATTTTTGTTTGTTGAAACAGTTGGCAAATAGTTTTAAATAAAATAAATTAAATCATGTTTGCCATGCGTTCAAACTAAAACAAATATTTGCATCAAATAATTATTTAATGAAAGTGTTCAAAAATAAAATTATATTTCACAAATAGTAAAAATTAGTGCAGAAGGTAATTTATTTGTCTTATGCTATCATCTCTTATGGTGTTAGAACAGGATAATGTAAAAGAAAAAAAATTGGAAGATAATTCTAAAAAAATTGCTAAATTAGCGGAAGTTCGCAAAAATAAGCTAATTATATTTAATAATTATTAAAAACCTTTAAAGCTGTAAATAATCTGAAAGTTTACAGGAAAAATTGCTTCTGTCGTGAACATGGCTAAAATTATTTGTCGTTGTTGGCTCTTACAATTTTTTTGATGTTCACACTATGTTTACATTGGACAAATATTTGTTTGCCAGCAAATATTTTAATTTGCTCAAAATCAGCTGTTATATTATTTGACACTCAAAAATATTTTGTGTTCAGACTACGAAATATTTGATGTTAACTTTCAAATATATCCTCAATCTGAACGTGCCTTTAGAATATATAAAAAAGAAATTACTTAACATTTTTGAAAACCAATCTGTGTTAGAAGTTGATTTTAAAAAATAATTCATGTAAGACAAGTTTTAAGATACTTATTTTAAAACGTTAAAAATACTATAATAAAGGGTTTTAAGGGCCGATGTTGATTTTGAATAAAACACAAATTATTTAGGAAATTATTCTCATTTCTTTTTATTATGATAATATTGGTACGGTTCAATTATGTATGGAACAAAATATCGGCCAAATAGCCGCCGCGACCTCGCCGGCACACCTCCATCTGATAGTCCAAATTTTCGATGACGCTGAGGCATAATTTAGGTTCTATGCCGTTAATGTGCCGAATTTTCTCATCCTTAAGCTCTTGAATTGTTGCTGGCTTATCGACGTACACCTTTTCTTTCAAATAACTCCAAAGAAAGAAGTTCAGCGGTGGCAAATCACAAGATCTTGGCGGCCAATCAACATCGCCACGGAGAGAGACAACACGCCATTGTTTCGTTAGCTGTGTGGCAAGTGGCACCGTCCTATTGAAACAACATATCGTCCACATCCATATCTTCCAATTCGGGATATAAAAAGTTCGTTATCATCTCACGATAGCGAACACCATTTACAGTAACTGCCTGACCGGCCTCATTTTGGAAAAAATACGGCCCGATGATACCGCCGCACCAAACAGTCACTCTTTGTGGGTGCATTGGTTTTTTGACAATCTCTCTTGGATTATCATTCGCCCAAATGCGGCAATTCTGCTTATTGACGAATCCACTGAGGTGAAAATGTGCCTCATCACTGAAGATGATTTTCACGATATGCATTTTGATTTGAACGGCCATTTTCATAATAAGAATGTTGCTCGATTGTGCATCTTTCCATGGTTCAAATTGAGTTAGTCTGAAAATAAGAAATGTAAAATGAAATGCAGGAAAAAACTTGACATTTAGGTGTGGTTCACATTCAACATCGGCCCTTAAAATTTAACCACCCTACTAATTTAGTTTTAACACGCTACTAGAATAAGGCTAAATATTGAAAATGTTTAATAATTCATTTTGACGATTTTTGTCGATTTTCGGTACACTTTTTGGCGATGAAGTTGGCAAAAACTCGACATTAGCGTATAAATGTTTGACAATTTTAATTCATCATAGAACTTTGCTGCCGTTTCACACACACACCCTTTAAAACAAAAATTCGTTAAATAATATGAATATTTTAGTAAATATTTATTTTTAATTTTGTTTAATAATTTTTTTATTATTAAGCCATAAAACTTATTGCTGTTAATTTTTTTTTTCTATTTTTAATATATTTTCAGGTAATTAAGAAGAAAAGTTTTGCAACAATCTGGTGTATAGATATGCATATGTATATATTATTTTGGTATTGTTTTGCTTCATTAATGAAACTGTCAACAATTTCCGCTTAAAAAGTAAGTAGATTTTAAACTACAAAAAAAAAAAAAAAAAAAAAAAAAAAAAAAAAAAAAAAAAAAAAGTTGAATTCAATATTCGGCTATAGCGAATTTTTCACACCCTTCACCAAGAACAAGAATAATATTTATTTTGCACGATACGAAACTAATGAGTAATTATCGGCCATGTATAAGAAATCGAAATCAAGTGGAATTTATATCTAACGAAATTTTTAATTCAATTACACTGTGCAACAGAAAAAACCAGCCTCAATAGTTGCAATGCGAAATGAAAATAGGTTGAACAAATCTTACCCCATAAAATGAAAATATAGGGCTAATTTTTCTAAAAAAAAATTTCATAAGATTTTTTTTTTGTATAAATACTATTAAGCCAGTAGTACTTCACACTGTTTTGACTTAATTCACGCTACTTTTGTGAAGAATAAAAATATGTGCTACATAACAATTTTCCTTAATTAAGCGTTTACCAAATATTGCATGAACTTTTGGTTTTAGAAGACCCCTAGTGTAATTTGATGCGGAAAATATTTGTAAAACAATTTAACCCTCTAAAGTGCCACTTAAGTATACTTTTGTGTAGAAGTTGGAAATAAGGACAAAAGTTACCTCTTAAAATAAGTGTTAGAGGGTTAATATATTCTCAGAAAAGAATCGCCACATAATTCTACTGCAGACATCTGAAATTATATTTTTAGCTCAAAAGTATATTTAGTATATTTTTTGACTTATCAAAAAAAAAAAAAAAAAAAAAAAAAAAAAAAAAAAACTTTAGGGGCTGACATTTCGGAACCCGAGCTAACTTTTTAAACCCCTTTGGCAGATTTGCTTTACCTTTAGTCTTGTTTGATTTCCCGTTGCAAGTACTGAGGCTGGCGGCGATGACCCGAATCGTATTTTTCTTAATTTTAAGGGTACCTCCGGAAAGGATAATTGGTGCTAAAAGTATAAAGTATTTAAAGAGTATTTTTATGAGCTGTCCAAGCAGGCGTTGCACAGTGTAAGATTTTGCTAATCTAGCTGGACAAAAGTCGTTTTTTTGAATTTAAATTTAAGTAAATATATTCATCAAATATGAAAGAGCACTTGTTATAAAATAAGAAAATGCAAAAACTTTGCCTAATTTGTCAACAATAAAAATATAACGTTAATTTAAACTTAAATACACTGAAAAAAGTGTTTTATCAATTAAAAAATGTTTTAAAATGTATTTAAATTTAGTTAATGTGGTAATTGAATCAATTATTTTTTTAGTTGAAAGAAAATTAAAAATTTAATTTTGATTTAATTAACATTTTAGTTGTTTTGAAATAATATTTCAATTAAAATTTTAATTAAATAACAAAAAATCTTAATTGGCGTTTTTCGTTTAAATGATGAAACAGAATTGAGTCTTCAACTTCAGGCAAAAATTTTTAAGCCCATAATTAAAACGTCGACCGTAACTGCAAATGTTGTCTCATTTCTTTCGTTTTCTTTTGTTCTTTTTTTTCTTTGTTTACAAAATGTATGAAATTGAACGAAAGTATGGTAGCATTGTTGGGAGAATAATTGTCTCTATGTGAGAGCATGAGAAAAAACGTCTTCAAAATGAAATTGATTTTATTTCTCGACCGCATTCTCTGGCATAATTTTATGTCAAACTGTATGGAAAACAACGTTCAGCCCCAGTTCTGTTTCATCATTAAAATAAAATATGTAATAATTTAAACATGTAGAATTGTTGTTGGGAATTGTGAATATTTAATTAAAAAAATTAACAGATTGTTTGAAATGGCAAAGTTTTTTTGATCACTTTTTTAATTAAAATTAAAAATATCATTTATGGAAAATATTTTTTCAAAATTTTAAAATTTTTAGTAATCAATATATGTATCATATTGGTAATAGGTGCAATATCAACAACTTGTTTGCTTGATATTATGAATTTGGAATAAATTTGGTGATTGGAGAAATTTAATAGCGGAATTCGCCCTTGATAGTAAAGTCCCTTGTAGACCTTGTTAATCTTATAATTTTAGTAAAAATACTAACATTTACAACACTGCAACAACAAAATGTATTAGACTAAAATATACTACGCTGTGGTTGAAAAATCCCACAAAAACCAGTAGTAAACAAGTGTGTGAATTTACCAGAATAAAACAGTTGAAGAAACTTTATCTGTCGCTTTCTCTCACTCAGCAAATTCATTAATTTACAATGCATACGAAAAAGACACTCACGCTTTAAAGTATAAAATCGTATTAAATATAACAGAGTTGTACACTTAATACAAAGGGTGAAAACCGCTAATAATTTTTTCTGTGTATTTTTGAGTGAATTAAAAACAACAAAAACACTTACATGAAACTGCTCATTTTTAAAAGCGTGTAACTTTTTATTGGAATGGAATTTTTAACGATTCTTTTTTTGTTTTGAAGCTCAACTTATTCGCTGTTAATATCATGAGAACTTACACAGTACAACATTTTTCAGTTAATTGATTGCCAACTCAATTCTGTGAACTGTATGTGAAATTAGACCCAAAAAGAAGAATTTCTGCATCATTCGTTTTGTCTTCTTACCTGCAATTTGAAGTTAGTATCGATTTGAAGTTAGTACTATCGTATAGGGGAATTTATCACGTTTTAGGCCCTGTTGTTTGACATAGCTCGACAACCACTAGCCCAATTTAGTTGAAATAAATTTTAAAAAATTAAGAATTACAATTCCCTTAATCTGTTCATATATTGTTTTCCTATACAAGTAACACTTTCGAAGTTAAAAATGAATGTATGAAGGGAAAAAATTATTTTTTGCCTAAAAATTTAATTTTTTTTTTTAAAAATACATAAAAAATCCAAAATGGAAAAAAGTTTCAAGTCTAGTTATTTTTTCGCAAAGTCACATAACCTATGAGCAAAATGAGACAAAGATCATAAAAATCGATGCACGCGTTTCGCTTTTATTCGCAATTGAGTAAATGTATGAATTTCAAAAATTTGCTCGAGATATGCACGACATTATTTGGAGAAAACATTGACACCTTTTCCATGATTCTGAGAATTAAAAAAAAGGAATAAACAAAAGGTTATTTGATTTTTATGATTGCGGTAATAAATGTACGTGGACAATTAAACGGAAAGTGGACCTTTTTATTATTTGGATTTTTCCGGTGGTTACCTATATGATTTTTTTACAGAAATTGCACCCACATTTAAGGGTGGTCATTATTTGGAAAGTTTTGCACAGTTTGAAACGTACAAGTGCTGAATCAGGTATATAGCCAGCCGCCCTTAAAATATGCGCCCATTTATAAGTACCTGGCAGTAAAATATTCAAAAATACGTAGTATTTATAGGTGTGCATTGATCGATTTTTGGCATTCAGCCAGTGCCGACGAACGCGAACAGTAAAAGTGATTTTTCTCCAGTTTTTTAAAAGTGAATAACAACAAAACATAAAATATATCAATATGGAAAACAACAAGTGCCCATATTTGGATGAATATTGTTACGTTTGTGGTCATATCGTCCGAAAAATACAGAAAAAAGATCGAAAAAATTTGTTTACTGAGCAATTCAAAACCACGTATTGTAATTATTTCGATGAAGCAGATTTAAGTGGTGCAAATTTTACGCCGAACACAGTGCGCAACAGTTGTTATACTACCCTTCTAAAATGGATTCACGGAAAAAGTAGAAAGTTATCTTTTATGAAGCCAGTAATTTGGGTGGAAGACACAACTGGACATAATGAATCCAGGTGCTATGCATGCATAAATTTTCGTCCTGGATTAAACAGACAACAATTGAAAACAAAAGTATACACTGCTGCATTTACTGCCACACTTCCAGTGCAACGCCCTGCTGATACCGATGCACCTAAACCTCCGAGTGCGGATACTGTGTCCCTGCTAGCCGAAACCGTTTTCACCAATCCGACCGATTTGGATGATGCTGATTGGATACCCGATATTGAAAATAGTGCACCACAACCGCTACCACAAATCGAAATGGATTACATTGTGGCCAAGCTGGGACTATCACAACACGACTCCGAATGGCTGACATCATTTTTGAAGAGAAGAAAACTCACACAGCAAAATGTCAGCGCAACATCATACCGACAACGCCAAGCTGATACAGACTCAGACCATGTATATGAACAACCTACGAAGAAAACAAGATCATCAGAACCACAAGCGTCAACTTCTACAAGGATGGATATTGCCAATAATTGAAAAAATGTTCTAAATTTTGTTTTTATGCATATTATAATTGAGTATTAATTGCATATTATTTTATTTTCATTAAGTTTTTATAAATAAAGTTTTTTTTTGCATGATAATTTTTTAATTTATATTTTTATTTTTATTTTAAGGGTGGTGGCTATAACTGATTTTTGAAATTCATACCTTTACTCAATTGCGAATAAAAGCGAAACGCGTGCATCGATTTTTATGATCTTTGTCTCATTTTGCTCATAGGTTATGTGACTTTGCGAAAAAATAACTAGACTTGAAACTTTTTTCCATTTTGGATTTTTTATGTATTTTTAAAAAAAAAAATTTAAATTTTTAGGCAAAAAATAATTTTTTCCCTTCATACATTCATTTTTAACTTCGAAAGTGTTACTTGTATAGGAAAACAATATATGAACAGATTAAGGGAATTGTAATTCTTAATTTTTTAAAATTTATTTCAACTAAATTGGGCTAGTGGTTGTCGAGCTATGTCAAACAACAGGGCCTAAAACGTGATAAATTCCCCTATACGATAGTACTAACTTCAAATCGATACTAACTTCAAATTGCAGGTAAGAAGACAAAACGAATGATGCAGAAATTCTTCTTTTTGGGTCTAATTTCACATACAGTTCACAGAATTGAGTTGGCAAATCATGTGTTGTACTGTGTTATTTTTAGAACTGGAAAATTCTTTTAGTGCTATTTCATTTAAACAATTACTCTTTTCGTTAAGTTAAAAAAAAAAAAACTAAATTTTATAATCGATAAATTCTTTTCTTCATAATGCTTCAACACGAAATTAGTTTTAAATGAACGTCTGAAGTACCTACTTTAAGGCACATATAAAATTATCTGCCGAGATTTGCCGATAAAAAAAGAAACAAATAATGAGTGATAATACCATATACCACGAAATTTTTGATATATGGCTTAAAACACCGGAAAATGAAAGGCTTGACCGTTCCGTAAACCATATTTGTGGAAGTACTGAAGTACTACATTTACTGCAATCTCCAGAAATACCAGAACAAACCCATTAATTTTAACATTTTATTCTTACTTTAATTTATATGTACATATGAAATATATCTTATTTTTAAATTAATGAAGAAACATTAAGCCCTTATTACACAGTACAACATTTTTCAGGTGATTGATTCGGGACTCAATTCTGATAATTGTTTATGAAAGTAGACCCAAAAAGAAGAACTTCTGCATCATTAGTTTGGTCAAGGTACATCAAATAATAATTCAAAAATTAAGTTCAAGTTAGTAAGTATAGGGGAATTTGTCACGTTTTAGGCTCTTTTCTTTGTCATAACTCGAGAACCACTAGTCCCAAAATTATTATTTGATGTACCTTGACCAAACTTATGATGCAGAAGTTCTTCTTTTTTGGTCTACTTTCACAAACAATTATCAGAATTGAGTCCCGAAATCATGTGTTGTACTGTGTTATTACTTCTATCTCTTTATTATTTATTTTAAACATTATCATGCATACTCGGCGCTTTTTTACTTTTTGATTATCCAACGCGAATAATATCAGATATAATTTTTTTGCAGTTATATGGGAGGTGGGCGTGGCAGTGATCCAATATCGACAATGGTACATAGTAGCCTAGTAACACCATGTACCAAAATTCATAAGTCTAGTTAAATTTAATTTTGTCTCCCCAGAAGGCTAAATCTTACACTGTGCATTGTTTTCAAAACATGTTAGATTACAATATCGCTTGATTTGCAGAACATAACCGTGTGTTTTTATTCAAAATTATTTTATGAAATTTAACAATATAAATTCAAGTTTTATAAAAGTAATTTATATCGTATTTTACAAATGTACAGATACTCGTTACTAGTATGTTTTTTTTAAACGTAAATGGCTTTGGATGCTGGGTTTAATAAGGGATGGACAATAACTAAAAATTGGCCTTGTGTTCAAACGGAATTGTGGCTTCAACTTCAGGCAAGAATCCTAAAGCCCATAATTAAAACGTCGGCAGTAACTTCAAATTCTCTCTCATTTTATTGTTGTAATAATTTATTTCCTTTTTTTTATTATTTCTGTTTACAAAATGTATGAAATTTAATGAAAGTATGGTAGCATTGTTGGGAGAATAATTTTCTATATGTGAGAGCATTAGGAAAAACGTTCTCAAAATACAATAGATTTTATTTCACGACGAATTTCTACAACAAATTTGTATGTCAAATTATATGGAAAATATGGTCTCGACGCAGTTCTCTTTGAACAATTAAAGTCAAAACTGATATTGGATTGGTAACAATAAATGATGGCCCGATCATCAAATAACTTGTTAGTCCGTTTTTTTTTGTCCTAGTAGACTAATATTGGAATTAATTTTGTCACAATATTGTCGTAACGATGTTGGGTGTCTTAAAGTGTTTTTAGCGAGTTTGATTTTTTAATGGGACCTCTCATTATATAGACTGAGTTCTTAACCATCATTATACTTTCCATTCAGAGTCAAATATAGATCATAACGTTTAACGATGCACAATTTGCTTATTGTGTATTAGGGTGATCGACTCGGTTTTATAACCAGTTTTAAAACCGGGTCTTTCCGCAATAAAATTGTTGGTTTTTTCCAAATGTCGCTTTTTTGATTATATCGAATTTATGTGTCTGAGTGTTTTTTTTTCGAAGTTTGCTTTATGAGAGACCTGTGGTGAAATAAGAACTGATCTTTCATTCATTATTTAAAACAAGTTTTAGGTAAATTTTATGAAAATACGAATTAATTGAAAATTTTTTAGCTCTTCTTGTTATTATAGAAAATAAATCTTTATAAGACGTTACGCCTATTCGGTAGGCATGTTAAATAATTTGTTTTACAATATGTGACTAGGACGCATTTACTATGAATATAGTAAAAAATAAAATGTGATAAAAAAGGATTTGTCATTAGTTCTGCTTATAACTTATAACCGAAGTTCGAAAATAAAAATTATGTACTGGACTTTGGTGTTCTCTACGGTAGAAATATGGAAAACACAAAGTTTGTTTATCAAATACCTTAAAAAAATCCTTTCTCTGTTTGTGATCGTCGTACACAATAAAAATACTGTACTAATCTAACTAAACATTAACATGAGAACATTTTACTGTGCTCCGATTTTCGTAAAAAAGCCACAACCGTTGTTGTGTTCGGTTCAGCACATTAATATTCATTCATTTCAGTTGTGCAAAGCGCCCTTTTGGCTGGTCAGGCAACAAAATTGAAAAAAAAAAAAAAAAAAAAAACATGTACAGAATACACACACTGGATATCGTGCTGTGCTCGTGCGAATTGCCAAGCAACAAAAGCAATACTAGTGAGAAGCGTTAGCAAAAAACAAAACACTACAGAACTTTAGACTATCATGTATGTCTACAGAACCACTACAATTGTACTGTTTTATAACGAAAAACAGAACACTACAAAATGTTTGTTACTTTTGTGAAAATAGTTATCGACGGTATTAGGGGTTGTGTACCAATACACAATCACTAAAAATAGATAGCGTTTCTGGGTGTATATACCGTGCGCTAAATAATGTTTGGTTTATTTTTCAACACTGATTATAACCAAACTGCTAAGAAGAAATATAAACAATTTGTCATTAAAATGGTACTACTGTAGAGTCTTTCAGAAAAGAGCGTGTTTCAACATACGGACGGATACGACATAAACGTTTTGTAATAACTATAGAGCACGGACTAAAGTAATAGAGCTTTAGAAGAATTGTTTTTTTTTTGTGTTACACACGAAATCACAAACTTAATATACCCTTTTGTGGTGGTGGAGGTTATAAAAAAAAATAACAAACAAATAAAGAAAATTTATATTTTGTTTATAATAGAAAAATAGAAAAAAAAATTCATTAACGAGGAAGTTGCTGAAGAAAAACCATATTAAATTTATTAGACAGAAAAGACATTGTTGTTTATGTCAGAAAAAAAAACTTCTTGGAAATCATGTGTGGAAACTCATATGAAACAACCGACTCTAACTAACTGTGACTCTTGAGTCTTGGTAGTGGTCGGTTTTTTTAAAACAACATTTAATTTCCTTAACCAAGCCCTTCTTGCATTTATTGTTGTTGTTTTCCCATACTGGTGAACCGACCGGGCAACAGCCAAGCATTTGCCCCATCCAATGCCTGTCTGTCTCTCTGCCAAGAGCAGACTTTTTTGTATTCCAAGAAAATCCACAAAAGCTTTAACCAGCCATAGACAACAAAGTTTCAATTACATACAAGAAAATGCAATCCGTATGAGTATGACCGACCATACAATAAATATCTATTTAATATTTTTTTTTTACCCATTTTTGTTTATTTCTGAGCACATTTGCTTACCGATTTGACGGGCCGTCTGTCCACCCATGCATTTTGTGCAACTACAATCATAATAAGAACGTCTGTGGTCTGGTCCAAAAAAAAAAAAGAAGAAAATTTGTTGAAGTTGTATTTTGTCTTTGCGAATGCATAGAAATGAATTAAAAATTCAAAACCATACACATTTAGCCATAAAGTCACTCAATCATCATCATAATCATCGTCATCAGCAGCACACATCAAAAGGAATTTGATGACTTTTCAACAATAACAAACACAGTTGTGTTTATTTACATTTTTTTTTTTATTATTATTGTATATTCAAAGTGCATTTTAGAGTGCATATAAGAGATTTTGTGCAAAAGGTTCCTTTTTAAAGGTACTTTTTTATAAAGTACGTTTTCTTATTTAAAATAAAAAAATACAAAAAAAGAGCAAAGACTTGCTTTTTTTCTCAAAAGTCATCTTAAATGGAATTCTTATGGAATTTTTTTTGTCAAAGTAAGAATTTTGTAAGCGTAGGCGATTTCTGAATGTAGTCGATTTATTAATTTAGGCGTTTTTTTTTTAAATATTGTTAATTTTGTAAAATTTAGGTGATTTTTTCTAAAGTTAACGTAAGTGGAATTCCCAGTGTCCAATTAAAGAAGTTGTCTTAGATTAAAAAAAATTTATAATCTAGGCGATTTTTTATGTTAAACAACTTTTAATTATTGACGATTTTTTATTAAAAAAAAATACCTTTTAATTATTGACGCAGTGTCGCAAACGGTAGAACGACAAAGAATTCGGATGATGAGAATGTGATTAGTCTCGAAACATGTAAATTCGACCCGCGTTCAATCCCGTTTTCAGGCAAGAATAAAATTATCAAATAAAATTTTAATTCGTTTCATGTTGTAAATTCCTTCCTTCAACAAAAATAATTTAATGAAAATTAAATTTGATAAACTGATGCCTAATTAAAATATCAAAAACTTCAGTTAAAAATCCACAGTTTAATGAAAAATCACAATTGTTAAGAAAAAACTTTTAATTATTGATGATTTTTCTTGTTGTGATATGAAAATATTTGTTTGATTTAAGAGCATTTTACAACTCTTTCTGATTAAAGTAACTTTTTATAAACAATTGTTCAAGCAATTTTTAAACTTTGCAATTTTTTGTAAAACCAAGAGAAATAAAATGCCAATGGGGGGTTTTTATATTAAATATCTAATTACTTGTCTTTTAAATGTATATTAAGTGAATGTTTGATTAAGGCGATTTTTTTAAATTAGTAATTTTTTAATTTTAGTGATTTTTTGTTGAAGCTTGAAGCTGAATTATTCGGCTTAAGCGATTTTTGGTGCCAATTCAGAACGAGTTTTAGTTAATCTTTTGTGTTTTATTAGACATTCTGCGTTTTTCCTTAACGAAAGGAATTATTTTTTAGATTTTTAAAATTTCTCGATCTTTTTTTTTTGAATTTTTAAAATTTTTCAATTTTTTTTAGTTTTAAAAAATTTCTCAATATTTTTTTGAATTTTAAAAATTTTCAATTATAAGAATCTGGGAATTTTTTCTTTTTCAAGTTACTTTATTATATTCAACTTTTTTTATTTTTATACATAACTGAAATTTAACTCATAGAATAAATTCGAAAAAATAAAAAATGTTAAATATTTCAATAATTTTTTTTTTAATTCTGATTATTTGAAATAAAATTTCCCAATAAAATTGACTGTTAAAGCGATTCTGTTATATAGTTTTTTGATTCAGGCAATTTTTTGAATATTTAGGCTTTTAACTTTTTGGGTAAAAATTGAGAATTTGTGTAAAAAAGTCACAGATATTGTAAAAACTATGACTTTTTGTAAAAAAAAAAAAATTATGTGACTTTATGAAAAAAGTCGACCTTTTTTATTTAAAGTTTTATTTTTTGTATAAAGAGTATGCCATTTTGTGAAGAGTTTGACTTTTTGTATAAAAAGTGTGAAGTTATGTGTAAAAAGTTTGACTTTGTGTAAAAAGTGAAATGTTAGTGTGAAAAGTGAATTTTTTGTGTAAAGGTATGACATTTTTTAAAAAAGCTGTGACTTTGGCTAAACACTTGTGACTTTTTAAATAATAATTTAACTTTTTAAGTTATAAAAGTGTTACTTTTTTTTGTATAAATTTGACTTTATTTGTAGAAAATATGACTTTGTGTAAGAAATGCGTCTTTTTGTATAAAAAGTGAGTCTTTTGGTTTGATTTTATAGGTTTTTGTTAGCGAATTTTCTCCCCAAAATTGGAGCCTTTTGATAAAAAAGGCGAGGTTTAAATTTTTTTTTTAAATTTTTATTTAATTTATTTTTTTTATTTTTATTTAATTTATTTATTGATAATATTTTTGTTTTTGTGAAATTAATTTCTTTATAATAACCTTTCGCTTTTAAGTTTTATTTTGCAGAAAGTCGTTTATTAATGCAATTAATTTATAATTTTTTTTTAGATTTTTTTATGTCTAATATCAGAGTTTACAACCCTGCTGATTAATTTATCACTTCTATCTTTTAACTATACACGTGTTTGTAGCATATTCTATGAATACATATCCTGGGGTCAATGTCTGGTCAATGGTTATTTCATGCATTTAAAACCAACAAAAGAGATTCCATTACACGCACCATCATTTTTTATTTTGTTTGTGCAGCAAAAATGCAAATGCGTCAACGCATAGTGCAACACCGACAACATCAAAAAATTAAATAGCTTGCTGACATTTGTCACAACAAAAAGTCAATGCTATGGATTGCAACAACAATAAACAACAAACAATTTATACAATTTAAATAATTGTCATGAATTATTTGCATACACACAGGTTGCAGTTGCTGTTTGTTGCTGGCTAAATGTCCCATACTTAGTAGTTGTTGTTTGTGGGAAACAAATGACAGTTGTTGTTGGTAGAGGAGCTGTCAGGGGTAGTGTTGACGCATGGTTGCGTGTTCGTTTGCTTATGAATCTTAATATTCCCAGCACACACTGGGGTTTGATCATAAATTGAGATTGATTTGAATAAAAAATATTTCTCAAATGACAAACGTTTAGAAAGTGAGTTTTGGTTTGAATAACAAATGGCATTTTTATACAATTGAAAATTTTTAGAGTAAAAATTTAAACTTTTCGTGTAGAAAGTCCGACTTTGAGGAAAAAATTTTGTTCAAAAAGTATAATTTTTTGTACAGATTACATATAACTTTATACGTAGATTCTAACTTTATATGTAAATAGTGGGACTTCTTGTGTATAAAGTGGGCGCCTTTACCTAAAAAAGTGGGACTTTCAGAAATAGAAACAGTGACTTTTTCGTGTTAAATACGTGTCTCTTTGTTTAAAAGATTTGACTTTTGTTAAAGGTGTAATTTTAGGGTTAGAAATGTGACTGTTTGTGTTTGCTGGGTTGGATTGTTGACTGGTCATTATGTCTTTTAAAAACCCCCACAACATTTTGTTGACATGTGTAACCACTACATTAACGCACATGCGTGAATGCATTTTTGAGTAACAGCCCAAAAATAAAAAAGAAAACAAATATCAGCAGGGGCTTTCATGTCAGTTCCTTTTTAGTGTCGATTTATGTAACAACTCACGTAAAATTTATTAAAATAGATAGAAAGATAAGCTAAATTAAACAGCTGTTCCAAATAAAATAGGGCATCTAAAGTTTGTACAAGATCTATTCCAGATTGATTTGTCTTATAAAAATCTTTTGCTTTAGCTCTTCTCTGATCATTTATTGTTATAAGCCAATTCATTTACAAGTATTCCTGCATCAGTGCTATTTTGTTACTCCCTACTGTATACCTTCTTTTAAATGCCTACTTATTTATGATACACTCATTTGATACAAAAAAAAAAAAAAAAAAAAAACAATATTAATTTAACCATCTGTATGTACAACAACATACTAAATGATTAAATGACAGCTACATCAACATTGTTTGTAACTAATGCTTTGGTACTTGGAATTTGTACTGCCTTTAGAAGGTCTGCTTAGAAATTTAATTTCTATAACAGGGATGTAACTACATATTAATCGTTGTAAAGAAATTTAAATGCAATATTTTAACAAATTAATTTATTCGTATATTGCAAGTAGCTTAAAGTAAAAGGAGTCACTTTTTGTTTAAAGGCTTTGATTTTTTGTAATGTATACATTTTATGTATAAATTGTGATTTTTTATGTCAAAAGTGTGACTTTATGTAAAAAGTTTGGCTTTTTATGTAAAAAGCGTGACTTTTTATGTAAAAAGTTTGGTTTTTTATGTAAAAAGTTTGGTTTTTTTATATAAAAAGATTGTTTTTTTATGTAAAAAGTTTGGTTTTTTATGTAAAAGGCGTGACTTTTTATGTAAAAAGTGTGAGTTTTTATGTAAAAAGTTTGACTTTTTATGTAAAAAGTTCGACTTTTTATGTAAAAAGTTTGACTATTTATGTAAAAAGTTTGACTATTTATGTAAAAAGTTTGAATTTTTCTGTAAAAAGTTTGACTTTTTATGTTAAACGTTTAACTTTTTATTATTATTATTCCTACTCTAATCCCGCGAAGCTCTTCGCTTGTCTGCAGGAGACCAGAGTCTCTGGCGGGAATCGAACACGCAACTCCGATACTAATAGACAAGCTCACTACCAGCTAGCCTACCGTGGCACCCACAAAAAGTTTGGCTTTTTATGTAAAAAGTTTGGACTTTTATGTAAAAAGTTTGGCTTTTTATGTAAAAGGCGTGACTCTTTATGTAAAAAATTTTTACTTTTTATGTAAAAAGTGTGAGTTTTTATGTAAAAAGTTTCACTTTTTATGTAAAAAGTTTGCCTTTTTATGTAAAAGGCGTGACTTTTTATGTAAAAAGTATGACTTTTTATGTAAAAGATGTGACTTTTTATGTAAAAGATGTGACTTTTTATGTAAAAGATGTGACTTTTTATGTAAAAAGTATGACTTTTTGGCGGCATGAAATAACCCCCCAAAATATAACGCCCCAAAAAAAATATGAAATAACCCCCCAAAAATTTGTACAGAGAACAACAAAAACGATTTTTGGGGGGTTTTTTCTTTTTTTTGGGGTGTTATTTCATTATTTATTTTAGGGAGTTATTTCATATGAAATAACTCCCCAAAAATCTGAAATGAAATAAGTCCCTAAAACTATTTTGGGGACTTATTTAATTTTTAAATTACATATTTTAAAAGTCATAATGATGACAAATTGTGTTTTGTTATATTCACTGCATACGTTTACCAAACATAAAAAAGGGACTAAGTATCAAAAACCATAATTTCAGAATCCTAAAAAAATTGGGATTATTTTTAAGTTCTGAATTTCAGAACTCGGAATCTCTAAGTCCCGAACTTTATAATTTCGAATTCGAAAATCCCGAATCGCTAATTTAAGCTTTTCTGCATAGCCGGCCTTCGGCCGGGCGCAATGATTTTATCCTCTATGGTATTTCAAACATCGGCTTCGCTTACTAAAGCTTTTCTGTTTAGTCGGCCTTTGGCCGTGCGCAAGAACTTTTTCCTCTATAGTATAACAAACACCGGCTTCGCTAACTAATGCCTTGTGCCCGACCGAAGACCGGGTTAGCAGAAAAGCTTTAGTTAGCGAAGCCGGTGTTTGGAATACAATATAGGGGAAAAATCCTTGCGCCCGGCCGAAGGCCGGCTATGCAGAAAAGCTTTAGTTAGCGAAGCCGGTGTTTGGAATACTATAGAGGAGAAAATCCTTGCGACCGGCCGAAGGCCGGCTATGCATAAAAGCTTTAGTTAGCGAAGCCAGTGTTTGGAATACTATAGAGGAGAAAATCCTTGGCCCGGCCGAAGGCCGGCTATGCATAAAAGCTTTAGTTAGCGAAGCCGGTGTTTGGAATACTATAGAGGAGAAAATCCTTGAGCCCAACCAAAACTGAACAATATGTATTATATTGGGGTCTTATTTCATTTCTGGAATTGGGGAACTATTTCATATGAAATAAGTCCCTAAATATTGGGGACTTATTTCATTTTGATTTTGGGAGTTATTTCATTTCATTAGGGATTTATTTCATTTTAAGAATTGGGGATTTATTTCATATGAAATAAGTCCCTAAAAATTGGGGATTTATTTCATATTTTTTTTGGGGCGTTATATTTTGGGGAGTTATTTCATGCCGCCTGACTTTTTATGTTTTATGTACAAGATGTAACTGCTAATACAAAAAGTTTTAAATGTTAAAAATTTTACTTTTAGTGTAAAAAATTTTACTTTATATGTAAGTAGTGTGACTTTTTATGTAATAAGTATGACTTTATATTTAAAAAATGTGAATTTCTATGTAAAAATTTTGGATTTAAAATGAAGCGTTACTTCAAAAAAATCGGTTCCAGTTGTGGCCATTTTATGCACAAATGCGATTTCTAATGTCTATCAAACTTTACATAAACCATTTAGGACCCAATACCTACCTACCTTCTGTATAAGTTTCAACCCAACTTACATAATAGGTCGACGCGTTTGAGCGTGATGCGGCGTCTTCTTTTTTATATGTTGAAAAGATGTGTCTGTTTATGTAATAATTTTGACTTTTGGCGAATACATTTTTAAAAAGATTGCCTGGACAAGATTTGGTTCTTTGCGAATCAAACGTGACTTTTTGACTTTTTGAAGAAAGTACTACAATTGTTAATATTTACAATACAATTTGTTTTATTTCAACAAATTTTAATTTTTTATGACAAAAAAAAAAAAGGTTTATTGTTTAATGAATTTCGAAACAAAAGAAAAACAAATAACTAAATTAAACAAAATTTGTTATAAATTAAAATGAAAAAAATCAAAATTAAATTATCGACATTTACACGCAACGGCAATATGTTTGTTCTTCAAAGATTTAAGTGTATTTTGTGGCCCATTTCTGTCCGTTCAGACAAACATTCCACCATCCATCCATCGACATACATTTAGCAATATTTCTAAATATGTTGGATAGACAAATGGATGGTCAGACAGGCAGGCAGTGTGATTCCACCATGGAAAGCATTTTCTAAAATGTCTGTGTTTAGTAATTATCCCATTTACACAATTGAATTGAAAAAATTTATGCGCCTTTTCGCACAGAATTTTCTTTTTTAGAAAATAAAAATTAGTTCATAACACTAAAAAACAATAAAACAACAAAACTAACAAATAAATTGAAAATTTAAATAAATTATAGCGAACAGAAGATAACAAATTGATTAACAAATATTTGGTATTTTTTTTTTTTTTTTGGAGTTTAAAGTGCGGGCGTGAGTGCAATTTAGAATCCGTTTATTTCGATTTTTTTTTAATCGCTAGACATGTTAATTTGGTAAATAAAGGAGCCCACTGTGCCTGTTGTACTAACTCACAAGTTGCTGTTTGTTTGATTAGTTATAAAAAAAAAATATTGTTAAATTAAATAAACATATAAATAATTTCAAAATATTGCTTATCTATTGCGTATAACCGTTTGGAGAGCGAACAAATTTGTGTATTTAAAAAGCGAATACGTCAAGAAATTGTTTAAAAACCTGTCGATTTTTTGTTAAAGGTATTTTTTTAATAATAATGGTGCATTAATTTTTTCAGCAAATAAAAGAAGTATATAAAAGAATTAAATGATAAAATAAAACAAAGCAAAAAAGAGCATTACGTTGATTCTGCCTGATTATTTAATACCCTACACCACTTGTGATAAAAGACAAAATGTCATTTGAAGGTTGGGTCATTATGACTGGATTTTTATTATTTTTATCGCATCTTTTGTTGGAGAAAACTGCTCGTAAAGCTTCTTCTAAACGTTTGCAGGTTTTTTAAAAATGGTATCGTGTCCATACGATGAAACTTTGGTTTTATGGAATGCTTAATGCCTTTTCTCTTTCTTCTCATTCCCCTCAGTAACAAACTCACAAAAACTGCTTTTACACACTTCTCCATTCGTTTCTCCCCTTAAGCCTGGTACTCTGTTCAGTATGAAATATTGCCACACTCAATTTAAAAAAAAATTCTGTGAAATATTTTGATAGAGTTGTATCTATTTATATTGCGAAAAACATACGAAATGCTTCTAGCAACGCTTTTGTTTTCCGTGCGAAACATGTGCAGCTCAGATTCATCAGCCAGACTTGCAATTTTTGTTTCTAAAATTTTTTAAAATTCTGCTTTGAAATTGCAGTAGTGTCCAGATTATAAAAATCTAGTTTTGCAATTTTTGTATTTTCATCTTGTCTTTCCTCTTCTCATATTTATATTTTGGCATATAAAATACAAACACACCTACAGTTATCTTCAAGTTGAAAAGTGAGAATTACAAAACAATACAAAAATTGCAGAGTACATGTAACTGAAGACCCTTTCCCAATTTTCTCCCCCTTCTTACCAATAAACTAAAGAATTGCTGCAACAAAAATTGCAAGTCTGGATGATGACATATTGTTTCGGACGGAATTTAAATCAAGAGCCGATAAGTGATTTTTATAACAAGCGTTACACAAAGGAAAAATTATAATGACGAAAACAATGTTGTATATCGTCGGTCACAGGAGACAAAAAAAAAAAAAAAAACGTTATTACTCCGTTACTAAACCGTGTTGGAAGTAAATAAAAAAAAAAACCAAAATTAGTAGGAGATATTTATTGTAAGATGGTGTAAAGAAAACAAAGGTATTGAAATAATTTCAGATTAAAAAAAAAAAATTAAAATAAATAATACCCCGATTCGATTTTTTTGCGAGTTAAGAGTTGTCAACCTGTGACCGACGATATATACTTGATACAAATAAAAACGTTAAGTTTTGCAAAACAGCGAGGTGGATAAAATAAATACATGTCAACATCTTCGTGGGAAATAATCAATGCTGCTCAACATTTTCCGCAAGTTTAAATAGAGTACTAGGCCTAACAACATTAGACTCAAATGGTTCGCAGCAAATGTTTCATAATATGGACAAGGTCTTAAAAGTATTTTCATTAAAAGCTTTTTAGAAAGATTTTTTTAAGGTTTTTGTAAACAATAATTAGTTTTGTGGTTATTTATTTGAACTGGTAATGGTTTTTAGATATTTTTAATTAGGCTTAAGTTCATTGAATTTAATTTTCATTAAATTATTTTTATGAAGATAGGAATTTTACAACATGAAATTAATTTAAATTTATTGATATTATTTTATTCTCGACTCAGCTCAGAATTGAACTCAGGCTTTCACGAACAGGTTGCCCTGACTAGTTTTGATTGTAACCACACAATCTCTTCAGAGGGGTTTGCCGTTTAGCACTCACCGCCATTGACGATGGATGACGTCATTAGTCATACATCAATCAATTTAACCAAATGGTATTTTACTTTGGTTGATCGAAATTTGCTTTGAATGAATGATTATCTATTTAATTGATTTACATGTTCTTCCTAACTTCTGTTTTTCGTACTTTTTGACAAGAATTCTTCTTGAAATCCAAAGCACTTTTTCTGTTTTCCATGTTTTTGTCTTTCTTTTTCTTGTTGACCTTTTTCAACACAACTTGAAGGACAAATGTAGACATATAGCTGGTGCATTAGCTGTTAACAATAATTAGTATTGTGGTTATTTTATTGAACTGTTAATGGTTTTTAATCCAAATTTAGATATTTTTAATTAGGCTTAAGTTCATTGAATTTAATTTCCAATAATATTTTTATAAAGAAAGGAATTTTGACTGTCAAGTCAAGAATTAAAAATTATCAATAAATTTTAATTAATTTCATGTTGTAAAATTCCTTTCTTCATAAAAAGAATTGATTGAAAATTAAATTTAATGAACTTAATTAAGCCTAATTAAGATATCGAAATTTGGGTTTTGTAAAATTTTTTTTGTACAATCTTTTTTGAAAAAGCTTTTTTGTTTTTTTTTTTTAAGTAAATACTATAAAAAGCATTTTCTAAAGCCATTTTTTGTAAGAAAGTGTTATAAAAAATGGCTTTCAAAATGGCCTCAAAAAAAAAGAATAAGCTTTTTGCAAAAGCTTCCTTGACAAATTCTTTTTGTAAGGGTTTTTTTTTGTAAAGTGTGTTTTTTTTTTTAAAAATTTTTAAAAATTTTTTCTAAATAGCTTTTTAGTGAAACACCACAAAAAGCTTTTTCTAATAAAAAGCATTTTATGAAAGTGTTATTTCAAAAGCTTTTCTATAAGACATTTTTGAAGCTTTCCCCCAAAGCTTCTGTACAAAGCTTTAAGTAAAGCTTTTAGTTTTAAAAAATACTTCAAAATTAAGTTATAAGTTTGATACAAAAATGTTTGCAATAGTCCTATTCCCTTTACATATCACGTAGAACCACATTCGAAAATATCCCAGCAAAAACTAGGTAATGACTTGAAATTACTGAACAACTTACTTTTCAATGACTACTTCATACCATCTGCATTACATAGAAGTAGTTTAGTAATGGTTGACATATAATCTGATACATAAGCACTTGTTTATGAGTTGATTAACGAAATTTATAATTAATTCATAATAAAATATATTTAAGGTTTTATTTATCCAAATCTAATACAAATTGATTTTAAATGCATATTTGCTCTTACAATACATATGTGTTTTTTTTATATGTTATAAATGAATATGAATCTGAATATGAAAAATTTTAATGCTTGATTGATTTTGATATGTATTTTAAAATTAAAATTTTGAATAAAAACTTCACTAATCAACCAACCAAACGATATTATAACGATATCGTCTAGGTGATATAAATTATAATATATGATATCAATCTTGTGTCATAAACGATAGTATTTAAATTGTGCCTTTCCTTATAATATCGTTTTTCCATGAAAATATCATATCGTTTTTGCAATCATATCGTTCTCTGATTTATTGGGTATGAATATGTCCTTAATGCAGGGTAGTAAAATTTTGCATTAGAAAGCCAATTAAATTAATGACACAATTTGTTTGACAACTTCAGTTTTGTCGATAACAATGTAAAGTGTCTATTTGTAAGCAAACGTGTTAATGACTTATTTAACTCCCTATTTGTAAGCGAGGGTGGTAAGTACTTGCCTTCAATGACATCACCGTGTTAAAATAATGAGTTAAAATGCCAATGAATAAGTGGTGAAGAGTAGTTATATTAGCTTTTTAACTCATTACTTTGCAATGTAAGTTTTTGCTGGGATGCTTTAAATAAATTATAAAAAAGCAAAAATTCCCACATTCCAGTTTTGTGAACATTTATTTTTTTTTAGAAATGACCTAATACACTACCAGACTATTATCCCGTATCTTCTTGTTACATTTAACATTTCTAAAAAATTTGGTGGATGGAACTATTACGGGTAGATTTATTTTTTTAAATTCATGCGATCAATATTTTTTGAAGTGTCTTGCAAATTAAAAATATTTTTTTATTAAAATTTAATTCTAAGAAAAAAGAATTAGCTAATTTGTATGTAATTTTAAAATTTAAAATCAATTACAAATGTCACTCAGGTCTTAAGTGTGTTGTAAAAATATTCAGCTATTGAAATTTAAAATTTAATGCATTTTAATTAATTTTTTTTTTTCATTTAATTTTCTTTTTTTTTAACAAGTTAGATTTCTGTATTTGGCAGTGCCTAATCAAAATAACCCTTCACTAAGAAGAAATATATATATTTTTTTTGTACCTCAAAGAAAAAAGAGCAAATTTTTGGAATTATACCTCCGAAAAATTTTGTGAAAATGCTTAAAAATAACAGCAAATTAAAAAAAAAACATAATAATTTTAAGCCAAAGTCTTGTGAAAAATTGTGAAAAGTCAAGCGAAAATGTTACACCGAACACGAACATCTTAAAAAATATTAGTTAAAGATTAAGGCCCTAATCATGTACAACACAGAGCAACGCCACAGAACTAACGCAACGCCAAAGAATAACGTTGAAAGCACAAACAATGTCATAAATATTTTGTAATTTTGTTGTTGCTTTCTACAGAAATTCATATTGCCTTTTAAAATTTCAAACGCTCCATTGCTTGTGTCGTTGAAAATTTTAAAACGGTACATGAATTTCTGTTAAAAGCAACAACAAAATTACAAAATATTTATGACATTGTTTGTGCTTTCAATGTTATTGTTTGGCGTTGCGCTGCGTTGTACATGATTAGGGCCTAAAGTCCAGTAGTAAGGCCAAACAAATACAAAAAAGCATCGCTGAAAGTCGTCTTGAAATTCCCATAAAACGGGAAAATTCGTGTGAATCCTAAAAATAAGGGCTCCATTGAAATATAACACATGCATTTTTTTCTTAATATACGAAGCCAAACGATTTCGTCAGCTGGCTAAAAAGAAAGCGGGCGCTGTTCTACAACCACTTAAATTTTTATGGCTTTCTTAAATTATAGCGTATGTCTGACCACTTTTTCAGATTTTGAAAAATTAATGCCAAATTGCTATATTTTAATAATTTCTTTTAATTAAAATTTGTTAGTTGCGAAGCTTTTTGAATGTAACATTTCAGCACTTAAAAAGGATATCGACAACTAGTTTCTTAATCAAGTTTTGTTACAAAGCATATCTCAATTCCTGAAAATTTTGGTTTTAATTGGAAGATTTTATGGTTTTTATGAAAATAATCTAAAAATTTTAATAATCAAGATCCTTTTTAAATTTATCCAATTTGAAACCATTTTCGATCGTAGCTCACTTTTTAGTACGTAATTACCAACAGTAATAAGAATTTCAATAATTTATTTTAAAACTGCACATGCCAACTAAATATTGCGTGTACTCGTATAAATAATCATGAAGAAAACATTAAATTTTTTCTAATTTTAATTTCAAATTTAAAGAACAAACATTTGCAATAATTTGTTGTAGCTGTCGGCATAAATAATTAATTTTTTATGGACTTTAAACAACTAAATATGTACTGGTAGAACAAAAACAATAACAAGTACACACTTTTAAAAGAAACAATTTCAAATATTATAATATTTGTGGTTAAATATTGGATAACGTATTCATTCATAAAAATATTTTTGATTTAAAAAAGGATTTGAAAACAAATTTTCTATGAAAATTTTCCTAGATAAACGTTTGTTAAATTTAATCGTAAATCGTTTATGAATACGAGGGTAAAAGTTAAAAAAAAAAAAAAAAAAAAATTAAAATGACCTAAGCAACCAGTGAAATGCGCATAGAAACTAGCGCCCTCAACAATAAATTTCAGTGTATTTGTTAAAAAAAAAAAAAAAAAAAAAAAAATGGTAATTGAGCAGGGCACACTTAATAATAAGTGTGTAAAGCTTTTTGTTAAAGAAGTGTGACATTTAGTGGAAAAACTTTTGACATTTGCATAAAAAATATGGCATTTTGTAGAAAAGGTGTAACTTTTTGTCTAAAAAATGTTACATTTTGTATAAAAAGTGTGACATTTTGTATAAAAAGTGTGACATTTTGTATAAAAAGTGTGACATTTTGTAAAAAAAACGTGTGATATTTTTTATAAAAAGTGTTACATTTTGTATAAAAAGTGTGACATTTTGTATAAAAAGTGTGTTTTTATGTGAAAAGTGTAACGCTTTGTAAAAAAATGTTGACTTTTTGCATAAAGAGAGTGACTTTTTGTATAAAGGGTGTAACTTTTTGTATAAAATGTAAATTTTAAGCTTATGTGTAAAATATACATATGTAAATATATCGTTCCTAGGAGGGGCATAGGGCCGTAATATAATTTTTGAAATACGTAACTTTTATTGTGTCAAAGGTAGAATTCCACTTTATGTGTAAAAGGCTACTTTTTGTATAAAAATTCACAAATTAACTCCTTGTGTAATAAGTCACTTTTTGTGCTATAAATCACTTTTTGTGTAAAATATCACTTGTTGTGTAAAAATTCTCTCTTTGCGTAAAAAGTCACTTATTGTCTAAAAAATCGTTTTTTGTGTAAAGAATCAGGTTTGGCGAAAAGTCACTTTTTGCGTAAAAAGCTAAAATTTATTTGTAAAAAGTTATGTGTTTTTAAATATGTATTTACTTTTTGTAAACCAAAGTTTGTGTCTCAACTTTAAAAAGTAACTTTTTTTGTAATATGTGCGATATTTTCTTGAAAAAGTCAAAAAAGTTTTTTTTTTTGTAAAAAGTCACGTTTTCTAAAAACAATTTTCATTTTGTGGAAAATGTTTTGTATAAAAAGTGTGACATTTTGTACATAAAGTGTGACCTTTTATATAAAAAGTGGTACTATTTGCATAAAAAGCTTTACTTTTAGTGGAACATGTGTGACTTTTAGAGTAAGAATTGTAAATTGTTTTGTAAAAAGTGTACATTTTTGTATACAAGTCCCTTTTTTTTTGTAATAAGCGGTACTTTTTGTGTAAATACTGTGAAACTTTTTCAAAAGTTAGACTTTTTGTGTAGTTAGACGGTTTGTGTGGTTAGTCGTTTTTTTTAAATTTAAATTTTTTATGTAAAAACCGATTTGTTTTAAGCTTCCCATCTGCAAATTGATAATATTAAAATGCTTAAAAAATTACACTCTTCATCCAAAAACTTTTCTATTTACCTATTATTTTATTCTATATAAAAAAAGTTTATTTTGTTAATATTATTTATATATTATACTGGCTTGACCCGGTGCGCTTTGCCACCCCCATCGAAATAAAATTAGTATTATT
The DNA here is from genome assembly GCA_943735925.1 of Pollenia amentaria. Taxonomy (NCBI): domain Eukaryota; kingdom Metazoa; phylum Arthropoda; class Insecta; order Diptera; family Polleniidae; genus Pollenia; species Pollenia amentaria. Next base: position 199,791,951 of record OX031007.1, on the reverse strand, counting down.
TTTTTAAAACAGAAGCAAAGCATCTTGGACCAAATTTTAATGCTTTTACAGTAACCGTTTTACAGATATACAGAAATTTTAAGTGCCTACGTATGGGAGGTACCATGCCTAATTTTTCCATTGGACATACCTTTTGAACGATGTTTTGTATTATTATCTAAGCTGTTTGTACAAAATTGGAATACTTTTACTGCTACAGTACTCCAAAAACGTAGACATCTTTATTGACATTGTATGGAAGGTGCCACGGCCGCATTTCTAATCCACCCGACTTTTTGCCAGATGTCGTACTGATAACCAAGTTAATTGTTTCATATGCGAAGACTTACTGTAACCTTTCTCCAGATATAAGGTTATTCATATTTTTAATATATGATTGGTGCCACGCCTACTTGAAAATTTAAATATATTAATAGCCTATGTTAAGCGCCGGGTTATTAGGAAATTGCTGCTAAATTTCAGAAAAATCGGCTCAGTAGCTGAGGAGTCTGAAGAGAACAAACAAACATACGCTTTTTCATGTATATATTACATTTTTATTTTGAAAGAGTGGGTCCTACAAAGCTTGAAGACTTTTGTCTTTAGAAGTATTTAATATATTCGTTCTATGGGGGTTATTGATCCTCCTTCGTCTAACCCGCCAATTTTTATTTTGAAATTTTTAGTTTACCATAATAGTGGCTTTAACCACATTTGAAGACTCTCGCTGTAATAGTTCTTTAGTAACGCGGTACTTAATATATGCTTCCTATTGGGGTATTGCTCCCCCTGCTCCTAACCCCTTAATTTATATTTTTGAAGGTGTAGTTTTCCATAAGAGTGACTCCTATCAAGTTTGAATATTCTCACTATAAAAATGTTTAAGATATGCGATATTAAACTTTGGCGTCCTATGGCGGCGTACCCCTCCCCCTATCTTACAGCTATCTTACTTCAATTTCGGTGCTCAGAAGATCATACTACAAAAATATTGGTATCCTATGAGAGGGTACCACTTCCGCTGCGCCTATCGAAAAATTAGGTAGCCTATTTTATTTTCGGGGATCATGAGATGTTATGATATGTAAAAATTTCAGGAAAATGTTTCAGTCGGCCAACAAACAGACAAACACATTTCATTTTTATATATATTAATAGAATAGAGAGAAAAAAGATAATTTTCTTGTTTCTATTCATTATAATTGACAGACAATGAGACCCGAGTTGTTTAGAATACTTAAGTATGTATTTGCAAATACAAAAACAAATACAGCAACAAAAAAATTTTAGAAAAAAAAACAGCAAAATTATGTTTCAAACATTTAAACGAGTAGTAAATGTTTAAATGAAAATGAAGGAGGAAGAAAAATTGACGTAGTAGATACTTGAACTCGTGTACAGCTGAGTAGTCGGTATGAGTAGAGTAATAAATGCTCAAACTGTAAGATACAAATAAAAACAAAAGAAACATTGATTAAAATCGACAGCTGTCTATTGTTTTAAATAGTTTTTTTTCTCTACTCTTAAGTGATCATCAGACATACCAGTGAATATAAAACAGATATTAAGTTTCAAATTAAATTTAATTTGAAAGAATATTGAAGATTACAATAAAACAATAATTAATTAACATTATTCAAACACGGGGGTAATTTGTAATGGAGAAAAATTATTTTATTTAACATTTTTACATACCACCCGGTATTTTTCTAGGCCTACGTAAAGATACAACCACAAAACTATAAAAGCAAACAGGAATTTTTTTTTCATTTCACCCCCTTAAAGAAGTGCTAATAAATTTAAAGCACCTGACTCAACCAAAAAATTCAAAAATATTTTTGTTTACTTTGAAAATGTTTTTTAGAAATATTTTTGTTTGTTATTTCTACCTTTAAAGATAAAGTGCTAAATAGGCTCTTATTATTAGCGAAACTGATAAAATCAACTTTATTATGTACACATGTGATAAGATTAAAAGAAAAAAGAAAATATATTATGTAAACAAGGAATTTGTTAGTAACAGCAGTAAAACAAGTTAGAAAAAAAAAAATATTAACAACCACGTCAATTAAGCAAATATAGTCAGACACGTGTTTAATGCCGATTACAACGTAAACATTGTTAAATGCAGTGTTGCCAGTTTAGACATTTAGTGGCCAGATTTAGCCATTTTTCACCTTTTTAAGCCATTTAAAAATGAGTAGCCTTTAAGCCCGTTAAGAATTGATAGAAAGAAACAGTAAATGTTAGAAAGATCAAACTGAAAAAAATGTAAACAATTTTTTTTTTGTTTTTTTTTCTTTTGTTATGGTTTTTTTTTATTATATTAAATGTTAGTAAACTTTTTTGCTTATGAATTTGCCTATAAACCGCTGATTCAGCAACACTTTTAATATTTTAAGCTTGAAATGTCAATTTTAAGTTGAATAATTTTACATTTTTTTTTGACATAACTTAATTTTTTATCGATAACTTAATTCAAATTTTTGACAGTTTGCTGTTTATTTTAATACAGCTAAACTCTTCGTACTTTGTACATTTTTCTGTTACATTATATTTACACTGTTGACCGTAACTTTAGCGGAAGGGCTTTAGCAATTTTTTTTTAGCCATTTTTTCCACTTTGCTTGGGTATTTTTTTTGGGGACTTAAAAAAAATTTGGGGATTTTTTGGGGATTTGAAATTTTTTTTTTATATTTCCCTTTTTTATTATATACGCTTTTTGTTCTGTTATTCGTATATAAGTAAGATTACCTTTTTTTGTTGAATGTGTAAAAGGTACTTAATAAACTTTTGTTATTATTCTTCTGAGTGACTGAAAGAAGAATTAAAAAAAAAAATCTAAAGCCGTTGACAATACATACAATTTTTAAATTTTTAAAAGGCAATTTTCAAGCAAATATGTCTTCCCCTAAAATAAGTAAATATGAAAGACAATATAATAAATTTTGGGAAAAAGAATGCTGGGCTATTGTTCTAAGTTCTTAAGATGCATGGAAGTATTAAATAAATGACGGATATATTTGTTTTTTTGAAGAAAAAAAATATTGTTCCGCCCTCTTCATCGATGTTTCTCAACCTTTTGATAAAGTCTGGCATGAAGGCTTATTACATAAATTGAAGTTAAACTTACCAGTAAAAACACACAAGCTGTAAGAAAGCTACTTAGTCGGTCGCAGGTTAATTATTAAAGAATGTGATTTTATAAGTTCTCCTCAGCCAATTGACGCTGGAGTCCCTCAGGGAGGCATCATGGGCTCACTGTTATACCTAATATATACCTCAGACATGCCAACAAACAACCACACCCTAACTTCAACATTTGCTGATGATACAGCTTTTTAAAGCGTACACGAAAACTGTCATGAAGCTTCTCGCTACTTGCAGGATCATATATTTGAACTGAAAAAGTGGTTAAAACAATGGAGGATAAAGGTCAATGAGCAAAAATGCGTACATATAACATTCACCTTGCGTCGGGAGTCATGTCCCCCTATTAAAATCAATAATCAATTAGTGCCCCAGCAATCGCATGTAAAATATCTCGGTATTCATCTAGATAGGCGTTTGACATGGAAATGCCATATAGAAGCAAAACTAACACAAATGAAACTAAAAGCAATTCAAATTTATTGGCTTATTGGAAGAAATTCTGTTCTTAGCCTCAACTGCAAACTTCTACTTTACAACTCTATATTAAAGCCAATCTGGTGCTACGGTATTCAGCTATGGGGCACTGCCTCGGCCTCAAATATCGAAAAAATTCAAAGGCGCCAAAATAAACTTCTTCGAATAATCACAGTCGCACCCTGGTATGTTAAAAACTCTAATGTTCACAAGGATCTCAATGTGCCATTAGTAAAATTATTACGAAGTACGCAGCAAAATATTTAAAAAGGCTTGAGTCGCACCCAAATCCACTAGCTCGAAATATTTTAAATGACAGTGGACACTCTTGATTAAGGAGAAGAGATACTGCAGGACTCATCCGACGAGAAGACCGCTAAACATCTACATATGTGAACAGAAACCGTGAGGAGAAAAATTTTCGTCTAGCATTGGCAGGACAAAAATAAAGTATTAGTATAAGATTTGATTAATTATTGTTAGTTCATATTTAATATATGAAGATTCAATAAATAAATAATGAGAAAAAAAAAAAAAAAATATGTATTTTTACTGTTGAATTAAAGAATGGCTTAAAACGATTGAACAATCTCCAAATTCCTATAAATTGGCTCATCCGTCTTCAAAAACAGCACATTGTTCTGCTTGTAATTCCTCTCTTGAATCGCATAGAGCGAGTATTTTCAACAATGAACTAGGCTAAAACAAAGCTTTGTAAAAAAATGCAGTACGAATTTTTAGAGGCACTACTAACATAAACATTTAGCTCAATATCAACGATATATGTTGCCAAAATTGTATTCCAACTAAGGAAATTATACAAAAATGTAATGCTCAAACTATGTACAATATTTGTGAATCTCAAGACGTTGATGGCGAAACAGAAGTTTAAGCGTTTTCCTTTAAACTTATTCAATGTAGAAGTACAAATTATCTGAAATATATCTTATTCACTTAAACTAATAAATTAAATTATATTACTAAAAAAATTTATTTAGGGATTTTTGGGGATTTCTTATTTTAATTTTTCTTATTTTTTAAAAAAAATTTTAAATTTCGTCAGAAAAAAACAAACAAAATATTAACTTTTTAAGCGTTTTTTTTAATTTGGGGATTTTTGGGGATTTATTTTTTTTTTCTTTTTTGGTATAAGAAAAAAAGTACCTGGAATTTTCCTCTTTTACTTTAAAGTTGCTCTCACTGGTCAAATGCTGAAGTAAAGAGGGTGTTTAGCCAAGTAAACAGCGTTGAAATTAATTTGAAAATAGGTTACATTTAGCAACCGTTAATTCGAGTCTACGAATTAGGTAAATATTTTTACGATACCGAAAAAATATTTTTTATCACTTTTAATATATTTATTTATTTATTTTTTTTCCTGAGATTTGGTCTCAAAAGGTTGGGTAAATTCTCTCATGACTATGATTTACCTTCAAAATATTTAAAACTAATGGGTACAACTGATTCCCATGAGATGAACAATAACGACATCAAATTTATCGACGATTTAATTTTTTAAATGCTAATAAAATATTTAATTTTCGTTCATTTTTGAGTTACAAATTGATCTTAATTTACAATTTCATTGTAGAAAACTTTAAATGAATTATTTCTGTTTTGTTATTGAATTTTAATGTGGTTTTATTAAAAAAAAAAATTTTTTGCCATTTTTCCGTAAATTTAGCCATTTTTGTTCACCAAGTTTTGGCAATACTGGTTAAATGACACATTAGACTTGAGTGATATTCAAAGATTCAATCAACGGTGTTATGCAAAAGTAATTTTTTTTACACATTTTTTACATTTTCAGATTGTTTTTATATTTTAATATATTTTCATTCCTTTTAATTCCTTCAAATACAAACATTTTTATTTGCCAACAAATATTGTCAAATATTAATCATAAATTTAAAGTATTTTTTTTTTTTATAAACCAAAAAACAAATCAAATAAATTACAAGCGAACAAATAGAAAACAAAATTAGAAAAAATCCCTTTAATGTTTAAAAATAAAACATCAACTTTGTATTATTCACAAATTTAATGAGTCATTATTTAAGATTTATTTCTTCTTTAGTACAACTGAAAGATACAAAAAGTCACACACAAAACAGTCATAAGGCTGCATTTATGTGACAGGAAAAAAAAAAAAAAAAAAAAAACCAAAAAAACATGAATAGAAATACTTGATGTGTTGCAACATATTAAATGAAATTATTTGCAATTAGTTGCACAAGAAGAAAATAGAGAAAAACAAAAAATATTGAAGAAAAAAAACAAGTCAAATAGAAAAAGCAACAGCAGCAACATGAGCAGTAGCAACTGCAGCCGCAACAGGAGGACGAAATAAGCCTACAACACAAATGTTTGATAGAACAAATTAACGGATGGATGGATAGATATGGATGAGGATGGTTGCCACACGAAAATGACAAACAACAGAATCAGCAGAAACAGCAGAAACAATTAGTGTTTCGAAATACAAAGTAAAAAAATTACCAGAATAAATATTTGTGACTATTAACCGCTTAAGCACCCATATCAACCTAAATGTTCTATGTAATGAGTTCCCCCTTTACCATGTTGTCGTATGAACTGTAAATATCGTCAAATGTCAAAAATTCCTTTAGAGCTCACAATGCATTTAAATGTTACTAATTTAATAAAAGCTAATCGAATTTATTAAATAATATTTTTTCTTATAAACCGCAAACAAAATTTAAAATCTTAATATTACAGAGATCAGCGAAAAAAGTGGTCAAAATATTCTTTATTAAAACTTAATTTAATATGAAAAAGATGAAACCTGAGCACGATAATGAAAACTGTTGTTCGTTCTTCTTTATCTTCATCTACAGCTGCATAAGCGTTCAACGTTGAAAATTGTCATGGGTCTCTGTGACATCTAACATGTCAACAATTTATTTTTGTAACTAAAAAAAGGAGAAAAAAATTTCTCTCTAATAATAAAATCATCGCAATTTAAAAAAAGAAATGAAAAAATCGATTACATTTAAATGGATAAAACAGAAAATTTATCGATAAATTTTCTATAGGAAATAGAAAATTTAACTTAAAATGTATAGATATAATATAAACAGGGGTGTGCTGGAAATCGAAAACGTAAAAAATAAGAATTTTAAAGTGCTTTTTTACTAAGATTTCTGTAATAAAAGAATTTTATGTCAAATATTATACAAACTATTTCTCTATTAAACAGAAGTTTATTACAAAAATTTGAAAAAATAGATTAAAAGTGTATTAAAAATAAAAAGCACACCCTGAAAATCTTATCGAAGACTGTGCTATAAAATATAACACTTATCGATTTTTCTATAAAAAAAACTTATCAATTATTAGAAAAAATAGAATTTATTGATAACTTTTTGTAAAATAGAAAACTTATTGATAACTTTTTAAAAATGAACTAATCGATAACATTTAAAAAATTAATTTATCGATAACTTTTCTATAAAAAAGAAAACTTATCGAAAACTTCTTTATGAAAAAAGGAAACTTATCGTTTACTTTTCTACAGAATAGAAGACTTATAAATAACTTTTTAACATCTATAATAGAAAACTTAGCGATCGATAACTCTTCTATAAAATATGAAACTTATCGAATTTTTTTTTTTATAAATACAAGACTTATCAAAATATTTTTTATAAGATAGAAAACTTATTGATAACCTTTTTTATAAAAAATACTCGTCCATCAATAACTTTTTTATAAAAAAGAAAATTTATCGATTACATTTATTTTAATATTTTTAAAAATGAACTAATTGAATTAATTAATTTATTTTATAGAAAACTTACCAAAAACATTTTAGAAAATCGAAAACTTATAGAAAATATTATAAACTTATAGAAAACTAATTGAAAACTTTTTTATAAAATGGAAAACTTTTCGATTACTTTTTTTATGAAAACAAAAACTTATCAAAAACTTTTCTATAAAATAGACTTTAAAGAAAATTAAAAAGTTAATGATTAATTCTTTTATAAAATAGAAAACTTATTGATTACTTCTTTTATAAAATAGAAAAGTTATCGATAGGTTTTTTATAAAATAGTGAACATATTTTTAACTTATTTAAAAAATAACTTATCGATAACTTTTCTATAAAAATTAAAACGCATCGAAATTTTTTTTCTAAAATGGAAAACTTGTCGATACATTTTCTTTAGAAGTTCTCAAGAATTATTTTGTTTTATAGACATGTTTGGGTTATACAACAGAAAACTGATAGATAATTTTTTTATTAAAAAGTAAACTAAACGATAACTTTTCTATAAAATGCAAACCTGAAGAAAAACTTTACTCTTCAAAAGAAAATTCTCGATATTTTTTCTAACAAATGAAAAACTTCAATTACTTTTCTATTAATTGAATAACTTATTGATAACTTTTCTATAAAATAGAAAAATTAAGCAATAATAATTTTCGTTGTTGAATATGGTTCTTTTAAGTGCTTCATACATTTATCATTAACTTTTCTACAGAAATGTAAATTAAAATTGTTCAATAAAAAAGTAAAATTATCGCTAGCTTTTCTTTAAAAAGTAAAATTACCGATTACTTTTCTATAAAAAAGTTAATTTATCCATAACTATTCTATAAAAAAATAAATTAATTGCTAACTTCAATGAAAACAGTAAAGTTATCGATAACATATATAAAAAAAAGTAAATTTATCGATAACTTTTCATACATTTTTTGCAGAAAATTAAAAATTGATTCATACTTTTCTACAAAAATTTAAATAAAATTTTTCAATAAAAAAGTAAAATTATCGCTTACTATTCTATAGAAACGTACATTTATCGATACAGAAATTTAATTTATCGATAACAATTCTAGAAAAGTTAATTTGTCGATAAGTTTTCTTGAGATTAGTAAAGTTGATAACATTTCTATATAACTACTAATTACTGTTGTAAAGTTGCCGATAACTTTTCTTTACTTTTGTTAACTTGTCGCTAACTTTTTTTTAAACTAAATTTAAAGTATATCGATAATATTTTTTTCTTACTGTAGTAACTTTTTTTTAATACGGTACAGTTTAAGATAACTTTTTTTCGGTATGATAAATTTGTCGATTAATACATATACTTAACTATTTTTGAGTTTTCCATAACTTTTCTTTACTTTGAAATTAATAAAAATGTATTTAAATTTTAATGTCAGCCAGGCGTATGAGCAATAGAAATTAGCTTGAAATTGGATACAACACGTATACGTTATGTGGTATCGTGTAGAAATTGATGTAAATGCATACTTAGTTATCGATAAATCTATAACATAAATTGACAATTTTGTGGCCAACATTTCTTTGGTTATTAATATTTGTGCTTAAATTTTCATATGAAAAACAATAATCGGCATTATTTACACTGAATTGTGGTGAAGAAGTGGAGGAAGGATTGTGCCTGGTAAGAGTTCTGTACATGAATATTTTTTACAAACACACATCTTCATTTTATATTTCTGCTGCCTGTGTACGACAGTTACTAAATGTTCATCTGAATATTTTTGTGTGTCTGTTTGTGCTCAAAATTATTCGTAATTTTACGGTCAGTGTGTCTAGACATGAATCGAAATGCACTTCTTTACGTTTGTGCTATTTTTATGAGAACTTACGTATGTGTGAGTGTGTAAGCAACACCAACAAACACACACATATTCACATACATCCATATCCTTAAATTGAAATGACATTTAATAAATATATTCTGTTTATTTGTGTAAAAGTCTGTGTTTACTTTTTAAACTATTGTATTTGTTGCCTAAAAACAATTAAACGTAAATTGATATGAATTTAAATAATCATTTTTTCAATAAATTAATTATTTGAAAAAGAAAAGTAATCGCCATTAACCTCATTTGAAAAATATTTTCATATAAGTTTTTAAAAATTCAAAAAATTTTATATGGAAAATTTTCAACGCAAGGTGAAGGGATTTACAAAGTTAGCCCCTTAATAAATACTATTGGGTGTATAACTTAAAAATGCGGGCTTCACACCAAATGGCGCATAATTTATACCTGGTTCGTGTCTAATAACTTGTAGGGCGTTTTGGAGGAGGGTAAAAATATTTGACTTTTTTCCTTAACGAATTTTGCCCCAAGAAGTCACATTTGCAGCCTGTTTTGGTTGATTTCTGGCCTACAGAATCCTGTATATTTTCCATCGATTTCAAGGTACGAGAGATGGTTTGTGCAGTTTAGGAGTAAAAAACTCACTAAAAATATTTGTTAAATTCCAAAAGAACTTGCAAAATTATTGAGTGGCTTCATCAATTACAAAACAGCTGGAAGCAAAAACAAAAAAAAAAAAAAATTGTATCTACGAATTTAAGGCGAAAGACGATTATGCATGTCCAAAATGCATGATGAAGGCAGTAATTTTTGAATCAGCTAATTACTGACGATTAAGATGGACCTATGTAGGTTTTTTGCAAATGTTTGTATAATTTGTAGGATTTATTAATGTGTTTTGAACGTGTAGTAAAATTTATATGAAAAACACTCAGTTTTTTTCAGTCACAGGCATTGTGAAAACCGCATATAAATTAAAAAATATTTTTTAAAAACAAGGTAAAATGTGCTTAAATCTAAATTTTTTATCAAAAATTATTTTCGGGAATGAAATATTTTATTAATTAATTCATTTATTAATGATGTGCTAATAATCCCAATTTTTGAATGAAAATACTGAAATTTATTGTTGTGGGAAAGCTAGTTTCTATGCGCATTTCGCTGGTTGCTTAGGCCAGCTCGTCAGGAAACTTTTTCCAAATACTTTAGAAAAGCTAAAAATATTATACAAGTAAGACCATAAAGTGAATAAGAATTTTAAAACACTTAGCTCTTAAATGTAACAATATCAAAGCTTCAACAAAGTCACAACAATAAACCGTCAATTTTTTTTTTTCTTTCTTACATTCCCCTACAATTGGCTGGGTTTTTTCCAACACGAATTGTAGTTGTAAAAGGATAGAAAGAAAAAAACAAAATTAAAAAAAAAAAACAAGTTGCTTAAATAAAGCAGCTTGCCATTTCAGTTTTTTATTTGCCGGGCACATGCAAATTTATTACCAAAAATTATTTTCGGGAATGAAATATTTTATTAATTAATTCATTTATTAATGATGTGCTAATAATCCCAATTTTTGAATGAAAATACTTTATGTTAACTGTTCGACAATACAAAATACTCTGAAAAACTGATTTGAACGCCCCTGGTCGGTGCAACACCGGCAAAACTCCTAATTAAATTCCTATGGGATGTAAAGGATCTTTTGGCCAGCTAAAGGGGAGTGGGTACAATAGCCCTAACTTGGTCTCCCTGCTCTCTCGAAAATAAAAGAAATGTTATGATCGCCAACGGACAAGCTGTGGCTCCATCTGGCATGAACCACAATTCTAGATTGGTCTCAACCTGGGGCCTTAGAAAGTGTTCCGTCATTACCCAGTATTTGTATGCCATTCACATTAACCGCAATTTCTTCTTCGTTTTCGAAAAATATGGTTAAATGATCTCTTCTGAAGTTATTTCATACTTTACTATACATCTAAGTGGGTGAATTTGATGTTCAAACATTATTCTTGGATTTTGGCTGCCCCATATTTTGGTCGCTCATTATTCGTTATTATCTTTGCGTCGGAATAATCGAATGCTGACTTTCAAAATAAAATTGAACAATTTAAGTTCTTTTTTCCCAAGTTCTTCACAGGTAATTAAAAATAAAAAAAAAAAAAAAAAATCATAATTAAACCAAAACGTTCGTTATTCCCCACCCTGTATACAAACGAATACAGATTATATTCTAATTAATTTACTGAACAATATTAATGTAAACCTTTGGCCCGTTGTAGTAAAATAGACCAGATTCTCTGGCGGGCATTGAACCTGCAACCCTCTTTCTGATAAACTAGCCAACCGGGGCACCCTTAAATAATTTTTTTTGGTACCAATGTTACACTTTAAACGATTTATTTTTACAAAATCCCGTACGTAAGTTATACAGTCAGTATAAAGAAAATTTATCGATTACTTTACTAAAGTAAAGAACAAAATAGCGATTATTTATTTATGTTTAGGAAAAATTTTCAATAACTTCGCTAGTTCATAGAAATACTTTTTTAAGTTTTTTAGTTATTCGACCTTTTTTTATTATAATAAATTTAATAAATTTAATAAATTTATAAAGTACATAGATATGTTATCGCTTACTTTACAAGACAATACAAAAGTTATCGATAACTTAACTAGTATATAGACAAGTAATCGATTACCTTTGCTGTTCTATTGAAAATTAATTAATAACATTTCTAGCTTTTACAATTGTTTCGATAACTTTACTGGTATATACTGGCTATCGATGACATTTCCTAGTATATTTAAAGTTATCGGTAAACTTAACAGTCTTTAGAGAAATTATCGTTGACTCTGCTGGTCCAATCAAAGATGATCGATAACATTAGTAGTCTTTAAAAAGTTAGCAATAAGTTTTGCTGGTCTATATTAAAGTTATCGATAACTATACTAACCTATAGAAATGTTTTCGGCAACTTTGCTAGTCTATAGAACAATTATTGATAACACTTTTAGTCTATAAAACAATTTATCGATTTATGTTGCTAGTCTTTGAAAAGTTGTGGTACAGTATGATTGGTTTTTATTTGAATTAAAACGATTTTACTTCCGCCAGAGACTCTGGTCTCCTGCAGACAAGCGAAAAGCTTCGCGGGATTTAGTGTAGGAATGAATAATAACTTTATTTTTCAAAAAGATTTTCTTATAACTAAAACTTACTTTGTAATATTTTAAGTGACTTCTACAGTCTGTCCCATACTTAAATCTACTCAATTATTATTTACTAATATTAATTTAAACTCAATGAATGTTTACAATTTTGATTGTTCAAATATGCTGGTGTGTTCTGTGTGGAAGAAAGGCAAAACTCAATTTTATACTGACTTTGTCATATCGATAAATTAAATTGCCGACGTAAAAGTCCTTAATTACGAGTACTTTACTTGTTTATTAAAAAGTTTATAGCGATTACTCTACTATTCTTATTAGGGAGATCGAACGGTTATTATTCGACCGGTTTTTACCGGTCATTTTAGTTTTGCCCAAGTCGGTTATTTTAAAATGTCCATTTTTCGAATATCGAATAAACCGGTTATTTGGGTATAATAAACCGGTTATTTTAATAATTTGTAATTTATATGCGTTTTCCTTGCAAATTTACCGAAATTTAAGTATTTTTCTAATTGAATATGGGGCAAACTTAACTTTTTATGCAAAATGTCAAAACAAAATGTAACAAGAGTCAAAAAAAATTATGCACAATGTAAATAAAAGCGTGTGTTCTTCTAAAAAACAAAAACAGTTAAAAATACTACAAAAAGACTTCAGTTAAAAAGTAAATATAAGTTGTGCTAGAGTATTCTAAATATTAAATATATTTTTATATAGATATTATCTCTGGAGATATTTCGAACGGGATTAAAAAGACAAAGTTAGGTGCCTGAAGTGCCTTAAAATTATAAGTTGCAGAGGTTTTTCCACGTCACATTTATAAGTCCACATGCTTGACATTAATATGCTCCAAATAAACCTTAACTCTGTTTGAAGTATTTTTAAAAAGACGACAAATAATACTTTACTAAAATACGCAACCAAAAATGAATCATTGGGTGAAATATTAGCCCGCAGTGTTACAGAGGACGTAAAGCAGTTTGTAGCATATCTTCATGCCCCAAATTACAGCATTCCGGCGGAATCAACAGTGTGGGAAAAATTCATTAGTTTTATTTATTAAAGCACCAGGAACTTAAAATATAAACTGAAGAAATTAAACAAAATGCCATGGAAGTTTTAAATTGTGGTCGACCCATTGACAAATATTTCATACAAAAAGCATGTTAATATTACTTTTCGTTTCTATAATGCTGAAACAAAATAATTTGCAAAATATAATCCTGGCTAAGAGGTTTTGTTTGCAACTTATCAAAAATATGTTTGAAGTCTACTGATTCATATAGATATGCTTAACCATCAACAAATTAAAATTCATTTCAATAAATTCCTTTATTTTTTTTTTCTAGATAAAACATCATTTAACAGTTTCTAAATAACATTATACAATTATCTTCTTAGAAATAAAATTATAGTTAATAGATAGAAATTGTTAAAAATAAAGCTAAAGTTTGATCAAATAACTGGTCACGCCTTTAGATTCTATCGTCAAATATTCGTTAGGTCTGAACAAACCCTTAAGTCATCTCTTTGTATAGCGTGATCCATTTCGAGGTTCCGTACTTTTTTTAAAGAAAAAACAGAGAAAATTCAAATTTAATGGGGAATGTTTATTATCATTTGAAAGAACATTCTTTGGCATGTATTTTTTGAAGATTATGTCTATCAAATGTTGGCCGTTGCTACGTCGCAGATGGTCCATCCGTTGAGTCCAATTTTCGATGTCTCGTTGGCGCATTTCGACTGTTAACTGGCGAACGACATGCGTGATGGTTTTCTCCTAGGCCTAAATCGAAGCGGGTTTGTCCGCATAAACTTTAGACTTTACATATCCCCACAGGAAAAAGTCTAACGGTGTGATATCGCACGATCTTGGTGGCCAATCGACCGGCCCAAAACGTGAAATTATGTGCTGGACGTGGTCTATTCGGTCGAATATTATCCAATAATGAATGCTGGGTCTCAAAGTGGGTGATGGTGTTGCGAATAATACGCTCAGTAGTCCGATTTTGTTGACCATAAGTTGAGCGAAGTGCACGAAACACATTCCTCACAGAACGTGAATTTTCGAAATAAATTTGAACGATTTGTAAACGTTGTTCAGGCGTAAGTCTTTCCATTATGAAATGCCAAACAATACTTAACAAAAATAACATGACAGCATGACACGACACACGTGATCTGGCTATTGAAAAAAGTATCTCTACTTGAATCACCCAGTATTTTGTTGGCTCTTACCTTTGTGAATTGTTAAATTAATTGTTAAATTGTGAAATTAATTTAATTTTTGTGTTTTTATGTATTCGAAATAAATCCAGTTAACCGACTATTTTAAAAATGCTTAACCGAAAACCGGGTTTTTTAAAATAGCAACTTTTCGAAATATTCGAAAACCGAAATATTTGAAAAAACCCAATAATCGATCTCCCTAATTCTTATAGAAAAATAATCGCAATAACTACTCCACAGAAAAAAATGTTGCCCCAAATAAAGCATTAATCAAAAATAAAATCAGTTTTAATTAACAATTTAACAAAGCGAATTAAACGTTCAATCAAGTGAATTAAAAGTTTAATTGATACAATTAGCTTGCACCAGTAAACAAATTAATAGTAGTCAATTAAAACGTTTAATTCACTTTATTATAAGATTAATTCACTTGTTTAAACTTTAAATTGACTTGATAACATTTTTAATTAAAAGTGATTTTATTTTTGATTAATGAGTTAATTGGGGCAAAAGTTTTTTCTGTGTATTTAAGAGAAAATTTTACTATTCATTATCGCTCTCAACCACGAAAACCGCATTTTCATATTAATCGTGTAATAAATGATCGTTTTTAATAAACTATAATACAATGCCTACTTTATTTATAACTTGCGGTTTTTTTTCGAATATAATGTGCTGTTTTCAGGTGACAGACAATTGATTGTGTGGTAAAATTTATATGAAAATCACATAAAAAAGGTTTTAATTAAATAATTCAATATAATTTACAAAAAAAAAATTGCAAAGCCTTTTTATTTTTAATACACAGAAAAAATTATCAGTAGTTTTTTTTATCAATTAAAAAAATTGTTTAAAAAGTATTAAAATTAAATTAATGTGATAATTGAATCAATTATTTTTTTAGTTGAAAGAAAATTTAAAATATAATTTTGATTTAATTAAAATTTAAGTTGTTTTAAAATAAATTTTTAATAAAAATATTAATTAAATACCAAAATATCTATTATCAAAAATGTTGTTTTTGGGAATACATAATTTTTTTTTCATTAAAAGCTTATCCTCCAACAATAAATTTTCGATTTTTATCAATTAAAAAAGGGAATTAAGCACTATAAATAAAATCTTTTAATGGAAAAAACACCAACATCAATTACGATTGATTTTTTCGTTTAAAATAAAATAGTTAAAACTTTTAGAATTTTTGTTGGGAATTGTCAACACCTGAGCTATATTTAATTAAATAAATTAACACATTGTTTGAAATGGCAAAATTTTTTGATAATTTTTTTAATTAAAATTAAAAATATCATTTATTGAAAAAAAAAAATTTTTCAAAATTTTTAAATTTTTAGTAATCAATATAATCATTTTGGTAATAAGTGCAAAATCAACAACTTGTTTGCTTGATTCTATAAATTTGGAATAAATTTCGTGATTAGAGACAAGTATTAATTTTTTCTGTGTATGACAGTTAAGTTAAAAAAATAATTAAATAAATCCTTATTATGTTAAAACGTTTTGATTTATAATTCAAAAGATTATACACTTGACAACTGAAAAAGGGAACAGATCCTTTGAGTTTCCCTCGTTTAAAAACAATCTTGAACATTTGAAAACTAACTCAAATCTAATAAACAATTATCGTATTCCAACTTTTGCGCTCTCTTTTAATTGCGTTTGATGTCAAACGTTTTCAAAAATTAAAAAAGATATGAGTTTCTTTTTTAATTTTTATTTTCAAAGTGAGACGGCAGCTCTTTTGCGCCAATAACCTTTTTATACTCGTATTTATGTGTGTGGATTTTCCACACACACTTCGCTTTTAACAGCCACACCTCAACTTTGTCGTCTGTTTTTTCTATTTTCTGTAATTTATAGTAATAGAAATGTGGAAAGGTGAAATAATGCTTAAAATGCATATAAATTTATTGGCTTTGGTTGTAAAAAAGTAAAGATTTTTTTGTTTGGCAACCAAAAATTAATCATTTTGCTACATCGACAGTAGAACTTAAAAAATACCGAACTTGATTTTTTAAAAAGTTATCAAAAAAAAAAAAAAAAAAAAAAAAAAAAAAAAAAAAAAAAAATGTAACCTGTTCCATGAATCAATATGAAAAAAAGTTGCTAAAACTCATTATAAAAGTTTAAATACCGAGGAAATTTAGAACACTTTTGAACAGTCAAACCTTAAGCACGCCCTATTTTCTCCCTCCTTAAATTTTTCTTATACAAAATATCTTTGCTAAATTTAACAAAAATTTATAAAAGAAAAAAATAAAAAAAAACATGTTCCATTTATAAACAATTGCGAATGCTACGCAAACTTTGTACTTTTATTAAATTCATGACTGCCATAGAATATTTTATTTTGTTTCCCTTCAATCAGACACACGCACACACACACCTACACAAACACACACAAAAGAATAAAATGTAAGGGGAGAAAAAATGTTATATAAAAAAACTGGGGTGCAGTATAGAAAAAAGATTTGCAACAACAACTGCAGCTTCAGCACCAATAAAATACAATAAAAATGGTAACAGCAGCAGCAGCTAAAGAGAACAAAAACGAATTGAGGACATGGATCCAAATTAATAATAAAATATAAAACCAAGAAATAGAGGGACTTAAAATAAGAAAAGGGACCAACGAAAACAAACAAAACCAAACGATTTGGGAGAAACGGGCAGGATTTTTCCAAAGAAAATTTTACAAGAACAACTCGAGCTCCAAAAAAAAGTTAGCGATAAGAATATCGACAATTTTAAATAGAATAGGGAATTAATCGACTTCTTTTCCTCCCATACAATAGAAAAACCCAAATCATTTTTTTTTATCGGATAGAAGACCAATTGAAAATCGAAAAGTTTTCTACAGAAAAGCACACTTCTCGTTAACTCTTCTATAAAAAAGAAAACTTTTTCTATTAAGTATAAAACTTTTCCATGGAATATCAAACTAATCGGATCTTTTCCTATAGAATAGAAAACTTATCAGGATATTGGTTATGAAATATAAAACTTAAGCCTATAGTACACGGCATGTAAAAAGACACATGCGCATGTGGTTCTGACGTAATTTTGACGTCAATGCAAAGCCACAATAAACATTGCGTGTTGTGTGATGACGTCAAAATTACGTCAGAACCACATGCGCATGTGTCTTTTTACATGCCGTGTACTATAGGCTTTAGGCCCTAATTATGTAAAACGCAACACAAATCAAAAAATTACATTGAAAGCAACAACAAAGTCAACATATTTTATAATGTTGTTGTTGCTTTCTACAAGAATTCATATTGCGTTTTAAAACTTTTAACGCCGCAAGATATGCTGCGTTTGAAATTTTAAAATTGTATATGAATTTCTGTTAAAAGCAACAACAAAATTAAAAAATGTTTTTGACTTTGTTTTTGCTTTCAATGTAATTTTTGGCGTTGTGTTGCGTTTTACACAATTAGGGCCTTAGTGATTACTTTTTTATAGAATAGAAATCTTATCGATAACTTTTCTAAAAAAATAACTCACTCATCATAAACTTTTCTATGAAATAGAAAAACTATAACTTTTGTGAAGAAAATAAAACTTATCAATAACTTTTCTTTAGCAAACTTATCAATATCTTTTCCTTAGAAAATTTATCGATAACTTTTCTAAAAAATAAAATTTTTGATAATTGTTCTTTTAGATTAGTCACCTTTTCGATAACTTTTCTATAGATGAGTTAACTTATCGATTACTTCTCTTTAGGCGAGTAAAGTTATCGATAACTGTTCTTCAGATTATTAAATTTATCGATATTTTCTTTAGATTGGTATCGATTAATTCTCTTCAGATTAGAAAATTTACCGATAACTTTTATATAGATTTGTACACTTATCGATAACTTTACTATTGATTATCTATCTATATATATACATTTTATAGATTAGTAAAACGATCGATAACGTTACCATATAACTGAAGTTTTCGATAACTTTTCTTTAGATAACTAATGTTATCGATAACTTTTCTATAGATTCGTAAAGTAATCAATAACTTTTCAATATGTGTGTAAACTTATCGAAAACGTCTCGATATACCAGCAACCTTATCGATAAGTTTTGAATAAATTAGTTAAGTTATCAATAACTTTTCTATAGATTAGTAAAGTTCTCGATAACTTATATAAGTTAGTAAAGTTATCAATAACTTTTCAATATGTTAGTAAAGTTATCGTAAACTTCTCGATATACTAGCAACATATAAAAAACATAACGATAACTTTAATATATACAAAAGTTATCGATATGTTTGTGGATAACTTCTTAAGGGCATAATAAACCACACAAATAGCTTGGCAAACATGTCACAATTTTACGTTTGTACAAATATTTTGTGTTGTTAATTGGGGTGTTTGCTGTTTGGACAAACATTTGAAGCAATGTTTGTAGAAATATTAAAAATTTTTAATATTTGGCAAACATGTTGGATATTTGTCAAACTTTTTGTTGAGTCTAGTGCTAAGAGTAATCATTTCAGCGAAAACTTTGCAGAGTAAAGACGTAGAAGAAGAAGCATAAAATCATTTTTAGCGTATATTGTAATTTTTTAATAGCATTGTTTGCCCCAAAACAGCTCGTTGTTAGAGTACTCTACTCCAAAATTATTTTTTTTTTTTCATTTACATTTTTTCTCCGTTTTAATCAAACAGCGAGCCAAATTGCCGCAACACAATCATCGTCTGCATTCATTGAAAATGAAACAAAAATGAAAAATTGATGTTTGTACGAAATATGATTGTGTTGTTTATTGGCAAACAGAAGTAAAAACAAAGTACATGTTTGCCAAGCAATTTGTGTGGTTTATTATGCCCTTTAGGTTAGTAAAGTAATCGATATATTTTCTGTAGTTTTCTACAGATTAGTAAAGTTACCGATAACTTTTCTATCGATTACTTTTTAATAGAAAAGTAAAGTTATCCTTAACTTTTCTATAGATTAGTAAAGCTATCGATATTTTTCTAAAGATTATAGATAATTTTTCTAGAAATAAGTCATATTATCGATAACTTTTCTATAGGTTTGTAAAGATATGGCTTACGGTATAGATAATTTTTCTAGAAATAAGGCATATTATCGATAACTTTTCTATAGGTTTGTAAAAATATGGCTTACGTTATGTAATCGTTAACTTTTTACGATATTTAAACTTTGATTTGTGCGATTTGGAAATTATGTATAAAAAATTGTTTCTTTGCAAAACTCTTTTTTTTATTGAAGTGCGATTTTAAAAATTAAATATTTCGGCAACAAATAACAAAGAATATGCTCACTAAAATGCCAAAACAAAAGCTCTATTATGCATTTTGGTATGTAATGAAAAACTTTGCTATATTGTTATTTTTTGACTTAAAATATAGGAAATTATTTTTCTTTAAAGTTTTTTAATTTTATTTAATAATTATGATAAATAATAATGACTAAGCAAACATAAGCAATAGGGTTTTGGTGATCATAGGCTCTCCCCAGGATTCCTTGTAGTCGAAAGCGGAAAAAAATTAATTTTTGTTTAGAAATCGATTGCTGAATTGCAAGGTATGCACTTATTTATATCCAAAAATTCTACGAAATATGCAAAAATTATTTAAGTTTTTTTGGTTAAGCAAAAACTTGTCCTTATTAGTTGATATGTGCTAAGAAAATTTTACGTTCTTACTTTGTTTTTTCGTTAGAACTGTGAATATCCCTGCTGCTTGTCTAAGCTCCTATAGAGCAAAAATCCCTTGCCACACATAGTCAAATATAGTGAGAAAGAGTCATGTTGGAATAAAATGCAAAAACAAAAAAAGTATAAATGCTAAATTGTGCAACGTACAATGACTTGAATTTAAACAAAAACAAAACGAAAAAAGCGAGGGAAAGAAAAATAGAATCATAAATATAAAACTAAATACACATTTATTTAAACAAATACTCAAACTCATACTGATGCACAAATACAGACACACTTCCATTCCCAGCCCCATTAAACAAGAGGTGAATACGTGGTTGAATACAAACAGCCAAGAAGATGCAGATGCCGATGCCATTGTAATGCCAGAATGACACTGGCTGGCAGAACTTCTAGAGGTGGAAGCAGAGGGTTTTGCTTGTGATAAACATTATAGTATGAAGAGGTGGAGGGGGGGCGGGGCAGGACAGGCAAAAGCATTATTAAATGCAGCAGCACCATTTAGAATTTACTGCACATGGCAACATAAATTTTAATTTGCATAAGGGTTTACCTCATAATATGACACATCCAGCCATGCAACAACCGACATGCTACGAGGTATAAAAATGCAAAAAATTAAAACAAAAAAAAAAAAAAAAAAAAAAAAAAAAATAAAAAAAAACTGATTCAGAAAAACAAAATTCTGAAAAAATAAAATAGTATTAAAGACAAAAACATCTCAACTGGGGAGAAAAGTTTTAAAAAAAAAAAACAAACAAAATTAAGGAGAGTTTGTATCAGTATCTAGAATAAAGAACAACACTAGTTTGAGGATGCCCATGGATCGGCAGAGGGTTAAAGGAGTTTTTAATATAATACTTTTTTTTTTGGCTTGTATGTATTAAGTGTGTAGAAATGGATTAAAGGATTTGAAACATGCAGTTCAATACAAAGACTATGTTTTTTTATTATGACTATTGCTTGGAGGTAGAGTGCTTCGACTCTATTTCCAAGCAAAATAAAAAAATGAATTAAATGTCAATCCAGTCTGAAACTAAAAAAAATTAAAAGAATAAATGCAAAATTGTTAGTATGCCTTTTATTCGATTTAATTTTTAAGACTGCATACCCTGAAACTTCTGAAGTCTGTGAAATAATTTTTTGACATTCTGCTCTGTCTGCTGCAGCTGACTCTATTTGCACTCGTAGTTCCATTTTTTTTGTTACCCAAATGTGTCGTTGTCTTCTATGTCTTGTGTCATGGCAACTTTGTATAGCTGTTGGCTTTAATTCTTGATTTTTTTCTTTTTTTTTTTTTTTTGTATGTGCTGCACTGTCGTATCAGTTGTCTCATTTCTTACAAAAAACAAAAAAGCAAGAAAAAAGTTGTTTGTTGTTTTTCATAATAATTTTTGTTTTTCTGCTGCAGGTTTTAGAGATTTTTGATGCGTGCTAAAGTTAAAATTTTTGTAGCTGTAAGATTTTTTCTCTTATTTTTTTTTTTAGTTGAAGTACATGAAGACTTCTTCTTCCTCTCATTTTTTTTCTATAATGATTATCTAAAGGATTTTGAACTCATTTTTTTTGAAGAGAAAAAAAGACATATGAAAATCTTTTATGAAATAAAGACAACAAAATGCAAAGTAGAGTTTGGTGTTAAAGTCATGTTAAAAAGCAGGAATAAGAAAATAGAAAAAGATTTAGAATTTTGTAATCGGTCAAGTTCGCCTACAGGGAAGATTTTATAGATAAGAAGGAATGTAGACGCTTTTAAGCAATGAAACAAAAATATATCGGTTTTTTTATTTAAAATTTTTTCCAACATTTTAAATAACAGTGTTAAATTAAAAAAAAAAAAAAAAATTTAAAAAAACGAAAAATTGAATTTTCTATAAAGCCTCTAGTACACGGCATGTAAAAGCCACATGCGCATGTGGTTCTGACGTAATTTTGACATCATCACACAACACGCAATGCTTATTGTGGCTTTGCATTGACGTCAGAACCACATGCGCATGTGGCTTTTTACATTCCGTGTACTAGAGGCTTAAGAAATCGTTGTTATTAAAAAATGTCCTAAGGGGCCTCGCTAGACAAGAAAACTAGCCTAACAGGGACTCTGGTATACTTAACTACGACGGGTTATAGATCTACATTACTTTTTCGGTAAATTACACTAGGTCACAAATAACAAACTTTTGTCTGTTATTTGTTTCTAGCATACTTTTTCTCATGGATTTGGACCTACTGAACACGAAAATGAATTTTAAAAATTTTTCTGTCGATTGGTTTGCGAGATACAAATTTTTTAATTTTTTTTTTTTAATTTTTGGAGGTACACTTACTATGTTGAGCATATCTTTAGTCTTCTTTGACCTATTTTATCCTACTACTACTCAAATTAAAGACAATTGAGCCGTCTACAACTTATTTTCAGAAAATTTTCAAATCGGGTTAGTAGTTTTGATGTTGGCGGCTTAAAAAGGTTAAAAAACTGGGTTTTTTTAGTAAAAATGTGGCTGAAAAATTCATATAAAAATTCATATAAAATATAAAACGCGATGTTAACAGCGATTTTAATTTTTTTACGTATAGCTGACACTTTTCCAAAGAAAATAAGCCCTTACTTAACAAAATCTGATGATATAAGTGTACATTTTATGCCATGTGGAAAAACTGCTGACTTCTTCTTTGTTTTTTGTATTCGCTGCAATCGGTCTCACGTATTAGGGTCCAAATATAGTCACCCATCATAGCCGTGTCATACATGCCCTGATAGCGTCGTTCCATAGCCTTCAATTCCTGATGAAAGCGCTCGCCGTGTTCGTCGCTCACGTCTCCTAAATTCTCAGGGAAAAAATCCAAATGAGAATGCAGAAAGTGTATTTTAAGTGACATGTGCACTCCCATGGCTTCATAGTTCTTTACCAGATCCTCAACTATGTCCTTATAATTCGGGCTTTTGTTGTTTCCTAAAAAGTTTTCCACAACAAGCCTGAAGGAATTCCATGCTGCGGCTTCGATGGGTGATAACAGCTTTGGGAATTTTTCATCTTTCAAAATTTTTTTTATCTCGGGTCCTGCGAAGACTCCTTCTTTAATTTTTGCCAGCGAAAGGTAAGGGAAAATTGACCGTAAATAGGCAAAAGCTTCACCTTCTTTGTCTAATTTTTTGGCAAAATTTTTAATCAAACCCAATTTTATGTGCAGCGGCGGAAGTATTATATTTTCACGGTTCTCTATTAGTGGTTTGCGCTGAACATTCGCTTCTCCAACTACAGGTTTCGTTCGTACCGACCATTTTTTTTTTTTATAATGCTGATCATCAGCGCGGCTATTCCAAAGGCACAGAAAACAGCAATGTCGCGTATAGCCTCCTTGGAGTCCACACAGAATGGCCACAACTTTAAGGTCGGCGCATATTTTCCAATTGTATTTCCTATACTCTATGCATTTCAGCAAAATGTCCATAGTTTCATAGTTCTCCTTTGAATGAACCGCATGAGCAATAGGAACAGATGGCTTTTCATTCCCATTATGTAAGAGAACTGCCTTCAAGCTCTCTTTGTTGCTGTCAATAAACAACCTCCATTCGTTGGGGTTGTGAATTTGGTGAAGCTCTTGGAACAAGCCTGAAATGTCGCTGCAAAAACATATTTGGTCTTTCTTTGTATAAAATTTTGCATACTCCTTGTGACGGTTTCTGTACGTTGATACTTTCACTTCTGAAGCCGCAAATCCACACTCTATCATCCGAGACGCAAAAAGTTCGGATTTCTCCTTAGTGAGACCAAAATCGCGCACCCAATCGTTTAGTTCGGCCTGTGACAGTAATTTTCGCTTTGCACCCGGCTCAAATTCGCTTGCATTTGACTCGGACTCTTCTTCTGACGATTCTGCTTTTTGAAGAGATGCACCAGGGCACACTGGATATGGCACATCATGCGAATGTGGTACTGGAAGCGCAAACGATCCCACTTGAGCGTAGTTCCATTTAAAAAATCTTCCTACCCCACTGTTTGTGGTGAGGCAAAAATAACAGTCTGTGGAATGGCATAGCGGCTTTTTCCACATCATTGGTGTATCGAATTTCATATGGCGGCTAAAATTAAAATAAATTACTATATTCGCTATGTATAATGTGTTTAAATAAAAATTCTTACCTTCCGCCAGCTGCCCAGTTGGTTAAGATTATATAGCAAAGATCACACAGCGACTTAGGTGTCCATGGTTCTGTGATATTTGGTGAAATACCAAAATAATTCAAATAGTGCAATTGTACTGCTGGAGTAAACTTGTGTGCGTGATTTTTTTTTATAAACTGGCCACAAACATTGCAGAAATTGTCTGGATCGTTCAAACACTCGAACACACGTAGTCTTTTACTCATTGTCTTCCTTGCGTTTTCTAAATATTAACTTCTTTACACTTTCACAGACAGTTTTGAAATGCAATTGATAACCGTGTCTCCTTATGTTTAAATATGTATGAGCATGTAGTGCTGTAAATAAATTAAAAAATAATATACGAAGACTAATTTGTTTATTTTAAATTAAGTTCAAATGTATTTATTCGTTTGCGTTGGGTAGGTAAGCTGTGCAAATAATGAAAATCAAAAAATCGTGAAATAGAGGAATTTCGGTCGTTTACCAAAAAAATAATAAGTCGGCCATTTGTCATCAGATTTTGTTAAGTAAGGGCTTATTTTCTTTGGAAAAGTGTCAGCTATACGTAAAAAAATTAAAATCGCTGTTAACATCGCGTTTTATATTTTATATGAATTTTTATATGAATTTTTCAGCCACATTTTTACTAAAAAAACCCAGTTTTTTAACCTTTTTAAGCCGCCAACATCAAAACTACTAACCCGATTTGAAAATTTTCTGAAAATAAGTTGTAGACGGCTCAATTGTCTTTAATTTGAGTAGTAGTAGGATAAAATAGGTCAAAGAAGACTAAAGATATGCTCAACATAGTAAGTGTACCTCCAAAAATTAAAAAAAAAAAATTAAAAAATTTGTATCTCGCAAACCAATCGACAGAAAAATTTTTAAAATTCATTTTCGTGTTCAGTAGGTCCAAATCCATGAGAAAAAGTATGCTAGAACCAAATAACAAAATGGCTGTTGCCTAGTGTTATTATAGAATTTAATTAGTAATTGTATTTGTTATATTTAATTCATAAATAATTAAATGATCAATTTTAAAAGGATAAAAATTTTACAATCGAAAAGTCTTCTATTAAAACATATTTACATTGTAAAGTTTTCCATAAGAAAATATCGTAAGATTTTCCAAAAGAAATCGTTAATATCGTAAAATTTTTTTTTGTTAGAAATCGTAAATATCATAAAATTTTTTTATTGATTAAAGATTCATGTAAAATTTTCTATACAAATATTTGCATATCGTAAAATTTTATTTAAGCTTTTTTTAGTTTCGTTATATTTTTATATCGTATTTAAATATCGTATTTTTTTTTATAATATTTTTCTTAGACTATCATTAATTTTTATTATTAAGTATTTGAACATATCTGAAGCTTCAGTGTTAACTAAAGGTTGACTTAATCAAAAAGTATGTGAAAGATTGAAAGAATTGACTGTTGCGAAACGGCTTAAAAAGTTGTAAAACATCTTTACATTGTTAGAAATTGTTAATAACTTAAGATTTTCTAGATTTATATCTTAATTTATATCTTTATTAATATTTTTTATCAATAAATATGAAATCGCAAAAAAAAAAAAAAAAAAAAACACGTTCGATTTCCGAAAATGAAAAAAATTAAAAATCGTTAATATCGTAAATTTTTTTTATAAGAAATCTTTAATGTCATAAAATTTTCTTTAAAAAATCATTATTTGTAAAATTTTCTTTACGAAAAATAAGATTAAAAATTTTCTATACGAAAAATATCATATCGTAAATTTTTGTTTAGGACAATTTTTATATAAAATTCTTCAAATCATAAAAATTTTAACACGAAATCGTTAACAGTATACAATTTTTTTTTAGTCTTTAAACGGTAAAATTTTCTATCCAAAATATTACATGTAAAATTTTCTATACGAAAAATTTTACATACAAATTTTCGTTACGAAAAGTTTTATGTTAAATTTTCTATACGAATATTTTCATATCGTAAACATTTTTTAAGCAACTTTTAGTTTCGTTATATATCGTATCTGAATATCGTAAAATATTTTTTTGTACGAAAATTTAACAGTTTACAAATTTTCTAAGTTGATTGTTTTAAAATTTTTCATAAGTATATAAACATGTCTGAAGCTTGAGTGATAACTAAAGGTTGGCTTCAACCAAAAGTATGTGAACGATTTTGGGAACAGGACTATTGCGAAACGGCTTTATAAATTGAAATTAAATTCAAAGAAGCACATTCGAAAATTACTCAAAAACAAGTTGTGTTAAAATAAAGTTTAGCTGCCTGTTTTTTAAATAAAAATAAAAATTTTCGTTTAGGAATTTACATTAAAACAACAATTTCAAATTTGTTTTGGTTTTTAATATAAATTTTAATTTAAAAAACGGGGTTTAGTTTGCGAGTCAATAAAATAAAAATCAAATATCTATAAATAAAATTTTTATTAAGTATCAAACTGAAGTATTTGAGAATTTATTTCTTAAACATAATATCGTAATTTAAACGAAAATGACAAAAATTCATCGCGCCGACTACGCTGCCCAGACACACCCAGAGCAAAACTATGTTTAAATATGGTCACCTCCAACAAAACTTTTTTTTAAAGAAAATTGTAAACATAATTTAATTTAACCATATTATCACCGATAACTATATTATGTTTAAATGTGTCCTCCATCAAGCAGGTACATCAAGCAGGTTGTCTCCGAACATGTTTTGGTCAATAATAAATAAGTAAAATATATTTAACACTTATGAAAGCATGGTTGGTTATCAACCATAGCATGTTGCTCTTGGAGAAAAGGAAAATACTATTGGTAATTTAAAAGCAAATTAGTTTCATAGTTAACCATAATATGTTTGGAGGCAACCATAATATGGTTGTGGCTTCTTGAAGGAGGACTAATTGAACAATAGTATGGTTGTGAGTGACAATAATATGGTTAAATTTATACATAATATGTTTAAAATTTTGTCTTAAAATAGTTTTGTTGGAGGTGGCGATATTTACACATGTTTTCTCTCTGCGTGCAGTCACTCTTAGTGATTGAAGTGGCTTCCCATGCTTGTGTTTCGGATTCGTTGCAGCTCAATAGTGGCAGTTTTGCCTATTTTCGTGCCCATTAAGGTGAAAATGAGTTTCATCCGAAAACAAAATGTTCTTTAACGCCGAGAAGCGCTCATTAGCCTGGTTTACAAAGCAAACTATACGACTGGCATCTTCAGGTTTTAATTACTGCACTATTTAAATTAATACGGGTGCAGATTAAGATCTTAATGCAATGTTCGGTGTTATGATAATCTATGCAAACTGAAAACTTGCGCGCTTCCGAAAGATTTGGATACTCTCGAACAGAATGGTTTACACTATCCATGTCTTCTGCCGTTCGTGATGAACTTGGCTTATCAGATTTAGGTTTTTTTGGTGTTGGGCCAGTCACTCCAAATTTTATGACCCATTTGCGAATGAGAGGGATATTTGACGCATTTAAGTGAAAAAATCTTCAATACTGCAGAATCTTCTAAGCGCTACTGTCGCTGAATCAACATTCTTGTAAATCTCTTGCACAGTGCGCTGTCCGCTCCCGAGAAACACTACCTACTGGCATACCATCTTCGCCTCTTACATTCAATGCGTTCACGCTATCAGCTAAGCAAATGTAAACTTTCTTTGGAGACATCTTGTAATGAAATAATTTTTAAAAAAGAAAGAATAATTCCCACATACTATTTTTTAAGATTCTTATGGCCTTCGTTCGCTTAACTTACATGTAAAACAAAAACAATCAGCCTTATTGTGGTTGTCGTTGTCGTATACGACTGTGTCGTTTTTTGTAATAGATTAAAGTAACACACAACCTATATTCTTTAATCTACTACAAAAAACGACACAGTCGTATACGACAACGCCAACCACAATAGGGCTGAATATTTTATTTTTTGTTTTTCTTTTAAATGTAAGTAAAGCGATCGAAGTCTTCTTTCGCAAATAGATGAACAAGCTTTTATATAATATCATAATTTCCCTAGAGAAAATTTTACGCTATTAAGATTTTCTTATAGAAAACTTTGTCAGTAAAATATCTTTTATATATCTTTTTCACTTTATTAATATTTTTTACCAGAAATTTAAATTTTTTTTCATATTTTCTAAAAAAAAAATTTATCATTATTGAATATTTCTTAGATCAAATTTGACGCTATTAAAATTATTATAAAGAAACTTGTTTGGTTTTTAAAATTTTCTTAGAGATTATTTTTCATTATTAAAATTTTCTTACAAAAAGTTTGGAAAGTCTTTACGATATTGAATTTTTTTTTGGCAAATCCATACGTTAATACAAGCAGTTATTCATAATATTTTACTTGTATTTTGCTGTTTTAGATTTGAATTTTAATTTATTCTTAGAGATTTTCTGTTTTGTTTCAATAAAAAGATAAAGACTATATTATGCATATTAAAAAAAAAAATGTTTTTACCCACCCACTTGATAAACCAGAGGTTTTACTTAAATACAGACTATTGTGTATGTTTAGGTTTGACTATGCAACTCGAACATAAACTGCAACTTAAACAAGTAAGAATGTAAAATCTGTCAAGGCCGACCATATGATACCCTACACCACTGTTTATAGAGACAAACTCCCTAGAGTGTACACTATTTGGGACCCATGTGCAATCATTAACCCACCATAATAAAATTGTGTTTTAAAGTTAAGATGCATGCAAAACTTCTTTGAGTCGAATATTATTTAAAAATCTTCATCTAAACCAGATTTTTTTGTCATTAAGTGATTTTAGGAAGCGGTTTTATAGGGACCTACTAGCACAACATTTTGTCATGACATAGTATTTATTAAAAAAGTTAGTGTCGCCAAATTTTATGTCAATACCAACATCTTCAAGAAAGTTATGGCATTAAAAGCTGTTTTCGGGAGTAGTATTTGTATGGGAGCTCTGGTCAAATATGGACCGATTTCAATAAAATTTCGTTAGATTACAATAAAATAATTTTGGACCAGATTTAACATAATTACAAACATAATGAGATGGTCTATGTGCACAAAAATTCTATTCCGGAAAAAAGCTCGCATGGCGGCTTTATAAAATTATGGACCGATTGTCTCCATTTTCAATAGGCTTGGTCCTTGTGACAATTAGATCCTTTACAACAAATTTTTATTAAATTTTCGCTAAAATTTCCACCTGTACTCTGCTCACACGTTTTACATGGAAAGCGAATCAAACAGCAGGACAGACGGACGGTCAGACATCATTAAATCGATTAAAAATGTGTTTTTGGGGTGATCGGGGTCAAGGACCAAAATTTTTAGCGTTACATACATCAGCACAAACGCATATTACCATCAGTTGTGATGTGGGTATAAAACACAATGGTAAATGCAAGTCAGTCAGTCACTCAGTTCAGATCTCAATGCATGCGGTACAAGGCCACACGTGTGGTTAATAGTTTTATTCTTCAGTTTTGTGCTGGAGCTTTTTCTGGCTTTTGCGGAAAAAATCATTCATTTGTTTGAAATTAAGTTTCAAAACAAAAACGCAACAAAAAATTTTCAAACAAAAAAGACATTTCAAAGTTTGAGACTTTAATGCAGAATGCGATTGTAATAAAACGGCTGGATGTTGAATGTTTGTATAAATCTATTTGTGCTTTATTTTTTGTTGGAAAAGTAGCAAAACAAAAAAAAAAAAAAAATTAAAAAATTCAAATTTATATACACACATATTAATTTTTATTGTCATTGCCAACGCGCCTGTGTGCCAGCAGAAAACACAGTTCAAATTACAGTAGACCGAGAGCACACAGAGGATCCAACTTGAGTTCAGCACTGAATAAGTCAGCCATTTAGTTAGTCAGTCAACCGAGTTGCATTCAAACTGAACCAACCTCATCATCATCATCATCATCTAACGAATTGTAATGAAATTGTAATAAAAAATAAAACTGACTATCATTAAGTCTCTCTGACTGTCTGTCTGACTATCTGTCTGGTGGGCTGTTTCATCAACAGCTTTTTTGAGCTCTTTGTAGTTTTAATATTTTGTCAAAATGTCTATATGGAAGTTGAATTTTGTTTCGCTTTTGGTTTAGTTGTTATTGTTGTTCTCAATGTACTCTATTCTTTTTTATTCTATTCATTTATCAGTTTGTTTAGGTCTCAGCGTGTCTATTTTGTTTGAATTGCACCCTGGCATTTGCATTAAACTTGACAGCAATCACTCGTTTTAGATACAATTTAAAATACATGACTTACTACGAGTTGTAGAACAAAAACAACAACAGCAGCAGCAAATATAAAAAAACTAAAAATATCATTATTTTTGTCTTTCTAAAATTTTTTTTTTTGTTTCCAAAACATTTTTATTCTTTGTTGTCTTTTGTATTTCAGTTAGAACTTTTTTCATATGTATACTTTTGGTGTTTCAGATTTTTTTACTCCATTGTCTTGCAAACTTGGTAATATTCTTTTAGAAAATCTAAAATATCGCAAAATATTCCATAATAAAAGTGTAAATTCCCAAAATTTTCTATAAAATAATAAAATTTCGGCAAATTTTCTACACGAAATTTTAAACGTAACGTAAAAATTTCTATAAAAATCAGATAATCAGGGGTGTTCTGGAAATGGAAAACGCAAAACGCAAGAATTTAAAAGTCGTTTTTTCATAAGATTTTTGTAGCAAAAGAAAAACAAATACAATACAATACAAATATTTCTCTATTAAACAGAATTCTATAAGAAAATTATAAAAAATTGGATTAAGAGTGCATTAAAAAGAACTTAAAAATTCTTGCGTTTTGCGTTTTCGATTTGCAGAACACCCTCGAATATTGTAAAATTTTCTACAAGAAAATTTTAATATCGTAAAACTTCTTTAAGACATTTTTATTTTCATAAAACGTAAATTATTCAATCTTTCATTATTTGTATTCCTATTTATTCGAGCTTAAAGTCTGTAGTAATAAAAATTAATAAAAAAGATTTATTTTCGAAATATTTTTGTCAAAAAAATTTTAATAACGTAAATTATTTTTTCAAAAAATTTTAATATCGTAAACTTCTTTTTTTTTTTAAATTTAATATCGTAATAAATAATGTCTTAACATTTTGTCTAAGAAAATGCTCTTACAATTTTGTTTGGGAAATTTAAATATTATTGAATTTATTTCGTATATAGTAATGTTTCGTATAGTAATGTCTAAAACAAATTTAAATTATGAAATATTTAATTTCGTAAATATTTTTTTTAAAAAATTTTAATAACGTAAACTATTTTTTCAGAAAATTTAAATATCGTAAACTTGTTTTTTTTTTAAATTTGATATCGTAATAAATAATGTCTTAAAATTTGGTCTAAGAAAATTCTCTTACAATTTTGTTTGGCCAATTTAAATATTATTGAATTTATTTCTAGAAAAGCTTCTTGCAAAATTTTCTTTATTAAGATTTTCTTCAGAAAATATCGTAGAATAATGTTTAAAACAAATATAAATCATGTGTTAAATTTTCTCTAAAATTAATTTAAATATCCTTAAATTTTCTTAGAGGTTTTAAAATTGTACATCATCTCTACAAAAACTTATATCGTAAAAAAAAAATTTATATCGTAAATTTTTTTAAAACATTTTTTTCAATCTAACAAAACGAATCTCTTAGAAATCTTAATAATCGGAACTAATTTTATGAAAATAATTCTCCTTGAAAATTTAAATATGGTAAAATTTTTTCCAAGAAAATATTAACCTCGTTCAGAATTTAAAAAAAAAAAAATTTTTGATTTTTTTAAAAAATTTTAAATATCATAAACGTTTTTCTAAAATCCAATATTTAAATTTACGAGGTTGGAATTTTTATTTCTTAAATAAGTTAAATTTTAATTAGTATTGTGGTTAATTTATTGAACTGTTAATGGTTTTTAATCCAAATTTATATATTTTTAATTAGGCTTAAGTTCATTGAATTTAATTTTCATTAAATTATTTTTATGAAGACAGGAATTTTACAACATGAAATTAATTTAAATTTTTTTTTTTTTTTTTTTTTTTTTTTTTTTTATTGATAATTTTTCATTCTTGACTGCGCTGAGATTTGAACCCAGGCGTTCACGGACAGGTTGCCCAGACTAGTTTCGATTGTAACCACACAATCTCGTCGGTGGGGTTTGCCGTTTTACTCACTCGGCTATTGAGGCCGGGCGACGTCAATAGTCAAACATCAATCCTTAAACCAAATGGTATTTCACTTTGGTAGATCGAAATTTGCTTTTTGAATGAATGATTATCTATTTTAATTGATTTACATGTTCTTCCTAACTTCTCTTTTTTTCGTACTTTTTGTCAAGAATTCTTCTTGAAGTCCAAAGTACATTTTTTTATTTTTGATGTTTTTGTCTTTCTTTTTTCTTGTTGACCTTTTTCAGCACAACTTGAAGGACAAATGTAAACATAGCTCGTGCATTAGCTGTTAACAATAATAAGTATTGTACTTTGGACTTCAAGAAGAATTCTTGACAAAAATGATCTAAGAATTGTGTTTAGTGATTAAGCTCAATTCTGGTGGAATGTCTACGTCAATAAGAAAAATTGCCGTATTTAGAGCGAAGACAATCCTCAATCCGTTTGGTGCGACTTACGCGCTCTTTCGAAATGTGCAAAAAGCTGCGATTGCGGTGAATGGCGCAATCGAGCCATGTTGAATAAAAATCAGCAAAAAGCATTAACGACATTTCGTTCCAACAAGATGTCGCAAATTACCATACAGCGTGCCTATAAATCGATTAATTCTAAAATCAATTTTGTAACAACTTTATTCCCAGATGTGGTCCTGTTCACAATTTTTACGAGACTATGTTAAGTAATTGGTTTATTCCGAAAAACGAGCAACTAACTCTTGAAGCATTGAAAGCGAATATTCAAGCAACCATTGACCTCATACGGCAATATTTATTGAACCATGTAACTCGTAGCCGCAGCAGACATATGTCGGAAATCCTATCTTAAAAATAATTGCCATGAATTTATCTACCAGATTTTGATAAAAAAATTTCATTTCAACAGTATATCTGTTTCGTGTATTATCCTTTTAAGTTCTCATGCAGCTAAAAAAAAACACCCTATAAAAGAAAATTTCACCTCAAATTTGTTCTTTTTCGATCGCAACTGTTATGTTTAAGCCTAGAGTATACGGAATGTGAAAAGCCACATGCGTATGTGGTTCTTACGTTATTTGACTTCAACACACAATGGCCATTGTCACTTTCTAATGACGTCAAATTTACATCCGAACCACTTGCGCATTAGGCTTTTCCCATTCCTTGTACTCCAGGCTTTACTGATTTGAAATTTTTTTTTATTGAGTTATTATAAATTTACGATATTTAAAGTTTTCATTAAAAAAAATTAATGGTGTTGAAATCTGTTATATATAAACATTTTTGGTATTGAAGTTATATACAAAAATTTACCATAGACAAATTTTTTAGTAGAAAATTTACGATATTAAAATTTTTCAATAGAAAAATGTTTAAAAAATTTAATTTACAACATTAAAATTTTCAATAGTAAAATTAATGATATTTTTTCCTATGCTAGTCCCACGAAGCTCTACGCTTCTCTGCAACAGACCAGAGTCTCTGGTGGGATTCGAGCCCCGCTCTGATTGCCTAGCTCACTACCAACTAGCCTACCGGTGCACCCCGGTATTGAAATTATATAAAAAAAATTCCGCTATGAATAGGATATAGAAAACTAACGATACTGAATATTTTCTGTAGGAAAAAAAACGATATGATATTTACAATAATAAAATGTTAACTTTGATATAATTATCATGATTTATATACTAACCCCCATATTCATAAAAAATATTTATGATTAATAAAAGGCTTATTAAACAAATTTTCATAGAAAATTCATTTCATAAACCTGCTATAAATCTAAAATATATTTTATGAATATGGGAGTAAGAACATTTCTTCCACAAAAAAATCAAACAAAACAAACAATAATAAAATTTTTTAATCGAAAAATATGAGATATTAAAAATTTTCAATAGTAAAGTTTACGATATTAAAAATTTGCAATAGAAAAATTTATGATATTAAAAATTTTCAATAGTAAAGTTTACGATATTAAAAATTTCCAATAGAAAAATTTACGATATTAAAATTTTTTAGTCGAAAAATTTGCGATATTAAAATTTTGCAACAGACAAATTTTTCGATGTTAAACTCTTTTAATAGAAAAATTACATTATGGAATTTTTTCAATCTTTAGGTTTACATACTTTTAATATTTCAATTGTACTTTAGATAAATTTATTTCTTTGAGTGTTAATACTGTAATTTTATTTTAAAATAAAGAAAACGTGATTGAACTATTAAAATGTTTTTGTTTGGAATTTAATGGATTCGATAAAATATTTTCAAATTTATTTGAATTATTATGTGCATTTTTTCGTATTGTATGCATTTGAAAGGAGCTGTCTGTCATGTTACAAGACAAAAATTACTAGTTTTAGTAAAATAAAAGACAAGACAGAAACCACAAGGTTACTAAACTTAAATTGAAGGTAAAATGTTTGTTTTTTACATATTTCAGTCTTTGCGAAGAAAATAAAACGAAGTCGTAATTTTTCTGTTTTTTATAAAAAAAGATGTCAAAAAGTCCTCAAATTAAAAAAATTTTGCTTATTTTTGTACAAGTGAGTTTTACTTTTACATCCTCCTTTAAACTAAGACATCATGGAAAGTTTTTCCTTAAATTATTAAAATGTTGTTCCTTCAATATCCTCCCACCCTGTTCAATATTTTAACTTGCAAAATAGGGAAGGTTTCTCTTAAATTATTAAAATTTTGTCCCTTAATTATCCTCTCAGCCTGTTCACTGTTTTATGGAATTGAGTTGATTGCATGCGACTGTGTTTTCACTTTTGTTTATTGTGCCTGACTGCCAGAGTATCTGTCCGTGTAACTCATGGCCAGGCATCATCGTCATCATGCATGCATGCCTGACTGACTGCCTGATGTGCTGTCTCCAACGTCAAGCTGACAGCTTTGTAACTTTTTTTTATGCATTTTGTGTGTGTGTATAAGTGAAAGTGTATGAATGTGATTTTTTTTTTGTGTGAATTGTCATATCATTTGGTTGTTTGATATGACCATTGTCTGCAAAATTTAGTGCAATTTTGTTGCAACAACTGATACTGTTGCTGCTGCGTTTTGTTCATGATGTTGTACTTGTGCTAAATTTTTTTTTATGTAGCAACAAAAGCTTAAAAAACCATTCATTATCTAAATCATCAACCTCATTTTCATTTAGAATCCCAACTCGAACCACTAGAGTACTGAAAAACTGATGTTATTTGTATGGAAAACTTAATTTCAGTGTTATCAAACAGAAACTATTGAAATACAAACACACACACACACACACACACACTTAAACATTTAAACAGACCCACACTTTTGCACACACACATACATGCATCTACAAAAGTGAAACATAAACTAGGATGTGCATTGAATATGATCTGGGTTATGTTTATCATCAAAAGTTTATAAACTCTCATATATGCAATGATACCACTACAACAACATAAAATAATTGAAACAACAACAACCACTATTCTTTGAACACACACAACAAACACATGCCGCCATACTTTATAACACAAATGCATTTATATTCGTTAATAAGTGTGTATGTGAGAAGTTCGTGTTTTTTAGTAAATTATGACTTTGTTATACTAGACTAGTAAAGTAACACAGTGGGACAAAAAGGACTTTTTTTTATTATTCAATAACATTTATTTCTTTATAAGCAGTTACAAATACAACTACAAATTATAATTTAACTTAAGTAACCGAGCAAAAGTAACTTAGTCCTTTAAAGTGACTTAGTCCAGAAACAGATCATATTCTCTGGCGGAAATCGAACCAGCGACCCTCGTTCTGAGAGACTAGCTATAATCTTTTTTTAATACAACATTTTCTTTGTAAAGAGAATCGCCATTTTTGTATAAAATGTATATATTTTCTCATTAAAAGTACTTTCTTCTAAACTTTTTTCAAAGAAAAGTACACTTTTCTTTTCAAGAAGTTTCATTAAAAAAAAAAAAAAAAAAAAAAAAAAAAAAAAAAAAAAAAATCATTCATTTGCTAAAAAAAAAGTAAATAGTTTCTAAGAAAAGGTCAAATTTTTCTAAGAAAAGGTTCCATTTTCAAAAAGAAAAATTTGTCCCTACTTTTAACAAAAAATATCATTTTCTTAGAAATACGTCCATGTTCTGGAAATCAAAATTAAGTGAAATTTAAATCGATGAAGATTTTCAATTGAATTTTTGTAAAAATGAAAGTTGCTTTTCCTGATTTCAAAAGTTGTTCAGGAAGAGGAGAGTGGTCCTTAAAGTATCAGGTATATATATAAAAGGAAATATTTTTATGAACTTTGAACACAAGAGAATTTTCAAAATTTGTTCGATTTCAATTTTACGTGACTTCGATTTCCAGAACATGCCCGATAGTCAATTTTTTTTAGGAAAAATTAATTATTTTTTAGATAAGGAACATTTTGTTCTAAGAAAAAGTACAGATCTGGAAACGAACTACCTAAGCACCTGCAATTTGGCCTAATCTCATGGTGGTAGAAAAAGTACAGATCTGGAAACGCTTTACATAAGCACCTGCAATTTGGCCTAATCTCATGGTGGTAGATTTTAACCACCAAGCGACAAACTACCCATCGGGAATAAGAAGGAGTAGGGATTCTTTCTATAACGCCTCTGCACTCCTTCTTTTGGATGAACAAGGCCTGCGCGCTCCACTCCATACTCATATCTTTTTAACACACGTTGTCAATGCGGGGTAGGCCTTCCGCTCTCGCTTTTTTGTCAGGTACATAATAATGGCAACTGGATAAAAAAATAAATAATAAAATAATTCTTTTACTTTTACTTTGTCAAACGACAAAACAAAAAATGCTACTTCTAGCCTTCTAGAACCATTCCTAATCCTTCTTTTTTCCGCTGGGAATGTGTGTTGACACCAGCGTTGCCATATATATTTTTTAAAAACTTCTTATATCTGAAAAAACCTTTTTTTTCAAGAAACTAATTTTTTTTACAAAAGTGCAAAAATTTTAAAAGAAAACACAACAATTCATTTTGTTTAAAAATAAAAAAAAAATCAATAAATTAAATACAAAAATACATATACAAATACTTTTTGGAATTAATTTCGTTTAAAAATATAGAAAAAAGTAAATAAAAATTGATTTTTTTCTTTTTAACCAATAAATTATAAACATCTGCATGGGCAAAGAAAAAACTGTCTTGGTAATCTCATTCAAATATTTTATATATTGTCTTTCTTGTTCCCAAAATATGAGTAGTTGTCAATACTAAAACACTTGAGAAAATTTACTCACAAAATGATAAAAGCGCGATCGATGGGAATCCCATTTTGATTGAGTGAATACTGGTCATTTCTTTATGTATGCGGACCACATAACAAATTGAGTGTGTGTGCACGTGTCAGAAATGTTTTGTATGTACATACTGACTTACAAGCTTATTTTCGTTTATCTTAACACAAGATTCTTAAGCCAGTGAGTAAATTATTCGGTCTTGAGATCATCCCAATGCTCAAAATCTTACAAGACAAATTGAGATTTGTGGTAAAATTAGCATATCGATGAATTCCCGAGATTATAATTTCTTAAAAATGAAATATAATAAATATTTTTCAACTTGAATCTAATGAATTGCTCGCTCTTATAAATCTTGTAAACTAAGAAAGTCTTAAAAAATTTGTGCCCACAAAAAAAGAAATAATAAATATTTTGTTTTAGCAAGGAGAGAATAATATGATATTATTTGTGTTTTGAGTGGGCATGTACTTGTGTTGTCTTTTGAGAACATGGGCATACTTTTGTATGGTTATCTTGTTGCAGCCTTTTAATAAATTAGTTTTCAAGGAAAAAAATACTTATGCGCTGTTTACACAACACAAGTAATTGAACGTGTAGTGAAATTTATATGAAAAACACTCAAAAATCTGAGTTCAATCACTTGTGTTGTGAAAACAACACATAACTAAAAACCTAAAACGTGCTTAACCCTGGATGGTTACTGTTCGTTGAATCGACGAAGCTCATTTCCTCATTATCATATAACTTTTTTATTTGAATTCGAATTACGCTCTTTTTTCAACAACGTTAGCTGATGATGAAAGCCTTAAAAATATTATTAATTTGAAAACACAAAACAGGGCTCTAATTCGTATCGAATTTTGAGAGGAAAAAATAACTTTTATTTTTTATGATGTCTATTTTTTATTTTTAAATAAAATAGTAAAATAAAAAAAGCTTTCTTGATTTTTACTTTAAAAATCGTTCCGCTAGAATTTTTTTTATCAAATAGTTCTTCGATTCGACGAAGAGTAACCATAATGTACTAAAATGAAGAGTTACCTTTCAGGGTTAAACTTTAATGTGTTTACGAAAGTCCTTAATTAAACGAATTTTACGAAGTTAAACGTAAAACTTTAAACAATGAACTCTAAAGTCCATTTCATCACCTTCAGATAACTTATATGAGTCTAGTGTTAAAGATACATACTTCATCACCTAAACAAATTTAGTTGGGATCGCTTACTTAGGAAGGAGCAAACTCAATTAAACTCTGTTGAAATTATAAAGGTCAGAGAAAATATATAGTAACATCGTTTAATTGCATAAAATAGCACATAATATTTTCATCCAATATACTCCAAATTCTAAATTATGTATTTAAAAAAATCTTGAAAAAACTTTATATAAATTTAAAACTTTTTTGCATCTCAAAATACTTGCAAAAAAGGGAAAACTTGACAAATGGCAACGCTGGTTTACACGTACATAACAAAAGAGTAAACAAAAGGCGCGGCGTCCTGAATTTGCCTATCGCTGTTTTAGAGCAAAAAGTATTTTTTGAGTGATTTTTTGTTTTAAATAACCCACCTTTCTGAAGAAAATCTTTAACAGTTCTTCAAATAAAGTTGCTTATATGCAAGTGCTTTTCTTTCTCTCAATTTTACTATAGACCAGCATTATACTCTTTCAAATGTGTGTGTGAATGTGTGTTTTATTTTACGATTCCTTTTCTAAACTTGTTGTCTTGTCTGTCTGCCTTAATGCTAGTTGTCATCAAACTTTGTTTTATTTTTCCTACTGACAGCATGTTTGTGTAACTCTTGTTTACTTATGCATGAGTATGTGTGTGTGTGTGTTTCATTTGTATGCCTGTGTGTGTGTAAACATGTTTATAATGCATGTTAATATCAGGGTTGTAGTTTGGCATACATTTTGTGGCCTAGTTTTGCCATTGTTTGTATATGAAATATGGCTACAAAGATTTTGTTTTTGCTTTTCATAACTAAACTTTTACCTCTCCTGCTACTGCGGCTGCTCCTAGATATTTTTTAGACTTCAGGAGTCGGCTGGTCTGTTCGCTTGTATGTCTTTCTGTCTGTCTGGCTGGTTCTCTGTCGATTTTTTTTCTTTCTTTTTGGCTAAATTATGTTGCTGACAAAATGTTGTTGCTATTGCTGTTGTTGTTGCAATTGTGTGCAGAAAACATGTTTCTGCTTTTCATGACTTCTACTTCGTTTCTTTGCAGTACTATTAAAAGGATAATAATTCAGGTCACTTAAAAATTTGATGAAGTAAAAAAGAAATTTAAAGAAAAACTAAATTTCTTAAAATAAATTATAAATGATTTAAATGGAATTAAACAAAAAACGAAATTATAAATTAGACAACTTTTTTGTAAGCTTTTTCCCATTGTGGCTTAAATATTCTCATTAAATAATCTTTATTTTTAACAATCATGTTTGTGATGAAATCTTTCGTTAATACTTGAGACAGCACCTTATAAATGGTTGAATATTTTGGCATTAAATATTTCTGATATTTCGTAAGATTTTATTTAAAATTTTAAATTTACAAAACGTTTGCTAGCAATGTCATCAAAACAGCGCTGATGACATGTGCCAGCCTGCCAGCACCATCAGCAGCAGCAACAACAGCATGTCATTTTATTGGTAGCACAAAAAAACTGACATGTTGCCAAATCGTTAAAACCAAAAATGATTTAATATTAACGCCTTTTTGAAAAATGTATATATTTTTTTTTTTAATTTTTGTCTACTATTTAAATTACTACTGCATTTTTGTTGAAATTTACTTGAAAGCCAACAAACAGTAGCTGGACTACAATGCAAAATAAAAAAAAAATAAAAAAAAAAAAAAAAAACAATTACTAACCAAATCCAGCAGTCAAAGCAGTTGTCAAAACCACCGCCTAAATGTTTATTTCTTTTACGACTATTGTTTATCATGTCATGACTTTAAAGGCCTGAAATCTTTAGAATGTAGATTTTTTTAACAAAAAATTGCTTTATTCACATTAAAAGTATTTTTTTCTTTCCAAAAGCAAAATGTTTACTCGAAAAGTTCCTTGTTTTTTTTTCATTAAAAATTTGACTTTTTTTAATACTGTTGTTACCGATTTTTATTTAAAAAATTACTTTATTTAGTACGAAAAGTTTTTTTTATTTACCTAAGAGGACCTTAAAGGTGAATTTTACTCGAAAAGTCCTTTTGGTTTGGAAAAAGGTACGTTACACAAAACCTTTATTTTTCACACGAATGGTTAGTTTTCTTCTCCATAAAAAGTACCTTTTTACGTAATATTCCCTTTTTTTCTTTAAATAGTACATTTTTTGGTGACTTCTTATATAAGAAAAGAGAATTTTTATGTTAAAAACTATACATTTTGTGTTGGAAAAAACGTTGTTTTTGTGTAAAAAAGTTCTTTTAATGTAAAAAACTGATTTTATGTGTAAAGCAAAAATGGCACTTTTTGTGCATAAAGGTAATATTTGTGCAAAAAGATACTATTTGTTCAAAAAATATAATATTTGTTGAAAAATATACTTTTTGTCTTGAATATGCAGAAAAGGGGTCTTATATTTAATGCAAAAAATGTACCTCTTGCGCAAAAAATGTACTTTTTGTTTAAAAAAGTGCTATTTGTACAAAAAAAGGACATTTTGTGTTAAAATTTGACTTTTAAAATATTTTTTTTTGCGTTTTTACTCTTTTAAATTTTGTCTTTAGCTTTGCCATCGAAATGTCTTTTTAAATACTTTGGACTTTAATACTTGTCTAAATAAAAGTGTTTTTTTTCTTGTCTTACTTGGTTTTTATTTTGAAAATTATTAATGTTTTTTTTTCAGTTACATTTGCATTTTGTTGTATTTCATCACATAAATCAAATAGTAAATATTGAAAAAAAAACTTGCCAATATTTTGCATATTTATGCATATTTTTAAATTAACACGCACATGATGTGCCAAACATATCACACACACAAACGCAGATACTAAAACAATCATTGATCAAACATACTAGAAATGCGCGCACATAAAAATGCAGCAACATGTTTGGTTTTGCATATGCTTGTGCTGCAGTCACTCATTCACTAACTCAACACAAATACTTAAACAAGTAGCAACTGCTGCTGCTGATGGATGCATTTAAATAATTTTATTTATTGTTTTTTTTTTAATTTTAACTGTTAAAATATGACTTGGGTATGCATTTGCTATTTAAGCATGAATGGCATCATGGTCAAATCAATAGAAAAAATGTTTGTTGATAGACATAGAATAAAAAACTAATAAAGCAAGTTAAATATTTTGAAACAGTGTAGTTCTTAAGAATTTTAATTTTGTAAGATCCCCGTAAAATGTATTTATGTATGCAACTTATAAGAGTGTTTACATTAGGCAAACACTTTTAGGTCCGTTTTCACAACTTACCGATAGGTAACCCGGCGTTTACACATGCAAGTGCAAGTTCGAAAAACTCAATACACTCACACATTTTTACTTACACCATCACATTTTTCGCACTTGCAGCCCAACTTGCAAGAGAATTTGCTTGCAAGTAAATTTTTGACACTTGCAGCAAGTAAAATGACAAATAAAAAAACAGTGTTACCGTGGACTACAAAGCAACACATCTTCATGGTATTTTAAAACATAAATTGCAAGCATTTAAAAAAAAATTGTTAATCAAAATATTTTCTCAGAAAATGTTATGATATAGGTTACTACGGCAATACTGGGATCACATATTTTAAAAATAAACATAATTTTTTCATCAAGAAGGACCAAAAATAAAATAAAGAAATAATTTAATTATTATAATATTATTAAATAAATTTCGTGATAACATTAACATAATAATGTTTTTTTTTTAACCCAAAAATGAAGTTTTTTTCATAAGATGTTTTCGCTTCGAGAACATTTGAAAAATAAACTTACAACTGACTGTGTAAACACTCAACCTACTTGCAAGACTTTCGGCTATTTCTTCGACAGTTTCGTTGCATGTGTAAAGGCAGGGTAAAGGAAGGATTTTGTCGCCTGTATCAAAGGTGTTTAATTATTACAACTTTACTTTAACCTTAAGTGAGAGTTAAGTTGAATAGGGGTTATC
This sequence comes from Pollenia amentaria, assembly GCA_943735925.1. Taxonomy (NCBI): domain Eukaryota; kingdom Metazoa; phylum Arthropoda; class Insecta; order Diptera; family Polleniidae; genus Pollenia; species Pollenia amentaria. Next base: position 199,748,916 of record OX031007.1, on the reverse strand, counting down.
CTACACAGAAAAAATAAACATTTATTACAATTAAAAAATTTGTGATATTAATAAAAAAAATTAATTAAATTTGCACCGGCCCAACAAACACGAAGTCAAACCTTTAATATAAAATGACTTTATCATTTGACTTCAAACACAATTTCCAAACCTTTTTCAATTGTTTGATTTTAACATTTGAATTCAAATTGATAAAGATTTGAATATAAACATTTGATATAAAATGTTTTATCAATTTGATATAAAATTGTTATCAAATGTTATTCTCAATCAAAAACAAGCTTGCCAACACTAAAGCGAAAAATAAATGTAAACAGTAAAAAGTGGCGATTAAAGTTAAATATGTTTTACGATTGAAAAAAAAAATTACATATTACGTGAAGTGAATTCGCCTCTAGAAAACCTTCATTTCTTGTAAGAAAATAATAAATAATAAATTATTTGTGAGTAAAAAATTAAATATAAATTGTAAGAATATCAATAAAAATGAAACGGGAAAGTGAAGAATATTTGAGTTTGTTGTACGATGGCGGTGCTACGCCAGGACAATCAAAAAAAAAAAAGTCAAGTATTTCTTTCGTCTTTCCATGAATTTAAGGACAGCAAGAACATTATATTATCTTTAGGCTATGGTGCCGAATGTTTAGCGGACAGTTTATTTAAAAACAATAAGTTTAAATTTAAAAAAAATATTTTTCCAATAGAATCTGGGAATTATTTCTTTTTTCATAAGAAACAAAATAATAGTTTGGTAGTGTATAAAGTCATTCCTAAAAATGTAAGGAAAATACCTATTACACAAAGCTTTATAAAATACATAACTGAAATTTAGCTCATAGAATAAATTTGAAAAATAAAAAATGTTGAAAAAATATTTTTCATTTATGTTCTACATTGTTTTAGAAATCCACATTTGAAAAACATTTGACAATAACGTTTGAAAGCAACTTGAAAATAAATGCATTTCTCAATTAGAAAATAATTTCCCCTTTTTGTTGAGAATGTTATGGGTGGGGTTGATTTATTTGACAACGCTATGAATAATAACCGTATTCAAATCCGAGGAAATAAATGGTACTGGCTACTTTTTACAAATGGTCTAGATGCAGCTTTAGTAAACTCCTGGAAATTACATTGCCTTTTGAGAAAACGTGAAAAACAAGCTCCAATGCGTCAACAAAAATTCCGAATGTTTATAATTGATTCAATTTTGCGGACTGAAAAGGGTGAGAGAATAATAGCTTCCACAAGTAGTGCTACTAATTCAGTGTTTCGAACTGATCGAGACGATTATAAAACTGTTCGCCAAGAAAAACGTTTGAGATGTCGACAATGTAGAAATTTGACGTACACTCATAAAAAAATGCATCTTCCTATTGATGAGACGCTAACATTAGAATTGTGACATTAATGTTATTACAAATTTCATCAATGAGGCAAAAAGTGACATTAATCCAATGACGAACATCATCTTAAAATGTTGTCATTTTTTATGCGTCATCAACGCTATGACCACAGTGACATCAATTCTACGCCACGTTTTGTGTACACTGATCGAAAAAGCATCATCACGCTGATGTATTTTGGCATCAGTACAGACAAACTGTCATCAATACGCTGACAAACTGGCATCAGTGCAATGACAAACTGTCATCAGTGCGATTACATAATATACCAAGTCATCAGTGCAATAACAAACTGTACTCAACGCGATGACAAACTATCATCCGTGCGCTGACATAATACATTATTAATATAATTTTCATGTTTAAAAAATAAAACTAGAAGCGAAAATTCCCATATTGAATTTTTTTTAAATTATTTATTTATATACATCAAATTTTTAAAGAAAAATTATTACGAAAACCATATCGGGCATGCTGCCGGTGTCGTATAATTGAGAGTTCTTCTGTTAACGGGCGGAAACAACAAAAGTGAAACAAACATGTGTAACGGGTAAGTAAATAATGATATTCTCTTAATTTGACTTAGTTTGTCATCGCCCTGATGACATGCTTTATAAAACCGACTCCGATTCGTCATTTCTGTGATGCCAATGTGTCATCCCATTGATGACATAATTTAAATTTATGACCATGATGACAATTTGGCCAAGTGATGTTAAGGGTGACATCACAGTGATGTAAAGTGTCATGGGGTCAAAAACGACGACACTTTTCATAGTGTTGATGTCAAAATACATCAGTGTACACAAAATGTGGTGTCGAATTGATGTCACTGTAGTCATAGCGTAGATGACGCATAAAATATGACAAAATTTTAGGATGACGTTCGTCATTGGATTGATGCCAACTTTTGCCTCATTGATGCCATTTGTAATAACATTGATGTCACAATTCTGATGTTAGGGTCTCATCAATATGAATATACATGTTTCTATGAGTATAGGCTTACGAGGCCACCAAGCATTAAACTTGCATTGGTATGAGTAAGGAAACAGTAAGAGTGCGATATACTTTCATACCCTCCACCGAGAATTTGAATATTTCAGGGGTGGTCTTAAATTATAAACCGAGATAAAGATAAAAACTGACCGCAAGGTATTATAATTCGTTGCGGTTTTAGGCGTATCAAAGTCTATTCCATAAAGTTTTATAAAACTTAATATGACGTAATTTAAATAAAATATCATGATTTGTTCTAGAAATATTTTAAGGCGTATTCAAGGGATTTTTAAGAGGGAATTCTATATTGAAGCAACCGTAAATTATTCATCGTTCATTTCAAAATTCGATAGAATGTTTTCTAGTATTAAGAAAAACCTAAATTAGACCAAATTTCAATACGGAATTATAATTTTTTTTAGCATTTTATGTGCCGTAAACAGCTATTCGAAAGGCTGCTTTATGTGGGTCCTTTGGTTAATTATGGACCGATCTTCACGAAGTTTAGCAGTATGATTTCTTACAAACAGCATTATTCGATACGTTTTAAGGCGTACTAAAGTGTTTTCCGATAGTGAGATTTATATGCGGTTTATGGTGATTTTCAGTCTTACGAATAATGACGTATGTACCAAATTTTTTTCCAATAGCATTCATTATTCGTTACGTTTTTAGGCGTACTAAAATATTTTTCGGCGCTATTGAACTATTTACGATGTAATAAACACGTTCTCCAGGGATCATATGGCGGCCTTAAATTCGGTAATAATGTGACTATCCCTGCCCTGGTATGCTAAATGGCTCAATAATTTCTTAATACTCTGCAGTGTATAATCTTAACTTTTAAATAAATCAAAAATTAACGAAATAAATATATTTTTTTAGTTTTTAATAGCCAAACTAATTTTGGCAAATTTTTTGAACGTGCAAAATGGAGAGTTTTCATGTTTAAAGTAAAATTAAAAAAGTCGTGATGTTAAATGACCTTTTTCCAAGGATCGCTAAATTCAAATTGAATTTCCTGAACCAACTATTTGATTACCAGTTTTTTTCAAACTTCTTTTTCTGTAAATCTAACAAAGTGTGCCAAATTTTTGAAAAGTAATAGATTTAAATTCAAGTTGTATTACGATCTTACGTTTATAAATGTAAAATTACAAAGTTCATTTGCTAGTTTTTCTTTATATATACATATGTATATTTATAGTTGTGGTCGTTGTTATTTTACTAGCACACATGACCATATTTTTAGTAGTTTTTGCTAATTTTTTTTTTTCTTGTAATTTTCGTAACCGCCGTTTAGTATTCTAGACATGAACTGATGTTAAGTACTAAATACCATGATAAATTGCCGTTAAATGTTTTACCAAAAATAGTTAAATGCATTCATTTATTTGCACTACAAACAGAGTTTGTTTATACACTGAAAAAAGAACGATGTCTTACATATGCGAAATCGATCGTACATTGTACGAATTTTATAGTTTACGTATGTAAACTATAAAATAACTTTTAATGAGTGATTGATAAAATTCTTACCATATCGGATACCTTAATCGAAAGTGAATTGTTTTCAAGAGAGAGCATTTTGCATGGCTTGAAATAAATGGTAGCCGTGCAATGCAAGGTCTAACATTTAAGGCGGGTGATTCAAAACGTCCGACCTTATATCGCCATATGGCTTTATCTTCATGGTGAATCTTAACCACTCATTGGCAAACAATGCGCTTACCAACCGTCTCCGTATATGCTCGGCTAACACACACACACACAGGTAGTGTGTGTAATCCGATAAAAGATTTACATCCGCTCCTTCTTTAGGAGCCGGAGCTATCTAACCTCCGCTGCTTTAGGAACAGCTAGTAGCATCTATTTAATAGCAACAGCACCAAGAGAAAACCGCCATAACCCGAACTTTCTACTCGAAAATAGTAAAAAGCCAAAGCACACTCAGCAACCACCAATGCACTCCGATACCTCAGCCATTCATCTGCTTTCTATTTCAAAGTCTTCAATGCTTTATAATCAGTCCTTCGACCCTTACCGACTAAATAACCTTCATGATACCCACGCAAAACCCATTTTGACTATGGCTGACTTCCTTAACGCAATGTTGCAATGCCACAAGGTAAGGACTACACTTCTTTTCTCTTGACAATGCCTTGAGTTCGTAATTGCATGGTAGTCGTATTCACTGCACAACGGTTGCGAAATTTGTGCTTTGCTTTTGTTTGTGTTGCTATTTCAATGAATTTGGTTTAAGTGATGCAGTTCATTAAGGAAATCAGCCTTGCCACAAGAGTAAAAAATCAGACTTCCATGTGGAAGTCTCCCTTTCCGCGGCTTAAGGTAAAAACCACAGCCACCACATGATCTCCGAAAGTATCCCCTGGTCAAAAAAGCATCTTCCGTTTGACCCCTTACCCCAAGGGTACGCTCAACCATTGGAAGGTACGAACTATCAGCAAGGTTAAGCTTCCGCAAAGACAATCATCGTAAAAGACATGAAGCATTTCTCGCAAGAAGCAACCAGTAGTCAGACCGGTGCCATGCTCAATGCTAATGACTAACTGACTAACTCAGGGCTAATGACTTCCGTGGCACCTTCGCTCTCAAGCTCTCAAGAAAACTTCAAGAGCACTATTATTTTAAGTCTTTGTCGGATTCCAGGTATGACTGCACCTGATTATATCACAGATAACGCAACACCAAATGGTGAAATATTATCCTTAACATCATCCCTACACCCCAGTGGGGGCAATTTGACACCATAGACATTCGGCTTTGGCTTCTGTCTGGGCTTCATATACGATTTCTTGAGCTTCGGATTGTCGCAGTGGATCAATTTTGTTTAGCCGGTAAAGATCCGATGAAGGTTATTTACGGTTAAGAAATGGCTATGATATCAATTATTTATATCACATTTATGTGCACTCGTAGCCGGTGAGGTCCACTGTGAATCCATTGTGATAAGAGAGAGATAGAAAGTTAATTTAACCAAAAGAGAAATTTATATTCATTTTATTAAATATATACCTCATGAACAAATGTCCTGTTAAGATACCGATTGCGATTCTTAGACTACTCCTTCTCATCCCCAGAAGCTCGAGATGACAGCGTTTGTTCAGGCCATACACAGAAAAAAGTTTTTTATCAAATAAAAAAATGGCTTAAAAAATATTTAAATTTAATTAATGTGATAATTGAATCAATTATTTTGAAATAAATTTTTAATTAAAATATTAATTATAAAACAAAAAATCTTAATTGACTTTTTTTTCGTTTACAATAAAATAATTTAAACTTGTTGTTGGGAATTGTCAATATTTAATTAAATAAATGAACACATTGCTTGAAATGGGAAAGTTTTTGATCATTTTTTTAATTAAAATTAAAAATATTATTTATTGAAAAAAAAAAAAAATATTCATAGTTTTAACATTTTTTGTAATTAATATAATCATTTTGGTAATAGGTGCAAAATCAACTTGTTTCCTTGATATTATGAATTTGGTATAAATTTGGTGATTAGAGAAAATTTTAAATTTTTTCTGTGTAGTGTCCTACGTATCGAACAGTCGATCCTACTGCTCCGGGCACCAATTGTCCTTTCCAATAATACTCAAATGGAGATATATCAAGACCTCACCACCAAAAGACTACCAAATCTAGTGCTGAGCCTTTTCGTGTAGGATCGCCCGCAATTTTACTACCCTCGACATAGCTCGTTAAAAGCTCCTTTACAGTCGCGACCTAGCTTCGATAAAGCTTCGAGAGCCGCCTATTAATATAGAAAGTTACCCTACTTCCCTTCTCAATATTCCCCGCCAACAATTCTGTCGCCTTAGGATTCGATGTAAAAATTACCTTTTTTAAATAGCGTTAAAGCAGCATTTCGAACAAGCAAAATCGTCTCGGCTTAGAACATTTTGGGATTCTTTTTTCTTTGTTAACATAAAGAGTTCAATTATGAATACAAATTTCCTGGGAGTTTTTTTCATTTTCCCATTTTTACAATCGGATTTAAATAGGCAAACTGGGATGTAGCATGAATTTATTTCAGTGTAGTGTCTGACTAGTTCAGTTCTGTGTGTATGTAAAGTATGTATACGAAATGCTTTTAAATGAAACGAAACAATTTTCACAATATTTGAAATATTTTATAACTGCAAACCGAAATCTAGAAAATATTGAAACAAAATTCAACAAAAGTTAAGAACAACTTAAAATTGTTCCTTTAAATGTCATGTGATTTTGCTGCCTTCCAAGTTTGCGCATGCTGTCCTGAGTTGTAATAAATTCACCTTAAGTCATTGCATTTGTTATGGAACCCAACGACCAGACATATTAAATCAAATTAATCACTTGGATTTAAGTAATTGTTTCTTAGCACTTATTATTTTTTTTTAGTTTCTTTCGAGGAGCCCACTTAGGAATTTCCCAATTCATTATGGGCTCTACGAACAGTGATCTGATCAGTTTCTATGTTTAATAAAAGAAGAAAAGTCACAAAAAGCCATTAATTATGTTTAAGTAAAATGCTGAAAAATAGTTTGGAAAAGAGTCATGAACATTCTGTGTGCGTGTGTGTGTGTGTGTATGAAAAGTCATACGGGAAAAAATTGTTTGTAATTGTCAAGTGAATTCGGTTTACGTTTCTTGTAAAACTGAAAGAAAAAAAAAACACATAAATTATGGGCAGTTCTAAAAAGGCAAAACACTTTATCAAATGGCAGACAAATCGTGGTAAAGGGAAAACTCTGAGAAAATTTATTTTAAGGAAATCAAAAAATAAATTTGCAAATTTTAGTCTTTTTTTTTTTTACAAACTTTTATACTTTTATTTATCAGAATTGTAGAGTCGAGTTTTATATAAAAAAATAAAGTCGACATTTCGTACTTTTCCGTTATGAGCAGTAATGACGTTTTGTCTTTTCGTCTGTTTCTTCAAAAACTACTATCGTAAATTTAGATAAATACCGATGATGGCGGAATATTTAGAAATGTATTTTCTTCCAAGATTCTAAATATCTTTAAGACTTTTAAGTAAAATATATCCTTTGGATATACTTTCAAGAATTATAGTATTTCAAGCAGTTTTATCAAATAAATGCCAGAAACATACTTTTGACAAATAAGAGTGCTTTATTCGGCTATGCCGAATGTTATATACCCTTCACTATGGTGCCATACGAATAGAAAGTTATAGAAATAAATACCGTTTTTTTTCAGATGTATTATATTGGTATCGAAGCCATTTGTACCAAATTTAGTAACTTTAGCTTTTAGTGATGTATTTCGCATTTGTGTCGAAGGTGCCACGCCCACTTATAACACTCACTTCTTGAGGGATTTTGTGTATTGATAACCCAGCTATGTATATAAAATTTTGAAAAGTTTTTTTTACCGTTCACCAGATATAAAGAAATGTATTTTGTGCCACGCCTACTTCTCCAATAATGCCCACCTTTTGCCAGATGTCATGCGTTGACACGGAAGCTTTTTGTAGAAAATTTTGAAACTTTTATTGCTACGCTTCTCCAGATATACAGAATTTTTTTTATTTGCATGGGAGATGCTACTCCTACTTTTCTAATCCCTCCTTTTTTTTCATGAGGATATGTATTGATAACCCCGTTATGTTTTGTATCACATTTGGAAAATTTCTTCTTATAGTTCTTTTCGTTCTAATTTGGAAACTTTGACTCTTGCCGTTCTCCTGATATGCACAACTTTTTAATGTCTTTGTTTTGGAAGTGCTACGCCCACTTCTCCGATCCCGCCCATTAGAGTGCTGGTGTATTGAAAACCAAGATGCTTGTTCCTGATTTAGAAACTTTGACTTTTAACGTTCTGTAGATAAACAGAAAATAAAAAACAACAGGAAATTTATGATAAAAATTAGAGGCAGTCGTGGCTTTTTCTCATATCTCAGTCATTTATGGTCTGATCCGGCTGAATTTCAATAGAAAACTCTAACGGAGTGTATGTGACATAAATATATAACAATCTAGTCCCTTCAATTGCTGGGGTCTTCGGAAAACCCATTTCAACTAACAAACCGACATCCGGACATCGTTAAATCAAATTCGCTACTCATAAGGACCCAGAATATAAATGCACTTTATAGGGTCTAAGAGGAATTTTGGAGAAATAACAAACGGAATGTCAAACTTATATATTTACATATACCTCTTCTATTTGTGGTGGAGGGTAAAAAGCGAGTTCTCGATTAGAACAATTTTTGCCAGCAGCGAAATCAAGCAACGACGCTGATGTTAAAATATAAAATAAATTTTTTTGTATATTTAAACATGAGCGGCGTTGCCTAATTTCGCTGCCGGCAACTCAAATTCAGTTCAGTTGTCATCAGTAATCGACCCATCAATCCAAATACCTGCACATAGTATTTTGTTTAAATAACATGCTTAATTTTAAAAAAGAGCTAATAATTATTTTATAAAACAATTTAAGCTTTCACTATAAACTAAAAGATCCATTTCACCAGTTCTTGCAGCTGTCACAAAAGTCCCTATTTTTTTCTTTAAGGCAGATAAAAGTTTAGACGCTTTGTTAACAGTGTCACCAAATAGTCGCCCAAATAATCGACAAAAGTGGCTACTTGGAACATTTTCATGCAGGGTTAGTTCAAATAAGTTTGGTATTAATTAAAATTTTAAGGTATTGGTTTTTTTTTAGAATTCGGTCTATAAATAGCCATAAATATTTTGTAAAGACCATTCCGAGAAACACTTTAACGTATTCAAATCGCAACAAATAACTTTTATTGTGATTGTTATGGCACAAATAAATTTCCATTTATGTATTTTAGGTAAAACATAACCCCAAAATAAATTCTCTAAGATATATCTGTGTCCATGTTCTGTAACTCTTGCTTCGAGAAACTTTTCGATTGAAACGCGAGAAATGAAACAATAATGCCTTAAATTGAATCAAACAACTGTTTTTCTCACTTAACTGCGCCTGTAACATTTTTAGAGAGTAATAGCTGTCACGTAAGGAAATTACTCGCCAATTTACAGAGAAAGTGTGTCTGTAAAATTTTTGTGAGAAAGTTCCCGCTTTGAACTGTCAAATAAACTCACGCATGAAAACGGGGTGAGAAAAAATATTACCGCTAAAAAATATATTAATTATGCGAAATGCAATGAATAATAACATGGAAGAGAAAAGTATTTTGTTTTTGACTGAATTTTTCATTGTTTAATTATTTTGCTTTTAAAATTTTCGAAAAATATACGAATGTTTTCAAAGCTATTTTTTAAACAACAAAAGTCGCACTATACATTATTTGCTATAGCCGACGGTTGTATTTTCGCCGCCTTCATTGAAAATTTTTCAATTTTAATAATTTTGGCCGCCGTCAACGACACTTATTTCTCACTTTTCGAGAAACGATGGAATATTTTGTTCCACATCTTTTCGATGCGAGACGTTCTCGCCAAAGTTACAGAACATGGGTACTGATAAAAAGTTCTTTCAAAAATTTAAATTTCGATGAAAAAACTTAAAATAAAATATCGCACTTGTTCAACAATAGTGTATTAACACAAAATTTATATTTTTTTACACTTTTTGGAAGAAACCGATACGTAATTTTCATATCCAACCGCTGTAAAAATATCGTGTTATTATTTTGTCTACTTTTTGGTTATGAAAATTGAAACTTGTTTTTGCTTCTACTGAAAATTTTTAAATTTTGAGTTAATACAGTATTGTTGAACAAGTGCGATGTGTGTAAAATAAATTAAAAAGAAAAAAAAAAATATTATTATTTTACGTTTATAACCTGTCATTTTTAAAGTCAATCAACTTTAGTTGTTTATTTATAATTGAATAGATTTCCAATTTTTTTATTTTTTTTTTTTTGGAAACCAATACGTCTCTAGAAAAAAAACATCTGCTCTTTTGGCCAGACGCTTGTTTAGACAAATAGACAGACAATTTTTGAATTAAAGTTTTTTTCTTCTTTTTGGAAAATTTTGTTTATTCATGCAAAAATGAGTTTTATTAAAAATTTTGTTTGTAAACAAAAATTGTTTCAATTAATTAAAAAAAAAAGGAAAAAAAAACTGAAATATTCTACTCAATAAAATAAATAATCTTTAATGATTGAAACTGAAATTATTATTTTTTTTTAAACCAGCCCACATGAAAAATAATTAAAGAAAAATTTGTTTGTTTATATAACGGGTGGTTAAATTTTAAGGGCCGATGTTGAATGTAAACCACACCTAAACGTCAAGTTTTTTTCTGCAATTCATTTGACATTTCTCGATTTCAGACTAACTCAATTTGGACCATGGAAAGATACACAATCGATAAACGCTTTTAAGTTATTCAGGCTTATAATAAAAATGGGCGTTCAAATCAAAATGCATATCGTGAAAATCTTCTTCAGTGATGAGGCACATTTTCACCTCAGTGGATTCGTCAATAATCAGAATTGCCGCATTTGGGCGAATGATAATCCAAGAGTGATTGTCGAAAAACCCACAAAAAGTGACTATTTTGTGCGGTTTATGGGCTGTCGGCATCATCGGGCCGTATTTTTTTCAAAATGAGGCCGGTCAGGCAGTTACTGTGAATGGTGTTCGCTATCGTGCGATAATAACGAACTTTTTATGGCCCGAATCGGAAGATATGGATGGGGCCGATATGTGGTATCAACAGGACGGTGCCACTTGCCACATAGCTAACGAAACAATGGTTCTTTTGCGCGACAAACTCAATGCCCGTGTTATCTCACGTGGTGGCGATGGCAATTGGACGCCAAGATCATGTGATTTGACTCCGTTGGACTTCTTTCTTTGGGGTTATTTGAAAAAAAAGGTGCACGTCGATAAGCCAGCAACAATTCAAGAGCTAAAGGATGAGATAATTCGGCACATTAACGGCATAAAACCTCAATTATGCCTCAGCGTCATCTAAATTTGGACCATCGGATGGAGGTGTGCCGCCGAGATTGCGGCGACCATTTGGCCGAAATCTCTTTATTGCAAATACATTTATATTATTGAATTAGCTTCACAAAAAAGAACGTCAGCATTAAAATTCGTTGCGGTTTAGATCTGAATTAAATTATTGACCGACAATAAGAAAGTTTTATGCATTTCTTGTGAGAACTTTGGACTTGCTTGAGTAAAATATCATGATTCTTAACAGTTTTAGCCGAACTGAAATGATTTTAAGGGGGGTAATTTGTATTGGACCTATGGTAAATTATGGACCAATCATCCCAAAATTCGGAAGACTGATTTATGGTATTACAAAAAATAAATTAGAATAAATTTCAATACCGCAGTGTAATAAGTTTTAGCGTTAACAGTGAATTTCACAATATTGCATGATTTTATTTCTGGCCAGATGAATCTAAGTTGGGAGAAATTTTACCGCAATATCTATATCTGTTATGTTTTTAGGCAAATTAAATTATTTTCCCAAAGTGGGCTTAATTTGGTTTTAGGCGCAATAAACTGTTTTCCGGGAGTAGGGCTTATATGGGGCATAGTGTAAATTATGGACCGATCTTCAAAAAATTTTACAGTGTGATTTCTGGCCCTATAAAACTAAGACGTACCAAATTTTAGTATGATAGCGTTATTGCGGCTTTAGGCGTACTAAACTGTTTTCCGGGAGTAGGGCTTATATGGGATAATTATGGACCGATCTTCACGAAATTTAACAGCGAATTTCATTCCGTGCATTATTCCACCATTTATGGTAGTTTTTGTATCAAAATTATCAATTTTTTTAGGGTGGTGGTTCAACATTTTGATTCATAGTTCTGATCCTACTGAACCGATGTTGCTGGATTTCAATCTTAAACTGCTTAGGATAACTACAAGCAATTTGAGTCCAAGATTGTTCTTTTATTTTGCGTTTTTCGAAAGTGAGCGTGTTTTCAACAGACGGACAGACAGACGGATATGGCTAAATCGACTTAGAATTATTCAAGGAGCCAGAATATATACACTTTATGGGGTCTTAGATGTATTATAAAAAAGTTTCACACGGAATGACAATCTTGGTATACCCTCATTCACCACCGTGGTGGTGGAGCTGCACGACCTGGGAGTGTTGTCAGAAATGTATACGCTAAAGTCAAAATTTATAATTTTATTCACTATGAGAAAATATGAGAAAATATGAAAAGAAACAAATAACTAAACACATACGGCCATGTTCTGAAAATCGAAATTATGTGAAATTTAAATCGTTATAGATTTTCAATTGAATTTTTGTTAAAATGAACGTAGCGATTCCTGATTTTAAAAGTAGTTTAGGTAGCACAAGCTGGTTCTCAAATTATGAGATATAGAACGGGACATATTTTTATGAACTTTAAACACGGTAGAGTTTGCAAAATAGTTTCGATTTCGATTTCACGTGATTTCGAATTCTAGAACATTTCCGATACATATAAAAAGTACGTGAAACAAAAAACTGTTGACAGCAAACACCTATTTAAAATGAAGATCACTAAACACCTTATTTTCTATGAAAAAATATTTTCTAAACACAAACCTTTTATATATGAGACGAAACAAATAATTAAAACATACAAAAAAATGTTGTATAATACTAAAAAAAATTTAAAAGTTCGCTACATCGGTTAATCGGTTAATCGACTGCAATTAACCGGTTTAATCGTTAATCGAAAATAGTCAGTTTTAAATTAACCGATCAGTTAATCGGGTAGTTATTAATCGGTTAACCGAATGAATACCATAAATTTATGGAACATGGCTTAACAGAAAAGTTTGAACTGGCGGCGACTTCAACGAAAACTTTAAATTCGGCAGCGGCTGCTTAGAGACGAATTTGAGCTGCACGACCTGGGAGTGTTGTCAGAAATGTATACGCTAAAGTCAAAATTTATACTAGCCCCTCTGGGCTAGTGAAATTTTATTCACCTCAACAGTGTCAAAATTTTACTTTCATGAGTACTTTTCTAACGCTTTACTTACGCCCTTGGTATTCAAATATAACAAAAAATAAATCCATTGTTTGTTTTAATAAAATTTTTAAAAAATTTAAATTCTAAAGAAAATCCTTAAATCTGAAGAATTTAAAAAAATTTGAAGGAAAAATTATTGCAAAAATACTAAAATATTGCTATTTGTTAAAAGAATGAGGTTTTTGTAGGTACGATTCCCTCCAGGGACACTAGTCTTTATTACAAAAAGATGCTGATTGTATACGTTGCTATTGTTTTTTTTTTTAATTATAAGGTTTTCTTGTATAACGTTTAACGGCCATTTATGTTGAATTAGTGATGCCCTTTCAATCATTTTAAACGCTAATTCCAATAGTTCTAAGCTTCTTTTAAGCAACATGTAACCAGTTTCATTTCTGTTTTTTTTTTTATTAAAAAAAAAGACTTTTCGAAAAATATTAAAAAAAAAATAAAATATAAAAATTGTGATTGACCTCTCAATTAGAACCTTCTTTATATTCAGATTAAATTCTTCAAAGCCAATTTCAATCTATTGTTAACAATCTTAAAATGTTCCTTAATTTTCTTTTGATAACTTATTTGTATTTATATTTGCTTTATTTAAATTTTACGACCCTTTTTCATCTTATTTTTTTTCCTTTAACTTTTTCTCTCACACATCCATCCATCTTTCATTAGCAACCATAAAACTATCGCCTAAATTGGCGACATATTGTTGTCGCCATATTGACGCTTCAATTGTGTCGCCAGGCCAGCAAAATTAACAACAACAAAATACTCGGCAACAACGAGAAATATTGTAAAGATTTGTTTAAAAACTGTAAAAGTGAATATATACACGATACTGGCAACCAGGCCTGCCATATTTGCCGATTTATCGAAATTTTGCCGATTTTTTGCCTTAAAATTAGCAAAGTGCCGATTTGTCGATTTTTGCTCAAAAATGCCGATTATTTGATAAACACTTAAACTACGGTAACTTTGCTTGTTAACGTGTAATTTATTAATTTTGGGTTACTTTGGAGCATTTGTCATAACCTATAGAACCATATGGCAAGTGTTTTTAAAACTGTATTAACTAATTTTATAAAAAACAATTCAAAAATTAACTGGCAGGCCCACAATGTCGACAAGAACATTTCTTTCGCATTTTTATATTGAAAACTATAATAAAAAGCTTAAATTTATTTTTGTTTTCAATATAAAAATACGAAAGAAATTTTCTTGTCGACATTGTGGGCCAGGCAGTAAATTTACTTAACGGAATTTATGAACACAAAAAATTTGTGAAACTTTGATGAGGAGCATTTGGGTTTATTGGCTAATGAGTTACTATCAAAATCAAAACTCAATAAATGCGATATTACCAAAATTTTCAATAACTGTATTAATTTTTTTAAAGAACTTTCAAATCAAATATTAAAATGTTTTGATTTTGAACAAAAATCTTATCAATAAATTTTAATTCATTTCATGTTGTAAAATTCCTTTTTTAATAAAAATAATTTAATGAAAATTAAATTCAATGAACTTTAGCCTGATTAAAATATCGAAATTTGGATTAAAAACCATTAACAGTTTAATAAAATAAACACAATACTTATTTATCTTATAAATCTTTAAATATGATTAACCCTAACAAAATTATGAAAAAAAGGAAAATATTTCTTTTATGGAAATTCTGAAAGAGATTCCCAGTTTTATTTCTGAAAAAAAAAAAAAAAACAAATTTCAGACTCTGAATTTAGAGAGTTTTAAGAAGATTTAGAAGGAATTAAAGTAAATTTGCAAACTTTTTGGCAAAAAATTTCAGACTTAAAACGTGGGGATACTACGGATGCATTTCCAGTGTTGTCAAAGTTTGTACAACAAATTATGGTCCTTCCACATTCTTTCGCAAATGCGGACGGAATTTGTAGCCCAGTCAACCTTAATAAAACCAAATTTCGATGTTCCCTGGGAAATGGATCCTTTTAAGGAGATCTTTTTTCTAAAGATTACTTTAAATTTAATAATGCAAACTGTTTTGATGCTGGTATTAGAATGGATTTAATTAAACTATTAAACTCATATATGAGCAAATCAGAGCAAATCCGTATGGTCAACCAGGATGGAAAATTAAAAAATGTTGATAATCATCGTGTTTTATTGTTTATAATTATAAAAAAAGTCTATGTTTTTAAAATAGAATGGTATATATGATATGCTATGATATCTCAGCTGTTTTACTTGAGGAAATTGGGCTGAAAAATGAAAAATTTAATATTTTCTTTTTAAGCTACTTCTAAAGACATTTTTTTATTTAGCTATTTTACATGCAAAAAAATATGTTATGTTTGCACTCTTTCTTCAAAATCATTCTATTACAATCAATTAAGAAGAGAAAAGTTTAAGGAGAACAAAAAAGTTTGATTAACGGTTAATTAACGGTTGAAACATATGGAAAAATCGTACGTTCGCGACCCGTACGTCCACAACCGGTAGTTAAGCTAATTAAACAAAAACCAATAGAGATATTTTATTGTGTAAATACTGGATAGCGACCTACATTAAAACACTTTTAAAATAAATTAATCACTTTTGCATATTCCGTTACATTTCGCAAATTTTTACATTTGACCTCTGTCAGCAAAAGTTGACTTCTATTTTGCGTACGTTCGTGACCACATGTTTATAACTATCATTATAAAATCTTACAACTCGATAAAATCCATCTTTTGCACTAAACATAGAGCTACCAAAATGCTATCGAATCGCAAAAAAAAAATGCTAGGAATAGTTTTGTTTTCTATATTATTTGTACAACAAAAGCGTACGAACGTACGTTCGTGACCCCAGGAAATGCCCATATGTATCTAAAAAATATTTGTTAAAATAAAATGTTGAAAAAAATTTTA
The DNA here is from genome assembly GCA_943735925.1 of Pollenia amentaria. NCBI lineage: Eukaryota > Metazoa > Arthropoda > Insecta > Diptera > Polleniidae > Pollenia > Pollenia amentaria. The sequence continues at coordinate 199,732,633 of OX031007.1, read as the reverse complement.
CAAAAATTTATAAAATATTCTTTTTTATTAATTTTATATGGGTTATATTGTAAGTTAATGTTTTATCGTTCTTAGAAGGGATATTTTTAATTTGCCGATTTTTTGCCGATTTTCTTTAATTGAAGTGCCGATGGATAATGCCAATTTTGCTTTTTTTTATGAAAATATGCCGATATTTGATCAAAAAAGTTGTTTTTGGGAATACATAATTTTTCATTAAAAGATTTTGTTTGTTGCGCTTACTTCCCTATTTTTATAATTGATAAAAATTTTATCCAAATTATCTGGCACCCCTGCTGGCAACAATAATTAAAACAACAACAATTACAAAAACCAAACAAAAATTTACAGGACAATTTTTGATTTTGCAAAAGAAGAAAAAAATATATATACTTAAACACAACAACAATTACCAAAAAAGAAAAAAAGTAAATAAACTCATAAACAACAACTCTTTCTCAATGTTTATGCAAATACTCTCTAATACTAACATATTTAGATACATTCACTCACACTTTGCTTACAATATCCCAACAAACACAAAGGCTTGATTTCAAATATAAAAAGATTTAAATACAAACACTCTGGAATATGGTGCTGATACATTAGCAGGATTTCCAACCCCACTGATAAAAGTGCATGGCTCAACAATAAAATTCCCGCAGATTGGAGAGAGCAGGTGTAGTAGTAACAATTCCTAAAAATGGTGACCTAATGCAGTGTAAAAACTGGCGTGGTATTACCGCGCTTAACGCTATAGGGAAAATAATGGCAACATTGATACTGCAACGAATTTCACCAGTAGTGGAACAAATTGTGCGAAACGATCAAGCTGGTTTACGGCCTGGACGATCATGTGTCGATCACGTTAATACTCTACGTATAATTATTGAGCAATCGGCAGAGTACAACACACCCCTTTACCTGCTTTTCGTAGAACCCGAAACTCTATGTCGTCTGCACTAATTGGCCAATGCCAGTGTGACCATTTTGACATTTTTGCAGCTAAATTTAGCATTAAAAATGTCTATTTAGATGCAAATTTTTCATTAAGCACTTGGCATTTTATTTAGCATTTTTGGAAAATGTTTTTAAATTTTTTAGCATTATTTATTTTAAAAATTTGGACGAATAGTTTTATTGATTTAACTAAACTTTTTTATAAATTATAATAAATTTTGACTTAAAATAGTTGTACCAAAAATGAAATTTCGTATGAAAATGGACAATTCTTATGCTAAGAAACATCTTACCTGTCTTGTTGAAAAAAATAGACTATTCAGGGAATATTAGAAATATCCTTGTCGTGTTGATTGTAAATATAATTTGCCCTTTGATATTACGATATAAAAGTACAAGGAAATTTCCCTTTGTATTTGGATATAAATTCGATAGTGTAAATGTTTGAAAAAAATGTTTGTTCTATACTGCTGAAAAAATAATTGTTTTAAAGCTTCAACTTTTCTTAAACTATAAAAAATAAAATGATCTAAAACATTTTGTGTATCATAGAAATAAATCGTTTAAATTTTACATATATCAGAGGTTTGCAATCCCCCTTAATTTAACATTTAATCTTAAATACCTGTGCTACATATTTATATGTATCAGAGGCTTTAGCAACATCTAGCCATTTGCTAAAATATAACCATTTATTTCCATTTCGTTACAAAATTAGTCACTGAAATGTATTTAGTTTCATATAAAATTTTATACTGGTAATAAATTTTTAACAAAAATCGTTAAAAAATTTTAGCATTATTTTTAGCATTTTTTAAAATTAATTTTAGCATTTTTTAGCCTTGTCTAATGCCAGATTTAGCAGTAAAATTTTTTTAGACCTGGCCACACTGGCAAAGGCATACCTGAAAAATCTTCACCCTAATACTCGAGTTTTACAAAATTGCAGAGTTTAAGGTCCGTTTCAACGGAAAAGAAAACCAACTGTTCACAACTACTGCCGGCGTAAGACAGGGTTGTATCATGTCCCACACATTATTCATTCTGCACTTAAGACCCAACCATAATATGCATAAGCTAGCTTAAGGGACTGTCAAAAATCAACGAAAATTCTGTCAAATGCATAAGCAAATTAAAGAAGACTTTTAGGTGGCCATAATGTACTTACATAAACTTAAGATCGATCCATGGTGCATATTTCTGCAATGTTTTGTTTTCTTTCGATTACTTCAAATTAAAAAGTACCAAAAATTACAGCCCTGTATTTGTTTATTGTGTGTTTTATTTAATTTGCATGCAACGTTTTAAAAACAAAAAATTGGTGTTTGTTGTGCATACTTATTAATAAAAAATGGATACAAAACTAAAATATGTAATCTTCCTCTATTTCTTTTTTCGTATTTTTCTTTATTCATTTTATTTTATTTTTATCAAACAATACACAGACAGCTGATTCCGTACAGAATGTGCGTTCATTTTGGCATTTTGCTTAAGCAAATGACATTTGACGAAACTTAACGAAAAGTTTCATTAAGTACATCATAGTTGGCTTCGCACAGTTGCTTAAGTTGACTTAAGCGACTTCATGCATATAATGGTTGGGCCTTTAGATTATGCAATGAAAACAGCGTTACCATATATTAAAAAAAATTATCTCAGAAAAAAAAAAAAAAAAAAAAAATTTTTTTTTTTACAAAAGTGCCAATTTTTTAAAGGAAATACAAAAATGTGTTAGGAATTCATTTATTTAAAGATATAAAAAAATTAAATAAAAAATGGTTTAAAAGGAACTACTTATTAAAAAAAAAAAAAAACATAACATATAATAACAATACATAAAATAAAATTCATATTAGATCTTTTTAAAATGTCTCATATTAACACATACATCTTTTATTTGTACATTGTCTTATTAAAATTCAAAGCCATTTCTTTTGATGGCTTAAAGTTTGTACAATCGCTGTTATTGTTTTCAAAAAGTATTTTGTTCGTAAAGTACAACATGAAGTTGGTATTTCCGATTTGTTTCTAACACTATTTTTGCTTAAATTATTTTTTGAAAAAATATAGGGAGTTTACACAATTAAACACTGTTGCAGTAATAAAGGAGTGAGAAAATATAAAATCGTTTAATTGTATAAAAACATCACTAAATATCATCACTTATGTATTTTTAAAAAACTTGAAAAAACTTTAAGTAAATTAAAAACTTTTTGGCATCACAAGAAACTTGCAAAAAAGGGAAAACTTGACAAATGGTAACGCTGAATGGAAGCAACCAACAAGGAGGCCCCTACCGGTATTCGATGGAATATGATGGAATACCTGAATGATATAGATTATGCAGATTACATGTGTTTAATGGCCCACCGCTTTGCGGATATTCAGGCAAAGTTAAAAAATCTCTCTGAAAATGCCAAAAAAGTAGAATTGAGATTAAACACCAAGAAGACAAAGCTGGTGCGTATCGGAACTAATATAACAATACCAGTCCTTGTCGGTTATGGTATTTGAAGATATAGAATCTTTCAATTATCTTAAATGCAAAATTACAAAAAATGTGGGGCTATAGCGTCGATGTTGATGATCGCATTAACAAGGCACGTGTTGCGTTCCTCAAGCTGCTAAAAACTTAACCCAGAAGACCAAATTACGTATATTAAACTGTAGCGTAAAATCTGTACTGCTATATGGTTGCAATACATGGAGCCTCACAAAATAAACTACGAACAAAATACAAATGTTCGTTAACCGGTGTCTGAGCCAGATATTACGGATTTTCTGGACGAATTGGGTATCCAATGAAATCCTGTGGAATCTGGCATATTGCTGCCCTATTGAAAGTGATATACGAAGACGTAAATGGACATGGATCGGCGATATTCTCAGACAACCATCAGCTGATATTGCCAGAGCTACTCTAGACTGGAGTCCTCAAGGTCAGCGTCAGCCTGGTCGACCACGTAATGTCTGCATTCGGACCATCGGAAAAGAATATGAAACTGCTACTCTTACATGGAACGAGATTAAACTACTTGCCAGAGATAAAAATAGATGAAGAGAATTCGTTGACGCCTTATGTTCTCCTCGAACATTTTATTAAAATATTTTATTTTACATATTTTGTAAACATATTATTTTTGGATATATAAAGGACATATACTCTGAAACGACAATGGCTTGAAAATGATTTGAAAATAACTTGAAAAACAAAACATTCTCAACAAAAATATGGAAATTAGTTTAAAATTGAGAAATTCATTTATTTTCAACTTGCTTTCAAACGTTATTCTTAAATGATTTAATACCACCCCAGCCCTACTGCTAAATAAGGGTACACTACGGTTTGACATTCCATGTGAATCTTTTTTAATCTCCTTCTAATACCCTATGAAGTATATATATTTTGGGTCCTTGAGTAATTTTAAGTCGACTTAGCCATGTCCGTTTGTCTATACATCTGCTCATCTGTTGGAATCACCCTCACTTTCGACCACCTCAAAAGAAAAGAACAATATTGTTGTCAAATTGTTTCTAGTTTTCCTAAGCAGTTTGGGATAGAAATCCAGCAAAATCAGTTCAGAAGGATAAGCGTTATGAGTCCAAATATGAAACAACCACACAAAAAAATTTACAATTTTGTTACAAAAACAAAAATAAAGGGTGGCGAAACGCATGGATCGATAAACGATTTTGCACAAATTCTTTCGCAAATAGCCTACACCTGAAATAGATTGTAATACAATGTAGACATTCATATTTACTAAAAATAAAAACTGTCAGCTAAATATGTGGCACCATCTCTTTGGCTGAAATATTAAAACGCATTCTTTACATCCTCAAATTTTTGGAAAGGCAAAATCCTCCTCTTTATTTCCAGGTTCAATAACATTCAAGAATCGTTTAACAAATTTATAATTTTTTCGCTTTTATCGTTTTCTTACCCGAAGTAATTAATTGTTAACTCCAAAATTATTTACATTTTTTTTTGCTCAATTAAATTAATGCCCGTAATTTCTACAAAGAGATATCTGGTCGTGTTCGTAGCTAACAGTTATCTTTACCTATCCGGCAAAACTACGTTTGTAATTTCAACGTTAATTACTTAAGTGTTTTTTTCTTTTAAGTTTCCTTTTAAAATATGGCAACATTTGTATTTTGATTAATTTTTTGAATTAGCTGTCCAATTTTAACTAATCGCAGCCAGTACGTACAGGTGAGAGGTAGATGTTCAGGCTCATTAAACATTTGCAGGGGAGTGCCTCAGGGCTCGATGCTGGTCCTTTACTTTTTTTGTTGTATGTAAACGATGTATTCCGGGAGTTCTCTTATTTTAGGTGTTACACTTACGCTGATGACATGCAACTATTGGCGACTTCAACTAACGATAATTTAATATATTTTGAAAGCCAACTTACAATGGAATTGAGGCGTATTCTATGCTGGTCAAAAACTAATTTCTTGGATCTGAATCCGTCCAAGACGAAAATGATGATTTTTACTTGGAACTTGTACATTAATTTACATATTTTCTTGGATGGTGTGGAAATTGAAATGGTTAACAACTATAAATCCCTTGGCTTTCATATTGATCATGAATTGACTTTTAATTATCACATATACTCTGTGGTATCTAGGGTAACCTGGACTTTGCGCCGGCTTTATTGTACGGGCTATTACTTGCCCCTCACTGTTAGAAGACGAGTTGGGTTGCAATAGAATAAAATATTTGCATAGAGACACATTTTTTGGGGGTAAGATTCTGGTATTCGGATAATAATTGTTGTTTGTTTTTTGAATTAAGCAGTTAATTAGAGTGAATTTTAAACAGAACAACGAGTATTTATAGATTCCGGAATTATTAATAGATATAGAAGTTTTCATAGCATTATTAAGATATGCTAATACTGTCAACTTGTATTAACCGCAGATATTTGGCCCACTCGGTTTACAGCTGCAATAAAATTAAATAAAATTAAAAAAAAAAAAAAAAAAAAAAAAAATCGATGGTGTAAAATACACTACATTTTAACCAGTAGGTAAGATAACGTGTTAAAATTATGAAAAATTCGTTACACCATAGATATCTATACACAGCGAGATATCTATTTGTAGAAATTATGGGCATAAAACCTTAGAATGTAAGTTTTCTTTGATTGTAAAAAACATTTGACTTTAATTACTTTGTTAGAATGTTAACATTAACTTTTCGCTTTAGTTTTACCAAGTTAGAAAGTGAGAGGTAAGAATTCAGCAGGTTTTTCCACCTACGAACAGTCCGCTCGAAAAACGAATTTTCCCTGTAATGCGTTGTACGATGCACCGGCCAAGCGACCACAAAAGGTTGGAATCTTGAGGAAAAATGTGTATTACGAACAAAGGTACGGGTTTCGGGAACCAGATCCCTAATTTCATCAGAACACATTACATTGTAGTAACGATAAAATAGGCAAATACAACCCACATTGCGACGGTGCTGAAGGAAGTCGATAGATTGGATACCTTACTGTCACCAATGAGAACCTTCACCCTCTCCTGCACACGGTCGAGAAGCTCCAAAATAGACTTTGAAGCACCGACCCATACATGAGAGTTGTATTCCATTCGCGGTCGGATATAGGTGGTAGAAATAGTAAGGAGATCAGATGGAGTGAAGTACATATATATTACACCGTTTCAAAAAACCGAGGCACTTGAATGCATATTAAATATATGTTCTGTCCATCGGACATCACATTGTATCCTCATGCCCAGAACATCAAGAGATTCTTTCGGGCATTAAAATCGACCCTATTCGCACGACCCCATTCCGAGATTATGTCAAGGTATCGGCCAAGCGTATCATTCATGTTCTGCCTCATATCACCAACATTGAATACGCTTGGTCAATAATGAAATGAATACGAGGGCAAAGGTTGCTGTCATCTGCAAAAGAGTAGATATGGTTGGAAGTTTGACATAGCAGGTCATTTAGAAAGATAAGAAATAGAGAAGGAGAAAGAACGGAGCCTGGCGGCGCCCCTGAATGAATCTTGAACTCGCTTGACGAAATCCCATCAATAACAACTCATATAGTGCGATCTCTGAGAAAGCTCGATGTAAATCGAGAGAAATTATTACCGACACCAAATGCAACAAGTTTTGACAAGACTGCACCATGCCTGACCTTGTCAAACGCCTTGGAAATATCTAAAGAAACTACCTTACTTTCGCCAAAATGGTGAATGGAACGGCACCATTTTTCTGATAACAGGGCCAGTAAATCTCCAATAAAGCGACCTCTACGAAAGCCATTCTGGTGGTCGCATTGGTAGTTTAGTAGTTTGACTTTAAAGATTTTACATGATGCTGATTTACCGTGCTCTCCATAACTTTGGATAGCGCCGAATAAATTGCAATTGGGCGGTAATTTTCAGGGTTATTAGCCACTCTTTTTAGGAAATTGGCGTCACTTAGCAACTTTCCAACAAGTAGGATATACCCCGGCATTGTAAAAAGTGCTAAAAAGGTTTGCTAAGCGACGAGCTAGTTTCGAAGAGCACTGCTTCAAGGTATGCAGGCTTACCATCCAGCCCAGGAGACTTGTTTATGTCGAGATTTTAATTTAATTTGAAAATAACTCTGGATAACAAATTCATAAAACACTGTTTGTCAAATGTGTATATTCACATCATTATCAATTTGAATTCAAATATTAAAATCAATCCTTTGAAAAAAGTTTGAGAATTGTAAATGATATTAAATGATAAAGTAATTTTATAGCCCATATTTGACTTCGTGTTTGCTGGGATGTCTGCAAGAGAGTAAAGGGCCAAATAAACCATACAAACGCTTAAACAAACAAACATATTAAAAAGGTTTGAAGCATGTTTGTGTAAATATTAACATTTTTTAAATTCACATAAACATCATATTGTTGTTGTCAAACTGTTTGTGTTTTTGTTTTACAATAAATAAGCATTGCCATATTAAAGTTAAAATCATATGGCAATACTATTTTAAATAATATTGTTGTTTTTATATTAGATTTTCTGTTGTTGTTTTCGTAGCGGAGGGCCATCTACTTAAATTTTTGGCGAAAAATCTGCCTGCCAAATGCAAAAGAAAATAAACTGCATGTTTTTCCTTTAATTTTTATCAGGTTTTTTGTTGTTATTGTTGCCAATTTTTGTTGTTGTGGCTGCTGTTTGTTAGTTGTTATTTGAAATGTAAATTTATTGTGTTAATTTATTATGTGACACAAGAATTATTGCTGTCTTGTGTAGTTTTAATTATAGAAAAAGAGGAAAAATAAACCAGCAAACGAGATGCGATTAAAATATTGTAATAATTGAAAAAAAAATTTTTCAAATAAAAGGGAAAATTGCTTTAAAATAATTGAAAGAAACAAAAAGTTTTCAAAATGATTCATAATTTAGTTTTTGAAAATAGAAATGATGTATATCTGTAGTTTTCTAATGAATTTGTCATAATTATTTTAATTTGGGTTATTTAGACTTTTTTTTTTTTGTTTTTGCCATAAAACTAAATTATTTCGACGTTTATTTGAATATATTTTAATACGAAGGTTTTTGGAATTTTGAAAACTTTGGTCTAAAATTTTTAAATAATTTAATTTATTGATATTTTTAAATTAGGCTTAAGTTTATCAAATGTAATTTTCATTAAATTATTTTAATGAAGGAGGGAGTTTTACAACATAAAATGAATTAAACATTTTAATGATTTTAATTCTTGACTGAACGGGGGATTGAACTCGGGTCGAATTTACATGTTTCGAGAATAACCAAATTCCCATCATCTGAATTCTTTGCGGTTCTACCGTTTGCACCTTATAGTCTATAGTCAAACATCAATCTTTAATTAATTTTATTAGTAGATCGAAATTTGCTATAATTGATTATCTATTCTCTATTTTATTTAAATGTTTCTTCATTACTTCAGTTTTTCCGTACTTTTCGTCAAGTACATTTGTTTTTTTATGTTTTTTCTTTCTTTTGGACTGTTTTCGTTGAACTTTCTTTTTACAACTTAACTTTTAAAAAATTTAATAACTTTAACCTGAATCTGAACTACAATCTCTTGTCGAAACTTTATCTTGAGAGAAGATTACGCCAGATAAAATGTGTGGAAAATCGTCAAATATTCAAAATAATTCGTCAATGTCGTCCAAATGACTTACCCAAATCGTTACGAATATCGTAATTGTAAAATAGCAGCAAATTTTGTAAGTTTAATGGTTTGTTTTAATTGAAATAAGAAAAAAACCTTCCACATGTATTTCTTGTCTTCCAAAATCTCTAATAATAAAAGCGCGATTCTCACTCCTATTTAATAAAGAGTGGCAACCGTTTTTTGAATATGAAAAATTCAAAATAGGAAAATATTTGAAAAACATTTCGGTATTAAATTTTTTTTTATATAATTCCCGAAGATTGTCAACAGATACACTTGCTTGTCTTGTATTGGTCAGGACTTCATACATCCGAATATGCTACAAAAGTTCAGGAATCTAGAATTAGAAACGTGACTCGAATATGATCTTAAATCATTCATAACATAGTTAGAAAATTAAACTGAGTGATATCGAACACCGATTTTACTCATCACAAACTCTGTTTCAGTGCCTAAAAAATATGTTTGAAAATGAATATTACCAGAATTCTAAGCGTTAACTATTATATTTAAACATACCCAGCAAAAACTTACATTGAAAAATAATGAGCAGGGAAACTAGAAATATGCTCTAAAAATCTCGTTTTTTGTGCATTAACTATGCAATAAAAACTCGAAAATTGTTAAAAATATGCCCCAAAAAATTTAAAAATTGCTCAACAAAATATGAAAACAAAATATTTAACAATTTAAAAACATTTGCATTTAAATAAAAACAACCCTAAAATGTTAATCGGTAAAGCCCAAACACCATTTACAGACGAATTTTCGAGATTTTATCCTGTTTGAGAACGATGGACAGTCATGCGCTCACAAAAACAAAGTTATATTATGAGGTTATAATTCATATGAGAAATTTGTTGCGAATATTATCTGGATATTACCATCCATATGAGATTTTTTGTGTTAAAGGGATTTAAGGGACGGCCGCTAAATTGCTTATTAATGTTAAGATTTAAAAGGAAGTAAAAGCTATTTATAGATGGGAGCTTTAGGCAAATGTGAGCCGATTCGCAATTTAATTCTAAATATTTACATAATTAGATGGTTAACGGACAAAGAAGTCCAATTTGGAAAGAAGATTTTATAGTTAATATGTGAAATTAGACCGATTCTCAGCATTTACATAGACTTCTTCCTTAGCACAAATTAAATGTAGTTACCAATTTTGATAAAATTATCTACAAAATTGCAACTTGAACTTTGCGCACAAAGTTGACATTGACAGACAACCAGCCAGACGGACGGATGGACATCGTTAGATCTCATTTAACAGTGATTCTGAGTCGGTCGGTATACTAAAAGATTGATCCACGTGGTTCTACGTATTACATCGCCAAAAAGGTATATAATTACTTTTCCTTCATTTTCGCTTACACAAATATAACATTTTTATGTTTAAAATAACATTCATCATTAATGACCTGCTTACAATTTTAGAGTAAAAAGTAAATGAAGACGACGAAATTGAAGCAACACGTTGGGTATACAAATAGATATTTAAAACAAAAAAACCAGAATTTTGAAAAAAAAAAAAAAAAAAATTAACCATCTAAAAAATTTTTAAATGTTACAAAATATGCCTCAAAAAGGCAAAATATGCGTTATAAACCTAAAAAAAAATGCTGCAAAAATGCTCTTTTGAACTAAATTATGCAAAAAATGCTGCAAAGGGTAAAATATGCAAAAATATGCTGTAACAAATCGATGCCAAAATTTATAAAAAGCTCTAAACGGATGAATATATTGTTTCTGCATTCATTGGACGCAAAAGGGAAAACATGCAATTGCATATTTATGGTTTCCCTGGTAATGCGATAAAAAGCTACTCTTCACTACTTATACATTGGCATTTTAACTCATTATTTTAACACGGTGATGTCATTGGAGGCAAGTACTTACCATCCACGCTTACAAATAGGTAGTTAAATAAGTCATTACCACATTCGCTTACAAATAGGGAGTTAAATAAGTCATTACCACGCACGCTTACAAATACTTAGGTACTTCACATTGGTATCAATAAAACCGAATTTGTCACACAAATTGTGTTATTAATTTAATTAACTTTCTAATGCAAAATTTGACTACCCTGCATTAAGGACACCAACTAAGTATTTGAATTTTTCATACACAGAAAAAAGTTTTTATCAATTAAAAAAATGGTTCAAAAAGTATTTAAAATTTAATTAATATGATAATTGAATCAATTATTTCTTTAGTTGAAAGAAAATTAAAAATATAATTTTGATTTAATTAAGATTTAAGTTGTTTTGAAATAAATTTTTAATTAAAATATTAATTAATTAATTAATTTATTAATGATGTGCTAATAATCCCAATTTTTTAATGAAAACACTGAAATTTATTGTTGTGGGAAAGCTAGTTTCTATACGCATTTCGCTGGTTGGTTAGGCCAGCTCGTCAGGAAACTTTTTCCAAATACTTTAGAAAAGCTAAAAATATTATACAAGTAAGACCATAAAGTGAATAAGATATAATAATTAAATATCAAAAAATATTAATTAACTTTTTCGTTTTAAATTAAATAATTTAAACTTTAAAGAATTGTTGTTGGGAATTGTCAATATTTAATTAAATAAATTAACAGATTGTTTGAAATTGCAATGTTTTTTGATAATTTTTTTAATTAAAATTAAAAATATCATTTATTGAAAAAATATATTCACAATTTTACAATTTTTTGTAATTAATATAATCATTTTGGCAATAGGAGCAAAATCAACCACTTGTTTGCTTGATGAATTATGAATTTGGTATAAATTTGGTGATTAGAGAAAATTTTTAATTTTTTTCTGTGTATTCAAATCTATCACAAATAGTTTTTCATTTATAAGAAATAAAAAAAAACTGTAAGAACAAATATGTATTTAAAATCAATTTGTATTAGATTTAAATAAATAAAACTTCAAATGCACTGAGCTACACTGTGCTAGAATTTGACATTTTTTTAAAAGCATGCTACGTAGCATTTTCACCTAATTCGGGTACGCTGAATCCAGTGGTGTTTTTTTATGTATGCTCTTATTTTCGAGATATGACGTTATTTCGAAATTCAAAAACGGTTTAGTTAATTGAACAAACTAAACAAACTGAAATTCCACAAAAAAATTTCCTTTAAGTAAGGTTGAACTTTTTTCTAATATGCGTTTCAAAAACATAATATTTTTCTTTTTTTTGGGAAAAAAATAATTTCTTAGCATAATTTCGCAAATTTAGTTTTTTAAAAAATCATGTTTTCTAGACATATAAAAAACGAAGTTGCAAACAAAACAAGCCATTAATAATTAAAATATTCTAGTATTTACAACTTTGGATTTTATTCACAAAAGACAATTTTATTTACAAAAGCCAAAAATTTATATTTACTGCCAGGCCCACAATGTCGACAAGAATATTTCTTTCGCATTTTTATATTGAAAACAATAATAAAAAATAAAATTTGTTTTTGTTTTCAATATAGATATGCGAAAGAAATGTTCTTGTCGACATTGTGGGCCTAGCAGTTAATTTTTGTAAAACACAATATTTGTATGTTAGCCCCCCTAAGAAGTGGAGATAAAGTGCGAGTAACGGGTGGTTAAATTTTAAGGGCCGATGTTGAATGTGAACCACACCTAAACGTCAAGTTTTTTTCTGCATTTCATTTGACATTTCTCAATTTCAGACTAACTCAATTTGAACCATGGAAAGATACACAATCGAGCAACGCGTTAAAGTTAGTCAGGCTTATTATGAAAATAAGCGTTCAAATCAAAATGCATTTTGTGTACCTTCGTGATTTTTTTAATCAGCATAATCGTCCTCAGTGGATTCGTTAACAAGCAGAATTGCCGCATTTGGGCGAATGATAATCCAAGAGTGATGGTCGAAAAACCAATGCACCCACAAAGAGTGACTGTTTGGTGCGGTTTATGGGCTGGCGGCATCATCGGGCCGTATTTGTTCCAAAATGAGGCCGGTCGGGCAGTTACTGTGAATGGTGTTCGTTATCGTATGATGATAACGAACTTTTTATGGCCCAAATTGGAAGATATGGATGTGAACGATATGTGGTTTCAACCGGACGGTGCCACTTGCCACACAGCTAACGAAACAATGGTTCTTTTGCGCGACAAATTCAATGAACGTGTTATCTCAAGTGGTGGCGATGTCAATTGGCCGCGAATATCATGTGATTTGACAGCGTTGGACTTCTTTCTTTGGGGTTATTTGAAAGAAAAGGTCTACGTCGATAAGCCAGCAACAATTCAAGCGCTAAGGTATGAAATAATTCGCCACATTTACGGCATAGAATCTCAATCATGCCCCAGCGTCATCGAAAATTTGGAACATCGGATGGAGGTGTGCCGCCGATGTCGTGGCGGCCATTTGGCCGATATTTTATTCCATACATGATTGAACCATACCAATACTATCATAATAAAAAGAAATGACAATAATTTCCTAAATAATTTGTGTTTTATTCAAAATCAACATCGGCCCTTAAAATTTAACCAACCTTTATATTTTGGGAAAATGTTAAGAACAAAAAACTAATGGAGGTCAGTCATACATTTTATGCCCCTAGGGGCGACTCCTTAGGAGTAATTGGGCTTTTTCTTCAATATATTTCTAGTCTGTGTTGAAAGTTTTGTATGGAAGCCAACTTTAGAAATAGGGATAGCGGTTATGTATGTTAGAAGCAAATAATGGGGATGACAAATAAAGTGGGGTTTGCCATACATTTGAACTGTCTTGGGGCATCGTAGGTGCTGCAAGAAATTCAACCATACTAATATGGCGGTTTAATTTTAAATGAATACAATTTTTGAAAAAAATCAATTCATTAAATTTTGTTCTAATAAAAAAAACAAAAGTTTATGCACTCGCATTCAATTTTATAGTTATACGATCACGTATGCCATAATCTTAAATTTGGTGATGTACATTACGTTCACGTATGTCAAAATCCGAAATAGTATTTTTACGTGACGAGCTGTAGAATCACAAATGCCCCTGACAAACTTTGGGTATGAGCCGCACCTAGTATATCCTTCTATGCAGCAGCTCCCAGAGACAGGAAATCCTCAGACCGTTCTCGTATACCCTCTAGAGTAAGCCCTCGATCGACAGCAAGAAGAAAAAGACGCTTTTGACACTAGCTAAAATACCAGTATGTCTTGTTTAAATATGACCCTAACGCCAAACAAACCTTAGCGTCCTAACTTTAAGCGGACTTAAAAAATCCAGAAATAGCTTTTGAAGCTTTAAGAAAACTTTCGGTATCTTTATATCAAACTTTAAACAAATTAAAGATTTTCAAACTGATTTTTTTTTCTAACAAACTTTTTTCTTCCATTTCATGTTCTATTATTTTAAGCACTTCAACGATTTTTTTCTACCTCATAAAAAACTTAAATTTTTCTTTAAACCAAACGAAAGTGAAATACACAAAATGGCCAACATAACAAAATATCTATATAAAAAAAAGAGAAAAAAAATTTATAAAAAAAATCCTTGCGCCTGACAGTAAAACAAGTAAAAAATTGAAAATGTTTTTCCACAAAAAAAAAAAAAAAAAAAAAAAAAAAAAAAAATCGCGTAAAACTAACATAAAAATCCTAAGAAATTCGCCAAAGAAATAAAGAAAAAACTAAGAAAATGTTGAAAGAATTTAATGAAAATTAATGGCTGCCTGCCTTGCAACATAAATCTTTGTTTAAACGCAACACGAGCACAATAAAATCCAACAACTGCAGCAGCAAAATGTGCCAAATTTCAAAAACAAAAAAAAAAAATTAAAAAAATTTATTAGTAATAAATGGTTTTATTTTTATTTTTTTTTAGAGAAAAATGCTTTTAAAAATAAATAAAAACTATCCCCCATATTCATAAAAAAAAATTTTATTAATAAAAGGCTACACAGAAAAAAGTGTTTTATCAATTAAAAAAATGGTTTAAAAAGAATTAAATTTAATTAATGTGATAATTGAATCAATTATTTTTTTATTTGAAAGAAAATTAAAAATTTAATTTTGATTTAATTAACATTTTAGTTGTTTTGAAATAAATTTTCCTCTAACTCCCACTGGAGCATAGGGCGCCAATAACAGCTGTTCTCCATCTGACCCGGTTTTGAGCGATATACCTAAGTTCATTCCAAGATATACCCAGTTGGTTCATTTCGGATTCCGTTGAACGTCTCCATGTTGTGCGTGGCCTGCCGCTTTCTCTGCCATCTTGTTGAAATGGGTTCCATCTAAGAGCTTGTTTAGTTACATTGTTGTCATTTCGACGGAGGGTGTGTCCTATCCACTGCCACTTTCGTTTACGTATCTCGGTTGCTACTTGTATTTGGTTCGTCCTTGATAGCAACTCGGCATTTGATATTGTCCTAGGCCAAAAGATGCGTAGTATTCTTCTTAGGCAGCGGTTAATAAACGTTTGAAGTCGTCTGGTAATGTCACTTGTGACCTTCCAGGTTGTACACCCATCCGATTTAACATTCGCCTCGAAAATTCTCAGCTTTGTGGTTTTGCTGATTTTATTACTTTGCCAGATTGGGGCTAGTAAGCCAAAAGATGACCTAGCCTTGGGTATTCTAGCGACTACATCGAGTTCGGTTCCTCCATTAGCAGAATTGGTCATTTGTCTCAAATGTCTGGTTGTTGATGGTCATGGGAACTGTTGTTGCCCCGATACTTAGCGTTTTTGTTTTGGCTGCATTTATTTTTAGCCCTGTTTATTGTAGCTTTTCCTGAAGCTTTATGGCTGTTTGTCTAAGATCAATAATCTTGTGTGAGAGTAAACAAATATCGTCTGCGTACGCCAGGTAGTTAAGGTAACGATTGTTGATTTGCCATTGTATTCCTTGTCTTTTATTTTCAATAACATTGAGAACATCTTCCATAACCACAAGAAATAAAAGAGGTGACAATATGCAACCCTGGCGCACTCCACTTTTTTCCATAAACGGGTCAGAAAGATTTCCCTTATGAAGGACAAAGCATCTGGCATGGTTATAGCTCTCTTTAGTCAAAATAATTATTTTTTCAGGTATTTTTCTTCTTCGCAAGGCTAACCAAATACATTCTTGATTAATTGAGTCGTACGCTTTTTCGAAATCCAGCATCGTCGGTGTCACACATACAAAGCCATTTTCACTAATAAAACCATAGCATTTGATAAGAAATGCTTGACCGTGTACAGACTCCTTAATGCTAAAGACGATAGTTTGACAATAAAAAAATGAAAAGTTCTTTTAAGGACCTTATCTGTTGTAGGGTTAAGACCAGTGGCGGGCAAAACACATACTATGATATTAAAGCTTGCTTGCGTATATCAGCAAACAAATTGCTTGATTAGATAAATTAAAATAACAAAAATGCAAATTCAGAACGAGAAGAGGTTTTGCTATGTTTAAAAACCTCTTCTACGAGAAATCGAGAAAATGCCCATGACTGCTTTAGAGCCTAAAATTTCCGCAAAAAGCTGTGACTGTGTAAACAGACGATCAATTTTGTGCGTCTAGTTCTATGAATCAAGACAGTTATTGAATTTAAAATAAATTAGAAATATTTTACAACATTTTATTTAATTAATTTAATTAAATATTTTTTTACCAAAAAAAAAAAAAAAATTTAAATGTATTTTCTATTTTGAGAATAACATTAGGTGTGTTCATTTACTTTAATAGTAGAAACTTGCAACGAGAGAGTAAATTTAAAATTTACAAAATTACTCAAAAAATTAAAATGTAAATGAACTTTACCAGCAGGCCTGCTATGTTTGCCGATTTATCGGCATTTTGCCCATTTTTGCCTTAAAATTAGCAAAGTGCCGGTTTGTGTTTTTTATTTTAATTTCTATTAAGTTAATGCTGAATTATTGTGTTTTGTTATCTTTGTGTTAAAAAAAATAATGTTTTGTTGTTCTTAAAAGGGATATTTTTAATTTGCCGATTTTCTTTAATTGAAGTGCCGATAATGGCAATTTTTTTTTTTTGAAAATATGCCGATATTTTAGCAAAATTATCTGGCACCCCTGTTTACCAGCAAAAACTAGCACGTTAGACATATTGACACTATTTAACTGTAAGATACGAGATTATTTCTTAATAAATTCAATTATTTTGAACTATTTGCGCAAGAATATTGTTCTTAAATTTTGAAAACATAAATACGACGAGCTGGCCTAAGCAACCAGCGAAAAGCGCATAGAAAACAGCTTTCCCACAACAATAAATTTCACTGGTTTTATCAAAAATAAAAATTGGGAATTTAGTACGTCATTAATAAATGAATTAATAATAAATTTTGTATTCCTGAAAATAACTTTTGATAATAAATATTTAATGTTATTGAAAAACTTTTATTTTAAAAATTATGAAAATTATATTTGTTTTGTAAACAAAAACATGAAACAGGTGGTTGAATAATTCTTGGTAGTAAAAATTTTACTATTTAAACATTTTCAAAAATGTATTGTCTCTCAAATTTTTATGCTCTTTTTTCACTCTCCCGTTGCAAGTTTTTCGAGTACGTGAACAAATTGAAAATAAGCAATAGTTTTCTGTAAACGAACACACCTATTAATATTAAATTTTTTTTTTCATTTCAGGTATGTGCTAAAAATTGGACCAGACTTTTGCAAAATTGAATTTTTTTAAAAAAGTAAGTTATTACAACAAATAATTCAGACTTTTATGAAAAGTAAAGTTTAAAACTTTTCCAACATGGAATAATTTCGATTTTATAAAAATGCTCTTAGTGAAGCCTGGAGAAAAGCTCGTAAGTAAGGCAACTTATACTATTATTTAAAGAAAAAGCTTTCAATCTATAACATAAATGCTTTTGTAGAAAAAAAAATCATATTTTATTTTGTGAAAATCTTCTAAAAACTAAAAGCTTTGGAAAATTATAATAAAAACAAGCGAAAGTGCTATATCGGCTATGCCGAATCTTTTATACCCTTCTCCATGGTAGGAAAAGAACAAAAAGTTTTAGTTGAGCTCAATGTTATGCCCCTTGCTGGTTTTGCATGGGCCCTACGTACTAAAACCCTTAACTCGGTAGGAGACTTGTATACCGGCCAGGTAAAATAGTGGACTGAAAATATCAATAAAGTATATTTTGTAAAGAAAACAACTTTTGAGAAAATATGCACATCATAAGGAATCTTAATTTTTGGAAAGAGTTCAAAAGTAAAAAATATTTTTGTATTTTAATTAATTTTTATTGAAGAACTTGCAGCCTCGTCCACGATGTCAATCGATAACTTAAGCGAGCGACAACAAGTTACTCATTATCGTTCTCATAAGCGGCCAAATAACTATCGACTTGTAGGTCGTCACATTTTACGTTTATAACGTAATCCATTTTATGTCAAATGATTGCTACACCAAGGCTGACTTCCAAAACGTAATAATACAAAGTTTGTATACAGTTTTACTACTGTATTTTAACCATGTACATGTACAAAGTGCCTAAACAATGCAACTATGTGTAATGTTTATTTAAACGTTTTGAAATGTAAGTGATGCAATGGATAATATTAAAAATAAACATGTAGTTAATTAATTCATTTATTAATGATGTGCTAATAATCCCAATTTATGATAAAAAACACTGAAATTTATTGTTGTGGGAAATCTAGTTTCTATGCGCATTTCGCTGGTTGCAAATACTTTAGAAAAGCTAAAACTATTATACAAGTAAGACCATAAAGTGAATAAGAATTTTAAACACTCAGCTTTTACTTGTAACAATATCAAAGCTTCAACAAAGACACAACAATAAATAGTGAATTTTTTCTTTCTTACATTCCCCTACAATTGGCTGGGTTTTTTCCAACACGAATTGTAGTTGTAAGAGGATACAAAAAAAAAAACTAAATTAAAAAAAAAAACAAGTTGCTTAATAAAGCAGCTTGCCATTTCAGTTTTTTATTTGCCGGGCACATGCAAATTTATTATCAAAAATTATTTTCGGGAATGAAATATGTAGTGTTTGCAAATGATATGTTAAATGTCACAAAGCATCAATTTTAAAACCGATGCCCCGATTTCTATTTTACTGCGTTACTAATACTAAACAGTGATGTTTTGGAAGGGTTTGCATTGTATTTATTTTGTACTTCGGCGTTATAAAACATTATCCTCTGTTCTAATACAAAGCAATTAACGTTAGTTTAATTAAACGGTAGTTTGAAATAAAAATACAGCTCTGTGCTATTTCACTTGCTACAAATGACAACAATGCAATACACCAAAACATTTGTATTCAACAATAGAATTTTGGGGAAATATTTTTTTTTTTAAAAACAGTAAAATTTTGTAGTGGTGTTGGTTTAAAGAAATATTCTTATAAAAAAAAATATTTTTTCTTTGTCTTTAAAGTAATATTAAAAGCATAAGTTTGTTATTGCAACAAAATGCCTCTGCCGACGACCACAACCAGTGATGGCAACTCTGTGCTACTAAAAATGGCTAAAGCCTATAGTACACGGCATGTAAAAAGACACATGCGCATGTGGTTCTGACGTAATTTTGACGTCATCACACAACCCGCAATGTTTATTGTGGCTTTGCATTGACGTCAAAATTACGTCAGAACCACATGCGCATGTGTCTTTTTACATGCCGTGTACTATAGGCTTAAGTCTTTCGTAAAAAAATCGCTAGACAAGATTTTAATTCAAAAAGACCTGAAACATTTATATACTACACCGAAATTGCACATTAAGGTAGGATCACACGATTGCCGTAAATGCACCAATATGGCACAATTTTTATTGTGCTTTATTGACGCACAATAATAAATTTTCCCCAATCAAATATTCTGAAATCATACGATTGCCCTGTTTTATAATGGGTGATTTTTTTAAGAGCTATAGGAAAGTTTAAAAAAAATCAGAAAAATGCATGAAATCTTTATTTGAATCGATAGTACGGTCCATATAATTTAATGTTTGAAGATTATTTCATGCAAATGTTGACCGTGACTGCGCCTCAAATGGTCCATCCGCTTAGTCCAATTTTGGCATACTCTTTCCAACATTTCGGCCGGTATCTCATGAATAAAGGCTTCAATGTTGTCTTCCAATGCGTCAATTGAAGCGGGCATGTGTGTATAGACATGAGCTTTAACATAGTCCCACAAAAAATAGTCTAAAGGCGTTAAATCGTACGATCTAGGCGGCCAATTGACCGGTCCCGAACGTGAAATAAAATGTTCACCGAACTCGCCTCTCAATCATTATTAAGCGTGCTTTGTGGCATGTGGCACCGTCTTGTTGAAACCACATGTCATGCAAGTCAAGCTCTTGCATTTTGAGCAAAAAAAAGTTGGATATCATCTCACGGTAGCGCTCACCATTCACAGTTACGTTACGATTCGCATCATCTTTGAAGAAGTACGGTCCAATGATGCCACCAGCCCAAAAACCGCACCAAACTGTGACTTTTTCTGGATGCATTGGTAGCTCTTGCAATGCTTCTGGCTGATTTTCACTCCAAAATTGACAATTCTGCTTATAATATTATATATATATATATATTTTCTTTAAGAAATATTAACGACAAATATCGGTAAAAATGTATATTTTTTTAAATTGTTAATGTTATAAAAATAATTTATAACAAGAAATATTTATCACATTTTATTTCTTAGAAAGTATAAAATAAATTAATTTAAAAGAATTTCAATTATTTTTTCCTGCACAATATTCTGTACGTAAAATTAACTGAAATTGTAATATAAAATAAATGAATATTCAGTTAAAAACCGGTCTACTTATTTTTCATTTATTTTTAACGAAAAGTCCATTTAATTTTTACTGTCAAAAATTCAACTCCGAATTCCGTAAAAACAAATGAATTTTCAGTTATTTTATTAAAAGTAACTATCAAAAAATAACCGACAAATTCCGTAAAAATAATTGAATTTTCAGTTATTTTATGTAATTCAGTAATTTTATATAATACAGGTTTTACTCGAATTTCTAAAAAATCCAGCCACACCTGTCCGCTTGTTATTCTAATGAGAGAGAGAGAGAGAGAGAGAATATTTATTTTTATTTACTTACCCCATTATACATGTTTGTTTTACTTTTGTTCTCCTGACCACTTTGTTTACAGAAGAACTTTCAGTTATAAGACACCAGCAGCATGACCGATATTGTATTCGCAATAATTATACTTTAAAAATTTTAAAGCATTTAACTAAATAATTTTAACAAAAAGAATATGGGAATTTTCTATACAAAACAAGCAAATCGTTTTTTACTTTTACTTTTTGCCACAGATCTATAAATAGATAAGATCTATAATAAGATATTAAATTATATAAAATAACTGAAATATCATTTGTTTTTACGGATTTGATGTTTAATTTTTTATGGAATTCTTGGTTGAATTTTTGACAGTAAAAATAAAATTAACTTTTCGTTAAAATAAAATGAAAAATAAGTAAATCGGTTTTCAAGTAAATTTTACATACACAATACTTTTACTTAATCAACTGATAAAATTAAATGCAACCGAAAATACGTATTAATGTGCACTTAGTTTTTTTTTAATAAATGTTAGAATCAGTTAAAAATTAATTTGCTTGGAATTTTAAATGTTTATTTATTTAAAAATGACTGAACGGAATACTTCTTGAATAACCTTCAGTCCGTTACTGCAATAATATTGTGAGTGTGTATATATATTCTTTTAAATGAAACAACAAATTAAGACTATATAAATAATATAATTCAGAAATAGATTTTAGAATCGCTCGAAAGTAATGAATTTCTATCGTTTTAAAATTGGTCGATTTTCATCACATATCTGATTATTCCTTAAAAAGAAATAATACTCAGTTTTATTTCAATTTAATTAAATATCTCGAATAAAAATGTTAATAGCATTAATTAAAAAAAAAAAATTATATAATTATAATACATAATAAATATATATGTATATTTATTACTTACTTAAAGAAACACACAAACGCAAATTTATTAAAAAAATTGCAAATATTGGCGCATACATTGTTGTTCAACTGCTGCACAAGAACACAATAAATATTTGTACATTTTTGCCATTTTTATTGACGCGCATTTGCATATCAAGTAGTCACACGATTACCGTAACAGGGTTGCATTTTGTTGGTAAAAGTAGGCACTATATTTTCCTCGATTGGTACATGAGCCATTTAATTGTGCAGTCACACGATTGGGGTATTAAAAAGTGTGAAAATTGCGGGCGCATTGCGGCAATCGTGTGATCCCAGCCTTAGAGATTATTTTGTTTGTAATAGGTGATTGATCGTGAGGTTTGATTTTCAATATGCTTTTTTACAGATCACGCTTGACTCATATCAAACTGCTTTGTCATTTTTGTTCAGTATCGTTTGCAGGTTTGACAATTTAGCAATTTAGTGGATCGTTTTAGCCATTTTCCAATTTGTTTAGCCATAAAAATTTTTTTCCGTTTTTTCTTTGAAAATAATAATTTTTATTTTTTTTATAAAAATTTATAAAATTGCTAAAAGTAAAATAAACATTTTTTAACAATTAAAACGAATATAATTTAAATCACAATTTTTAAAAATGTTGAAAATCGCTATAAAAGACCAGTTTTCACCAAAAAAAAGCCACATTTTGTAAAAAAAAAATCGTCAAAAAATGCAACAGTGTTTTGTATGCAGGTGGCAACAAGAAATTTTTTAGAATTTTCGGAGTTTATTTTAAAGTTGCGCTTAATAAAGTTTTTTTTTTCTTATAAATTAAGTAATTTCAATAAATAAAAATGCATTAATTATTTATTATTTGGAGCTTATTAGTATAAACAAAAAACATGACAATCATCAATTCTTGCCTGCTACGGATATTACGCATCTTCTGGCCGCATACAATAAATAACAGGCTATGGCAAGGAAGTGGTTAGGACATGTCTTACGTCGGAATGATACCGACATAACACGAAATTCCAAAGAATGGAATCGGTAAGGCCAGTTAAAGAAGAGGTAGACCAAGTCACACATGGCGCATACAACTGGATA
Source organism: Pollenia amentaria (assembly GCA_943735925.1). NCBI lineage: Eukaryota > Metazoa > Arthropoda > Insecta > Diptera > Polleniidae > Pollenia > Pollenia amentaria. The sequence goes on along the minus strand of OX031007.1, from coordinate 199,709,447 downwards.
TAGACACATCTGAGATCATTAAATAATGGAAAGAATTTAAGAGCTATGCTGCATACAGACAATTCCTGTAAGATCCTATGTTCCTAATAGGCATAAAACGAAATAAACAACATTTTATAATGGGGTTGTTCACAAAATCCGGACTATCAGTTTATATGGTTATGTAGTTATATTAACAGCAACAAAATGTACAGAAATGAAAACAAAAATAAAAGTATTTTGTTGTTGTGAATATAACCATATAACCTGATAACCAGCCTTCCGTGAACAACCAACCAAATGTAAATTTTTTTGAAATTTTCTTCAAAAGTATTCCCAAATTCACACCTTTATAAAAACTCAAGTTTTTGTTCAAAACTCTCCATGACTGTGTTCGCCAAAAATATCCCATAATTTATAATATGCAAATCAGACTTGGAAGCCAAAACACATTTTTTTATTTTCTTAAATAAGTGAAGAAAAAGCACTTCAAAATTTTGATTTGATGTGACAGTGTTGCTGACAATCGTGTTGATAACTATAAAACGGTTTGCAATCATCAGGAGAACAAGGAAAATACAATTTTTTTCTTGGTTGTTTTTGTTCCCCGTCTTATTGTCACATATGCCATTTTTTTTAATAGAAAAGTAGAAGATTTTATTCCAAATAAAATTAAGAAGAATGTGAAAATTAAAGTGACTACTATTTACTTTTTATTAAGCAATATGCAAAAAAATGAATAAAAATCTGGCTATTGAAAATCATATGAGCTTGGAGTGGACAATGGAAAGGGAAGTAAGAGAGAAAGGAGAGGAAACTAATAAAATCACCAAATGGCAACAGAAAAAAAACACCGTCAGTCACGAAAATCTCTATAGTAAGAAAGTTTCTTTTATATCTACCTCCTTTTTAATTCCTGCAAAAAAAAAACAGCTGAGTCCAGCTTTATGTGTTGATTATTTGCCCAACTAAAACTGACAGACAATGACTGACTGTCTGTTTGTCAGTCCGTAATAGTTTGTTTTGTGTTAAAAAATAAAAAAGCTTGTATTCGTTCCTGCATATATTCATTGTTAGCACAACTGTCATACACACCATGGGGAAGCTGCCGGACTAACTGTGTGTGTAAGAGACCGAACGACTGACTAGTCGGTTAGTTTACTTGGCTTAGGATAGCGATAATGATGACCGGGTTGTTTTTTTTTTTATTATTTGTCCATACAGCAATTTCATTTCATATCCTTTCCAAATCCCCTCTTCAGCTTAAACATACACAAGCATTTTATAGAATTGAAATAACAAAACTACGAACAGGAAAAAATCAATAAAATATAAAATCTTTTGAAATAGGAAAAAACAAAAAAAAAAAAAAAAAAAAAAAAAATAAAGATAAAAAATGAGAATGCTAAATAAAAACAGCACAAAAAATATTTCAAATACAAAAAACACACTGGAAAAAAGTCATGCCTTTTATAAGTCTGGAAATGAATGACACAAATAAATGAAACTAAAAAAAAGACTTAAAACCTTAGTTTTAAAACCAAAGTTAAAAGCAGGGCTGTGGAGTCGGAGTCGGAGTCGGAGTTGAAGAGTCGGAGTTGAGGTTTTTGTACCGGAGTCGGAGTCGGAGTCGCAGTACCCAAAAAAACGCGTGACTCCGACTCCAAAATTTTTCGGCATAAAAAATTTAAAAAAATTTCTAATATTTTCCAATATAAAAATTCTTCGAAATTGGCGATGCAATATTTTTCAGATCAATATGAATAAGTAGATTTTAATTTATTTTATGAGAAATAGTTGATTCAAGTACTTTACTATTTAAGTATATTTTGTATACGTGCGGGAAAATGTCTAAATTACATTAGCAAAACTTATACTCAGTTATTGATCTAGTTGAAAAAAGATGTGTGATTTTTTAAATAATTTACTCATGCTAAAAAATGTTAATGACAGGAATTGCCAATAATTTTAATATCAGAATTTTTTAACAATCAACGCTGAAATATTTTCAACATTGCACTATAGGTAATTTGAGCTACTTTTTAGGCCAAAATTATTTACAGCCAAACTTTTGAACCAATATGACTGAAATTTGGAATTTAAGAGTTTTTCATAGGCAATAACGCTGGGGTTTTTGATTTTTTGGAATAGTTGATTTTTTCAGAGTTGCCACTATACGAAAAAAACTGAATACCTCGATAACTAACGGATTATATTTTTTAATATTTAATTTTAATTTTTAATTTTTTTTTTAATGTAAAAAAGCATGGGGGCTATCAAAATGGCATGTAAGCCATATAGATAAAATCAGTTTAATTGTCCGTGAGCCTTGTGCCACCTTAAAGATAAATTTTTACAAAAAGTTTGTAACTTTTGCTGAAACGAAGCCAAATCTTTTTTTGAAACATTATTTAAATCAATTTTACTGATAATAACATTGTATACAGCATCATTTTGTTTCTTTTTATTTTTTTCACAAATCCAAATATTAAAAAGTTCGCTATATTTTAAGCTGAGGCTGTCTGAAATAACAAAGAAAATGATATAATTCAAAAAACGCAAAAAATCGCAACTTAAAATAAAAATAAATAAATTCAGAATGCTTTTCTTAATATTTTTCATCAAGGAAAAACACGGCAGTCCACGGCCAACATTATCAAAAGCTTATGCAAAGTTTATATTTATGGAAAAAGTCATTTATTTGAGGTTAAGTTAGAAATACACGTTTTTTTTTACCAAAAGCAATAACGTCCACCAAAATATTTTGGGTTTTTTTAATTACTTACTATCCCCTCTCCTTTCCATATTATGCACGATTTCCTCCTATTTGTTTAATAACCGATAAAAACCGTTTTAATTTATTTCAAAATTCACTTTTTATGCTGTATTTATTGTGCACGTTGATTGGAAATATTAACTTTGACTTCCCATAAATCAGCTGATATTTGTTTTTTACGAAAACCTAATATGCAGTTATTTGCTTTGATATGTTCTTAATCGAACGTCATTAGCAAAAACATTATTATTGTTAGTGCAAAAAATTATTTTTGGCCAAGATTTCGGGTCAAATTACCTATAGTGCATTGTACAGAATAAGTGTTGCTATAGCGCATAAATACTAATATGTATTAGAAAAATTGTGACGTAAAATTATTTCTCTTTTGTGTAGAAACATCTTTATCGGCCTGCCTTTAATTCCTACCATAACCCTCATGTTTTTCTTATGCACATTACGCGGGGATTCCCATAATTCGTTTAATAAAGATGTTTCTACACAAAAGAGAAATAATTTTACGTCTCATTCATTTCGCATCACGGTTAGAGTAGGAGTCGGAGTCGTGAGTCGGAGTCGTGAGTCGGAGTCGTGAGTCGGAGTCGCACTTAAAAAATTTCAGCGTTTGGAGTCGGAGTCGGAGTTAGTACTTTTTTCGGACGACTCCACAGCCCTGGTTAAAAGTATTAAATCTAGACTATAAAATGAATTGATTAAATTTGGTTTAATAAAAACGAACTAAAGCAAGTTCACTCTGTGAGTTAGAAAGATAAAAATTAAAAAATGTGAGAAATTTGCCCCGGTTGGCTAGCTGGTAGTGAGCTAGTCTATCAGTAGCGGGGTTGCGGGTTCGATTCCCGCCAGAGACTCTGGCCTCCTGCAGACAAGCGAAGAGCTTCGCGGGATAAGCGTAGGAATAAAATAAAAAAAGAAAAAAAACAAGTGCTAAAAATTTCACATTTTTTTTATTCAATTGTTAATTAAAATACACGAAATTTTCGTGCTAGTAGATACTAGTAAAACGAAAATAATGCGGATGAAAGTCGTTGCAGGGATGGAGAATGAATTACATGCAATTAACTACTTATGGCTAATAAATCAGTGAGTGTTTAAACGCTGGTTTAGTTGAACTAAACTTAAACAGTTGTAAATCAGTGTCCCATGTATTATATGTAGTATAAAAAGTAACATGTGGCAGCACTACGATAAATGTAGACAAATTCATATGGTTTGTATTGGTAGTTTAAACGCCCAATTTTATGCGTTTAAAGATGGTTTATATGTTTTCTTATTTATAGATTTGTTGGCTTAAACACATTTTAAACCAAAAATAGAGTTTAACTTGCTCTGATTTATTAGCCCTTACTCCACTGTTATTGAAAGGTAAGCTTATGAAAAGTTATACATAACGTGATAGAATATGAATAAAAAAAAAATTAAATAAATTTATAACTGGATTAGTAGCAGGAATAAGAAAAAAACGAAATAAAATAACAATTACTCAAAACGCACATTGAAAAAATGGCGGAAATAAATAACCATAACTAACATTCCTTAATGTAAAATTTATGAAATTTTTTCATTGTATTAACGTAAAACAATGAAAAATAAATGAAAATTAATGAAGCAATTTTTTTAAATAATTGAAAAGATTTAATTTCATTACTATTTTTTAATTCTCTTTGTTTCTTACGGTGCACTATAGGAAATTTTCCCCCTTTTTTGGCCAAAATTAATTACAGCCAAATGGGTGGACCACCGATTTAAAAGATTTTTTGAATTTGACTTTTGGTGAACACTTAAGAGAGAGGAAGTGACCGAAAAAGTTTTTCATACACTCAGAAAAAAACATAAGTAAATTTAAAATTAAAAAATTAACAAATAATTAGTTCTAAGAAGGGGTTACGGGTTATAGGTTTTCCCATCCGAGATTTTTTTAGATCTTTGATAGATAAACTGGTCTTCTAAACTGCTTGTTTTTAAAGTGTTCGATTTTTCACTTACCTTTCGAATATAACAGTAGAAATGCTTAAAAAAAATTTTATTTAACAGTTTGATTTCGAGTTCCAAACCCTCAACTAAATAAAAAATTCCTGAGTTCAAAATGCCACCACTCTGCATTTCTTCATCTCGCTTTCGGGATTTTCTTCGTCTGTTTGAGAATTTTCTACAAAATTTTGCTCCTCTGTGCCCATGTTCTGTAACTCCCGCGGCGAGAATTTTTTCGATTGAAATGTGAGAAATTAAACAAAAATGCCATAAATTTAAACAAACAGCTGTTTTTCTCACTTAACTGCGTCTGTAATATTTTTGGCGAGTAATAACTTTCACGCCAATATACTGAAAGTTCCCGCTTTGAAATGTCAAATAAACTCACGCATAAAAACCGGGTGAGAAAAAATTTTAACATTAAAAAATTAATTAAAAATGCTAAATGCAATAAATATTAACACGGAAGTGATAAGTATTTTGTTCTTGGCAGATTTTTTCATTTTTAATTATATTGCTTTTGACATTTTTAAAAAATATACGAATGTTTTCAAAGCAATTTTGTAATCCACAAACATTAAAGTCACACTTTACATTTTTTGGTGTAGCCGACGGTTGTATTTTCGCCGCCGTCGTTGAAAATTTTTTTAATTTTAGTCAAATTTGGTCGCCGTCAACGTATGTTTCACTGGCGTTCACAACATCTGCAATTTCTTATCGGCTTCGAGTGGAATATTATGACATTTATAACGTAACGACGTAATCTCTTTTGATAGTTTTCAACATGAGTTACAGACACACTTTTTTCTCACATTTCGAGAAACGATGGAATATTTTGTTTCACATGTTTTCGATGCGAGAAGTTCTCACCAAAGTTACAGAACATGGGTACTGATCTCAGTAATTCGATCACTTCTTGTGGAAGCTTTAATTTCTTCTGGTGCTTGTTGCGCTTGTTTAACGAAATGCTGAAAATGAGTGGATCTGATGTGTCCAATGCTCGATTAAAAATATCCGTCAAGTTATTCACACGGCTACTTTTTCGAGCATGAAGCAATCTATCGGATTTATATATTTTGTGGCGCGATTCAGAGATATCCTCACCAAAGCATCTAACTAGAAGCACAGTGGAATCAACAATTGGCCGTGAATGTACAAGAACCTTATGTATAGTTGCTGTCATTGGTAACCAGGGATACTTCTGCACGAACATTGTGGCCGTTACTCGAATCTAAAGGAAGCTGACATTACAAACATTTCAAAATAACTTTTAAATTATAAATTATCACTTTGTCAATGCCTGTAATTTCAGAAAATTTTAAATTTTTAATAATCGTGAATGCTCTTTTAAGAACTGTTTAAAGTTTTCGGAACAATCACTCTTAGAAATGTATGACAAGAAATGGGCGTAAAAAGTGACTCTTTTGTCCATTTCGTTGTGTTTCTCTAGCCACATGTTGAATAATTCCGAAATTGGCACGCAGTAGTCATCTGAAAAAATGTATTTTTCTTAAACTCGCAAAAAATTCGCAGATGAAATATATTAAATTTGGAAGATAATTGATTGTTCTAGAGAACTATTATGATATGATGTCTAACATTTGTTATAATTTTTTTGTTAGTCTGTATAAAATTCTTACTCATAATTCCATTAGTTCATTTTGAAGTCACTTTAATTTTTCCAATTTAATCGATTTTATAGATGAGTCTAACATTTTGCTATAGAATGTAAAAGTACTTACCTTCGGCATTATTTCCCATTTTTTTAATTTTTCAAAAATAAAAACTTTTGTTACGAAAACCTTTATTAGAAGATGTCACAAAATTCACTGCACTTAAAGGTTTACTGATAACTGGTTTAAAAATCGTAATCAAAACAACTGTTAAAGTAACAGAAATTAAATTTTTTTGAAAAATTTAAAAAGCTTTGTTTACTTTGTTATATTTTTTATTATATTAAAGCAAAAAAATAAGCTTTGCAAAAATTCAAATTTTTACTTTTGGCCAAAAAAGGGGAAAATTTCCTATAGTGCGGTGGTGTCTTAAACAACAGAATGAAAGTTTTCGTAAGTAGTAGGAAACTTTTCATTCCAGAAACGTAATTTTATGAATAATTGCTAAAAAAATTTAATGAAAAATTACAAAAAGCCTTTTTACTGCAATGAACAGTGTAGTTCCAGCAACGTAGCGTTTTTCTTTCAGTATCAATAAAAAATTTTTTGACATTAACAACATTTTCTTCAGAAATGTTGTTGAAATAAGGAAACGTTTAATTCACTTGATTAAATTTTCAATTAAAAGTGATTATATTTTTGAAAAATGGTTTAATTGAAAAAAAGGAGATTTTTTTCTGTTCAACCAGCAACCGGCAAAACTAAAGTAGTTATCGCAGAAAGATGAAATTGCGTATACTGAAATTGTATGTCTAATTCAAGAAAAATTTTATTACATTTTAAACATCCTGAAATAAATAGAAAATTTCATTTTTATTCACAGTTGCTTTCAGAATGTAGCAAAAATTGGTATTGGCTGTAAAATTTTACATTCTAGCGCTGTTATAATTTGCTGAATTCGGTGCAAGGACATGCAAACCTGCCATGTATCTGTTTTTGTAAAAAACTAAATTTTAGCTGCTGTGTTCGAGAGTAATGCGGTAAAGCTTTTCTCTTTTTTACAATCGCCATAACATTTTTTTACTTAAGAGAATCAAATTTCCGGCAAAAAAAAAAAAGTTTCGAGTTCTTATAAAAATTTATTCCGAACCAGGGATTCAATAATCATATATTTCCATTATATTTTCTCGTTTCTTTTTTGTTAAAAATCAACTAAAATAAAGTTAATTCTTTCAATAACTTTTAATTTATTTCGAAAATGTTTCCTTAAATTTAATTCATTAATGAACTAATTCCTTTGCTGACAAACAGTAGTCGCATTAAGCACAAAACGAAAATAATAATAAAAAAAATTTCTACAAGTTGAAAATCACCCTTGAGACAAAAAGACTCGTTAAGAACTGACTTGGAAAAAGTTTGCAAGTTTTTCCTTTTTTTTTTCATTACTTGCTGTAGTTGTTGATTATTTGTTGCTGTTTTTGTAATATCATTTCACATACAAAAAACTTTGAGAAATGAAAAATAAAAGTTTATTTTTAACTAAGACAGAAGACGGAATTAAAATCTATACAAAACTGGCAGTTAACAGCCATACACTTACACACAGACAAAATCAACATATCTGTATGTGTGTGTTTGCCTCTGTGGCAGCATCAACAGCGGCATAATATAACCAACGAAGCAACAACCGACAGTAGATTAAAAAAAAAAATTGACAAGAAAATATTCAAAGAAATAAACTTTTTGTGCTGTTTTCAACTTGGAACTTAAACACACACACGCATACACACGAAAGCATACATTAGGGATTTAAAAAACGGAAGAGGAAGAAGAGCCAACTCCGGCACACACTCTCTTCCAGCTGTTGTTGTTTATTGAATTGGTAACTGAGCGAGATAGTAAAGAAAACCGAACAAGAAAGAAAACACAAACTTAAAATAAAAACGAAATTCATTCAAACTTTTTTTATGTTGCTGTAGGTTGTGGTTGTGGCTGTGATGGTTGGTGGCTGCAACCTAAATTTGTTAGCAGACGCAAGTTTTATGGGTGGTTTTTAAAACATTAAGACCAACAACAACAACAATGAAATAGTCTTTAACGGAAAAAAAAACAACAACCCAATTTATTTTATACGGGTGTTGTTTAAAACTTTGTTCTTCTTCTTTCTTTATGTCTCTAATCATTTTACCAAAAAAAAAAAAAAATGTCAAGTTTGGGAGAAAAGAGCAAAGAGTACCGGAAATTGCCACGAGTCTGAATGTTTTTGTTTTTGAATTATCGAGAGTGAGAGGAAGTTAAACTTTAATATTTCAGCAGAGTTGGAGAACTAATCCTGGGTGTGTTATTTTTTATATTTTGCTTTCCAAAATGCATGACAATGTGTTTTTTTTTTTATTACATGAACTAAATACAAAGAAACACAGTCTACTAATGCCATGCCAAATATTTGAACAAGTAAAAAGAATTCACTAACAAACATTCTTGACAAAACAGGGTAACTAAAATTAATTATTTTGTTACTCTTAATCAAGTTTAACAGTTCTGTTCTACTTTAAGTTAAGTTTAGTTACAGTTAAGATTTTATGTTTTAGGTAAGTTCTAAGCAGCTTAAGTTCTATTTTAGTCTACTTATAGTTAAGTTTAGCTCTAACTTAATTTAAGGTTAGTTCTAGTTAAAATCTAGTTCAGTTCTAGTTCAAATCTAATTAAGTTCTAATTCAGTTTTAGTTAAGTTGTTCTATGTTATTTCTAGTTCAGTTCTAGTTCGTTGCTAGTTCATTGCTAGTTCAGTTCTAGTTCAGTTCTTGTTCAGTTCTAGTTCAGTTCTAATTCAGTTCTAGTTCAGTTCTAATTTAGTTCTAGTTTAGTTCTAGTTCAGTTCCAGTTCAGTTCTAGTTCAGTTCTATTTCAGTTCTAGTTCAGTTCTAATTCAGTTCTAGTTCAGTTCCAGTTCTGTTCTAGTTCAGTTCTAGTTCAGTTCTGGTTCAGCTCTAGTTCAGTTCTAGTTCAGTTCTAGTTCAGTTCTAATTCAGTTCTAGTTCAGTTCTAGTTCTGTTCTAGTTCAGTTCTAGTTCTAGTTCAGTTCCAGTTCAGTTCTAGTTCAGTTCTAATTTAGTTCTAGTTCATTTCTAGTTCAGTTCCACTTCAGTTCTAGTTCAGTGCTAGTTCAGTTCTAGTTCAGTTCTAGTTCAGTTCCAGTTCAGTTCTAGTTCAGTTCTAGTTCAGTTCTAGTTCAGTTCTAGTTCAGTTCTGGTTCAGTTCTAGTTTAGTTCTAATTCAGTTCTAGTTCAGTTCTAATTCAGTTCTAGTTCAGTTCTAGTTCAGTTCTAGTTCAGTTCTAGTTCAGTTCTAGTTCAGTTCTAGTTCAGTTCTAGTTCAGTTCTAGTTCAGTTCTAGTTCAGTTCTAGTTCCGTTCTAGTTCAGTTTTAGTTCAGTTCTAGTTCAGTTCTAGTTCAGTTCTAGTTCAGTTCTGCTTCAGTTCTAGTAAAGTTAAACTTTACTTCAATTTCAGTTCTAGTTTAGTGCCAATTCAGTTCTAGTTTATTTCTATTTCAGTGCTTGCTTGGCGCAAATTCAGTTCTAGTGTAGTTCTAGTTCAATTCTACTTTAGTTCTAGATTAGATCAAATTTAGTTCTTGTTCAATTCTAGTCCACTTCTAATCTAGATTCAACTCAGGGTTTTGATTAGTTTGGTTAGTTTGAAGAATACTTTTACTGAAATCAAATGCCAATAAAATATTAACTATTCGCGTCCATTCTTTATTTCCAAATTTTGTTTATTACAACCCTTAACACCCTGTGGACCCATTTATATGCCACAACTACTTGCTGTCTGCCTGTCTGGCACATTTTGTTAATTTTTTTTCTCTTGTTTTTTTTTACAACATTGTAGTCATTGTCGTCATCGTCGACGACTTCTTCAATGTTGTTTGTAAAATATTACAAGACTAAACAAATACACAAACAAAGTCTGTGAAACACAAATGCACACATTTTCATAAACACACGTTTGTACACTAATATTTCCATTGACAGTGTATCAAACACTTGTAATCAGCCCGGCCATCTCCTAAAGTCTCTCTGAGAATTAGTGACTAAGTATGAGAATAAAAACTTTTAGGTTTATTTACTTTTTTATTTTTGTTGTTACTGGTATATAAACATCATTTAGTAAATATATATCTCATTCTCGAACAGACCTTATCAGACACATAAGATGTGTGGGTGTGTGTGTTTGTGTATTTTAAGACTTGATTGTAATGCTTTGTTGTAATTTTTTTTTCTCTTTTACTTCCTTTTACTCTTCTCTTTATTTGAATTATTGTCTAGAAATGGGTGGGTGGGTGTTGTGTGTATACTTTCATATACACGATAAACATTTGCACTGCCTTAACACTCACACCAACACATAATTGCTTAAATTATTTCTGTAGCATACTTTTATGGGTTTGTGTTTAGCCTGTATTTTCATACTACGAGTATGAGACTTTTTTTTATTTTTTTTTTTTTGTTTAACTTTGTATGGCGCGTGTTTGGCATTAGTGACAGACATGACAGTGCACAAAAATTAGGTCTTATACTTTAACAAAATTGAAAATATATTGTCTATTTTTTGATTTTTTTTCTTGCTTTTGATACATCAATACAAAATGTTTTTTCCATTTTCCCATAAAAAAAAGAAATTTTGTTAAACTTTGGGCTTTATATCTTTTAATAAATTTATTTACTTATTTTTTCTTTTATAGAAAGGAAATTCCTTTAAGAGATGACAATAATTAATAGAATAATTTTTTAAGGTATGTTCAGACCTAACAAATATATGACGAAAAAATCGATAAAACCATGACCAGTAATTTGATAAAACCTTAGCATTATTTTTAATAATTTCTATAGATTTACTAAACTTTGTTTGTAAGAAGATTTATGATAAAAGTAATTTAGAGACTGTTAAATAATGTTTGCTCTAGCCAAACGTTTTGCAAAAGCAAATAATTGTTTAATAAAACTAGGGGTTACGTGTAGGACGTCAAATATTTAATACGTGTGAACTAGGGATGCCAATCGGGACTGATTTTTGAAAATCCCGGGATTCGGGTTCAATGTGTTTCTTAAAGGTACGACTTTCTTTTAAATAAACAAGACTTTTTGAATATTCAAAAGATTTTATACACATCACATAAATTTAAAAAAAAAGAAAACAACAAAACAAATTAGTTTATACATATGTTTATAACACTGGCCTCACACATGATCAAACTGATCAGATTCTGAAAAAAGCTTAAAAAAATATACGTATCTCTTAGTTTTTCTAGATCAATTCATTTCGGTTTTTTGACAGCAATTCAATTTATAATGGGAATTAAGTTGTGACGCATTAATAAACGGCAAAGTGTAGTCCCTCATAGAGATCGATAGCTGAGTTAAAAACTGTAACACTATGTCGACTGCAGTGCAGTATACCTCCAGGGTGAGGGCGAGATTCATAATCAATAATTTAAGTACGTTTGAAATTAATTTTAAAACCAATTGTTTATACAAATGTTTCTTAAAACCGATTTCAAGTTTAAATAATTTTTTTATGAAAACGTCAGATAGTGTTTATTTATAAAAAAAATTCTTTTATGTGCCGTATGTTTTTTAAGCAAATTTTTTATTATTATTGGACCGGAAGGAATATGAGCTATTTCATGAATATAACAACTTAATTGTTTTAATTATATCAACTTTTATTCTTTAGTTTCTGAATAAAACTTTAATTGGCTCGTGAATATTTTTTATTTTTTGCTTGATATATAACAATTATTTATTGATTTTTATATTTTGCATAAAAATAATCATTTTTTTTTTTTTTTGGTATTATGTCTTAAGCCAAAGCTGTACTTGCTAAACGTAATTGTAAAAATCCAGAAATAGTCGGCATATATCAAGCAAAAATTAAACATTTTAAATACTCGCTGTGTGCCAAAAACAAAAATTAAACTCAAAAATAAGAATTATTTGCAATAAAAAATAAACTTAAATATAATTTTTAAAAAATATTTTTGTATAGAGTATAAACATTCAAAGAAACGAACATTTTGTACATAAAAGTTGATATGTTAATAAATCCCAGGACTCATAAAAATAAATCTCGGGATTCGGGATTTATCAATACCGAAAAATCCCGGGATTTCGGGATTCGGGATTTCCCGTTTGGCATCCCTAGTGTGAACATAGCTTTAGTTTTGCTTACAACATAAATACATACTTATACATACAGATATTTTTTGCTGACTTCTTGGTAAGATATTCTAGGAATTCGTTAATGATTTAAAAGTTTTTTAATAAACAATTTTTTTTTTTTTGTTTTTGTTTTGATAAGAGGAAGGAAGCAGATTTTAGATTCATAAAAAAAGGTCAAATCAAAGTCACATTCAATAATTTGTAAAAAATTATAGGTAAAGTAAGGAAAAATAAATTGCTTTATTTAAAAAATAAACCATTTAGAAAATACACTTTTTAATATTTCACTCTGCAACAGAAATTTTTACACATGAGCAGATTGATATGTAGATAAAAGAAGGAGCCATACATACAATATGTAAAAAGAATCTACTGTAAACTCCGTATTTCATGATCACATCAGATGGTCTTTTTAAAGGATCTAATTTTAAAAAAATTTATTCATATAACATTTTCATTAAAATTTGTATATATAACATTAATAAAGAAATGAAAAGAAATTTAATAGAAATTATTTGCTTTAATTAAATGGGCAAAAAAGTTTACAAAAAATTTATATCAAAATTTCGGATTAAAAAAAAATTTTTTTTTTATATATAACCTATATGGGGGATTTCATGTCAAGTGACACAACTTTTGAAATCGATGTCTTCCGATTTGGACCTTGGTGCAAAGGTTAGTCCTAGTGGATAGTAGCTTAGACACAAATTTTCAACAAGTTTGGGGGGGTCAAAATTTGACATTTTGGCCACACACGTATTCTTTCTCATTGAAGTAGCTTTTTACCTATTGGTGTTAGCAAAAGCTGTCCCAAACAAATTAGATAGCTATTTCTTCAATATTTCAAAATTTTTTTTTTAATTTGTAAAATTTTTTTTTATTAATTTTTAAGCGGGAACTTTTTTTTGCTCAAAAGAAAGCTTATGTAGTTTTGGTCGCTAAGTGGGCTGCGAGTGGGATATGTATAAAAAAAATAATTTCTAACTCCAGACGAGGGGTTTTAAATTTTTAGCATATGCACTATTTTGAACTTTTTCCTTTTTGTGTGTAGGTGTTTCTAAAACCTTAAGAATAAAACTTATGCTGAGAAACTAGACAAATTAACCTTTCCGACGGTATGTATCATACCTAACTAGCATTTTAAACCTTCGATACTTTAATACCCACAATATGTTAATCCCAGGAATAAAATCACTTGTTTTCCATAGAAATGTTGGCAATAATATTTTTAATAATAATTAAATTAATATGTTACTATAATAATAATAATAATAACTTATAATAATAATAATATTAAAAAGATAAATAATTTAGTAAAATTAAATTTTAATCACATTAGATCCTTTTACATCATAATTTTTTTACACTTAATTTATTTATTTTAATGAGGGTAGCGAAGCGCACTGGGTTAAGCCAGTAACCTTTAGAAAAAAATAATTTGATTTTGAATTTATTCGCTACAATTATAAAGCCAGACTGGCGAAATTTATTTATAAGTTCTTTTAAAATAATAATTAGTATTGTTGTTATTTTTATTGAACTGCAATGGTTTTTAATCCAAACTTTGATATTTTAATCAGGTTCAAGTTCATTGAATTTAATTTTCATAAAACTATTTTTATGAAGACAGGAATTTTACAACATGAAATTAATTAAAATTTATTGATAATTTTTCATTCTTGACTGAGCTGGGAATTGAACCCAGGTTTTCACGGACAGGTTGCCCTGACTAGTTTCGATTGTAACCACACAATCTCTTCAGAGGCGTTTGCCTTTTAACACTCACCGCCATTGAAAACGGATGAGGTCAATAGTCAAATATCAATCTTTAGCCCAAATGTTATTTTACCTTGGTAGATCGAAATTTGCTTTGAATGAATGATTACCTATTTTATTACACGTTCTTCCTTACTTCTTGTTTTTTCGTCCTTTTTGTCAAGAATTCTTCTTGAAATCCAAAGTACAGTTTTTGTTTTTCATGTTTTTGTCTTTCTTTTTTTTCTTGACCTCTTTCAGCACAACTTGAAGGACGAATGTAAACATAGCTCGTGCCTTAGCTGTTAACAATAATTAGTATTGTGGTTATTTTTATTGAACTGTTAATGGTTTTTAATCCAAATTTTGATATTTTAATCAAGAATTTAATCAACAAGAAGTAAGGAAGAAAATGTAGATCAATTAAAATAGGTTATCATTCATTCAAAACAATTTTCGATCTACCAAGGTAAAATACCATTTGGTTTAAAGATTGATGTTTGACTAATGACGTCATCCGTCGTAAATGGCGGTGAGAGCTAAACGGCAAACCCCACTGAAGATATTTTGGGTTACAATCGAATCTAGTCTGCGCAACCTGTCCGTGAAAACCTGGGTTCAATTTCCAGCTCAGTCAAAAATGAAAAATTATCAACAAAAAAAAAAAAAAAATTTCAATTCATTTCATGTTGTAAAATTCCTTACTTCATAAAAATAATTTAATGAAAATTAAATTCAATGAACTTAAGCCTGATTAAAATATCAAAATTCTTTCAAAATATTTAGAAAAAGTTGTATTCAGTTTAATGTAGAAGTCCTTTTAAAGGATATATATATATATAAAATCGAGAACACTGTTCGATTATTTCTGGTTTAAAGCGTATATCAGTTTGTTCATGCGTAAATAAATTTTTTTGGAAATTGTTGCAGAGTGTTTTATTGCTAATACAGGGTCCCAGCGGTAAAAAGGAGGAGTACGAATGCCTTCTAGAAGGTCTCTGTACTCCTTCTTTTGGATATACAACGCCTGATCGCTCCATCACATACTCATATCTTTTTTACACACGTTGTTATTTCGGGTTAGGCCCTATTCTCTTGCTTCTTTGACTGGTACATAAGAATGGAAACTGGATAAAAAAAAAATTATTTATTACTGCTTTAGCAAAAAGCAAAGCAAAAATGATACTCCTTCTCTTCTCCCTTCCCATAGAAGCGAGTGTGGAATGTATATCTTATCGTTTCTGCGAAATAGCGGAGACCTTCTATGAGGCATTCTTTAGCAGTTAGATAGGAATGGTAATTGGATCAAAAACATTTTTAAGCAGGCCTTTAAAAAGGCCAGAAACAAGAAGGTCTTCTGAGTTTTCCCGCTGGGATGCCTCAAATAAGACCTTCCAGTAGTCCTAGTATTTGCGGTAGCAGTGTTTAAGAAATTTGAATTTTCTATGGGTGCATCCATTAAATCCCACTTTAAAATTCTCTGCAATCTTGTTCTCGAAATGTGCAATTGGCCGGAACGACGATGTCTTGAGACATATGGAAAATTTTCAACACTCCTCCGCACAGCTTCCACGTTGCCTTAAGTGCAAACATTTCAATGATCACCTCTTCCAGAACGGCCGACTAAATTCCTTATCATAAAGGCTGTGGGAGCAGATTGTGAATTAAAATATTGTAGATATTTTCTCTGCGTTATAACAATTGATCGTTGAGAGGAATAGAAATATTGGATAATTCTAACGCGTTGTTGTATACTGTATGCAATTATAATAAATTTTTAAGAATTCAGTTATAACCTGCAAAAAGCAAAAAAAAAAACAATTATATTATAAAAAATATGTGCTACGTATTTTATAGAAAACGGACCATTGTGAGCTGGCAGTAAGCTATACTGCTAACTACCCAAGGAACTTTACCATTGGTTGTTCTTATTTGGGCCACCCTGTTTAATTGTGTAATTTATTTATTATTCAGTTCTAGTTCAACTCAAGTAAAGTTCTAGTTCAGTTTTTGGTAATTTTAGCTGAGTTCTATATCAAGGTCAATTAAAGTTCAGTTCTACTTTAGTTCTAGTTCATTTCTATGACAAATCAACGCCAATAGTTGTACAAATCTATTTAAGCCTTATACTTTTTGCCTTTTGCAAGAACTTTAAATTGTAAGCAACAAACCACAATAAAATAAATTTAAATCAAAAAAATGTTTTTATTCGAAAAATCAAAACAAGGCATTGACTTTTTAAAATGATTTCGTGCAGCTGGGCTCCGCAGAAGAAGCGCTTTATTCACGTCAAATTTTGGGTCACCTTTTTGAGTCGTATGACCCGTTTCAAACTCGGCAAGTTACTTGCGCAAGTGTCTCTCGGTTTGTATATGTCAGCGGTAAGGTCGGGTTAAGGAGGAAAAAATTTAGTACATCCTTTTTTGTACTCGGCAAGTGACTTGCGCAACTAACTCGCCGAGTCTAAAAGGGGTCTATGTCGCGAATAACACAAGCCACGTTTCCCTCCGAGGCGTCCATTTTGGCTAGTTTATCAGCATACACCAGTGTCTATGTAACCCCACAGAAAAAAATCGAAAGGTGTAAAATCGGATGTCTCTTGACCCCAATTGACAGGTCCATATCCTGAAATCAACGTAACACAACATTTTGTGTAGCGTCATCCTGTTGAAACCACATCTCGCCCGGATCTAAATCTATATTTCATAATCATCTATATCCATCTATATATTTTTTAAAGAAATACGTTTTGATTATGCTATCAGCGAAACCGCACCAAACGGTGCATTTTTTTGGATGTAATGGAGTCTGGAGGGTCGGTTGTGGAGCGGCCTCACTCCCTACACAGAAAAAAATGTCCAAAAATCTTGCCCCAATTAAAGCATTAATCAAAAATAAAATCAGTTTTAATAAAAAATTTAATCAAGTTAATTAAACTATTAATCAAGTGAATTAAACGTTTAATCAATTGAATTAAAAGTTTAATTGATACTACTAATTTCAACCAGTAAACAAAATAATAGTTGCAATTAAACGTTTTATTAACTTGATTAAACGCTTAATTCACTTGATTAATTTTTAATTAAAACTGATTTTATTTTTGATTAATGCTTTAATTGGGGCAACATTTTTTCTGCGTATGCGACAATTTTGTTTATTAACAAGACCATTAAGGCAAAAGTAAACCTCATCGCTAAAAAGTATTTTTCGTCTATAAGTTGCGCGAATCGATAGCTTAATTTCCACTAACAGTTCGTTTGACAGCTAACCCTTTCGTAAGTTCTATGTAGCTTAAAGAAACACCCTTTATATAAAAACATTGCCCATTTGGCTGATACCGAAGGAAACTTTTTTTCTTGCATTGACATTTAAAAAGAAAAACCATTTAAAATTTTGTTTTTGTTTTAAATGCAAGTTAAACAAACAACATTTTTCGATAAACAGGCAGTAATTTTGTTCTTTTGTTATTTGTAGTCCGACACTATTTAACATCTATATCTATAACAATTTATATTTGCAAAAAGAAACAAATTCCAACTAAACGTTAAACTTCAATTACAAATGGTACTGCAAATTACTCTACTGACAGACATTGATTATGATGTAGTGATGTAGAACATGTACAAAATCCTTTGTAAAAAAAAATTAAAAAAATTTCTAACATCCACAACAAACAAATTATTTTAACATTGATCTTACAAATGTGAAATGCCACAGGAAACAATGTGTCACTTTTAATGAACTTAACTTCGAAATGAAAACATGATCAATAGAAAAAAAAGCATTTAGATGTTTACTCTGTATAAATATGTGGCAGTTGTTTTTTTTATCTACAGATTGGTAGAAAATGATCTTTTTGCTGTATACTTAAGGTATATTCACATTTAACAAATATTTGACAAAAACATTTCTGAAAAAAGCGGCATTGCTAATTTAATCACCCCTTAACTTTTCCTTTAACATAATTTCTGTTAATCTACTAAACTTCATTTCTGAAAAAAAAAGAAAAAAATCGTATAAGAATGTAATTAATACAATATTAAACGTTGTTATATAGGCTGCCAGCAAAATCCCCCAAAATATGAAAATTTGTCCGAAAATTTTAAATAAATATTTGGGTGATTTTGCATAGGAAATATCACCAATATTTTTTGGCCGATTTTTCATTTTCTGAAATTGACAAATTCTACAATGAGAGAAAAAATAACGGGTGTAAGATATAGTAAAACATCTTTTGTTTTCAGTAATTGATATGTATATGTATTATTATTTAAATAAAATAAGGACCCAATAAGCACTCAAATTTTAGAAATTCAAGTGCTTTAAAAATTGCTGGAATTCAGCTTTAATTTATGCCCAATTTCCATTGGAATTGTAGGCTTGATTTATATTGGTTTTATAGGTTTGATTAAAACTTGATTTCAATACTTGAATTCAAGTTTAATTATTATGTGTTTGAGGCTGGAATTTGACTGTAATACAAGGCTTGAATTACACTGTATTTCCATTGTTATGTTCGACTGGATTTCCAGTACCCATTTTGCTGGAGTATGCTATTGATTTACAGTGTAATTTAAGTATAATACAAGGCTTGAAAATGGAAAACAGGACTGGAATTACCATTGATTTATACTGGAATTCCAGCAAAATTGCTTATTGGGGCTGTATGTATTTTTAAAAATACTTTGTAAGAATAACTAAACAAAAAATTTGAAAATAAAAATAGAGGATTTTTGGGCCTTTTTCTTATTTTCCGATATTATTTCCATTGTTTTTTTTCTGGCCATTTTTCGTTTACGTTAGGCCATTTTTCGTTTGGGAGATTTTTCATATTACTTTGGTCGATTTTGCTGGCAGTCGTTCTATCTAGCAAAACTTATGTAATATCAAACAAATGTTTAATTAAAATACTGGGTACGTGTGAGGCTTCTCATATATTTGTCAAATGTGCCAATAGCTTTACGTTTATTTGTCTGGTTTCTTGTGTTCAGCTAACAAATTGCCAACTCAATTTAAGAGTTTAACAACAAAATATTTTGCAGCTACTGTCATTTTGAGCTAATTCTTAATAAAGTTTTTAACAAAGAAGAGTAACATGCAATATTATTCTACAATAAAAAACAATTATTTTTTTTAGCTGGTATATGTTACTTGTGCTTAAAATTCAAAAGAGATTGTTAGTATTGAATTTAATATTTTTACTTCATTAACCAGAAATAATCTAGAACTTAACACAAAGTTAACGAGAACTGAAAAAAAACTGAACTAGAACTGAACTAGAACTGAACTAGAACTGAACTAGAACTGATCTAGAACTGATCTAGAACTGAACTAGAACTGAGCTAGAACTGAACTAGAACTGAACTAGAACTGAACTAGAACTGAACTAGTACTGAACTAGAACTGAACTAGTACTGAACTAGAACTGAACTAGAACTGCACTAGAACTGAACTAGATCTGAACTAGAACTGAACTAGAACTTAACTAGAATTGAGCTAGAACTGAACTAGAACTGAATTCGAACTGAACTAGAACTGAATTCGAACTGAACTAGAACTGAACTAGAACTGAGCTAGAACTGAACTAGAACTGAATTCGAACTGAACTGGAACTGAACTAGAACTGAACTAGAAGTGAACTAGAACTGAACTAGAACTGAACTAGAACTGAACTAGAACTGAATTCGAACTGAACTAGAACTGAACTAGAACTGAACTAGAACTGAACTAGAACTGAACTTGAACAAAACTAGAACTGAACTAGTTCATCATTAACTAGAAGGATGGTAAAGGGTATATAAGATTCGCCATAGCCGAATATATCACTCTTACTTTTTGTTTTAATTTTCCTTTTTTCTAAATATATTTTTTTTTTGTCTGTTTGTACAAGTATTTACTATTTCTTTTGTTTATGTTTAAAGAAAAAACATTTGTTAATGTCTAATCAGTTGTTTATTACCTTTTTTTATTTGCCGATGCTTCGTCTTTTATTCAGTTCTTTTATTTTTATAAAATATGTTTTTTCTTAAATGTGACCCTCCGCCCCTACTAGATGTAAAAAAATGAAAATTAGACAACATGCCGCCAACTGAAGCCTTAAGTTTTAAACCAGCCGGCCTTCGTTTGTGTTTTTAATGAAAATGCTCGATTAGAAACACACAAACGAAAATATGTTGATGTGTGGTTATTATACATTGTTTGTATGTGTGTGCCGCCAACACATACCAACATTTATACAAACATGCATTCACAATGTAATTACGATTGGTCATACAACACGTTTTCAGTTGCAATCATAGAGAAATAACATTCATATAAATATCTACAAGATCGTTTAGCTACCGACATTAAAACATGATTGCTAACAACACAAAACCTACAAACATTCACAGAGTGGTCTGATCATTAAGTTTTTGTACGTTTCGTTTTGGCTTTTACAGTCGTCGTAATCACCATGATCGTTGGAAGACCTCATTGTCATTATCATGAGTTTCCCTCCTCGTCATCATCGTTATCGGTTTCCATAACAACTGACACTTTACAACAATTTTTAGATGCAGCTACAACAACATTAATATCAACGAAACCCATCGTAATCATTAGCAGCAACAGCACATGAAACATCAGCAACAATTAACAACCAACAAACAACATACAACAAAAATCGGTCTCTTTTAACTTTTAAGATTTTTTTTTTTTGTTTTCCCTTCTTAAATTGGTGTTGGCGGTTGTTGGATGGTTGTAGTGTGTGTCAATCTTTGTGTCTGTCTGTAATTATTTGTTTGGCTGTTTGTTTTCTATAAAACATTTTTGCTAAATTGCCCACAGAACTTTAAAAGAATTATTTAAAAAATAAACGGATGGACCATCTGCGACGTAGCAACGGCCAACATTTGATATACATAATCTTCAAAAAATAAATGCCAAAGAATTTTCTTTCAAATTATAATAAACAGTCCCAATTAAATTTGAATTTTCTGTGTTTTTTTCTTTAAAAAAGTAGGGAATCTCGAAATGGATCACGCTTTATAATTTAAGAGAAAATCGAATTTATTCTGGTTAAGTTATAGTTGATTATATCTCGTTAAGTTAAATTTTTTTTAGTTAGTTTTCAATTCAATTCTAGTTCAGTTCTAATTCAGTTCTAGTTGAGTACTAGTTCAGTTTTAGGTCAGTTCTAGTTCAGTTCTAGTTCAGTTCTAGTTCAATTCTAGTTCAGCTCTAGTTCAGTTCTAGTTTAGTTTTAGTTCAGTTCTAGTTCAGTTCTAGTTCAGTTCTAGTTCAGTTCTAGTTCAGTTCTAGTTCAGTTCTAGTTCAGTTCTAGTTCAGTTCTAGTTCAGTTCTAGTTCAGTTCTAGTTTAGTTCTAGTTCAGTTCTAGTTCAGTTCTAGTTCAGTTCTAGTTCAGTTCTAGTTCAGTTCTAGTTCAGTTCTAGTTCAGTTCTAGTTCAGTTTTAGTTCAGTTCTAGTTCAGGTTTAGTTAAGTTCTAGTTCAGTTCTAGTTCAGTTCTAGTTCAGTTTTATGTCAATTGTAGTTCAGTTCTAGTTGAGTTCTTATTTAGTTCTAGTTCTAGTTCAGTTCTAGCTCAGTTCTAGTTCAGTTCTAGTTCTAGCTCTACTTCAGTTCTAGTTCAGTTTTAGGTCAATTGTAGTTCAGTTCTAGTTGAGTTCTTATTTAGTTCTAGTTCAGTTCTAGCTCAGTTCTAGTTTTAGTTCAGTTCCAGTTCAGCTTAGTTCGAATTTAGTTCTAATTAAGTTCTGGTTATTGTTCAGTTCTAGTTCTGGGTATCGACTGAAAGAATTATAAATAAAATTGCTTTCGAATCGAAAAAGTACTCGATCACGACTGCCAGAATCAGCCCTCTCTTCATTTACAGTCCAATTCAATTGTACATTTTGAATGAATTATTTTCAAGTTCTTTTTAAGATGTAATATTCTACAATTTAAATCATTTTATTAATCGTTAAAAAACCAATCGATACTTTAAACACTGAAGCCAAATATTTTTTTTTTCTATAACAATATTTTTAGCCGTTATTGTATACAGATTATTGTAATTTTATTTCCTTCTTTTTTCGGAAATGTCTGGGAGTTTCCCTTACTACTGTTATGTGTGAGCGTGTATGTATGTATGTGTTTGGGTGTTAAAGTTCATTTCCTAATTTTATAGACATGGTAAGAACAGAAATGTCGGCACGTGTAAAAGTTTAACAACATCTCCCGCACCTTTTGATGTACATAAACAATTTCTCTCGTTTACTCTTTCCCTTTGCCGCGCACACACATTTACAATGTCCTTTAAATGTCTCAAATTCGGCTGTTGGCACATGGACTTGTTATATTACAAACAAAAATATTTTATATAAAAAACTCAGATACATGTGCGAGTAAATTTATATATTTATATTATTTTTTCGTCTGTGTAAGTGCTTGCATGCTTGTGTGTGTGTGGTGTTCACATGCAAACAAATAAATACTTACAGTTCGTACTTAAATAAATATAAATTCAGCCATTGTATGGTGTGTGTCCTTGATGGCCCATCATCATCAGCATAAACATCATTATCATTATCATCATCGTCATCAGAGTCCACATCACAATAATTGAACAAATGAGAAAGCAACCAAGGCACAGTGGGACAGACAATATTAATATTTTTTTTTGTATTAAGCGTATCTAATAGGGAGATCGAACGGTTATTATTCGACGGGTTTTAACCGGTTATTTTAGCTTTGCCCAAGTCGGTTATTTTAAAATGTCCATTTTTCGAATATCGAATAAACCGGTTATTTTGGTATAATTAACCGGTTATTTTAGTAATGTGTGATTTATATACATTTTCCTTACTCTTGTTGTAGATGTACCCGTAATTTAAATAATTTCTAATTGAATATTGGCTAAACTTAAACTTTTTATGAAGAATGTCAAAACAAAATGTTACAAAGATCAAAAAATATTATGAACACTGTAAATACAAATCGTTTATAAAATCGTGTGTTCTTGTAGAAAAAACAAAACAAAAACTATTCAAAATACTACAAAAACGTGTTCAGTTAAAAGTAAATAGCAATTTGTGCAAGAGTATTCTAGATATTAAATATATTTTTATATAAATGATATCTCTAGATATTTTTCGAACACGATTAAAAAGACAAAGTAAGGTGCTTGAAGTGCCCTAAAATTATAAGTTACAATAATGTCACGACTTATTAATCACCTTTAATTAATATACATGCTTGACATTAATGTGATCCAAATGAAACTTAACTCCGTTCGAAGTAGTTCTAAGAAGACGACAAATAATACTTTACTAAAATACGCTGCAAAAAATGTATTATTGGGTGAAATATAAGCCCGATGTGTTGCCGAGGACGATGTGCCCGTTAAGGCACTTAAAACTCTTAAGTAATTCTAGCATCTCTTCATGCTGAAAACTACAACATTACGCCGGAATCAACCATATGGGAAAAATTTCTACCAGTTTTATTAATTAAAATGCCATGAACTAAAAATCATAAATGAAGAAATCAAGCAATGTCATGTTTTAAATTGTAGTCGACGAATTGACAAATATTTTACACAAAAAAATGTTCAGTTCACTATTCGTTTCTATAATGCTGAAACAAAATAATTTGAAATAGATAATCCTGGCTAAGAGATTTTGTTTGCAATTTTTGAAATATATGGTTGATTTATATAGACATGTTTAACCACTTACAAATTAAAATTCATTCAAAATAAATTTGAATGAGTTTTAAATTTATTAAATTCCTATAATTTATTTGCTTTTTCAAAACGTTTGTCAAGTTCAAATATCATTCAACAGTTTCTAAATTATATTATACAAATATCTTACAAATAAAGTTTCGTAAATCAATAAAAAATTGTTGAAAATTTTGCTAAAGTTTGATCCATTTACTGGTCCCACTTTTCTTGGATTTTATCGTAAAATATTTGTTAGGTCTAATCTAAGTCATATCTATGTATGTTGTTGGTTCCTTTGTTTTGCAAATTTTTTTGTTTTTATTCAAATTAACGTTTTATTTTAAAAACATAATTGCTTTTTGTGTTTTTAAGTATTCGAATTAAAACCGGTTAACCGGTTATTTAAAAATTGCTTAACCGAAAACCGGGTTTTTTAAAATAGCAACTATTCGTAATATTCGAAAACCGGTTATTGAAAAAAGTCGAATAATCGATCTCACTAGTATCTAACTATTAAAAAAATATATTTGTTTAAACTTTCTTTTAAATGTTTCCACTGTGCAACATCCACATACAGCAGCAGCAATACAAGAAATCCTGGCAGATGTGGCAACAACCCACGGACTACATTAAATTCATATAAAAAACGTATCCTACTGTTGTTCTTATTGTTAGAACTGGGGCCTTTTTTTGCTTTTTTGGTATTTTTCGTTTAAATTTATTTCTGTTCAGGTTTTTTTCTTCTTTTTTTTTCAAGTTAAAATACACAAACACTTGTGCAGCCATTATTTTACTTGTATGTCTCTGATGTGAAAAGTAGGTGTATGTGTTCAATAAATGGTTTGTGTGTGTTCCCACGTTGTCGATGTTCAGCGAAAAGAATATGTGTGTTCAGTGTTGATGTGTGTTTGTGTGCCTTTTATTGTAGGTGGGGATTTGTATTGTATTTGTAGCATGAAAACAATGTGGTGGTCTACTTAAGGGGATCCTTTTTTAAAACAGAAATTCATGTTGTTTGGCTGAGAAAAAAAATTATAGCAACTAGAAAAAAGTTCGTTGAATGGCCTTCAGAAAAAAAGCAGTAATAATAAATGTTTATTATGCCAGTTTGTTTACGGACTTTTGTGTGAATGTGAGTGTCTGCAGGACTTGTTTGTATTTTTGCAAAATTGTTTATATATATATGAATATATCGTTACCTAAAATCCAAAAAGCGCTTAGCGACAACAAATTCAAAATCGATTCTTTAATAAATTATGATGTATTATCGTTAATTATAACACTAACAATAAAAAATCAATTTCGAATTTTTTGCCGATTGTGGCCTTTTGAATTTTAGGTGACGGTATGAATATATATATAACTTTTTGTAGCCCCATAAACGCTTAATTGCTTCTCTGGTATTAAAAAAAAAAAACAGAAACGAAGCCTAAAAATTTAATTGGAGCAGAGATATCCGAAAATTTGCGTTTTTTTTTTGAGGAAATTTTGTAAAACATTTTTTTAGATTTTGCGAAAATTTCCTTTTTTGTTTCAGACATTTTCTTATAGTTGGCCATTTTTAAATATTTTAATATTTTAGATATTTTAAGCTTCACTGTTCGAAGATCTTATTGAAATCGCATTACTCTGTGACAATTTATCTACCTCTAAAAATGAGTAAAAATTCGGAATATTTTTCTTTTCTATAATGAGAAAGGTAAGAATGCGTTGCAGGCTGCTGAAAAAAGTTTATGAAGTTTACGGAGATGATGATGTAACTAGAAATACAGTGTCGAAATTATTTTCTCGTTATCGAAGTGATAATATCGATCTTAAAGATGCACCCCGCTCTGGTCGACTAATCACTAAAAAAGTTAATGAAATCATAAAAAATGTTGAGAAGAACCGGCAGATAAGCAGCGTTGCTAGGGAACTAGACATTCATCTTCAACAGCTATCAACCATTTGAAGAAAGCTGGATACACAAAGAAGCCCCACGAATTAACAGCGAAAAATTAAATGAACCGAATTTACATTTGCGATTCACTGCTAGAACGGAGCTTGGCTGGAAAGTTTTGATGCACCTTCAGATTATAATTTTTTTATCTCTGCAGAACTCTCTTAATGATGTAAACTTTAATTCCGTAGAAGCCTGCAAAACGCAGTTGGTTCAGTTTTTCGCTCCGAAAGCCCAAAAGTTCTACACTGATGAAATAATGGCATAGACCTATAAATGGCAAAAGGTTATCGATCAAAATGGCACATATTTATTTTGTTTAATTATGGTCATTTCAAATATAAGAAAAACGGTGTTTAATTTTTGGCGAAATTTGTAAGCGAACTTTTTCGAACACTTATTATTTCATCCCTTTTAACGTATGAGACATGATTTGTACGGTTCAGAATTGGCGATTTTGCAGGGACGATAAAGACCACCCAGATCAGCCAAAAAGTTCAAAGATAACGAGTTGAAGGCATTTCTCCGTGCAGATCGTGTTTTCAAATTTAGGAAAATGTTGCAAAATTATGAAGAACAGGTTTAAGCAAAAGCAAAGAATTTGGATTCCACACTAAAAAGGCAAGAAACATTGAAAGACGATTTTCTATGTCCGAAATGTTGCTTGAATTTTTTTGCACTTGCATACGATAGCCCAATCAACCAAATCAGAATATTAATGGCACCAAGGTAATACTCTGTATTTGGTGGGCCCTCTATTATAAGTTGCTGAAATCTGACCAAAACATCACAGGGGACTTGTAACAAAAACAATTGATTCGTTTAATGCGAGCATCTGCTGACATGCTCGCTCGCCCACATGTTGCAAGACCGGTTAAAACTCTTAAGCAAATAGTGATTCGGCAGTTTTGCCTCACCGTCTTTTTTGTCCCGATCTTGCCTTGTCCGGCCACCATTTCTTTCTATCGATACAGAACGCACTTATTGGACTACGCTTGACTTCAAAACCGGATTTTCGAATTGGTTTGATCCTTTTTGACATAAAAAAATAAGCAGTTCTTTTGAATTGAAATCCGTATGTTGCCAGAAAAATGGGAAAAGATGATACGAGTTGCTAAAGGTAACCAATATTTTCTATGGGCAATTCTTTGAATAAATTTATATTGTACCATTGACAAATAAAAAACAGCGCGGAAGTTGCCAAAAATCGCAATAGTTTGGACTTTACAATAGTTTAGACGGCATTACAGCTTAGACTAGGCCACAGACTGACTTTTTATGTTACGAATATTCATTTTTATTTTCGCGAATAATTGCGCCAATATTCGCCGAATAAAAATATCAAATCTGAAATTTAGCGCCACTCGGTATTAACAATTTAATCGAGAACAAGCAAGACGAATTGTTTATACCCTTCACCATGACGCGATGAGAACTGAAAGTTTTATAAATAAAAATAATATTTGTAATGTATATAATGTTTATATTTAAAATTTAACTTAGAATCAGTAGAAAGCATGTCCTACGCAGCACCTTAGACCACACAGCTACTAACGCACATTTCCAAAAAAGTATAAAAATAAAATCTGTTTATACACAGAAAAAAATAAAAATTTATTATAATTAAAAAGTTTGTGTTATTAATTAAAATATGAACTAAATTTTAATTTCAATTAATTCTATTAAACTTTTAATCTACTTGATTAAATGTTTAATTCACGTGATTAAACGTTTCATTCACTTGATTTAACGTTTAATTCACTTGATTTAACGTTTAATTCACTTGATTAAATTTTTAATTAAAACCGATTCTACTTTTTATTAATGCTTCAATTGGTGAAAAGCTTTGGAAAATTTTTTCGGGTGTGTTACACTATTTATAACTCAAGAATTGCTGAACCGATTTTTGGTAATTTATGATCTGTTAGGTTGGACTGGCTTCGCCCCGAATAGAAGAATAGACATGAAAGATTTGGAAATTTTGCAAAATTTCGCAAAAAAAAAAAACAAAAACTTAGAAAAAAGTAAAACAAAGCCGTGTAACTCGAGAACGGCTGTACCGATTTTCATGACCTCTGATTTGTTGGATTCGTCTCCGCCCCGAATAGCAGAATAATGTTCTGTTTTCACAACACAAGTGATTGAACGTGTGGTAAAATTTATATAAAAATATTTATATATAAAAAAAATTTATAAAATAAAAAACTGAGTGCTTTTCATGGAAATTTTACTACACGTTCAATCACTTGTGTTGTGAAAACAGCTTACCTCCCATACAAAGACAAAATAAATTTTGATATCTGAAAAACAATAAGAGAAAAGTTGTCCAAATTTTCAGCACAAAGCTTGGGTATTTATACTCAACATCTGACGAAAAGTGGTCGGAATAGGATACGTGGGCGTAGCGCCTCCCATACGAATAAATTTCAGTATATTTGGAGGACACTAACAGTCAAAGTTTCCAAATTGACTACATATACCTTCGGTATCAGTGCACGACATCTTCCAAAAAGTACATTTTCTTGAATGAGTGGGCGTGGCACGCTAAACGAAGACAATATAGAATAAAAAAAGTTTTAAGTCAAAATACAATTTATAAAGTTTTCATACTGTAATAGTATCATTTCTTCAATATTTGACTTAGAATACACGCAGAGAAAAAACATGGTTGTGGTAAATAAACATATTCTAAGAGCAACATATTATGATAAGATATTATGATTGTAGTCAAAAGATATTATGATTATTATTAGAACCATAAAATATATTATGACTAAATATATTCGTAATATTACATCATTATACTTTTCCCTTAATCATAATTGGTTTTTATTTCATCATATTATAATTATTATAATATACTCTTATCATATTAATCATAATAGGACTAGAAGTTATCATATTATGATACAAAGTAATCATATACACAGATCATCAGGAAACCTTTTTCCAAAGAATTTTGAAAAGCAAAAAATATTATGCAAACAAAACTGTAAAGCGAATGAGAATTACAACCACTCAAGTCTTTCATGCCGTAAATCTGCAAATATCATGTTATGATTCAAAATATTATTACAGTAATGGTTATTAGATATCATTAAATAGTTGTAACTAATATAATATGTTTTCAAAGTTATCATTGTTTAGTTGTTAGAATAACAATTATTTTTGAGTGAACCATACTCTAATTTATAATTGCGATAATCATTGAAATGTTAACAGTAACTAAAACTTTGCTGATATTCAATAAAAATAACACTTTTTTGTTTATGCAAACAATATATTGTTACAATAAACATAGTGTAGTTGCTGCATCCATGCCGAGCCATATTTTTTCTGTGCGTGTACACATTCGAATTAATATGAATATTTATAATAAATGTTACTCACCATAAGAACTGAATTCTCAGATTCTAATTTAACAAAAACAAATTTAATTCTAAATCCAAAATAACGTTTAGCTAAAAGTAGCACGATATGCATTGAATGTTAGGTGGAACGAAGTTCGCCGGCTCAGCTAATTCTTATATACATACGATTATATTGAGTACGATTGTTCGTTTAACACACGGTTCTATATTTAAGCCGCAAATCATATATATACCGGATTTTATGGGTAAAAATTAGAAGCAGTCGTAGTTTTTGTTTTGTAGAGGAATTAATAATGGACAACGTAATTAGATGTTTGTAGGAACAACAAAATATAAACTAAAAACAAGAATCGCTAGACATAAATCAGATCAGAAATATAAACACAATATTACATTACAAAAAACAGCACTTGCAACCCACTGTGCTAATTAAAACCATTATCCAGTATTTAGTTAATAAAAATAAAAACAGAAACTAAGTAAATTTTGTAAACTGTAATAGATTATTTTTAAACATTTTGTTAGTATTGAAAAATATTTTTTCAAAAGTTGTAAATTTTTTGTAATATTTTTTAAAAATTTTGTTAATTTGTTTATGTATTTGTTTTTTGGAGTAGGGATGGGCAAATTGAAAAAAATATATCGATATATATTGAATCGATATTTTTAAAAAGTATCGATATTTATTATTTAAAAAATATCGATATATCGATATGTAAATGTTCTCTCCTTCGACGCGTTTTCTAATCTGACTTTTAATGTCATATAATTTTTCATTGATTTTTTAGATAAATTTAATGACCTTAAAAGATTGAAAAGAATCAATTTTCTTCAAAAGCATACAAAAAATTAGCAAATGTATGTATGTATTAGATTAATTATTTTTCAAAATCATACTGTTCTTGTGGAAGGTATTTTAAACAGAGGGAAAATTGCACGAACAAATTTTTGGGAGCCCTTTTTTCTACACATGAAAACGGCAAATTATGCTTACATATCATGTAAATCAATGCCTGTGTAATTTCGTAACATTTTTGTTCGCCTTCTGAAAAAAATAATGTTTGCATTTAATATTCATTTTTTACATAAAGCCACTCTAAGTTATAAGCCCTTCTAAAACATTCTTGGTCTTAGTGGTGGAGATAAAAAAGAATATAAATTTTACTAGTTTCATAATATACCATCAAAACTTGAACTACGCTCTAAACAACTTGCTAGGGTAGGTTGCATTCATTTTTTGGATTCTTGGAATCCTGCAGAATCTGCAGAAATGGCCGTAACTTCTTGCATTTGCTGGGAATCTTTTAAAAGCCTTAAGCCTTAAAAAATAGCGTTGATAAAATCTTAATAGCACAAAAAGTTCAGTGTATTTTTTTTTAAACTTACATTACCACTAGAATCGTCTACATCTATTGAAGCAGCTTCTTTAGTCTCATTGCCGGATTTTTATGGTTTTAATACTTGTAAATAAGCAAAACTATGTTTTGTTTTTAGGTGTGTAGCCAAATTTGTTGTGTTTCCGCACGTTTTGTATATTTTTCCACATAAATTGCAGGAAACAGGTTCGTTATTTGCTTTTTTCTTGAAGAACTTCCACACAGAAGACATAATTCTTTGCACAAATCCACTCTTATTACTATTCCAAATATATATATGGGCACATATATTGTTCCAAAACCGCATAAAATAAATTTTTAAAGTTTTATTGACTTTACTGTTATAATTAGAAATTAGCAATGGGAAAACTTTTTTTCTTAATTCTTCTTCTTATAAATGCCAATCATTCATATATCTTCATATAAGTTTAAAAAGAATATGACGCATGCAGTGATTCCAATTCTTAAAAGAACATATTGTTTGAAAAACGGCTAAGATTTTGAGTTTTTAATGAAGACTGACTTTAAAAATATCGAATTCGATAGTCGTATTTCAATATAAATATATCGGTATTTTAAATATCGGTATTTGATATATCGATATTTTTGCCCATTCTTAATTTGGAAAAGACTTAACACAAGGGAGTTACGAAAATTTGAAATAAAAATAAATATTAATTTTTTTATAAAAAATAAATCAAATTGACCACAAGCTTGAAAAAATAGAAATTTTAATTTATGGGTGGTCGAAAAATGTATAATTATATATTAAAAACTAATAGTTTTTGTTTAATTTTATGTATTTTTTTTCGAATTTAGATTTTAAATTTAGAGTTAAATTTCAGTTATGTATTTTATAACGCTTGTTTTTTGTAATAGTTTTATTTTCTTAAATTTTTAGGAATGACTTTATACACTACCAGACTATTATCTTGTATCTTCTTGTTACATTTTACCTTAGCTTTCCGTTGGATAGCAATGAAGTATATTGTATGCACAGAAAAATTTACATTTTCTGGCCCGCTACGGCCTTCGTCAGCATTCTTTGTGTCACACTGGATAGTGATACTTTGTAAATTGAATGTATTTAACTCAACTATCTTAACAAATAGATATTATTTCTTTTCATAAGCAACTTTTTTTATATTATATTCAACATTTTTTATTTTTCGAATTTATTAATTCGAATCTATGAATAAATTCGAAAAATAAAAAATGTTGAATACAATTTAAAAAAAAGTTGCTTATGAAAAGAAATAATTCCCAATTTCTATTTGTTAAACTTTTCTGTATTTTTTGGAACGCTTTGGTTAAAAATTCACTTAAATTTGGCGAATACGTATACGTCATGAAATAGGCTAATATTTGGATATACGAATACGAATAATCGTAACATCACACGACTATAGAGTATTATATTTACTTATTTAAATAGATATTGGAAATTATTTCTTTTTATAAGCAACTTTATTATATTCAACATTTTTTATTTTTCGAATTTATTCTATGAGTTAAATTTCAGTTATGTATTTTATAAAGCTTTTTGTAATAGTTCTATTCCTCAAAAATTTTTAGGAATGACTTTATACACTGCCAGACTATTATCTTGTATCTTCTTGTTACATTTTACCTTAGCTTTCCGTTGGATAGCAATGAAGTATATTGTATAAAATACATAACTGAAATTTAACTCATAGAATAAATTCGAAAAACAAAAAATGTTGAATTTATTTATTTAATTTATTATTTAGTTATTATAACTTAGATATAGTTTATACTTTAGACTGGACTAAAGTTCAGACCAAATGCTTAATTATAGTTTAAACTGTAGACTGAACCATAGTTTAGACTAAATTTAAAAAAAATGTAAATTGTGGAGAAGTACTTTGCATTCTAGTCACGTAAATGTATAATAAACCTAAATGTATGTTTGTATATGTCTATGCAAATTAAGGTCTAACTATGAGTTTGTATGCATGTCCTGTTTTTAATTTTTATATTTTTAAATCACACACATTCAGGCATTTACATGAACAGGATTCTCACAGTCTAACGAAAAACAATATATACACGCAGAAAAAAAATATGGTTGGAGGTACCATGTCGGAATTTAACGTTCTAATATCAATACCTTAATAAAGAAAAAACCGCAAAAATGCTTAACATTTTACTGAAATTCCTCCAAAAATATTTTTTTAAAGTTTCTTTAATATTTTTATTTAATGAAATATCTAAAAAAAAAAAACAATTTATAAACAGTTTAAAAAAGACTGTACAATATGTACAACGTACATACATATATAAATATATCAATCAAATTTGAGTTAGTAGAAATCTCTTCTTTTTAAATATAAGAATAAAGTCTCTTCAAAAATATCGAGTGTTGCCAAATATTTTTCGTTAACTTTTTACATATTATCGGAATTAAAAAATCTGACCATTTCAGATGTTAGTTTGAAGTTGAGACATGTATTTTTCAATGGATACTTCACCCTTAAAACGCTTCCTTTTTTATCTTTTCAAAAACGACTTTTGCTAAACCAAAAGCAACATGTAAAATATATCTAGTATTACTGAGTTATTGTTATGTACTGACAAGAAAATAGTAAAACCCCCTAAAAACCCCCTAAATATAACTTTATGTTTCCCAAATTTCCCCCTAAGAATTTTTACCCCCTAAATTTGCCCCTAAATGAAATAATACCCCCTAAATCTGGATGAAAACCCCTAACCTGTATTGCGATTCACTAACTTTTATTTACGATAATCGTATCGTTAAAATAAATATAATGAAAATTTATCGAATTTGCTATTTAGTAACATTTTCAACGATATTCGCTATCGATTAAAGTCAGCTGTTACTTTAAGCATTTTTTTCGTTATTTTAATGACAATAATTTACGTTGTGTTTATTTAATCGATAAAGTGTATTTTATGTTTAAAGTGGCTGAGTCCCGACTTCTTACATACATACATACATACATACATACATATGTATATGTATGAACAAAAACAAAATTCTAAATGTAAAATTCACAAAATAAATTATAAGAACAGTAAATTAAGCAGAATTTCATTTGTTTTTTGCTTATTCTCTTTTGTGCTTTTCGTTTATTTTAACATTTTGTAGACAGAGACGTTACAAAAACTACAGCTATTTATAATCGTTAAAAATAAATAAATGAATCACACTATCGTTACTGCAAGCGAATATATATGTCGACAAAAATTACGATTATCTGATCGTTAAAAGTTAGTGAATCGCACCACTGGACACTCTGCAGAACAATCATCACATCGTTTATTCTTTTAGAGATTTTTAATTGAAAATACAGGGTGTTTATTCCGGCAGTCGTGATCAATTCGAAAGCAAATTTATTTTTAATTGTGTTAGTCGATACTGAATGAATCGAAATTATTTTTTTTTCAGTATTGTAAAGCATTTATTCGAGTTTTTACAACACTGAAAGAATAATTTGGATTTTTTCAGTATTGTCTGAAACAATTAGAAATAAATTTGCTTTCGAAACAAAAAAATATTCGATCACGACTGCCAGATTTAGCTCCCAGATTAATTTTTTTTTTATTTTATATTTCTAACTTTTTTACATAAAATAACTTTTTTGTATAATTTACCCATTAATTTTGTACAAATAAAACAAATTGTTAATTTGACAATCTACAAACAAGTTAAATTAAATAATTGCTAGAAATATTAAAATAATTTAACAAATTTTCTTTAATTTCTTAACTTTTGTTTTTTGTTTCTGTGTATTATTGCTATTTTTAACCATATTATTTTAATTTTAAAATTAAACAAACAATGTCTTAAAGTATTATTATCTCAAACATATTGTTGTTATTATTAATCATAACATGTTCGAAGAAACCCATAATATAGTTGTGGCTTTTGGATATAGGACTTATATAACCATAATATGGTTACCTTTGATAACGTAATGGTTAAAGTAGCCATAATCTTTTTAAGTGCATGATTGTAGCTTAGTTTTTTTAAAACATTTTATTGTTAAATTCATTCATATTTGAAGTTTCAAGGGAATTGGTATACATTTTATTGTTAAATAGAAGTAGAATTTTATTAATCGTAATAAAAGTTATGTTAACAACAACAATAGTTTGTTTGTTACAATTGAGGAAATAAATATTATGTTTTGTTTCAATCATATCTCAACCATATTTTTTCTCTGCGTGTACGAGCCTTTAACATTTTGCACTA
This sequence comes from Pollenia amentaria, assembly GCA_943735925.1. Taxonomy (NCBI): domain Eukaryota; kingdom Metazoa; phylum Arthropoda; class Insecta; order Diptera; family Polleniidae; genus Pollenia; species Pollenia amentaria. Next base: position 199,674,488 of record OX031007.1, on the reverse strand, counting down.
TGGCTGCTGAGGACAATAATAAGTCGCATTAATGAGAATGTGTGTGTGCTACAAATGGATGTGTATGTGTTTGTTTGTGTTGATTTAAATAGTTTATAGCAGTCAGTTGTATAAACGTCGTCTGTCCTCTGTCTGTTGTTATTTTCAGCCGTATTTTTTTTTATTTTATTGTTGATGCTGACTGACGTTATTGTTGTTGGATTTGTTTAAATTTGTATATTTTAATGCTGTTTTTTTTTATTTTGTTGTCGTTGTTCTAGCAGTTGTTTGTATTGCAAACATGCCTTGAGATAATGCAGGAAAAAAGCAGCTGACGTCAACTTTTAGTATTTTTATGATATTTTTTCTCTCTTTTTTCTGTTCTGTTCTCTTTTCTTCTCGTTTTATTTTTTAATGTCGCTGTTTAGCTGGTATAATTGTTATTTTTCTGCTTCTTTTTGTAATTTTGTGTGAGTGTAAGTATTTTTTGTATTTTTATTCTAGTCTTTCGTTGCCATTATTTTTGTAATATTTTTTTTAACTTTTTTTTTCTTATTTCTTTGTTTTCTAAAAGAGTTGTTTTCGAATTGTTATTAATTTTCATAATTCTTTTTAAAGATAATTTTAGCAGAACTTGAAGCTAAAACCAGTGATAAACTTTAACACTCTGACGTTTTGCAATTGTAGTTTAATCAAAATGCTAATGGAAAACTGTAGTCCTTGTCTATAATTTTTATACGCATTTCTTTGAAATCCATCCAGGGGACTAATTCTGGCTGTCGTGATCGAATACTTTTCAATTCGAAAGCAATTTTGTTTATATTCCTTTCAGTCAATACTGAACGAATCGAAACTACTCTTTCATTGTTGTATTTGAGTTTTTTATTTGAGTTTTCGGGGCGAGATGTGGTTTTAACAGGATGCCGCTTCGTGCCATACGGTGACACCAACCAGAATCTTATTGAAATCAAAAATTGTTGATTTGTTGATTTTGAGAAATGGTCCTGTCATTTCGCCTTCAAGGTCTAGCAATATGACACCTTTTGATTATTTCCTGTGGGGCTACTTAAAGTCACTAATAAACCAGCATCAATTGATAACTTGGAGGGCAACAGTGTTTGTGTCATTCATAAAATACGGCCAGCAATGCTCGAAAAAGTTACCCAAAATTTGTTGACATAAGTCAAAAAGACCTTAAGAGGGCTGTACACGGTCAAAGTTTCTCATCAAGCGTTATGGTAGTAAAAGTGAAAATGTGTTTGTATGTGTGACACCGACGATGCTTGATGGAAGATCAAAAACTTTAGATATAACGGCGAATACACGTACACGAGTAAATTCGCCTGACTGATAAGCATTTTGACCGTGGGCAGCTACTTTTGAGTCAAAAAAATGCAAGTTGACTTTTTGATTGCGTTCAACTTAGGCACTAATCATGTCAAACGCAACGCAACGCCAAAGACTTATATTAAAAGCACAAACAATGTCATAAATATTTGGTGATTTCGTTGTTAATTTCTACAGAAATTCATGTACCGTTTTAAAATTTTCAACGCCACAGGCTATGCAGCGTTTGAAATTTTAAAACGCAATGTGAATTTCTGTAGAAAGCAATAACAAAATAACAAAATATGTATGACATTGTTTGTGCTCTTAATGTAATTCTTTGGCGTTGCGTTGCGTTTTACAGGATTAGGGCATTAATTTTTTCCTCTTGTTTGTTTGGTATCAATCACTCAAGTCTAGGGCAACTGCTTTCAATCGTAATCAGACAATAAGTCAATTAAATAAGGCAATTAAATTATTTTTAATTTAAGATTACGAAAAACTACAGTTTCTGACTTAGAGCTTTTTGCCAATGTTTTAAGAATTATACTAATTAAAAATGTTTAGAATAGGCCGAAATGCTGTGTATTATTGATATTTCGAATAAAAATTTTCCTTAATTAAAAAAAATGATTTTTTTTTTGATTTTTATGTCCTGTCGGCTTAAAGGACACACTTTATCAAAAACAACAACAAAAGATTAACAGAAATATTGCATTAATTTAAAAATATTTAACAAACAGTTAGACACTCAATACTCAAAATTCTCACAAATTTTTATGAAGAATTTTGCTATTCTTAAGGGTTTTGCTCAAAGCTGGGTTTTTTGCAAGGTTAAGTAAGGTTTGGATCACTGGCCAGCCGACCCTTGGGTCCTTATAGCGTTCCTTTTGTGATACCCTTAGCCAGTGACAAGAGTCAGCCAGTATTCACCAGACTATTCTCCAGAAGCCACCGCAGCCTCGAACCACCCCGACTCTCTGGAGAACAGAGGGATCGATTTCAGTTCCACATTGGATGGACATATCGTCCAGACATGGCAATTGCGGTCTCCCAAAATGCCTAAACCTAATATTCCCGAGACCGGGGTATAGGCAGAGAAAGTGAAACGCCGTATCTCCTCCTCCTCCTCATCATGACAACTTCTACAGTAGTCATTATAATCAAGACCCATTCTCCACGCATGAGTCCCTATCAGCCAGTGACCCACAATGACCGATATCACTGCCCTTATCCGGTCCCTACCGAGACCAAGTAGCACGCGCGTTCTCGCCGCTTCGTAGCCAGACCATAAAGTCCTGAGGGCTACTCTCTATTGCGATGCGAAAGAAAATTGTAGCAAATATAGTGATTGGTACTCTTTAATGCGATTTCGCAAATCATCACTATTTCTTTTTCAAATTCAAATTTTTTTAAATATTTTACCATTTCATTAGTGGAAATCTGCGCTATCTTTGATTTTTATTGCCAGTATTGCTTAATTTTCAAACAATTTTGCGAAAACGATAGAGAGTACCAATTCGGTATTAAGCTTTTGCATCGAAATTGTATTCGCATCGCAATAGAGAGTTGCCCCCCTGGCTATTAAGCTGGTATGCTCCCCCTGCCATCTCTCCTGGGCCCTTATATACGATTTACTCCTGATGAGAGTCCTGCAGCGAGCCATTGAAATGCCGATCGGGCCGTCGACGAACATGTTATATTTTTTGTAATAATTTCCATGAAGTTTGTAATTCTAATATAAAAAGTTTTCTATTTTTTTTTTTTTTGGAAATTTTAAACAAAATCTTACCATTTTCATAGCAGCATAAAAAAAACTGATTTACTGTTTGCTTCATCATTTTAAGCCTGAACGTTTGCAAAAAAAATTTCATTAAAAACAGAAGGCTTTACAATATTTTTTTCATAAAATTCTATGTAAATTTATCATTTGAAATTATGAAACAGGCAGTAAAAAATTACGATTACAATCCTTTTAAATTTAATTCTAAATAATTTATCTTTAATTGGTAAACAAATTAAGACAATTTCTTACTCTTTTTTTTTTTTGTTACAGGTATGTCTGTTTAATTATCCTGAAGATCAAAGTAAGTTAAACTTAATTAAAGTCTTTTAAATGTAAAGCCTTTTGTTCAGATTGATTAGTTGTGAGACGGGCCGTATGATTAATATTTAATTAAAATTGCGCATACTTCTAAGTTGTTTAAAAGTCAAATGCTGCTGTATAACTTCTTAAGAATTTAAAATTTTTATTTTGAAGCACCAAAAATTCAAATTTGAATATTTTAAAATCAACATCACTCCTATATAATCATTTCCCAAGGCACTTATTTTTCTCTATAAACTGGATAAAATGCAGTAGACAATAATTTAAATGCCTAAAATTTTCTACATTTCCTTAAAGCAATAAAATGTTCCAAATTTATTTCTTTCTCGTCCATAAAACTTATACAATTTAGATGCTCTCTCAAAAACATTTATACGTTATTGTGCTAAAATTCTAAGTAAAGCCTCTTCCGGCTTTAAATTTCTTTATGCAACAAAGCAAAATATATAAAAAAAAATATTTTTTTGGCATTGATCGACGAACGACACAGTCACGCAATTGATGCAGAAAATTTAAAAAAAAAACTAAAAACAGACTAAAGGAAAAGTTTTTTTTTGTATATGGCATTGTCATGCTCAATAGAAACTGGTACAGGAAACCTCCAAAGGGGTCGTTTATACTCCATACAGCAATTTACATCAACATTTAGCAGTAAAGGAGAAAAATGTCCATTTACTTGCTGGGCCCCCACTGTAACTTCCCCCCAAGAACATACACTCTTCAACCATAAATTTCCATCGTTTGCAAAGTGTTCGCGCATGTCGTCACTTGTTATTTATTGCACTATGCCAATGTTCGTTGTGTTAAAGCAAAGAGTTGGGGTGGGATGTTTATAAAAACAAGAGTCTGGTAAGTTGGCTGTCGTTTGACTGTCAGTTTAACTGTCTGTCTGTTTGTCAAGCTGTTCGGCCAATTGTTGGTGTTGTTGTTGGTTGAGAATGTCTGCAATGCTTTCGATTTAAATGGTGCTCGTTTTAAGCTCTTATAATTTTAACACCACTAATGGCCGACATGTCTATGTACGACAATCATTAATGCAATATTTTGTTGCACTAAATTTTCACTGCACTCTTGTGTAGCATAGGAAAAGGGTGGGGCAAGGGAAAATAGCTTGTAGTCATAAGAGCCAAGAGATAACTACGATGATGACAGAAATTGTAATGGTTTGGTTTGCAAGGAGGGTTGAAGGAGAAGTTTTAGGGAAATTTTTATTTAGTGGACATTATGTTACTCTAAGGGAATTAAAAAAATAGTCTTTTTTTTAAGGAAAATTTGCTATTTAATAGGATTTTTTTTTTCGAAAATGTTAAATTTCATAGGAATTTTTGTTTGAAAAATTTTCTACTTTATACGTTTTTTTTTTTTATTTCGCGAAAATTAATTCTAAGAATGTTATTATATTCTATAATAATAATTATTATTCAAAGAGAATTTTTCCAAAAAATTATAGCCGTAGTTGTGTAAAACGCAAGGCAACGCCTAAATTACATTGAAAGCAAAAACAAAGTCAAAAATATTTCACAATTTTATTGTTGCTTTCTAGTGCGTTTTAAAATTTTCAACGCCACAAATTTTAAAATTCAATATGCAAAAAAAAATTAAAAAATATTTTTGACTTTGTTTTTGCTTTCCATAAAATTTTTGGTGTTGCGTTTCGTTTTACACAATTAGGGCCCTAATATTTTTTTGGGTTTCTTTTCCTTTTCTTTCGTGGACATAGTTTTACGCCAAAGCTTATGTTTCTAGGCTTTATCCCGCTACTTTATAATAGGTACGATTTTCACCTCTTAAACGTTCGAATTTCGAAAATGTGCCAAATTTTTATTTGTATTTTTTAGAAACGTTACGAATGTGATATTTTTTTATTTCAATGTTTACTGGTTTAAACCTGTCACGTGACAAGTTTAGTGTTAGTTCCCTTTCCCGTAGGGAAGTTAATTTGTCTTTGGACATTTCGGTTAACTTTTCGTGATTCTACTGTACATTAATTTAGATCATTCGTAGGCATTAAAAAGAATAGCGACTGAATGTGACCAACATCCACAGGCATTTACGAAATTTAGTCGCTTTTAATTGAATTTGTAGAGCCAAGCTGGTTGCAAATACCTCCAATCCCTTTTAAAAACCACATTATCCGAATATCAGGGTGTATGATAAATATTTATTAATAAAATATAACTCATACGCATTTGATATTTCCTTTAAGAATAGTAACATTTACAAAATTAACTTTTACCAGAGAATTCTCTGCAAGAATTGAAATTTTCGGGGTGCCCCGGTAGGCTAGTTGCGATAGTTTGATTCCCGCCAGACTCTGACTTCTTTCCTGCAGACAAGCGTAGAGCTTCGCGGGACTTGTATAGGAAGAAAAAAAAATAATAATAATAAGGAGAACGTTTCCTGTTGATCTGGCCTAAGCAACCAGTGAAATGCGCATAGGAACAGCTTATCCTCCAACAATTAATTTCAGTATTTTTTATCAATTATTTAAAAAGGGAATTAAGCACAACAAACAAAATCTTTTAATAAATAATTGTATTCCCTAAAATAACTTTGATAATTAATTAAAAATTAAATACAAAAAAATCGAAATTTTAATAACAAACTTTTGAACTTACTTTTAACTCCATAAACAATCACTGAATACTTCTACCAGTTTATACTTAACATTCCAAACCACAAATTAATTATGTTTCTTGCTGCAACTTTAAAAGAATTCCTATATTTTCTTAAGGTATTTTTTTGTGCTTTAAGAGATAACTTGATTTTAAATCTTTTTATTGTTCTCATAGTAACTAGATTTCATTAAGCTATTTTCATAGCAATCGCAAAAACAGCAACAACGAACATTGTGCGGCAATAATTTTTACTAAATATACCACCCACACCAGAAATGTGTACTTAGCAGTAGCAGCAACAACATTAGCAAATATTATTCAAAAAAGATTGACTGACTTGCCGAAAAGTTTGCTAGGAAATATTCACCAAATAAAACTCATTGACATAGTAAAATACACAGACATGCACAAACATCCAAATGGATAAATATAATACTATAGTATATGCAAAAATATATGTATGTATTAGAGAAGGTTTTAATAAAATGTTTACCTAAGACTGAAGCTTTTTTTACCAGGGATGGGAAAATGTATATTGTTTTTGTACAAACTTTTAGAATTAAATGTAATTTCTAGACCATGGTACTATTTTTTTTTACAAAGCAACCTAATTTCGTTAAGGCTTGACATTCTGTAAATTCTTATAAGGCGAAGTTTACACATTCGTTGATAAATATAAAGATTTTGGTGGCTATTATGAACTTAATTCGATTTTCGATAGCAGTCGAATTAGTTGATCGAACGAATTTTCTTTTGGTATTATGGCACACATTCGATAAAAAAAAGTACTATTGTGATTTAGTTTATTCACAGTAGTACATATTCTATCAGCTGTCACTTTAAATAAAAAATTTTTGTTAACAAATTTAAGAAATAAAACGAATACAAATCATAATTACGACGGAATTATGGTACGATGATTCAACTGACGAAGATGAACGCTTACTGGAACTGGCCTGTACCTGTAGCCTGAACTTTTGTAAAAATTCCTTTTGACAACAAAGAAAGGATTTTGTTCCATAAGGGAAACAAGCTTTTCCAACTGCTGCTTACTACTGTCGACTTAATAATGTCGATAAAATAATCAAAAATAATTAAGAATGGGAAATTTGCACACCAAAACTAATAAATTAACAAAAACCTACATTTTTAACAATTTTATTTTTTACACCGTCGAAAGCAAATTTGTTTTCGTTGAAAAATTCGACGCACAGCGAAATTTTCGACAGTGCTGTCAACTCATTATAAATTAACATTCGATAGCCGATGTTTGATAGCCAGCGAAAATCGTTGATCGAATGTAACTCATAATAGGGGCCTTTCTGAGATTTTAAGGAATCAAATAAGTCAAACTCAGTACACGAAACAAAAGAAGAACTTTTCTTTAAGACGTTTATTTAATGAATGACAACTAGAGATGAGCAATATTTCTGTACCTGTGATTAAGTCACTGTTACTGAAAAATCACGAATCACAGTTGTGACCAAATTTGTCAAGTAACAGGTACTTTTTAAGTCGTTCTTTTTGTATTCATATACAAATTTATGATATTTCACTGTTTGTGTGGGTAATAGCGTTTTTAGAATGAAATGTCGAATGATATTGCTGTTCCTTTCATTCTCTCTTCTATCTTATTAGAATTTTTTATGCCAAAATTTATTTGTTCAAGTATGTATGTATATGAAAGTAAACAGATTTGAAAGCTCTTACAATTTGTTGTTTTTTCTTTGTAAAGTGCTTACAAAAGCTCTTGCAAAAGCTCGCGCATTGTACATATAGCTTGGCCGCAATTGCTATAAAAGAACAGAAAACTGATAAACCGTGATCACAATCACAGTTTAAAGGAGCAGTGATTTTTAAATCACATTCACTAATCACGATGATCTTTAAAAATCACGGGATCGCTCATCTCTAATGACAACGGCCTTAAGTCGTACAGTCTAACAGTTATAAGAAGTGATATTGTAATAGTAACAAAAGGAAATGATAATGTGTGTGACTTGTAAAAGGGAATCACAGAGTAAACTATCAATATATTTTTAAAATTCTAAAACCATAAATTGAGGAGTACAGATGCAAAGGCTGCAATCTCCACATTTATACTTTTCTTAATAAATAGTAAAAACCTCTAGCTCAAAGTATATTCATATTTATTTCTTGTGTGTTATGCTATTCAGTAAATAAGAATATGATGAAGATATGACGCAAGTTTCAACCAAATCGATATAGCGGTTTGCCGGCAATTATAATAATAAAATTGAAAATTGCTGTGCTTGCTCTAATCAACTGGACATTGTTGCTTTCGAATTAATCGAATAGGGATTTTGTATTGTTTGATTTGATCTGAGATAAATAATACAGATTTGTTTTAAATCCAAGATTTTTTCTTATATTACATTTATATAAAATCCTTAAATAAAACTTAACAAAGGCTTATTTCAACCTATTTAGATTTTTTTATTTTATTAGTAAAGAACTTAAATTGTTATAAAATGAAATTTTCAATTATGTTGCTTCTTCTAGGAATTCAGATTTATAATAACACAGAAAAAATTATTAAATTTCTCCAATCACCGAATTTATTCCAAATTAATAATATCAAGCAAACAAGTTGTTGATCTTGCATCTATTACCAAAATGATTATGTATATTGATTACTAAAAATTTTAATATTTTGAAAAAATATTTTCAATGAATGATATTTTGAATTTCAATTAAAAATGTGATCAAAAAACTTTGCCATTTCAAACAATGTGTTAATTAATTTAAATAAATATTGCCAATTCCCAACAACAATTCTACATGTTTGAATTATTTTATTTTAAACGAAAAAAGTCAATTAAAATTTTTTGTTATTTAATTAAAATTTTAATTGAAAATTTATTTCAAAACAACTAAAATGTTAATTAAATCAAAATAAAATTTGTAATTTTCTTTCAAGAAAAAAAAAAATTGATTCAATTATCACATTAATTAAGCATAAATTCTTTTTAAACCATTTTTTTAATTAATAAAACACTTTTTTCTGTAAATTCAGCTCTATAATTAATGGCAGAGTTATGAAATTAACATTAAAACTAACTGTTTCATATTAAAATTAAATTTTTATTTTTTCATTTTTTTTTAGTTTTGTTTTGCAAAAAAGAAACAGTATAATAAAAATAGCGTGCATTTTAGAAAATAGTTGAGAGAAAAAGAGCTTAAAAAACTGTGATCATGGCAAAAACGACAATCTCCAATGGACATTGCCGTTTTTTGCATCAATTCTTAATTTTTGAACATACTTTTTTATGGGATAAAAGTGTATCTGATAATACCATATTCACTTATCGATAGCATTCATTAAATACAACTTAAATGTATTATTAGTTACGTTTGTGAAAAAAGTGGAGATTGCAGCCTGTGCATCTATACCCCTTAATTAGTGTTCACCATTAGAATTCCAAGATTTAATTTTCTCGCCGAATGCTTATTAATTTCATCTTTGATCTTAGAATATTCCAAAATTGGGCACAAACGATTCCTTTAACTCTTTCAATAATAAATTTTCAAAATTGGAAATTTTGAATTGTACCAAACCAGCCGCTGCAGCAGCACGATACCAACAAAGTAAATTGCATTTTAACCATTAGCTCCATCCCTGTTATTATCTCAAAATAATTGGCTTGTTTTCTTATCTATTTTTTCAAAATATTTTTAAATGAGACTGTTTTTAATAGAAAATGTGTCTTCAAATGAGACTATCAGCCATGTCACAGAGTACAACTCCGTTCGGAAACGGAATTCATTCCGTATTTTGGTGCTTCAGAAAATTAATTACGAAAAAATTTTCGTATTGAAACATTTTTGTCATGAACGGAATGGGAGTTTTCTGTATCTTAGAGGGCAAATAACTATCATAATATACTTTCTATCAATAAACAAATATGTTTTCTTTATTTATTTTTCGAAAGAACTATATTTAAAATGTTTTTTAGCTCTTTATTTTACAAATATTTAAAACTCTTTACAAGAAAAATAATTAGTATTGTGGTTATTTTACTGAACTGTTAATGGTTTTTAATCCAAACTTAGATATTTTAATTAGGCTTAAGTTCATTGAACTTAAATTTCATTAAATTATTTTTATGAAGACAGGAATTTTACAACATGAAATCAATTAAAATTTTATTTATAATTTTTCATTCTTGGATTTCAAGAAGAATTCTTGACAAAAAGTACGAAAAAACAGAAGTTAGGAAGAACATGTAAATCAATTAAAAAATTCATTCAAAAGCAAATTTCGATCTACCAAGGTGAAATACCATTTGGTTTAAAGATTGATGTTTGACTATTGACGTCATCCGGCTTCAATAGCCGAGTGAGTAAAGACGGCAAACCCCACTGAAGAGATTGTGTGGTTGCAATCGAAACTAGTCTGGGCAATCTGTCCGTGAAAGCCTGGGATCAAATCTCAGCGCAGTCAATAATGCAAAATTATCAATAAAAAAAATATAATTCATTTCATGTTGTAAAATTCCTGTCTCCATAAAAATAATTTAATGAAAATCTTTACAAGAACTATTACAAGACAACAAAATTTTCGTAATGTCCATATCTCTTTTTTGTCGTATTTTGCCAAATTTACATACCGCCACACAAAACAAAAGAAAAGTGAAAAGAACAAAGCAAAATTTAAAACAATTACATTTGCTTAAGTTTACGCCCGGCATAATTACTTTCTAAATTTCACAAATTTTAAAGTTTATCACTTCTTTGTACATAAAAAGAACTCAAATGTAAATCTTTTTGTACAAAAATTTTGTTAACAGCTTTTTTTTGTTTTGCTAAGCGAATTTGCTGCCATATTGCACAGTAATAAATACTTATGATGCCAATTGGTTACATAAAAATCCAAAAATTATTTCGATCGGAATGGCAAATACGGAATCGACTGCACTCCGAATGGAATCTGTGACACGGCTGTATTTTTAAGGAAAATTGATGACGGAGAATTTCCCATCAAATGAGAGAAAATTTTTTTGATGGAAAATGATAAACAATTTTTATGGAAAATGTCTATTTAAATGAGAAATCATATTTACGAAATATGTCTTTATAAAGCAGAGACTGTATTGGTAAAAAATATACAGCCCAATTACGAATAAAAATTCACCGGGAGTTATTTCCCTTTTCCGATTTGGAGAAGGGAAAAAACTCCCGAGGAAGTTTTATTCATAATTGGGCTGATAAATAATTGGAAACTGTTTTTTCTAATGAGAGACAATTTTAATAAAAAAATATGTTTTCTTTTGTAGGAATATAAATATTTCTGTAGGAAATGTCAAATGAGAGTCTTTTTTCATAGAATATGTCTGTTCAAATAAAATTCTCAGCTCGACTCTGGTCGTCGTCGTGAAAGTCATTTGATATATCGAGCCCTATTTTCGATTATATCGTAAGCGACAAAAGACACATTTTACAGGAGAAGGGTTTTTATTATTTATTTTCTTAAGCAGTGCAATACTTTATTTGGATTTAGACTGGCTTTTTCTCCACATCGGTTCAAATTCAAAGTCTATGAATTTGTTCGTTATTGTAACGAGTACTTATAACCTATTTGCAAGGAGAAAACAAATTTCAATAAACTGTCGCTTACGATATAATCGCAAATAGGGCTCGATATTTGTCGGTATCATTTCAAATTTATTTAAAGTACAATGTAAAACTCATAGGAAATTTGTCGTATTTACTACACGTCACTCTTAATAAGGTCGAAAATCGCTTTAGCAAAATAAAAAAAAAAAAAACTTCTATTTTAATAGAAAATGTCTCTCTAAATTAGCGATTAGTACTTTAAAAAGCATCGTGAAGTAAAAGATTTTTTTTTTTTTTTTTTTTTTTTTTTTTTTTTTTTTGAAAAGTCTCTTGAAGTAACAAAGAGTATAGAAAAAGTATTTTAAAGTGAGAAAGTTATTCCGTAGAAAAAATTACTCAAAGTGGAAAAGTTTTTTTATAGAAAAAGTTTCTCAAAGCAAAAGTTTCCTTTAAAAAAAAATTGTGTGAAAAACACCTGGTAATCGCATTATATAGAGTTGCAGTACCACCTGGTTGGGTATTGCATCAATACTGTGTCTGTAGCTTTTTTTTACGGAAGGAAACTACTCTCCCGTGTTGCCAATCTGTGTGTAATAACACATATTGTTTGTGATTTTTACTTACATGTATAGCACATGTGTAATTAGTTTCATGTGTAATCTGCTTGTAATTTTACTTTATTTTGACAGTCAAGTTTTTCTTTTCCAACATTGATTTCTTGACATTTTTTCAGCCTCCACACAGTCAAACTTGTTTTTTAAATCCTCACTTATTTAAACTTTTCAACACAAACGTATAAGAAATGTTACGTGGCGTCTATGCGAGCAATAAACTTTGAATTATTTATGGGCTTAACTGCCAATAGCGTTGTCCATGTGTGGACCGCAAAAACATAAATGCGCACAGATATTGTGAAAACATTTTTTAAGGAAACATTGTTGAACATAAACTTTCAAATTTGATAGGCATTTCATTGAAATTTTTCATTTGCACGAATCCATAGAAAAAGTGTGTACATTCTATAGATTTTATAATCTAAGTGAAAAGTTCCTGTTTTATTAAAAAGTAAAATATATTTGTGCATGTTATTTTAAGACTATCGAGTTGGTAATTCAGGATACCTAGAAGTAATTTAATTTGTTTGCATTAAAGCTACTTTTTTTGGGACACATTCATGTGAAATTTCTAAATTCTTCATTGGCAACACTGGTATTGATAAAAGATATACATAGAAGTATTTGGTAACCACCCGTTGCCAAAGGCAAGTTCAAGTGAAATGAACTCAATACACTCAAACTTTTTTACTAACACCATTACATTTTTAGTAATTGCAGCTCAACTTGCAAGGGAATTTGCTTGCACGTAAATTTTTGACACTTGCAGCAAGTAAAATGAGAAATGAAGAAACAGTGTTACCGTGGATGCCTTTTGTATCAATTTACTAGTACTAAATAAAATAATTATATTTTTAGCTGATTTTCTATGTATTTATATAATATAAAAAACATGTTTATAAAGAATATTTAGAAATAGCAAAGAGGATAATTTTGAAGGGAAGCTATAATATAACAAAACTGTTATAACAAAACAAAACTGAACTGGCAAATTGTTTTTATTTTGATTTCTTGCGAAAACAATAAAAGCAATTTGTTTTTGTTTTTTCTAAACCCACTGGAATTCTCCCAACATTAATTGTAGTTGCACAATGCATGTTGGGTAAATTCCAACTAATTGTAGTGGGGAATGTAAGAAAAGATAAACTCACTGTTTTATTGTTGGAATCTTGTTTAAGCTTTGATATCATTGCAAATAAGACTTTTTGAGTGTTTGTAATTCTCATTTATGGCTTTTCTAAAATTTGTTGGGAAAAACGTTTCCTGATGATCTGGCCTAAGCAACCAGTGTAATGCGCATAGAAACAGCTTATCCTCCAGCAATAAATTTTCAGTTGTTTTATCAAGAATAAAAATAGGGAATTAAGCACAACAAATAATATCTTTTAATAAATTGAAAAAAAAAAAACTATATTACCAAATAATGTGTCTACAGGTAACGTTAAATATTGACTACTTGGCAGCACTTCGTTAACAATTGAGAAATTGAAGTTTTGCTAGAAGTTTAGTTGTTGATGACATTTTAAAAATGAACTTGCATTGTGCTGTTCAGTCGATTAACCGATTAAGCGATGTAACAAAATTTTTACTTTTTGCAGTATTATTACATATTTTTTTGTGTTTTTAGTTAATTGTTTTGCCTTTTTCATACAAACAAAAAAGGTGTTCAGTGATTTTAATTTTAAATAAGGGCTTGTTTCACGTACTTTTTATATGTATGCACTTAGTTAGTTGTTTCTTCTCATATGTTCTCATATCAATCTTTTAACAGCATTAACCGAAATAATGCGAAGTCTGAAAAATGTTAAACAAATTAAAACAGGAAAATCCAGGAAGAGGACTGAGAAATAAGATATTCTGTATTATAGGCTGCTTTTGATTTCTCGAACATCTACGATAAATGAATGAATTTTTTAAAGTCAAATTTAATCAAAACTAAAAAAAATAAGCGCTGAAATCCTAAACATTTAAGTCAAATTATTTGTATAAAAGATTATTTTATAAGATTTTCTTAAACTGTTGAAATAACTAATAAAATGATCTTACAGTTTATTGTTTAATTAATACAAAATATATATTAATTAAAAAATATGAATTACATATTATTTATTATTCTTTTGTTTGCTCGTTCTATTGCAAGAATTCTTATGTTTTTGTTTTTGTTTTCTTATTTTTTATTAATAAGCTCCAATTAACAAATAATTTATGCATTTTTCTATATTGAAATAACTTTATTTATAAAAAAAAATCTTTATTCATAATTATTAAACGATTAGGCCAAAACCTCGATTAATAAATCGAGCAAAAGCCCGATTAAATGAATACCCTAGTATTTGCCCTTAAGTACAAGAAAATGGAATAGTTTTTCTTTCGGAATTTCTCTAACTAAGTAAACTGTGGAATTACCGAACAAAATTGTTTCATCACTATTACACACCCATTATGTATATAGTTTACATTAGTGTAGGTCTGTATGTGTGTTTTAATGTAGAAAACGTGTAAAAAGTGTTTGAAAAGTTTTTTTATTTTCTCTTTGTATTTTATGTCTCTAGAGCAGACACTCCTTATTTCTATACATATAGAGTACACACGAATATACAAGTTAAGTAACAAATTTAAAAGGATTCTGTTACACACACACACACACACACACACTCTTGCACTAACAGACTTATGTACTTTCTATCCCTCTATCTAAAGTGCTTGCTTAAAATTTCCATTTTTGTGTGTCACTAATACATTAACAAAACGAACATTTATATTTTATATATACCAGCACACACATTCACACTCACATACATCCATTTGTATACGGCATATAGACACCAACTGTGTCTGTGATTTTAGGTCGAAGTCTGTCTGGCATAAACTGACAACGTTTGTCCTACTGAACAACAGCCAGACCTAAAGCCAGTAACGAGATGAAAACGTCTGTCGGTTAGTCTTTTAGTCATTTGACCAAGTTATTGGTTGGAATTTGCTCGAAGTAACGAATCTGAACAATAAAAAACACGCACAAATGGAATTGTATGCCATCACCACCATCATCATCAATTTAAAATTGTTACCACCACCACCCACATGACCATTGCTACAGCATATTTTATACACATTTGTTTTGTGTGTGTTTGTGTATGTGTGTGTGTGTGTGTGTGTATACTTCCGAACCGGCATTTGCTTTCAGACACAAATAGCCAATATACAGACATAAACTCACACAAAAACACAAAGAGAAACAAATAGTCGACGATTTTAACGTCATAACAACAATTTAAGCCAACCGTCATGGCAACATGGTGAGTCTAACGTTCGGTGCGCTTATCAGAGACTTATTGTTTATTTAAATGTGTTATAAGGCAGACTGTTGTAAGCAGGCAACAACTGCCATTAGCAGCGTATGCACTTGTTAACAGATTTGGGCAATAAATTTCCAACATTAAGAGCACACACATACTAACCACGCCTGTGCTGCGATTTCGAAAGAAAACTTCGTTTGCCTAACTTACATTTTCGAAATGTTCGTTAAAAATCGTGGGACAGGCAGTAAGTCTTTGGCAAGTTTCTCTCATATTTATATACCTTCTGCTTATGGATCATAAAACAAAAAGATTTTCTGTAGAAAAAGAAAATGTTTTTGTAGAAGCAATGTCGTGTAGTGATAGAATTTCTCTATAGAAAAAAAGGTTTAGAGTCAGATAGTTTTTTTTTTATAGAAAAAGTATTATTGAGTTAAAAAGAGAGTTTTCCTGTAGAACAAGTGTATTCCAGTGAGAACATTTTTCTAACAAATGTCTCAACTAGTGGAAGAGATTTTCTATAGAAAAGTGTCGACTATTGAGAGAATTCTTCTTTAGAAAAAGGGTCACCATTTTTCTTTATATTAAGTGTTGTGTCCTACTGAATGAGAGAGTTATTCTCTAGAAAAAGTGTCTTCTAATAAAAGAGTTTTTCTATAGAAAAAGTGCCTCCTAGTGAGTTCATATTTCAATGGGTGTTACCAACTAATTTTTTTTTTCTGTTTTAATTTTATCCATATTGGATTACTCTTTTTCACATAGTCATCTGTTTTTGTTGTTACTTTATGGTTTTTATTTTTTGCATGCTCAATTTACCACGGTCGTCGGTTTTTGAGTTTTCCCGACCATGGGTATGTTCGTTATTAAGTACATAACAGTTTGTCCGAGTAAGAGCATTTAAATGTCTGTTGTTTGAATTAAAATGGTATGAGTTGCATCAACTGATGTGGATAAGTCTAGTAAATGAATTGTTTGCCAACCACCACCCACTATGAACTACATTTGTTTTGTTTTTTTTTTATTTTTTTTTATTATTATTATTTTCTGTTTCTTTTCTGTTCTCAAATGTGGCAACAATTTTTGTGTTTCTGCTTCATCATCGCCTTCTTCTCTATCGTCTGTTCTAGATTGTGTGTGTGTGTGTTATGTATATGTATATTGAATTTTTGTTGATGTAGATTGTTATTTATTGTTTGTCCTGGTTAGACACGAACTTATAAGTGTATTTTTTGCTGTAAATGCTTGTATGTGTGTAAATGTGTTGACAATCATTGTGAGAGACGCGCCCGTTTTGTTGGAGCCTAAGTTGGGCTTAGTCTGTGATGTTGTATTTTTCTCTCTCTGTCTCTTGTTCCTTATTTTAGAATGTTAATCGTCATCACTGCTGGCTATAGTTGTATAACAACAACAACCGATGCTGATGTTGGTTGGACGCCTTTGACGCCATGTGTTATTAGCCGTGGGGCAATAAAATTAAAAGTGGGGTTTTAGCACAAACACAACAACTATGTCTATATGCATTTAGTGGGTCAGCTAGTGGTTCAAATGACAGACTACTAGTTCGAGCGACGAACAACTTCGTTGCACAAACGCATGTACTCAGAGTATTTAGACCTTTCGGCTGTGTTTTACTAGAGAACAAAAATAAACTTTAAAGTGTATAAAAAAGTGCTTTTTTTTTGTTCTTCACAAACAGCGTTACGAACAGCAAAATTCAACATTACAGTGGAGATGAAAAAGAAGAGACTTACTATAGAAAAAGTTTCTGCATAGAAGAGACTTTTACTATATTCTCCATTTGTGTGTGTTTTCTTTGTAATAAAACGTTAATCTGATATAAGGTGGAATTTAATTTCTATAGTAAAAGTCTCTTCTATGCAGAAACTTTTTCTATAGTAAAAGTCTCTTCTATGCAGAAACTTTTTCTATAGTAAAAGTCTCTTCTATGCAGAAACTTTTACTATAGAAAATGTTTCTGCATAGAAAAGACTTACTATTGAAAAAGTTTCTGCATAAAAGAGACTTTTACTATAGAAAAAGTTTCTGCATAGAAGAGACTTTTACTATAGAAAAAGTTTCTGCATAGAATAGACTTTTACTATAGAAAAAGTTTCTGCATAGAAGGGACTTTTACTATAGAAAAAGTTTCTGCATAGAAGAGACTTTTACTATAGAAAAAGTTTCTGCGTAGAAGAGACTTTTACTATAGAAAAAGTTTCTGCATGGAGAGACTTTTACTATAGAAAAAGTTTGTGCATGGAGAGACTTTTACCACATTTTCCTTATTGCCACAGATTTATAGTTTGCAATCTCTTTGAAATTATCATCATGCTTTGTTTTACTACCTGCAGCTTTCTTAGTTGTTGGTCAATACAATTCTGGATGAATCTACTCAATCAAGAACTTGTATAGAAGTATTTGTGTATGCATTTCATACTCTGTTTATGTGTATGTAACTCTATGCTACTTATTTAAATGATGCGAATGCTACAAAAAACCATTTGACTCTGAAATTGATGCTGAAACTGTTTATGATACTGGTCTATTGTTCTTCACCACTACAGTCTGTTGGTTTTTTGTTAGAACATTTACATACACAAACACTCATATACACTCACACATAAGAACTCCCATACTTATGCATTTTTTTTTTATAAGAAAAGAAAATAAATTTCATGACGTTTTGTATGCATCACTTGTTATGGGTAGTTGGCTGGTTCGTTGGTTGGGTGGCTGGTTGGTTGGCTGGGTGACTGTTTTTATGTTTCTCAATTTCAGGGTATTTTGCAAGCAGCCCTTCTGTATGACACTATAAAGTTTTCTTTAAATAGGTCATCTTTAATTTTGAGTTTAAATTTATATATAAATTTTTTTTTAGTTTAAAAAAATTTTACATTATTTTTTCTGTTTTGAAACAGAAAATTTTGTATAGAAAATGTTTCTTTCAAGCAAAGACTTTTTTTATAGAAGAAGTTTTTGTAAAGAAAAGCCTTTTTCTGAAGAAACATTTCAACCAAATAAAGTCCTCATAAAAAAAAGTTTTTTTTATAGAAAAATTTATTTTCTTTTGAAAGGGGTTTCTTAATAAAAAAAGGGTTTTTTTTTATAGAAAAGAAAGAGTTGTAAGGAGAGACATACTTTTTCCTTTAAAAAAGATTTTTTTCAATATTTTTTTAATGAATCGTCATACACAAAATATGAACTAACAATAATTAATCAAACTCTAATACTTTATTTTATGTCCTGCCAGTGGCGGACTAAAACTTTCCCATCACCGCTTCTGTTCACATTTATAGCTGTTAAGTGCTCTCCTTATCGAATGACTTAAAGTTTTTACAAAAAGGACTCGCCAAAAAGAAGAAAATACTATTTCTACAGAAAAGTTTTCTTCATTGAAACAAATTTTTTCCTTAAAAGTGTTCTTTTTAGTGATAGTTTTTAGATTTATTTATAGAACAGACTTTTTCAAAGAACAGACTTTTTCGATTGTAAATGTGTCTGCATAGATGTTCAGAATTTTTCCATTAAAAGAGTATCTTGATAACAGGAACGTTTTGGGTTGAGTCCAGTGATGCAAAATGTGGCATAATTGGGCCATTTGTGGCACTTTTGAATGTTTAATGGCCCTGTGGAAATCCATTTTTGCCCTTTCATGTCAAAATTTAACTAACAACTTTAAATCGTTCCATACATCTTTCGATGTTATCTTCTCATTTTTTCGAACTTTTAAGGGCCAAATGAACCACACAAGCGGCTTGATCTATGATAATAAAAACATTTGAAATCAAATATTTTTAATATTCCCAAAAACATCCTGTTGTTGTTGTCAAACCACTTGTGTATTTTAGTGCTGATTCACACTCTTCAAGTCTAAGCCATCAAGTCTTGAGTTTTTAGGAGAGAGAGGAAAATAAATTGCATTCTCTTTTCCGTTCTCGACTAAAAGCTCAAGGCAAGAACTTACTTGGTCTTTTAAAGTAAGAACTAAGAACACTTTTATTGCAAATCTGTCTTTTTTCAAATTAAAATTGTTTTAAGTAATATCAAACAAATAGATAAGACTGCCAAATGGCAAAAAAGCTTGGTACAAATTAAATTTAGTATTGAAAAACAAAATTTCGTCTTGCTTATGACCTATGGTATTTGTGAAACATAAAGGGTGAATTATTTAAATGAAACAAAAATATACATCCAATCAGTCTTATTACGGTTGTCGTCGTAAACGAATGTATTACTCTTTGTTTTATTTAAATACAAACCTAATAATCAAATATATTAAAATATTTTTTTTGGCCCTATCAAAGGTATTTTGCCCCTTTTAAATCTTGATTTTGGCCCAAAACAAAAAAACTGAAAATGCATCACTGGTTGAGTCTCTTCGTTAACGAGAGTTTTTCGATAAAAAAAAGGGTCCTCGTAGAAAATATTTTTTTTTTCGATTAGAAAAGCGTCATTATGGAAGAATGACTGACTTCGTTGAAAAGAATTTATCTATCAAAAAGGTTTCATCCAAAAAGCTTAACAGAACAAAATTAACTTTGCTTTTTTTTCTACTTTGATATATTTTACGAGAATTTCAAAAAAGGATATATAATGGGAAATTTAGCAGAGATCTAACAAATAAGAAGTGGGGAATAAAACTATCTATAAAAAAGTTTTTCCTAGAAGAGACTTTTACTAAAGAAAAAGTTTTTGCCCGGAAGAGCCTTTTACTAAAGAAAAAGTTTCTGCAAAGAAGAGACTTTTACTATAGAAAAAGTTTTTTTAGAGAGGAGACTTTTACAACAGAAAAAGTTTTTGCATAAAAGAGACTTTTACTATAGAAAAATTTTCTGCATAGGAGAGACTTTTACTATAGATAAAGTTTCTGCATAGAAGAGACTTGTCCTATAGAAAAAGTTTGTGAATAGAAGAGAATTTTCCTATAGGAAAAGTTTCTGAATAGAAGAGACCTTTTCTATAGAAAAAGTTTCTGCATATAAGAGACTTTTTTTATAGAAAAACTTTCTGCATATAAGATACTTTTTCTATAGAAAAAGTTTCTGCATAAAAGAGACTTTTTCCAATGAAAAAGTTTCTGAATAGAAGATTCTTTTTCTATAGAAAAAGTTTCTGAATAGAAGATACTTTTTCTATAGAAAAAGTTTCTGCATATAAGAGACTTTTTCTATAGAAAAAGTTTCTGCATAGAAGAGACTTTTACTTTAGAAAAAGTTTCTGCATAGAGGAGAATCTTTCTATAGAAAAAGTTTCTGAATAGAAGAGACTTTTACTATAGAAAAAGTTTCTGCATAGAAGAGACTTTTACTATAGAAAAAGTTTCTGCATAGAGGAGAATTTTTCTATAGAAAAAGTTTCTGAATAGAAGAGACTTTTACTATAAAAAAAGTTTCAGCATAGAAGAGACTTTTACTAAAGAAAAACTTTCTGCATAAAAGAGACTTTTACTATAGAAAAAGTTTCTGCATAGAAGAGACTTTTACTTTAGAAAAAGTTTCTGCATAGAAAGACTTACTATAGAAAAAGTTTCTTCATAGAAGAGACTTTCAATCAGCATCATCCAAATCGGTCGGATTGGTGAAAACGGTTTCGGCTAGCAGGGACACAGTATCCGCACTCGGAGGTTTAGGTGCATCGGTATCAGCAGGGCGTTGCACTGGAAGTGTGGCAGTAAATGCAGCAGTGTATACTTTTGTTTTCAATTGTTGTCTGTTTAATCCAGGACGAAAATTTATGCATGCATAGCACCTGGATTCATCATGTCCAGTTGTGTCTTCCACCCAAATTACTGGCTTCATAAAAGATAACTTTCTACTTTTTCCGTGAATCCATTTTAGAAGGGTAGTATAACAACTGTTGCACACTGTGTTCGGCGTAAAATTTGCACCACTTAAATCTGCTTCATCGAAATAATTACAATACGCGGTTTTGAATTGCTCAGTAAACAAATTTTTTCGATCTTTTTTCTGTATTTTTCGGACGATATGACCACAAACGTAACAATATTCATCCAAATATGGGCACTTGTTGTTTTCCATATTGATATATTTTATGTTTTGTTGTTATTCACTTTTAAAAAACTGGAGAAAAATCACTTTTACTGTTCGCGTTCGTCGGCACTGGCTGAATGCCAAAAATCGATCAATGCACACCTATAAATACTACGTATTTTTGAATATTTTACTGCCAGGTACTTATAAATGGGCGCATATTTTAAGGGCGGCTGGCTATATACCTGATTCAGCACTTGTACGTTTCAAACTGTGCAAAACTTTCCAAATAATGACCACCCTTAAATGTGGGTGCAATTTCTGTAAAAAAATCATATAGGTAGCCACCGGAAAAACCCAAATAATAAAAAGGTCCACTTTCCGTTTAATTGTCCACGTACATTTATTACCGCAATCATAAAAATCAAATAACCTTTTGTTTATTCCTTTTTTTTTAATTCTCAGAATCATGAAAAAGGTGTCAATGTTTTCTCCAAATAATGTTGTGCATATCTCGAGCAAATTTTTGAAATTCATACATTTACTCAATTACGAATAAAAGCGAAACGCGTGCATCGATTTTTATGATCTTTGTCTCATTTTGCTCATAGGTTATGTGACTTTGCGAAAAAATAACTTGAAACTTTTTTCCATTTTGCATTTTTTATGTATTTTTAAAAAAAAAAATTTAAATTTTTAGGCAAAAAATAATTTTTTCCCTTCATACATTCATTTTTAACTTCGAAAGTGTTACTTGTATAGGAAAACAATATATGAACAGATTAAGGGAATTGTAATTCTTAATTTTTTAAAATTTATTTCAACTAAATTGGGCTAGGGGTTGTCGAGCTATGTCAAACAACAGGGCCTAAAACGTGATAAATTCCCCTATACGATAGTACTAACTTCAAATCGATACTATCTTCAAATCGCAGGTAAGAAGACAAAACGAATGATGCAGAAATTCTTCTTTTTGGGTCTAATTTCACATACAGTTCACAGAATTGAGTTGGCAAATCATGTGTTGTACTGTGTTAGTATTAAAAAACAAAGAATATTTGGCGGAAAAAACTTAGCAGATAAATGACAAACAAGAGTTCAGCAAAGTTGTCTTTACTCCACATTTGAAAGGCGAAAGTGAACTTAAATTCTTTTTCTTTTTGCATGCCATAAATTTAAATTCTTTCACATATATTGGAGCAGGAGAAGTGGAAATAAAATGCGAAAGTGGCTTAAAAAGCAGTTATTTATTGCCATGATAGTTTTGTAGTTTTTAAGAAGTCTTTTTGTGTTAGGAGCCTTTTGTTTATGTGTTCTGGCGCCATATGATGTGCTCTTCTTCATTGGATGTTTATTTTAAAAATGCCGGAGAACACAAAAACAATAAACAAAAACTAACAGCATTTATTACTGGGAGGGATTTGTTTTATGTTGGGACTTTTTTTTATATGTTCAAATTTTTTTTATTAGGGGTACAGAAATAATAAAAAAAAAATGAAAATTAAAAAAAAAATAAAAGCCTTTCTTTCTCGTTGTAGATTTCAAGTCACAACTAGAGCATCATTTCAGTATATCTTTTTTCTTAAATTTGTACCTCCTTAATGTATAAATATATTAGTGTATTTGTTGTGAAACATAAAAGCTTTTGTGTGTTGTATTTCATAAACATTTTTATTTCTTTTTTTTATGGAAATGTATCCATCTGAATTATCTTTTCTTTGTTAGAATGTTTCCAAAAACTCATAGTTTTTTTTGCTGTTTTTCTGTTGAAAAAATAAAATTATTTTTTTGGATTGGAAAAACAACAGAGAGAAGATTGAAAAGTATTACTGTATTAAATTTGCAACGGATTATGTATAAAAGGACTCTCTTTCAATAGAAGAGTGCCAACATAAAAGAGACATTTTGAAAAGAAGAAATGTCTGTAAAAAATTAACAATCTATAAAAAAAAAGTTATATTGAGAAAAAGTCTGTTTGCAATTTTTTATAAAAAAAATTTTTCCTAGAATAGACTTTACCCTTTATGCAAAAAAAAAAGTTAAAGTTCAAATTAGTTAACCTACACATTAAGCCCAGCAAAAGTGAATGGGCCTTAATGTGTTGGTTAACTAATGTGAACTTTACCTTTTTTTTGCATAAGAGGGTTATTCTATAGAAAAATGTTCTGCTTAGTCATAAAAAGTGACTTTAATATAAACAAAATATTAAAGCGCTGCAAAACGATGCCGTAGAAACCTTTGCCCCAAAAAGGAAATGAAAACTGACCCCAAATTTAGGGTTAATTTTAGTGTCCCACCGAAGTTACGGAGTGCGGCAAAAAATTATGTTAGGCCAAACTTCGAAGTTTGTCGAAATTTTTACCGAACACCAGACTTTTTAATGAAACTACTAGTTATTATCCATGTGTATATACGAATAATACTAGAGCACCACATGTACAAGTCAAAGACGAACAGGACGAAGTTGTTCTTGATAAAGAAATCAAAATGTATTTGATTGAATCTTTATGACCTCAAAATACAGATATATTCCAATAATAGAACTCCAGTCCATTTAAAAATCTTAAGGCTGTGACCAGAAAGAACCTCAAAAAGAATATCAAATTGCGTTGTTAGTAAGCAGCTATTTAGTGCTGAGCTCTAATATCACACTTGATCAACAAGAGCGTATTAACTCAAAATTTTTGTTTTCACTTTTTGATTTCGCACCGTCAAAAATTAGATTAAACTATTTTTTTGTGTAAAATAACAGTTAATGTAATTTTTTGTAATAATCGAAAATTCAAAATTAATTTCGAAAATTTCTTAAATAGTAAATATTTGATTTAACTATTATTTTGTGTAAAATCACAGTTAAATGTAATTTTTTGTAATAATCGAAAATTCAAAATTAATTTCGAAAATTTCTTAAATAGTAAATATTTGATTTAACTATTATTTTGTGTAAAATCACAGTTAAATGTAATTTTTTGTAATAATCGAAAATTCAAAATTAATTTCGAAAATTTCTTAAATAGTAAAAATTTGATTAAACTATTTTTTTGTGTAAAATAACAGTTAAATGTAATTTTTTGTAATAATCGAAAATTCAAAATTAATTTCGAAAATTTCTTAAATAGTAAATATTTGATTTAACTATTATTTTGTGTAAAATCACAGTTAAATGTAATTTTTTGTAATAATCGAAAATTCAAAATTAATTTCGAAAATTTCTTAAATAGTAAAAATTTGATTAAACTATTTTTTTGTGTAAAATAACAGTTAAATGTAATTTTTTGTAATAATCGAAAATTCAAAATTAATTTCGAAAATTTCTTAAATAGTAAAAATTTGATTAAACTATTTTTTTGTGTAAAATAACAGTTAAATGTAATTTTTTGTAATAATCGAAAATTCAAAATTAATTTCGAAAATTTCTTAAATAGTAAAAATTTGATTAAACTATTTTTTTGTGTAAAATAACAGTTAAATGTAATTTTTTGTAATAATCGAAAATTCAAAATTAATTTCGAAAATTTCTTAAATAGTAAATATTTGATTTAACTATTATTTTGTGTAAAATCACAGTTAAATGTAATTTTTTGTAATAATCGAAAATTCAAAATTAATTTCGAAAATTTCTTAAATAGTAAAAATTTGATTAAACTATTTTTTTGTGTAAAATAACAGTTAAATGTAATTTTTTGTAATAATCGAAAATTCAAAATTAATTTCGAAAATTTCTTAAATAGTAAAAATTTGATTAAACTATTTTTTTGTGTAAAATAACAGTTAAATGTAATTTTTTGTAATAATCGAAAATTAAAAATTAATTTCGAAAATTTCTTAAATAGTAAAAATTAGATTAAACAATTTTTTTGTGTAAAATCACAGTTAAATGTAATTTTTTGTATTAATTGAAAATTCAAAATTAATTTCGAAAATTTCTTAAATAGTAAAAATTTGATTGAACTATTCTTTTTTGTAAAATCACAGTTAAATGTAATTTTTTGTAAAAATCGAAAATTCAAAATTAATTTCGAAAATTTCTTAAATGGTAAAAATTCAAATTTCGAAATAGCTCTTAATGCTAGTAAATATTAACCCTAAAATATTTTAGGCTTATAGCAGGTTTATGAAACGAATTTTTTAAGAAAATTTGTCTAATAAACCTTTTATTAATCAAAAATATTTTTTAAGAATATGAGGGTAAAAATTTAATGTTAGATATTAAAAAAAACCGTAAGCCGATTTTTTTGTAAAATTAACGTTGTTATGTAATTTTTTAATATTCGAAAATTCGAACTTAATTTCAAAAATTTTTTCAATGTTAAATACGCTTTCAAATTTAAAAAATACACTAAAATTAAATAAATTTTCTACGAAATTTACAATATTAAGACTTTTCCATACTTTTTAAATTATTTAAAACTCGAATATTATGTGAACTCAAACACATCCACATTTTTTTAGAACATTTTTTTTTTATTGAATGATATGATGATATGGTATTGCAATTTTAAAAAATGTGTATGTTCAACATTCTTAAAAATAAAATCCGATGAATATTTTGCAAGGAAATATTTAATTTAATTTGTTAAAAATTGTAGTGGTCAAAACCTTCCTCAATATTTTTATATATTTTACTTCATTATTTTCTAATGCTTACACGTGTATTTTATAACGCTGCCGCAAAATAAAAAAAATGCTATTAATTAACACACTTGAACAATTTCCCTGCTTGCCCTCTGTTTCACGCTTACGTTTGACGTTTAAGCACGTGGCAGTATAAAAATTTACTTTTCTTCATACTCAATTTACTTAAAGGCCTAATAAAATTTATTTATTTATTTATTTTTGTGCTCAAAGTTTTTCTATATATTTGTGAGCATGTGTTTCGCTGTATGTATGTACTTAGTAAATACTTAAACCCAAAAAACAAGAGGAAGCAGAAAAAACCTGTAAAAACCAAGCACACACAGCAATACAAAACAAGAGACACTGACAGTGTTTGTCAAAAATGGTAGACAAGGCAAAGACGTTTGACGCGACATTGTCGAGACATTGGTATAAAAGGAAACAAATACAAATACATTTAAAACATACATACTCATAAAATAAATATATGTACATATAAGTAATTTATGTATGTTTTTGTGAAACCAAAATTATATAACCCAACAAGCATTTTATATTGTAATCTAATCTTATAGGAATCAGCCTAACGGGTAAAATTTTTCTATCATAAATGATACTCTCATTGTGGGAAAATGTGATCAGTCAGTTTTTAATCGGATATTCTTTTGATTAACCGATTAAATACTACCTGATTAACAGTTTAATTTAAAATTGTTTTTTTTTTCGATTAACAATTCAACCGGCTAATTTCAGTCGATTAGCCGATGTAAAAAAATTTATAATTTAGTATTTTAACATTTAACATTTTTATATGTTTTTAATTATTTGTTTCGTCTCATATACAAAAGGTATGTGTTTAGAAAATATTTTTTCATACAAACAAAGAATAAATAAGTTTTTGCTGCAACAGCTTTTTGTTTCACGTACTTTTTATATGTATGTGTTTGCTTTTGATTACTCCAACATCTACGATTGATGAAAGAATTTTCTCCAAGTCTAGTTTTATTAAAACTAAAGAAAGGAATCGCTTAAATCCTAAATACTTAAACCAAATTATTTGTTAAAAATATAATTTTATAAGATCTTCTTAAACTATTAAAATAACTAATAACATGAATAAACAGTTTATTTTTTAATTAATACACAATACATAGTAATTAAAAAATATGTATTACATATTTATGAATTATTTTTTGGTTTGCTCGTTTTAGTTCAAGAATTGTTATGTTTGGTATGTTATTACTTTTTGTTCTAATCAATTGCAAATAATAAATCATTTATAAATCTTTATTTAGTGATATTACTTAATTTATAATAAAAAACTTTATTAATCGGTTAAGCGGTCAATAACAAAATTAACCGATTATTAGCCAATTAAAGCGAAACCTCAGTTAATTAATAAGCGATTAACCGATTAAAGCAAAAGCCCGATTAACTAGTTTTTAATCATCAAAAGTGATACCAAAGGACTCATTGAGGTGGTTTTTACAAACAAATATCACCTAAATGATAGCTGGGAAACGAAGAATAAACTAACATATAAAAAAATTCTTAAGAAAGAAAAAGTTAAGAGAGAGAGGTAAGGGACACAACAGCAACCAGAAACCGACACACACACACACATTAACAGAAATAAAGGTATCAGTTAAATTTCTGTTAAGTCTGTTTGTATGTGTCTGTGTTTTTCTGAATTTTTGATAAAAAAAAGTAGACACACGCAAAATTATCTCCCTTAACTCCCTCCGTTTTTTCCCTCTTTTTTGTTCTTTCATTTAATCCCCTCTCCACACAAATAACGATTACCACCAGCTAACACACTTACAAATTTCGGTGCACAAAAGCGGAAAACGGAAACGGAAGCGGATGTAGATACGAAAAAAAAATTCCGAATATTTGTCGCGTGTAAATGTGTAAAAGCATGAATGTTAAAAGGTTAAAGATAAATAAAACGTAATAAAAAAATATAAAGTTCGTTTCTTTTTTTTCTTCCTGTGCAAATAATTGCTGTCAATAGAATCCACAGTGGGAGGAATATTTGATTTGAGAAATATTGACATTTTAGCCAGGTATAATTTCTGGTTTGAATTAATAAATTTTATAGTTTAGAAATCTAAAAAATTTAAGCAAAAATTTTAAAAGATTTTAAAAATAGTAACCTAAATTGGACAACCTTCAATGACAAACAAACTTTGGTATTTGTTTTGGGCCTGATTCGGACTACTTTTCGTACCAAATGAACTAAGTAGATGAAGCATTATTTTGCCGAAATTTCTTTATATTTGGCATAACTACACCTCTAGTAGATATAAATGTGTGTGCCAAATATTTTTATGTGCGATGTTTATATGTCGAGTTATGGGGTGTTAACATGTTGCAGATTTTGAAAAATTGTTTTTTTTAAATTATTCTTTTAGACCAGAAACAAAAAATTTAAGATGAGTAATTCTCATAGGAAATCGTTTGATCTTAAACAAAAATTTTTCTTCTGAAAAACAGGACGTGACCAATTGAAATCTAACTTCGACCTATTTTTTTCTTTTATTATTTTTAACAAAATTTGCCTCGGGTGTCCTCATTATACCGTACAAGTTTAATAATGGGATCTTAATAAGCTTAAAAGTTATGCAAATTTCCTTGCACGCTTAACGCAATTCTAAACCAAAAGTGAATTTTTTTTAACTAAAACCCAATTGTTTTTATTTAGATTTTAATTCCGAAGAAAGGAAAGACAAGCGGAGCTTAAAGTGGGGGCAAAATGAAAAAATAACAAAAAAAAACTCCTAAAGTGGTAAAATTTAGGAAGAGAAATAAGATGGGTCTTATTGTTACCTTCCAGACATTTTTTCCCGAACATACTTACAACGTATCTATATGGAATTGTCAGAAGTTGGGCCTCAGTTCCAAGTACGCTGGGGCAACTGTATGACCAACTCCACTTTATTTTTCATCCCTATCATTTTCTTCTAACGCACCTACCCGCTATCTCTATTCCTTAAGCGGTCTCCCATACAAAATTTTCAATACAAAGTTGAAATTTGTAGAATAATACCTAGGACCAGGGACCTAGGACCATTGATATGTTTTCCAGAACTAAAAAAGTAAAAACATTTTGTGTAAATCTTTAAAAAATCTTTAAATCTTTTTAAAATTTTAGAAGTTAACAGATCCAAATTTCCGACACCTTGGCACGTAGTCTGGTGTCACTTGTAAATCGTCAGAAGTGAATCGCATTTGCCAAATAATTTATATATAAGCCAGACGAATTCTTGCAAAAGGTTTTATTTACAGCCGAGAGCAAGTTTAGCATATTTCGTATAAGGGGTAGCCAGCTTGTGTGGAGATACAAGGAAAACCGCTTGATCCTAAGGATTTAAGTTACCCTGTAAAACATCCTTGGCAAAAGCAATTCGCTTCTGACGACTTACAAGTGGCAACAGAGGTCCCACGACAGCTTGAAACCCTACCGCAGTCTCCATACATAAGTCCCATAGAACATTTTTAGGATTTATTGGATCCTCGTATTCGACAGCACATAATTTATTCCTAACAAACATAAGAATGGAACAAAATTCCCGTTCCAGAGACGTCGAAGGTAGTCGATTCTATGCCAAAACGTTAAGCCGAGTTTCTCCAACGAAAAGGAATTTTAACTTGGTATAATTTTTTTTTTTTTTTTTTAATTATAAATTTAAAACAAAAAGTATTACAAAAAAAGTTTGTACGCAGACTTTTGCATATGCCTTTTTAAATTGCTGTTACTTTCCTTTTTGTAGTTATGAACTATCGTTCTTATTTTTGTTAAAAATAAGTACAAATATTTTTAGAACTAATCCTAATAAACAAATAAAATTGATTTTTTTTATAAATTTACACAAAATGTTTTTACCTCTTTAATTCTGAAAAACATATCAATGGCTTGTACGCGGACTTTTGCTACTGAGTGTACATAAATTTGCATAACGTTTCAACTTATGGATATCCCATTTTAAAACTTTTACCACATAATTCGGACACCGAAGGCTAATTTCCCTAAAAACTCGAAAGATATTTGGTCTATGTTAGAAAAATTTAAGTTTCGCAGTGTGAAAACCATGAACAGTTATTTACATATCTTTTAAACAAATGCATATCCCACTTCAAAATGTTTACAGTATTATAAGTATACACCAAGCTAATTTCGGAGTAAAAAAAAACTGGGTCTAAATAAGAAAAATCGGAATTCAAAATGATCACTACCGGGTTTGAATTGCGTAACGCGTGTAAAGAAATTTGCATAGCTCTTAAACTTATTCTCCATATCTAACAGTATAATTAGGACACCCCTAGGCTAATTTTGTGCGGAAAAAAGTAAAATATGTCGAAGTTAGAAAATTTTTTAATTTAAATTGGCTATTTCCGGTTTTGCAGGTGACATTTTTTTTTTAAATTCAAACGTTTTCCTATAAGATTCACTTATCCGTACTCTTTTGTTTTATATTTCTAGTTCCAAAGAATAATTTAAAAAAAAAACGATTTATTTAAAACGGCAACACTTTAGCACCCCATAACTCAACACATAAACATCATACAAAAATAATCGGCCTTATTAGGTAAGGCGTTGTCGTTAGCGCAGGTGTCGTTTTTTGTAATAGATTAAAGAACACAGGTTGTGTGTTGCTGTAATCTATTACAAAAAACGACTCACGCGTTAACGATAACGCCTTACATAATAAGGACGAATATTTGCCACACACACTGATATCTACTAGAGGTTTAGTTATGCCAAATATAAAAGCATTTCTGCATAAGATTTTTTTTTTTTTTTTGTATGTCCGCTTGAGGAATAATGACTAATTCTTTATGCCAAATTTCGTTGCCCTAGGTTATCCCTTTATTCCGAAAAAATATTGGTACGAGGGCTAAAGGAATTAGTTAATTTTGTATTAAATGAACCATGATCATAACCATTTTGTATGTCAATTTTGGTAACCGGTCATCGCCTGTGACCGACATCGTGTCAAAACTTTAGTTCGGGGTATTTTTTTTTTTTTTTTTTTGGGATCTAGAAGGAATAATGGGCCGCCCTAATACCTGTTCAGCACCAAATGAACATGTGTACATACGCCAAATATGGCAATCTTAACTGATTTTGTGCGGCCGCTATCATGTGAAACCCCTTATTACAGGCCTATATAGGTAAAATATAGGCTTATTTCATTCATTTCCAATACCAAAAAAAATTTGTCATCTAAAAATTATTTTTAACAAAATTTTTTCTCTGCACTTTATTTTGCATGAAAGTGGTAAAAATTAGGGAGGTAACGATACGCCTTTTTGCCGATACGATACCGAAACCGATGCTCAAAACCAAATATCGCCGATACCGATACGAATATTAAATTTAAATTCAATATTAGTATTGTGGTGATTTTATTAACTGTAAATTTTTGATCCAAATTTAGATATTTTTAATTAGGCTTAAGTTCATTGAATTTAATTTTCATTAAATTATTTTTATAAAGACAGGAATTTTACAACATGAAATTAATTAAACATTTTTTGATAATTTTTCATTCTTGACTGCGCTGAGATTTGAACCCAGACTTTCACGGACAAGTTGCCCAGACTAGTTTCGATTGTAACCACACAATCTCGTCAGTTGGGTTTGCAGTTTTATTCACTCGGCTATTGAAGCCAGATGACGTCAATAGTCAAACATCAATCTTTAAACCAAATGATATTTCACCTTGGTAGATCGAAATTTTCTTCGAATGAATGATAACCTATTTTAATTGATTTACATGTTCTTCCTTACTTCTTGTTTTTCGTACTTTTTGTCAAGAATTCTTCTTGAAATCCAAAGTAAATTTATTGTTTTTTATGTTTATGTCTTTCTTTTTTCTTGTTGCCCTTTGAGTATTGTGGTAATTTTATTGAACTGTTAATGGTTTTTAATCCAAATTTATGTACTTTGGATTTCAAGAAGAATTCTTGACAAAAGGTACGAAAAAACAGAAGTTAGGAAGAACATGTCAATTAAAATAGATAATCATTAATTAATTCATTTATTAATGATGTGGTAATAATCCCAATTTTTGAATGAAAACACTGAAATTTATTGTTGTGGGAAAGCTAGTTTCTATGCGCATTTCGTTGGTTGCTTAGGCCAGCTCATCAGGAAACTTTTTCCAAATACTTTAGAAAAGCTAAAAATATTATACAAGTAAGACCATAAAGTGAATAAGAATTTTAAACACTCAGGTCTTAAATGTAACAATATCAAAGCTTCAACAAAGACACAACAATAAACCGTAAATGTTTCTTTCTTACATTCCCCTACAATTGGCTGGTTTTTTTCCAACACAAATTGTAGTTGTAAGAGGATAGAAAGAAAAAAACAAAATTAAAAAAAACAAGTTGCTTAAATAAAGCAGCTTGCCATTTCAGTTTTTTATTTGCCGGGCACATGCAAATTTATTATCAAAAATTATTTTCGGGAATGAAATATTTTATTAATTAATTCATTTATTAATGATGTGCTAATAATAATCATTTATTCAAAAAGCAAATTTCGATCTACCAAGGTAAAATACCATTTGGTTTAAAGATTGATGTTTGACTATTGACGTCATCCGGCTTCAATAGCCGAGTGAGTAAAACGGCAAACCCCACTGACGAGATTGTGTGGTTACAATCGAAACTAGTCTGGGCAACCTGTCCGTGAAAGCCTGGGTTCAAATCTCAGCGCATTCAAGAATGAAAAATTATCAACAAAATTTTAATTAATTTTATGTTGTAAAATTCCTGTCTTCATAAAAATAATTTAATGAAAATTAAAGTTAATAAACTTACGCCTAATTAAAAATATTAAAATTCAAGGTGAAATTAAAAAAACTTAAGTAGAACATACAAAATTACAGTGTAAGAGGTTATTAATATTTAAAATAGATTTTTAATAAGATTTAAAAAAAAAACGAAATGAATTTAAATTCATGGTAAAATTAATTAATTTTTTAAACAAAAAAAAAAAACCTTGTAAGAGATTATTAATAAAATTTTTGTTTAAAAAATAAAGTGTTCTCAACTTTGCGGAGATAATTTTGCAACTCCGGTTGAAGCAGAGCTGCCGCAAAAAAATCGTCTCTCAGATGTGACTGAACTCATTTGACAACTTTAGTATTTCTGCGCCATGGTCTTAAGTTTTGTGTATAATATTTAATAGCGCCAGTAAACAAACGGATCTCCGTCTTTAGAAAAGTTAGAGAGATCTTAGGTATATCCAGACTTCTTATTTAGCTAACCCACAGCGTAGGATGGACAGAGGATCATACTTCTCAAAATTGTCTTTAAAGATCTTCACAAGAAAGGTCAGTTCTTGTAGACTTAGCACAACTTTTACTAAATGTAGGGGTGACCGTGTCTTCAAGACTTTCGAAATATAGAGCCATCTGGAGTAGCTCAATAAGACGTTTATACGATATATTGTCTTTGAAAATGTCTAGCTATGTTTCGAAGGTTGGATATTGTAGATAAACAATAGATTTCCTTATTCCCTAAACACTCAAATCTTTCATTCAGAGCTAATTCTACGTAAATCGCCAATTTTTGGGACTCTAAATTATTCTGCATCTCAGTTTATTCATTTATTATATTTTCTAATAATGTTCGAAGACTGTAAGCTATCGAAATAGCGTCAGAAAATGAATGAGTGGCTTTGCTTATGGTGTCTTTGAAGTAACCCAAAATTTGTTGCAAAATGATTTTTATTTTATAAAAATCATTGCAAATGAGCAGGAAATTCTTAAAATGTTCAATAACATACAGGATTTATCAATGGGAGAACGTTTTACTATTATGGTGCAAAGCAAAAGGGCTGATGCTGCAGGTCCAAAACAATGCGTTTATGCATCAGTCTAAAAAATCGTAGTGTAAAATTGTATTGACAAGTTACACAGCAAACGTGTAAAATACATATACGTTTTTAAAGCATGAATTAGGATTTTGCTTTCTACTTTAGCATGCGTCTCGAAAAGAGGAAAAAAAACGCGTGATGTGAACCGACCTCCAGCCTCAGAATTAAAAGAAACAATTTATTATTCTGTTTGATTATTCGCGAATAGTTTTTATGCAAAAAATAAGCATGAAAATTAAATTGTTTTTTCAAAAAAACTATAAAAAAGTATCGGCAGTAAAATATCGCCTATACTGATATATCGACAAAAGTTAAGTATCGCCTATATATCGGTATTCGTTACTTCCCTAGTAAAAATTTTAAATTTGGCTGTGCCGCATGATCACATTGTACAATTTTGAATTTCAATATTTTTAATCCCTACACCATAGGTGGTGAGGGTATACGTAAGTTTGTCATTCCGTTTGTAATTTCTACAATACTGCCCAAGTGAAATGGGCTTTCCGAAGAACCCAGATATTATGTCACATATACTTTGATAAAGTTTGCTATTGAAATCCAGGCAGATCGGTATATAAATGGCTGAGATAAAAGCAAAAAACTTCGACTGCCATAAATTTTTACCAATAAAATCACTTGTTGTTTTAGGGTGTGGACTTTTTTTCAACACAACAACTTTATGCATAATTTGCAGCTTGAAAAGTGCAATGAGTTTTAAACAAACAAAAAAAAATATACTCAAAATGTTTTTTTTTTTTTAAATTCTGTTTGATAATGTGTGTTAGTGGTTGAGTGGCCTAAGACACTGCATTACATATTGTGAAGGGTATTAAAGATTCGGCACAGAATATGGCACTCTTATTTATTTAAATATTTTTTTTCTCATTGCCAACATAATCGTCTTTCCTGGTTTTGGTTTCAGTTTGTGCACAATATTTTGTCGGCATTTGTCAGTTAATGCTGTCATATATTTTATGACAAATCTCTTGTATGACAAGCAATATAATCTCATTTTATGTCGTATGAAAATTTGACATAATTAAAACAGGGCTGGCAAAGTTGATAAAATTGTATTATTTCATCTTCTGAAGTACAATTTTATACCAAAGACTTATTTAGTATAATTTTAGCAAAATTGTTTTTACTATACAGGACTGGACCTTCTGCTTCTATGTCTTATGTATCTACGAATTGTGTTGTGTACAGTTTGACGATTACTTTGGATATTTCTGGAAAGCAGATTTAGACAATTAGCAAATGTAATCCACAAATCATGCATATATAATCATCGAGAGTCGTTGTCGTGATCGAAGTCGTAGTCGTTTGTCTATATTATTTCAAGTTTGTCGTATTTATGTCGTTTACGAAAATCATAATACCAATTTTCAACAACGACTCATTTTCGACTACGAGACTGAAATTAAGGCTGTACATTTCCACTTTGAGCATTTTAACTTTAATTTAAGAGTGAATAACTTTAAAATCAAGTTAAACGACATAAAACCAACACAAACAACGTAAAAAAATAAAAATTCCCACTTTTTCTGAATTAAAATTCAATATTGAAACAAAGACGAACATCTTTAAATGTCTTAGAAAAAATCCTTCTAAAACTTATTTGACAGTGTTACTAAATTTTTCCATAAAAATTAAAATTATAATTTTTCCATCAATTTTTTCGTATTTTGTAAAGTTCTTTTGGATTAATTAATTTTTTTCTCTCCTTTTCTGTTTTGTCTTTCAGTCATTCTGTGGGCTTGCGTTTTTCCCTGTTTCCTTTTTCTTATTGTATTGATAGTCCGCATTGCGACAATCACTGTTGTTAATGTCACTCCCCTGTTTGCAACAGAATATTTTATTAGTTTTTTTTTCTTTATTTGTTTTAAACAACATCAAGATGAGCTTACGAAGAATAATGTAAATTGTAACAAACTTATGTAGACGTTTGTAAGACCAACCAAGAGACGGACTGACAGAGACATGACATCAAAAAATGTAAACCAGTTAGAATGAAAAGTTAATCATTTGGGAACTTTAAGTTTATTTCAAATACTTGCATTATTTCTCTTAAAGCCAAACTTTTCGAAAAGCTCAAATTCTGTGCCCAAAAGTACAACAATCATTCGCGAAGTGAATCAAAAGATTTTCTTAACTATAAATGTTCATCCCAATAGAAATGTTATTAATTCGTTAATCCTTTAAAATCTCAATCGTTCGCAAACTAAAATTCTTAGTAATACATTTTTTCAGCTTAACAAACGCTTTTTAGAGGAACCACTCAAATTTTTAGTTCGACCTTTTCCATACCTCCAAGGGTTAAAAAAGGCAAATTTTTTTCATCATGGGAGGCCGCAACCACAACGAATTTTAACTTTGTAAGTAGAAATTTGCATGCATTAGACTACAATTTTACATTCTATCGCCATGGATTAGTGTCAGTCAGTGGTCTCTTATTCCATGTTTGTTGTTGCTTGGTTGTTTAATTTTTTTTTTAACATTTGCCGCCAGGTTTTGTCAAAACAATGTCATCTAAGAAGAAATCTAAATAACAAAAAGAATATAGAAATTCATAAATACGAAGTTATTTGTAACAAGTAAGAGTTCTATATTCGGCTATGCCGAATCTTAAATACCCTTCACCTTAAAAAATAAATAAATCAATTTTGTGCCACGCCCACTTCTCTCAGAAAAAAAAAATTGATTTCAATTAAAAATGTTTTTGATATTGATTAAACAATTAATTAAATTTGCACCAGTAAACAAATTAATAGTTTCAATTGACATTTAATTCACTTTGTTAAACGTTTATTTAACTGGATTAAACGTTAAATTCAATTGATTAAATTTTTAATTAAAACTGATTTTCTTTTGTATTAATGCTTTAATTGGTGAAACATTTTGGAGAATTTTTTCTGTGTTCTAATACCGCCAACTGTTTGTTGGATGTTGTATTGTGATAGCCAAAATGTTTGTACCTTTTGGAAACTTTTAGCTACTGCCGAATTTTTTGAAAATGTGTAGTTTTATACTTATATCTACACTGATAGAAAAGGCGTCATAACGCTGATGTATTTTGACATTAGTACTATAACAAGCGTCCTCTTTTTTGACCCCATGCCACTTTTCATCATTGTGATGTCAGCCTTAACATCACTTGGCCAAATTGTCATCAGGGTCAAAAATTTAAATTATTTCATCAATGGGATGACACATTGGCATCACAGAAATGACGAATCGGAGTCAGTTTTATAAAGCATGTCATCAGTGCGATGACAAACTGTCATCAAATTAAGTCATTATAATTGACTTAAAGTCAGACTGAGAGAATGGCATTATTTACTTACCCGTTACACATGTTTGTTTCACTTGTTGTATTCCGACCATGGTTAACATAAGATCCCTCGATTATAAGACACCAGCAGCATGCCCGATATGGTTTTCGTAATAATTCTACTTTCAAAATTGGATGTATTTAAATAAATAATTAAGAAAAAAATAGAATATGTGAAGTTTTGCTTCAAAATTTACTTTTTAAACATAAAAATAATGTAAATAATATAGTATGACATGATATATTATGTCATCGCACTGATGACAGCTTGTATGTAGTGATGTTAAAATACATTAGCGTTATGACACCTTTTCTATCAGTATACACAAAATGTGGCATCGAATTAATTTCATTGTAGTCATAGCGTAGATGACGCATGAAATAAAATAAAAAATTTTAGGATGACGATCGTCATTGGATTGATGTCACTTTTTGCCTCATTGATGCCATTTGTAATAACATTGATGGCTCAATTCTGATGTTAGGGCAACATAAATATGAAGATGTATTTTTCTATGAGTGTACGAATGTAACGAATACCGATGCCGATGTATCGGCGATACTACAGATGTTCCGATATATCGGTAAAGGCGATATTTTGCTGTCAATACGATGAACCTTTTTTACATAGCAACTAAGGGAAATGACACATTAAAAAGCAGAGCATAAAATCGAAACGGAATAATGACATTGTTTCATATAATTAATGAATCAACGGAGATAGAGAATAGTCTTAAAGTAAAGCGGCTGACTTAGCATTAGCTTTAAATAAAAGATTTCAGACTTTAGAAGAAACCTATTCCTTGTCTGCAATTCTTGATCCTCTAAAAAATGCTCGAATATTTCAAACACAATCCACTTCAATCTTCGGAAAAACTTGCTATTGGTCTACTTAATATGTCTCTGTATTCCGAAATTGTTGAAAACATGGTCACCCCTACAGGTGGTACACGTTCTGATAAGTCTAAAGGAATTGGTCTTTGGAGAGTTTGTGAAAAAAAATTATAAGAGATTCCGAGTAGGATGAGCCTCTTTCCATATTTTGCTTTGATTCTGTTAAAGAAGAAGTCGAAAAATATCTTAGATCTTCTATTTTTTCTAGAGACGCAGATCCGCTTGTTTACGACCGCAATGACATGTTTTACCCAAAATTGAGGAAAATGGCGCAGAAATTTTAAGGTTTTCCAAATAGTTCTGTCGCATCTGAGAGAATTTTTTCCACTGCAGGTCTGGTTCAGACGGACTTACAAAATCGTCTTTCTCCGCAAAAGTTGAGAATAATTGGTTTTTTTTAACACAAATCTAATTAATTTCTATCACAGAAAAAATTATTAATTTTCTCCAATCACCAAATTTTTACCAAATTCATAATATCAAGCAAACAATTTGTTGATTTTGCACCTATTACCAAATTGATTATATTGATTACTAAAAATTGTAAAATTTTGAATATTTTTTTTTCAATAAATGATATTTTTAATTTTAATTAAAAAAATTATCAAAAAACTTTGCCATTTCAAACAATGTGCTAATTTATTTAAATAAATATTGACAATTCCCAACAACAATTCTACATATCTAAATTATTTTATTTTAAACGAAAAAAGTCAATTAAGATTTTTTGTTATTTAATTAAAATTTTAATTGAAAATTTTTTTTAAAACAACTAAAATGTTTATTAAATCAAAATTAAATTTTTAATTTTCTTTCAACTAAAAAAATAATTGATGCAATTATCACATTAATTACATTTAAATACTTTTTAAAACATTTTTTTAATTGATAAAACACATTTTTCTGTGATTTTAAATATTAAAAACTTTTGCTGTTATTTTTTTTTGGTAATTTAATTATGAATTCATATTGAATTCTTTGTTTTAAAATCTAATTACATTTTAAATATTAATAATCTCTTACACGGCAATTTTATATAATAAAAAAATTTCTCAACTTGAGTTTTGTTAGTTCTGTGAGCTTGTCTGGCAAATTTTCAAACCACTTAATGGATTTATCGATGCTGACCCCTGATATTTCACCTGTATGTCTGCTATCACCTGTGAGTATTTGGTTGGGTATGTCAAAAAATAGCTAAAATTACGGCACTGCACTTGATGCTTCAGCAAGCAGCACATCTGAATCGTTTATCCTTCTACTGCTTTGTGTAGAATATTTAATTTCACTTGGTCTTTACTAAAAGTGAAATTAAAATTCAATATGCGTATTGGTATCGATATCGATAACGGCGATATTTTGTTTTTAGTATCGGTATCGTATCGCATATAAAATTTTTTTTAAATTGTTCACCAATTAAAGTACTAATCAAAAATAAAATCACTTTTAATTAAATATTTAATGAAGTGAATCAAAAGCTTAATCAAGTGAATTTAACGTTTAATTAAGTGAATTAAACGTTTAATTGATACTATTAACTTGTTTACTGTTGCAAATTTAATATTTTTTTAATTATTATCACAAATTTTTTAATTGAAATCAATTTGTATTTTTTCCTGTGCGGCGTAAAGGCGTATCGTTACATCTCTACTTCTATCCACCCAAAAACTTTTAAGCCCGGTCGGGTAGTGGTTATTTTTAACTACTTTTTTCAGTTTTTGATAATTAAAAAAAATTCATTTGTTACACCGAAAGAACAAAATAGTAGTTATGAAAGGCATACTACACAGAAAAAAGTGTTTTATCAATTAAAAAAAGGGTTTAAAAAGTAGAAGTGATAATTAAATCCATTATTTTTTTCGTTGAAAGAAAATTAAAAATTTAATTTTGATTTAATTAACATTTTAGTTGTTTTGAAATAAATTTTCAATTAAAATTTTAATTTAATAACAAAAAATCTTAATTGACTTTTTTCGTTTAAAATAAAATAATTTCAACATGTAGAATTGTTGTTGGGAATTGTCAATATTTCATTAAATAAATTAACACATTGTTTGAAATGGCAAAGTTTTTTGATCATTTTTTTAATCAAAATTAAAAATATCATTTATTGAAAAAAAAAAGATTCACAATTTTACAATTTTTAGTAATCAATATAATCATTTTGGTAATTGGTGTAAAATCAACAAATTGTTTGCTTGATATTATGAATTTGGTAAAAATTTGGTGATTGGAGAAAATTTTTTTCTGTGTACTGGACCGGGATTAAAGGTTGTTGGGTGGATATAAGTTTAAATTTTCACATTTAAACACAAAATTAAGGTTACACTCAATTATTTAAAAAAAAAACGCTTCTTAAAATTGCAAATCAAAAACACTTGGAATATTTTTTCTCTACTATTTTCTGTAAAAAAAAAATTTAAAAACGAATATTTTACAAAAAAATCTTATTTAGGCCATTATTAAGAATGATAGGAATAATAAACTTTTAAAGGAGTAATCAAAGAAATGCAAAAATTTACTAGGAAGGCCCTTTTGAAGTGTAATACATTTTCATTTTTGAATTGATCTGTATTGAAATATTTCTTTACATATTTACATTTTTCGAGATTTTATCTATAGATATAACATAGACCACATAGAACCACAATACTAATTATTGATATTACATAGAATTATAAATATATGAGGGGCTTAAAGCACAAAGGGCTTAAGTGCTTTTGTTTAAATTGAGATTACATATAAAATTAGAAGATGAAGTTCAGAGAAGTTCAGAACACAAGAGGTGAATGTGGAATTCTCATCCGGCAGCGAGATATGGCGACCAATTCTAGCAGTTGTCATTAAAATACCTGTTTCGCTTGAACCACACGAGGTATATGAGCACTTTATCTCAATTTCAAAAAATGCAGTCAAACCCCTTGTGCTTTAAGCCCCTCATGTTTGTTCACAGATATTAAGAAGTGTCCTAAAAAATATCACAAAATTGGGGAAATAAAACAAAATTTTTTAAATCATCCGATATGGCGTGGAATGCTCCATATACACATCTACATGCATAAGATTCAGGGTTCTCCAGAAATATCAATAATTATTAAGTACTTTTCCTTAGCGTTGTACGCATCGTTTGAGAATTGCAAATCTTCGAATTGCTCAATAGTAAAATTGTGTACCATACTAAGCAAACAGATTGTAAATCCCCTAAATATGAATTCTCGTACCCCCATATTTTTCCCCAAAGATTTTTACCCCCTAAATCTTCCCCCAAATAATAAATAAACCCCTAAATTTAAGGGAAACTCCCTTATATGGCGCACCTGAATATATATTCTTTCGTCTACAAGTCTCAACAAGGCACAATTTGCAAAAATCTAATTTGTTAAAAAATTATCTGTTTTGTAAGAAACTTAGAAATTAAACCATTTTAAAGCAACCAAATCACTTGGGTTTTTTTTTAATAGAAATCTTCTGTTTTGTGGTTGTGGCACACATAAAACAAAATTGGGTCAACTTATATGGGGTATTTACTTGAAAAAGAAGATATATAAAAATGTTTGTAATTTCTATTAAATTCAACTTTTATTGAAGATCTCAAATATCAAGAAAAAAACTTTAGTTCTGCTCTGAACAGACACCAGAAGCACAAAGAGATTAAAAGAAAATATTTTAAGGAAAGTTTATAAAAAAAAATAAAAATAAAAGAGAATAACAATTTTTTTAATTTTTATTTTATTATTTTTTTTGGTAAATAAGAGACGTAAGCTTTTATTTCCTACGAGTACATACAAACTGTATAGAAATTTTTTTTATATTTCAGTAGTGGGTGTTTCCTCCAACAGTATTTTTTTTTTTGGTACTTTTTGCAAAGTATTTTTCTCTCTCATTTTTTTTAAGGTTTTTGTTTTGAATGCAGCTGAACTGCTTAATACTAAAATAAATAAAAAAAAAACAGAAATTTTAACATCGACAAATCGTACAAAACACACACTGACACAAAACCAACAACACCATGCAATTCGCACAAATAATGTTTTACATTTTCGCACACGTATCAGGTGAATGGATGTGTGTGCATAACCACAAAAAGTCCTTGAGTGTCTGATTTTATGTATAGACTTTAGTTTCCCATAGAAAGTTTCTTTCAGTTAAGTTAAGGAGGGCAAAGAGATTTTGGTTTGGCTTTTCTTTTGGTAGCAGTAGAGACTTTCGAAGGATATTAAAAAATGTAAAAGAAAAACAAAAAAAAAAGTCTTTTTTTTTCAAAATCACATTTTCTTAGAAAAAATTACCCTTCGCCCAAAAAAAAAACAAGTAAGAAAATAAATCGGTTAATCTACCCCATCTCGTATCCTACACCACAGACAATTTTTCGACAGTATACCGTATGTGAGACCCTGGGATCCAATTATCGATCCGGTAAAACAAAATTTGTTATGAAATTATGATTCTTGAAAGAGTTATTTGTGCCGAATATTATCTAGATATCAACACCTACATATATGGGATGTGTCTATATAGGACTTATGGTCAATTCTGGACCTACCAGTACAAAATGTTGCCATGACATACATGTCGAGCCCTTACCTTAGCCCTTACAAAAATAGCTTAAGCGACATCATTTTCAATTTTCGTTTTTTTTTTTTAATAAATGAATTTATTGGCAACGTCATCTCCTAAATGTGATAGTCAAATAAAGTCTCGTAACGATTTTATAGCAAAACAATTTTAGCTTAAGCGCCAACCTTCATGCACAATTTTTATGAAATATAATTTAAAAAAAAAACTTTCTCATGAAAAATAATGTATTTGTCTCTAAAGCTTCTTTGCGGTAAGGGCCCAATATATAGCAGCTACTACAAAAGTGATCGTCACTTAATTTTGTATAAATACCAACATTTATAAGCAAGTTATGAAGTTTAAAGCTATTTTCAAGAGTGATATTTGTATGGAAGCTTTTTTCAAAGATTGACTTATTTCAATAATCTAACAATTTGGTACACAGAAAAAATTATTAAATTCCTCCAATCACCAAATTTATTCCAAATTTATAATATAGGGCAAACAAGCTGTTGGTTTTGCATCTATTACCAAAATGATTATGTATATTGATTACTAAAAATTTTAATATTTTGAAAAATATTTTCAATAAATGATATTTTGAATTTC
Source organism: Pollenia amentaria (assembly GCA_943735925.1). Taxonomy (NCBI): domain Eukaryota; kingdom Metazoa; phylum Arthropoda; class Insecta; order Diptera; family Polleniidae; genus Pollenia; species Pollenia amentaria. The sequence continues at coordinate 199,631,085 of OX031007.1, read as the reverse complement.
AATTAAAAACGTGATCAAAAAACTTTGCCATTTCAAACAATGTGTTAATTTATTTAAATAAATATTGACAATTCCCAACAACAATTCTACATGTTTAAATTATTTTTTTTAAACGAAAAAAGTCAATTAAGATTTTTTGTTATTTAATTAAAATTTTAATTGAAAATTAATTTCAATACAACTAACATGTTAATTAAATCAATATTAAATTTTTAATTTTCTTTCAACTAAAAAAATAATTGATTAAATTTTTACATTTATTAAATTTAAATACATTTTATTTAAGCCATTTTTTCAATTGATAAAACACTTTTTTCTGTGTAAGATGATTAAGATTGCAATAAAATAAGTTTGGGCCAAATTAAATCTAAATACCAATATAATAAGATGGTTTCTTGGAACAAAGACTATTTCGAAAAGAAGTTTGTATGGGGGCGATTGTGGACCGATTTTCATCATTTTCAATAGGCTTCGTGTTTATGGCAGTTGAAATCTCCGAAAAAAATTTCATCAAATTATCTTAAAAATTGCGACAGGAAATAAGCCAGCCAGGCGGACATTGCGAGATCGACGCGGAAAGTGATTCTGAGTCCATCGGTATAATTAAAGGTCGGCATAGGACCAATATTTGTTGTGGTCTGTGTATAAATATTTCACAAAATTTAAATTTTTTTACACAAAATCACATTTTCCATCCACATTTTTAAAATTTAAATTTTTTTAAAAATTGTCACAATTGAAGATTTTCATATTTTAATTAGGCTTAAGTTCATCAAATTAAATTTTCATTTAATTATTTTAATTGAAGGAAGGAATTAACAACATGAAATGAAATAAAATTGTTTTTGATAATTCTTGAATGACCCGTGTTCATTGAACTCTCGGGTCGAATTTACATGTTTCGAGAATAACAACATTCCCATCATCAGAATTCTTTGGGTTCTACCATTTGCGCCACTGCACACACAATTTTTACGATTGTTTTTGTAATTTTTTTTACAAAAATATAAAGATCAAACTGATCTGTATCGACACATCAGCACAAACACATAATACTTCCTCCATTATTGTGATGTAGGTATAACAGTTTCACAAAATGTAAAATTGTTTGCACGATTAATGAAAAATATCACAATTTTTACGATTTTTTTTTCTTTTTTTTTTAATATTCTTTTAACAAAAAGTCAACGATCAACTAGAACTGCATCGACACCACCATTTCCATACATTTTGATGTAAAAAGCCGTTGTGAAATATAATCTATTTTACCTTTGTTTGGTATACTTCCATTTAATTTCAAAATTTTTGTGAACAGAATATTAACAGTAAAAGAAAATTTAAAATGCAAACAATAAAACGAAAGAACCAAAAATTAAAAATCTTCTTTTTCATTGATTCTGATGTATTGCATTAACACACATGTCCACAACATCTTTCGACCAAAATTAGAGATTTTATTAATAAACAACCCTATCTACAAAATAGTATACAATAAACGCTAATAGACATAACTAACAGTTTTCATTATATGCAACATTGTTATTTGTCAAAACCACTGGTAGGGTTTACAAAAAAAAAATAGAAGAAAAATTAATTATAAACAGTTTAAGGCAATTTATCAATTTACCATTTTAAATAGTTTTTTGCTTCTCCTGTAAAAATTTCAAAATGTTAGATAGGGCCTTTTGCGTTTTAGGTAACGATTTGAAGTTCCTGCCGTTGATTTTATTACGGGCTTTGTTAATTTTTTAGAGATTTTACCTGAAGTTTCATAATTTTTTTTTTTTTTAAGTTTTTTTTTAGGTGAAAAGTGTCTTTTGTATGGAAAAATTAAATTTTTAATGGAGAAGTGCGAAGAAAAGTCCCAAATATCAGAAAAGTTGCCAGTATTTTATAACACCTTGTTACAAAATTTTTTCTGTTATACCAAAAATTTCTCCAATTTAGCAAAAAGTTCCCACTCGCTAACAAAAAATTCATCTTTGCCCAATAAAATTCCTTTGTAAACTAAAAATAGCTCATTATATTTGCTATTTATTTCAAACTTGTTACATTGCCCTAGTAAAATGATTTTTTTTTTTTTGTATCCAGCATGTTTTTATCTCCGGCATCAATCTTAATTTTTACCTTTTCAAATGTAAATGTCTGCCCTTAATATGGGTCATAACTCAAGCGAAAAAAAGCAAAAATAAAAAATTATTCCACATAAAATTAAAGACTACCCACATACAAAATTACACACCGAAGGAGAATCCTTAAGCACACACAGCCTCTCAGTATCAGAAACATAAACGGAATGTTTTATACTCATCAGCATTGAAATAAACAAAATAACTAAAAAAAAAAAAAAAAACATTAAATGCATGAATTTTTTATACAATATTTTCATTATAATTTTAATATTTGATTTTATAAATTTTTTTTTTTTTGTTTCGATGGTTTATTCGTTCATTATGATTTCGTTTGTAATTTTTTTGTTTTCTAGTTTTCTATGACTTCTTTTGTGGCACAAAGGAATCCTTATTTCAAAAGCATCTTCCCCCCGCATTCATTCAGTATTTTAGTATTCCAGCTGGGCTCGACTCTCGAACCTCCCCCCTCCCGTCTTTCCTGTTTGCCCAAAACCGTACTCACATTCAACATGCCGCATTTTTTTTTTTGCTACTTTATTTTTTACGCATTCACTTTGAATGTTGTTGATGTTGTATGTTTGTAATGGCAACCAACTACTTCATTATACAAGTGCTGCATAAAAATCAAAGAGAATTTTTTTTTGCAATTATTGTTGTTTTTGTTGCGGTGTATTTCTTTTTTACCTAAACGTATACTTAAATAATATTTGAAAATATAAATGCTATACGTGTGTGTGTGTTTGGATGGATATGTGTGGTGGATTGGTAACTGGGTTAAGCAGTCAGTCTCTCATATCCTTTTAGACATATGTATATGTAAACCTATTAATATAATGGCATTTTCCACTCTCGAAATCTTTCAATGGCTTTTAAGTGGGAAAACTATAAGAAATATTTGTTGCAACTGCATTTAATATTTATGTCAACATCTTGTCAAAATAATATATTGATATTTTTGTTCGTTTTTTACGAGGTCAAGATGTACATTTTTGTTGTTTTATGGCATTGTTTTGAGCTAAACAACACCTTTTCATGATTTTAATTTAAAAAAAAAAAAAAAATTTCTTTCATTCAATGATTTTCAAAAAAAAAGTCAACCTCTTTACACAAAAAGTAATCCTTTTTACACAAAAATGCACGTTTTTTAAATGTCACAGTTTTTAAACAAAACAGTCACATTTTTAAGCAGAAGCCCGCATTGTTTACACAAAAAGTTACACCGTTAATTAATAAAGTTGCATTATTACATACAGAGAGTCACACGTTTTACACAAAAAGTTATCCCTTTACGCAATAAGTCACATTTTTTAAACAAAAATCAAATTTTTTAAACACAAATGATCGCTTTTTACATATAAAGTTGCAATATAACATATTTACCACAAGGAGTTAACATCTTACAAAAAGTATGGGTTTTTATCCAAAATGTCTGGTTTACATGCTACCAAAAACCTTTTGCGTTTTTACCATGTCTTTCCAAACATATATGCTTTTATGTCTAATCTTCTTTATATACATATTAAAAAACCTGAAAAATCATACTAACAAATATGAAAACTCGTTTCGTGTCCGTTTGGCAACCCCGTGTTTTTCTCTAACCCGATTGCCAAAACAAACGTGTTTGTTAGACATGGCTGAAAAGACATCGTGTAATTTAGCCTAATACTACATGGCATATTTATTATAGAAAAAGTCATACTTTTAGTCACAAGTTTTCTACAAAGTTAATTGTAAAAATTGCGTCGTAAAACAAATGCGTATTATATTATTAATACGGTAATAAAAACACATTTCCTCTTTGTAAACTGAATCACAAATTTAACATAAAATAAAAAAAAAATTTAAAAACAATTATGTGTGTTTTTGGCCAAATAAACTACAAAAAAATAACAGATAACAAATTCAAGTGTTTGATTTCCAAAACACAATAAGAAAAAAAAATACAAACAAGATAATACTACCGAATATTGCCGAAAAAAACGCTAAATAAACAACCTTGCGAAGGTGGTTTTGCGGCGTCTATAACGGCGTTCAAAATAACACCGTAAATTTCTTAACAAAACCGTTATCATTTTGTGTTAGAAATCGAACCACAACTACATTTTAGTCACTAATTTTGGTTGGACGATTGCACGCGCTGAAAGCAACGATAAGATACGTTTTCAAGTAGCTTTAGATTAGACAAGTCTTTGAAAGCAAAGAGAAATCTTTTAATTTTTACGAGTTTTTCTTTGATTATACATGAATGTGTTACCGCGTGATTTAAGAGTGAATGAATAAATTAGATTTGACTATTGGTTTTTATCAGAGATAAGAAAATTTCTATTTCATCTTCTAGGTAAAAGAAAATACCACCAAGCAACTTAAGTTTATTTAGTAAAACGAGGGTTGTACTCAAGTTTTTGTCTTGAAGTTTGTCGCCTACTTAAATCTTCTATAGAAAATTCAACTAGCTGTTAAATTAAATGTATCAGCTACTTTATTTTTTTATAGGACTTTTATCAGCTACTTAAATTTTGTATAGAAAATATATCTGCTTCTATTGAAAAGGTTTATGCTACTTAAATTTTTGGTAGAAATGTACACAGCTACAAAAATTGTTTATAAAGACTTTATATCTAAAGGAAATGTATTTGTTACTTAAATTTCCTATAGAAAATTGTGCGGCTACTTGAATATTTCATAAAAAATTTATTCGATACTTGTATTTCTTATAGAAAATTGAACAATTTTTACATGAAATTTTATCGGCTATTTTTTTTTTTTTTTTTTTTTTTTTTTTGTATAATATTTATTAGTTACTTTTTTCTATAGAAAATTTTACGACTTCCTAATTCGGCTACAGAAAAAGTCACGGTTTTTTAATTATTCTATAGAAAATAAATGGTTTAATTTTCTTAGAAAATTTTACGTCTGATTGAATTTTTTATAGAAAATTTATCGGCTACTTAATTTTTTTATAGAAAATTTATCGGCTACTTGATTTTTCTATAAAAAAGTTTTGGCTACTAAAATTTTCTTTAGAAATGTGCATAGCTACAATAATTTTGAACAAAAATGTTATGCCTACTTAAAATTTGTATTAAATATTGATCGTCTCTTTAACTGTTTTACAGATAATTGAACGTCTGCTTGAATTCTTTGTACTCAATTGATGGATACTTGAATTTTCTATGGAAAAGTTCTATAGAAATTTTATTGACTTTTTTTTTATAAATTTTTTAAGCTACTTGTTTTTTTCTATAGAAAATTTTACGACTTCTTAATTCTTCTATAGAAAATTTCACGGCTGTTTAATTATTCTATAGAAAATAAATGGTTAAATTATCTATAGAAAATTTAACGTCTAATTGAACTTTCTGAAAAAATTTAATTCAATTGCCTTTTAATTTTTTTTATAAAATTTGTTATTTATTGCTTACTTTAATTTTTTATGAAATATTAATCCGCTACCTAATTTTTTTTATTGATTATTTACCTCCGTCCTAAATTTTTTATTCAACATACAATAAAAATCTACTAAAATTTCGAGTAGCCGGCTAAAAAAAAAAAAAAAAATTTATGTAGCCGACAAAATATCAATAGAAAGTACAATAATAGTTACCGATCAATTATTGATTTAAAATTATAGTAGCCTACAAAAACAACCCTCGCTTTTTCATGCACAATGATTTGTATGAACTTAACAACTAACTGATCCAGCAAGAAACCAACAAACCAGTCAGTCAAACTAACCAGTTGAACGAAGTCAAACCAACCACACAGCCCAAGCAACCAACCAACTAACCAATAATCATTGCACGTTATCTTAAGCGGATGCTAATTTAATTGATTATTATGTTTATATTTTTGAAGCTGATATATTCTTTCAATACCTGACCACCATCTCCCCCACTGAACGCAACTACAGCTATTCAAGCAAAACTTGTTTCATATCAATGTCTACGAGTAGGCACAGTATGAGTTCGATGTTTGCTACTTATTATTTTTGTTACAAACCAACCTCTTAAGCACTTCAAATTTTGTAAAGATTCATATAGAGTTCCACTAATTCGTCTCTGACTCATGCACAATTTTATGTTTTTAATACTTTTAATTTGTATGTATGTTTTCGCCACTCAAGCACATTATCAGTATCACTTTAATAAAATCTGTGGGTACAAATCCCCCTTGCAACTACTCTTTGCCCCTTACTCAAACTCTCGAGAAGATTCTGCTACAACTGACTCAATGTTAAATAGATTTTGATTTACCGGTCATACCAGGTTACACAGAATTTAAAATTCATGGCTGGTTACTCTAGTTAATAAAATATATCGTTGGTCTCAAGTAGAAAGGCCCTAACTCAAATAATTGTAACTGTATAGGAGAAGGTAAAAACATAACAGAAACTGTATGTATTATAATGTAAACTTGCTCATACAACTGCTTGTAAAGCCGTTATTCTTTACAACAATGTAATGAATTTTTGTGACGAGATGTATTTGTGTAAAATTTATTGGAATAACTGGAAAACTCACTTTCGTAAAAAATGCGAGTTAGGGCCTTTCTACTTGAGACCATCGATATGTAAGTTGGTGCTGCTGTTTCTTGCAATATTTTCCCCTTCTGCTCTGTCTCTCTCTCTCTCTCTCTCTCTCTCTCTCAAGGTTTTTGATTAATAATTTCTTATACATAGAAATGAAAACCAAAATAGCGGTTCTTATCTTTCTCTGCGAGAAACTTAAATAGTTAAAGCAAAAGCACATCATCTGTCGATTGTATGCTGCTGTTATTGTTGTTATTACCAGTTGTTTGGCTGTTTGGTATTGATGTGGCAGTTGAAACAACAGTAGCTGTGTTTCCAATGATGCGTGTTGGTTGTATGTCTTTCCTTTAGATGTCTAAAGAATTTATGTCTTATGAACATTAGTGGGCTTCACCCGCAAACACGCAGTATAAGAGCTATTGACACCTAAAAGCAGAACTGTAAAACTATGAGGAAATTTATTTAAAAAAAAAAACGATTTTCTTTTAAATTATGAAGGAAGCTTAAGCATTTATTGCAAAAGCAAGCAAACAATTTCTCTTATCTAGAAAAGTTTAATAGCTTCACAAAAAATTAAGTTATCCTTGAACTCTCTTTAGAAAATTGAAGTAGCCCTGAATTTTTTTATAGAAATGTAAGACGATTCGAAACTTTCAATAAAAAATTCAAGTATCCTAGAAATTTTCTATAAAAAATTAGAAAGCAAAAAATATTTTTACAGAAAAATCTAGTAGCCCAGAGGTTTTCTACTGATAATTTAGGTAACCTAAAAATTTGTTTTAGATAATGCCTGGAAATTTTTTTAGAAAATTCATGTTACCAAAAAAATATTCTAGAAAAATTACGTAGCCTATATATTAATATAAGTAATCTAAAGACTTCCATTTAAACTTTAAGCAACCTAAATTTTCCAAAAAAAATATAAGTAGCGTAAGAGCTTTCAATAGAAATTTTAACTGTGCTAGAGATTTTCTGTAGAAAATTTAAGTAGCATTAATATTTTCTATAGAAAATGTAAGTAGCTTAGAATTGTTTCATATAAAATTTAACCAATGGAAACTTTTTAATTTAATTAGTCTTAAAATATTCCCTAGAAAATTCAAGTAGCCAATTAATTTTTTTAGAAGATTTAAGTAAAAAATAAATTTTCTGTGAAAAATTCAAGTAGCCCACAATTTTTTTTTTTTTTTTTAATTTAAAATTTTAAAAATTGATTTAGCCGACATTTATAAAAAACGAGTAGCCCAAGACATTATCTATAAGATTAAAGTATTTTATTTAATAGAAAAATTAAGTAGTCAATAACATTTCTATAGAAAATTTTAGTAGCTATAATCAGCTACTTTTTTCTATAAATAATTTAAGTGGCCAGCAATTTCTTTTTAGGAATTTAAGTAGTTAACACAATTCTATAGAGAAAATCCAGGTAGCCGAATTTTGTTTTATGAAATATGCCAGAATCCGATTAATATTTTCTAACAAATTCTGGTAGCCGGTAAATATGCTGTAGAAAATGAAAGAAGCTGATTTATTTTCTATAGAAAATACAAGTTGCCTATGACATTTCTATACAAAAATTCAAGTAGCTGTTAAATATAATAATGTTAAATCCATCAATAACAAATAGTTGAATTGTCCTCTAATTAGATCATTAAATGATTTTAATGTATTCAATTCAATTCAATTTATTTCTTATAAAATATTGTTACAGCTCAATTTTATATAATTAGTTGTAAAGAGTTTAAGATTAGTATCTTTTTCTGCTTAATTATAATAAATTTCGATTAGTTATCATATACATATATGTATATTGACAGAATTATATTGGAGGTAAAAATGTAGCAAAAACCTATTTAAACCCCTTTTTTCATTTTATTTTTATATTTTTTTTTCGATTTTTTATATTTTAATGTATTAAATTATAAATACATTGTGAAGCTTGATGTTTCCAAATCAAATTTTGAAGAACTTTTATTACATAATATTAAATATTTGTAAATACTTAAATCCATAGACTTAAGAAATAAAAAGAAAGAACTTATTCTTTTCAACATTTCATCTTTTGAACGTTTCGATATGTATTTATGTTTTGCCTCTGTATATCTTTATTTGTTAAGGATTACTCCCATATGCAGTATCAATGTATTTGTTTCACTTATTGTGTTACAGTTTATTGCAATTTTCAGTTGCGGTTTAAATTTATTCTCTGTCAATGAATTGAAAATCATTTGGATTTCCTTTTGCCAGTATTCTTTCCTGTTTCGCCGATGTTTTCTGTCTGCATGTCGCTGCTTTTCTTAGTGAGATAATAGATGATCAATAGCCAAGCGATCAATGTGTGGTTGTCATCATTTATTATAGACATTAGAGTTTATACAGAAAACCACTTTAGATAAATCGAATTATATTTAATGATACTTATATGTGCTATTTATTAATGCTTGCAATTTTTTTCTTTTTTTTTTTTGTTTTGTTTATTTTTTAACTTTTTTACAATTAAATCTAAAATTACAAAAAGAATATTGCTCCCCAATGGGAACTTAATATGTGTGTAAGAAATTCAGTTAGTTGAAAATTATTAGAAGTTACGGAAAATTGATAACTGTGGTAGGGAACAAGAATTATTTTGAATTTTTTGTTGTAGTGCAAAAAAATGTTAAAAGCTACTAGAGTTGAAATGATTTTTTAACTGAATCAACAATTGAGTTTGAGTTAAAATTTTTACCAAAAAGTTTAAAAAACCCTAAAATTTTCTATTAAAAATTTAAGTTTGTTTAGGGAAATGCAAATATTATTTAAAAGTAGGGAGCAATTTTTAAAGAAAATTCAAGTAGCCGATAAATTTTCTATAAAAATTTCAAGTAGCCGATAACTTACCTAAAGATAATTCAAGTAGCCATATATTTTCTATCAAAAAGTCAAGTAGCCGGTTAATTTTCTATAGAAATTTTAAGTTGTCGATAAATTGTCTATAGGAAAATTTAAGCAGCCTCTAAAATTTTCATACAAAATTTAAGTAGTCTATGTTTTTTTTAAGGAAAATGCAAGAAGCCTCATAATTGTGTATTAATATCAAATAGCAGATACATTTTCTATAAAAAGTTAAACTAGACGACTAATAATCTATATGAAATTTAAGTAGCCATTAAAATTTCTATAGAAATTTCCAGTAGAAAATAAATTTCCTGCCAAAAATTTTAGGTAGCTAAATAATTTTCAGTCTTAAATTGCAGTTACCGATAAATGTTCTTTCATAAATATATGTAGTCGCCATAACAACTGTTTTTAAGATTTATGTAGTTCTAAACATAAACTTTTTTTTTTTGAATACCTGTATATCTTCATCAAATTATCAAATGCTTCCAATCTAACACTCAATATCATGTAATTACCCATTATTTTTTCACAAACGTCACGAAGAAGAATTCGCGTTGTATACTAGACCCACTATTAAAGAATAGAAGACTGGCAGCCATAATTATGTTTCATTGTTTTTATTGCGGAAAATTGACCAATATCTATCTAATCATAACATTGCACCCAGTGGAGTTGAAAACACAACATGGCAGTGGCAATTAATTAAGGCGCCCTGTCGCCAACTTTTGTGGTCATAATTACACAACAATAACGACAGCTACAACAGCAGCAACAACTACAACTATCAATATTTATTCGGCCAAGTAAATGTGGCAATAAATTCGTAAGGCATTGCAACACTTAACAGCCACCTAAACATTCATTTCTATAAATACAGTAGGACTAGAAGACATACAAACATACATATAGAGCTAGAGCTATGCCTACTTTTAGGAAATTGTTGAGCTTCAAGTTGTTTTTCAATCTATATTTGAATTGACTTGGGACGGGACTTAATAAGCTGAATTTAAATCTTCTAAAAAAAGCTGTTTGTATTTATTTCTACAGTAGAATTTTAACTAAGAAGCATTTCTCTCTTCAGCTGCCATTTTAGTGTTTAGTGAAATAATAAAGTGGCATACATTTTTTGTGGCATTAAGTTTGAGCAACACGCATCTATTTCACTTACCTGCCATGTTGTTGTGTGTTTGCACTTGTATGGTGCGATGTCTTAGACATGAACTTCCCTTTTTAGAATCACAGACAAGCAAATAACAACACGATAACAACTGTCGTGCTTTATAATGTACAAAAAGAACAGATGCTTAAAAGAATGAAATCCTCGAAAAGATTAAAGTTATATTTAATTATAAATATCTTTAATTATTTAAGCTTGAGGTCTTTTTATTTATAAAAAATGTTATATTTATTTATTTTTTCAATATTTCGCTAACCTTTGGTTAGCATCTTCAGAAAATTAACAAAATTTTATATAACGAAAAAACAAACAATTACAAAATTATGAAAAAAATTATTTGTCATAAATTAAATTCAAAAATCATAAAAAATTTCATAAACATAATAACAAAAAAATAAAATATAACTAATGTATAGCAATTCATATAAACTTAAAAAATTTCTTATATATAAACCTAATTCAAAAAACTATATTTACAATAATAAAAATAAAAATAAAAATTTTTTAACTAAACTTATTTTTATCTTACATACTTATTAAAACATATTTAAACCAATTGTTACGTTTTTACTTTAATAAAACGCGTTTAGGTTTATTCCCTTTATAATAAACCTTTGAGTTCTTTTAATTGCAAATCAAAATAAATACACACACGAATTCAACTTAACAAACTTTATTGAAATTAATGTTCACAAAATTTAACCACTATTGTAAGTATCGATTTGAACCGTTTAATGTATCCAATCAAACTAAACTAAACATTTATAAGTTAGCCTGTATTTATAGTTCAAAACTATTCCTAGTTGATTCAAGAACCGTCTAGTAGTTTCTAGAAAATTGTGTTCGAATTATTTTAAATCTAAAGTCTACAATTACAATTGCTAGAAAATTTAGTTGCAGTGGCGTTCATAAAAATAGTAACTAATATGACATAAAACTATAATTAACAAGATAACTTATTACTAAAACCATAAATAATTCTTAGACAAATCTGAAAGCCAGATACGATCGAGCGTTAAATTCGGAAGGCTTTACAGAAGGCCAATTGGTTTTACTTTTTAATCCACAACGCAAGAAAGGATTATCTCCCAAGCTGCAGACTCATTGGGATGGACCATATAAGGTGATAAAGAAACTGAATGATGTGGTGTATCGAATTCAGAAATATAAGAGTCCAAGATCAAAAATGAAGGTGGTACATTTAGAACGACTAGCCCATTATGGAAACGGAGAATCTGAGCCTATTCGGGACGAACAGACTTAAGTGGAGGGCAGTGTTACGAAAATAGATTTGTCTAAGAATTATTTATGGTTTTAGTTATAAGTTATCTTGTAAATTATAGTGTTCAAAACTATTCCTAGTTGATTCAAGAAACGTCTAGTAGTTTCTAGAAAATTGTGTTCGAATTATTTTAAAATAACTTATACATTTAAATTTAAAGTATGCAATTATAATTGCTACAAAATTTAGTACAGTGGCGTTCATAAAAATGGTAACTAATATGACATAAAACGTATAATTTACAAGATAACATAACTAAAACCATAAATAATTATTAGACAAATCTAATTTCGTAACAATATTAAATATTTCTTTCAGAAAAATATTTAATAAAGTTAAGTGTTTATAGAAAATTATTCGGTTAAGTTCCCATAGAAAATATTTGATAAACTTTAGTTTCTGTAGAAAGGTCGATAACATTTTGTCGAGATCTTAATTGTTTAAGAAAATTATTCAAATAATTTGTTAATTTAAAAAAAATTTGGACTGTTAATGGTTTTTAATCCAAAGTTTTGATATTTTAATCAGGCTTAAGTTCATTGAATTTTATTTTCATTAAATTATTTATTCAAAAATTAAATTAAATAAATCATAAAATATAAAAGTTTTTCTTGTCTTTGAAAATTTGAATTTTTACTCAATTTTGAGTTTTAAAATTTATTTTTTATTTTAAAAGTTTTCGTCATCAGCTAACGTTGATGAAAATAAGAGCGTAATTTGAATACACATAAAAAAGTTATATGCTAAAGTGTAAATGAGCTTCGTCGACTCTAGGGTTAAAAAAAATTATTCGATTCTTTTTATTTTAATATTTATCAAATACATAATTTTAATTTTAAAGATTCGTTTCTCATTCGAATATTTTTATTTCTTTTTAAGACGAATTATTTGATTTTATTAAAAAATTTATTTTAATAAAATTTTTTTTTACAAAATTGGTTTTTTTTTTTTTTTTTTTTTTTAAATTTGTCAAATAATTTGATAATTGATTTTTTGAGTTTTATATAAAAAGTGTTATTTAATTAAGATAAAAGTATGGTAGCACTACTAAATACAAAAAAATATCATAAAAAAAGTGTAGTTAGTGTAGTACCACCTTGTAGGTCTCAAAAAACAGCTGGTTCTTATTACTTTGTCTGTTGTTTTTGTATTGTTGTGATATTGAGGCCACCTTGCTAAGTTAATCCAATGGAAACTTAAGTTGAATTTAAATGTACCACATCGGTGACTTAAGTTTCATTTAAGTGTTTAGTGAAGAAGAGAATTTTGTATTTAAAACGATTTTAAACATAAATGTGTTTTAATTTCAATCCTGAAAATTGGCCATTAGTCACATTACAATTTAAAAAGCTTGTATTCTTTAATAGTCTTATTCCTTCAATATTTTGAAGGAATATACTATCACAATTTTTTTTTTTTTTTTTTTTTTTTTTTTTTTTTTTTAGGAAATTATTCGAATAAATGGTTTTTCTCTAGAAATATATTAAAATAATTTAATTTTCTAAATAAGAATTTTTTAGTTTGATTTTTTTAAAAAAATTATTCAATATTTTGGATACATTTAACAAATAATATTAATATTTGGATTACATATCTTAAAAAATTAATTAAATAATTCCATTGATTTGCTGTTCTTAAAAAATTCTTCGTATCTTTTGATTTCTTGAAAAAAATCTTTGGAAAAATTAAGAATTCCTTACAAATTAAAAAAAATATTTCCTTTGTTTAAATTAAATTAATTTTTCTCCGAATAATTTGATTTTTTTTGACAAATTTATCGATATTATCTATTATTTGCCTTTTAAAGAATTCATCAATTTGCAAATCTGTTTTTCTAACTATTTTCACACACTGGCACTTGCCAAGCAGCCGCATGTTGTAATAATTGCAACAGCAACATTAATATACAAAATCCAATAACAACAACATAAAAGAACTGTCGGCTCTTGTGATTGTGCAATAGTGATCCATCTGAAAACATTCTTAAAAACTAACGAACATTTATTGAAATCAGCTTGCAGCAATGCCAAACATTTTAAACATAAAATTCACCTGCTGCAATTGATGGCTCGGCTGATATCTTTCCATGCTGCTCTTTTCCACCATGAACATATCAGTTATTGCATGAACATGCACATGTCCATGTAAATGTTGTACGCGTGTTTGTTTGTGCTGAGATTTTAAGGCATTTGAAGAAGATGTTTGTTGCTGACTGTCAGTCAGTCTTTTGGAATTGAATGTTGCGCATGCCAGGCACGCACTGTGTAATGCGACATATTATTATCTTTGCTGGAAAATCTTTCAGTTAAGTATCGCTTTATGTTTTCTCAAATAAAAATGCGACTTGGGCAATCTAAACTAAAGATAAGGTTAAATAAGTATGTGTTGTGTTTGAATGTGTCTGTTGAAATATTCATTGACAGTTTTAAGTATTGCTTATGCAAAAAACAAAAGATTTTCTTTTCTTAGTTTGTTTTTGTATCGAGGTAGACTAGACTTGTGTCTCCTGCCCCAACCAAAACGCTAAGGCGTGTCATTATCCCCTTTAGGAGCAACAGATACTATTCTTAAGATACTTAAGTACTCGTTTTATTGTTTTATGCTTTCAAGTTGTTGTTCTGTTATTTGTGCTCGTAGACGCCATCCTTAAATGCATAATTTACATGCTGCAAGGTCTGCAGCAATTTGGCTGGCTGTTAGTTTTACAAATTTTCCTTAAATAATGAACGGCGTCAACATTTTTCTCCTCAGTCTCTAACCAAATTGTCTGTCTGGCTGTCTGTTATAGTGTGGCGGCAATTTATTTACATACAAATCGAAATTATTAAAAAAAAATCGATCATATTCTGCTTAAAATCATGGAAAAAATATTCAAGTTTAATGTCTTTTAAAATGAAAGAAAACCTCATTTTGAAACTCTATTTTAGAAGACTGCCGATACACAGTGCTACGCTAGTACAAAAATTGTTTAAAAATGTCTTTTCTCAAAGTCATATTAATTGCGTAATTTGTTTAAAGTTATTCGAATTATTTTTTTAAAGAATACCAAATTTGTTAAATAATTTTCCAAAGATAATAAAATTCTTCTAAGTATAACCAATAATTAGAAAAATTTTGTATTTATATAAATATTAATTTTTTTTAATCAAATTTGGTGCCCTAAGCAGTCTTGTTGGCAGTGATCAAGGCTATAAGCGGGAGGGTTGCCGGTTCGATTCCCGCCAGAGACTGGGGTGTTTCACTACAACGGGCTGACGATCTAAGTAACTATTGCTTGGTTAATTAAGTTAGATTTTATTGGTAATTGTATTTGTAACTCCTTTTAAATAAATTATTAAATCAAATTATTTGAAAATTTTCTATAGAAAATCAAATTATTTGAATAATTTTGTAAAATACATAAATTATTAATTATAAGTTATTAATTAGTATTAAATTTTTCAAGTTTATCGAATATTTTATTTAAATAATTTTCTTAGTATTAAATTTTTCGAGTTCTTCGAACATTTTTTAAAAGAAAACTTAATTATTTAAAAAAATTTCTTAAGAACATAAAAATTATTAAAAAAAATATTCTTAATAAAATAAATTTATTCGAGTTACTAAAAAAAATCCAATTTTTAACATACTTATTTATTAAAATGGCTATAAAAAAATTGAATTATTCGAATAAATTAATACATAAACTTATATTCGTATAATTTCCTTTGAAAGCCCATTAAAATCAAATAATTTCCCATGTTAATTTGTTATAATCGAATAATTTCCTATTAAAATGTAATATAATCGAATAATTTTCCATAGGAACTTAATATAATCGAAGAGTTCTTTATATAAACGTGTTAAAATCGAATCCTTTTTATTGAAAATTTTTTAATTTAAAATGTTCTATATGAACTTGTAATTTTCTATAAAATTTTTATAATCGAATAACTTTAATAGAAACTTATTAAATTAAAATAATTAAAAAAAAATTTCTTGGAAACTTATTTTAATCGAATAATTTTTATAGAATTATTTAATAATCAAATATTTTTTATGGAAACTTATTATAATCGAAAAATTTTGTATTGAAATTTATTACAAGCGAATAGTTTTCTATAGAATAAGCAAATAATTTTTTATGAACTTTTTATAAACGAATAATTTTTATAAAAACGTATCATAATCAAAGAATTTACTAAAAGAACAAACGAATAACTTTCTAAATATTAGTCAAATTGTTTTCTATGAACTCTTTACAATCGAATCATTTGAATAGAAAAGTAATAAAATTTAAAAAAATTTTAGGAACTTATTACAAACGAATTGTTTTCTGTATTTTAATCGAATAATTTTTTTATAAACTTTTTATAATCGAATAATTTTTATAGAAACTTATAATTAAAAATTTTTAATGAAAACTTATTATAGTGGATCATTTTTTTTTAGAAACTTATAGCCTATTTCCGATGTGCGAAAGAATTCTTTCTGTCGTATAACTACATTGAAAACAAAAACAAATTTTTAGACTTTGTTTTTGTTTTGAATGTAGTTATGCGAACGAAAGAATTCTTTCGCACATTGGAAATAGGCTATTATTATAATCGAATAATTCATTGTGGAATTTTTTATAATCGAATAATTTTATATACGAACTTAATTTAATCGATTAGTTGTTTATAGAAAATTGTAATCAAAAATTTTTTTAACTAATAATAATCGAATAATTTTTTATAGGAATGTATTAAATTGGATAATTTGCTTTATTATAATCAAACAATTTTTTATGAACTTTTTCATATTCGAATTATTTTTTATAGAAACGTATTATAATTGCAAAGAATTTGCTATATTAACTAATTGTAATCGATTAGTTTTGTATACACTTTTTATAATCCAATAACTTTTATAGAAACTTTTTATAATCGAAATTTTTCTTTAGGAATATATAACAATCGAATAATTTTCTATGTTTTAATCGAATAATCTTCTATAAATCGAATAATTATAATCGAATAATTTTTATAAGAATGTATTAATATCGAAAAATTTTTTAAAGGAATTTATTGCAATTAAATAATTTTCATACTGTAGTTATATATAATATTTTGATCGAATAATTTTTATAGGAATTTTTTATAATCCAATAATTTTCTATACGAACTTATTATAATCGATTAAGTTTTTTTATAGAAAGTTATTTCAAATAATTGTTTTTAGAAACTTTTTATAATCGAATAATTTTTTATAGTCTTATTATAATCGAAAAAAATTTTACAATTTTTTATATTCGATTATTATTTTTTATATAAACTTATTGTAATCGAATTATTTTCTATAGCAACTAATTATAATTCAATTATTCGTTTAGTTGTTTTAGAAGAATTTAGTTCTTAATACATATTTTAGATTGCTTGGTTACGGTGTTTCACCCTTAAACATCAGTCATTAAATGTATGCATGCCTGATAATTTAGTTGCATGAGTGGCTCTTTGGCTAGTTGCATAAAAGCGTTAAAAGCTTTATTCTATATTTTGTTTTTGTGTACAGGCTGCTGCTTGTCGTTTCTTTTTAATCTTTTCTAACATGCTGTTGGTGTGTTTTTGGATCTAACCAAGAATTTTTTTGTTTCTACAATATTGGCGCCAAATATGCTGGGAGCATTCATTCATTTACTGAACTCTTCATCATCTTCACCAGCTAACAAATGCATTTTATTCGTTTACCGCCCTGTCTTTCTTTTTTCATTGTTTCAAAATCCTTTAAAAACTTCTAAGATTATTTATTTTTATGCAACTATTAACTAGAAAATTTTAAGTGTTAATTTTCCTCATAAATGCTTAAAAGAAAGTAAATAAATTTTATTATTTGAATGCGAACTTTTGACTTTTTGTAAAAAAAGGAATTGCTTGGTTAGGAATTAAAACTGCTTAAATATTTAATTCTTAAACAATAAGGCTAGATAAACTGTCTTAAAAATAAAGTAAGGCGATATATTTTTTATAGAAAAGTTAATTAGCCGCTTGATTTTTTATAGAAAATTTTGGTAGCCAAATAATTTTCCATAGAAAATTCAAACAGTCGGTATATTTTCTATAAAAGATTTGGGTAGCCCGTAAATTTTCTATAAAAAATTTAAGTAGCTAATAAATTTTCTATAGAGAATTCTGGTAGCCGAATAATTTCTTTTAAAAATATGTATATAAAAATAAAAAATTTAACTAGCCAATAAATTTTCAATAGAAAATTTTGGTAGCAGTTAAACTTTCTATAGCAAATCAAAAAAGTTTATAAATAGGTTGCGGAAAATAGTGGTAGCCAGTAAATTTTCTATAGAAAAGTAGCTAATAAATTTTCTAAAAAAAAAATTAAGAAGCTAACAAATGTTCTATTAAAAATCGTAGTATCCAATCATTTACCTATATAAAATGGAGATAGCTTTTTATTTTTCTATAAAAATTGAACTGTCCGTTAATTTTTTATGGAAAGTCTAAGTAGCCGATACATTTTCTATAGAAAATCAAAGTTGCCAATAACTTTCTATAGAAAATTCAAGCAGCCAATGAATTTTGTATAAAAGAACTCAGTAGCAAATACATGTTTAACACAAAATGGCCAGTAAATTTAGTATTGAAAACCTAGGTAGCTGAAAATGTTTTCAAGAAAATCTACGAAGCCAATAAATTGTCTATTGAAAATTAAAAAAAAAAGCCAATAAATTATTAATAGAAAATTTAACTAGTCAATAAATTTTCTATTGAAAATCTAAGTAGCTGATAAATTTTCAAAAGAAAATAAAAGTTATCTAAAATTTCAATGGAAAATCGGAACAAATCTAGTTTATCGACGCAGCTGCAAATAAAAAAAAAAAAATAGGTACCTAGGGTGATAGAAAATGGAAAAATAAGAAGAAAAATTAAATAAAAAAAAATTGGCGCAAACGCTTAGTTTTCGAGTTATGGACGGTTAAAGTTTTCATAAAAATATGCGATTTTCCACTACAATTCTAAACGTATATGGCCAATACTGTTACCAGAGAAAAAATATGTTTATATATGGTCACCTCCAACAAAACTATTTTAAAAGAATAATTTAAAACATATTATGTTTAATTTAATCATACTTTTGTCACCGACAAACATATTATGGTTAAATTTGTGCTCCATCAAGTAGCCACAACCGTATTATGGTTGCCTCCAAACATGGTTTGTTTAATAATAACTAAAATATGCTAAATACTTATAATAGCATGATTGGTTTTCAACCAAAGCAGGTTGCTCTTGGAAAAGAGGAAATTACTATTGTTAATTAAAAAACAAATTATTGTCATATTTAACCAAAACGTGTTTAAAGAAACCCTAATATGGTTGTGGCTTCTTGATTAAGGCCCAATTTAACAATAATGTGGTTGTCGGTGACAATAATATAGTTAAATTAAACATAATATGTTTAAAAAATGTCTTTAAAAATAGTTTTGTTGGAGGTGACCATTTTTAAAAATGCTTTTTCTCTGCGTGTGGTATCATTTTAAAGCTCTTGAATAGATTTTTCTAAA
Source organism: Pollenia amentaria (assembly GCA_943735925.1). NCBI lineage: Eukaryota > Metazoa > Arthropoda > Insecta > Diptera > Polleniidae > Pollenia > Pollenia amentaria. The sequence goes on along the minus strand of OX031007.1, from coordinate 199,611,552 downwards.
TATACATAATTTATTTCAAAATTTTAAACTCTTTAGCTCACATTATAGTTTTTTTTTTCATTTTACGTCGAAATGTTACGGAAGTGCACTAGAAAAGAATGTAGTTTATTTAAATAAAAGTGATATACAAATTTTGTAAAATAAAAAACACTAGCATCGCAAAAAAACTTCTTTGCATAGCCAGCCTTTGGCCGGACGTAAGGATCTTCTTCTCTATAGTATAACAAACACCGGTTTCGCTTACTAAAGCTTCCCTGCTTAGCCGGCTTTCGGCCAGACGCAATGATTTTCTCCCCTATTGTATAACTAATACCGGCTTCGCTAACTAAATTTTCTCTGCATAGCCGGCCTTTGCCCATGGGCAAGGATTCTCTCATCATTAGTATAACATAAATATAAAGAAGGTTTTACTTGCATCTTAATTAAAAAAATAAATACATAAATTCAACAATTAGAAAAAAATGAATAAATTTGTTTTTATGCTTACTAAAGAACTTTTGTATTTTTGCAAACTCGTCCCACTTCTTAATAAACAAAAAATATTCAAATAAATTCTGTATGTCCAGAAAGATCTAGTGAAAAGCTTTGAAATTATACCAATATTAGCCATATACGTTTGAAAATGTAGTGGAAAATCGCATTTTTATATGAAAACTTTAAACGACCGTAACTCGAAATCTAATTTTTTTATTTTTATTTTTTCTTCTTATTTTTAAATTTTCAATCACCCTGAGTACTTTTTTTATATTTGGAGCTGCGTCGGTTAACTAGATTTAAGCCGGAAAATCTTAGTAGCTTAAATATTCAATCGAAAATTCAATTAACTGATTATTTTCTTTCAAAAATTCTACTTTGCACTTTATCTAGGAAATGTTTTTGTTTTAATTTGAATTGCTTGTAAAATTATTATTCTCTTAATAACCTTTTTAATATTCCTAACATTCTCAACTACTGTTCTGCTACTTTTAACCTTAAAAACTGATTGATTTGGCTGATGATTAGTATAAATCTTAAGCATTTTATTGCAAGAGGGAAAAAGATATTTTTTTACCAGAAATTACGAAAAAAAGAGTCAAGAATACTTTTAGACAATCTAAACTAAAAACTAAACATTAAATTTAATAAAAGGTTTTACAAAGGCCATCAATTTTTATTATTAAAGCCGGCCGTATATTTATTGTATTGAATTAAAAAATAAAAAGTAATAAAGAAAGGCATGTTGCAGTTTATTGTTGTTTCTGTTCTACAATATTTTATTATAACTATTATTTTACTTCCTTGTTTGTTGTAAGTATGTTCTTTGTTGCTGCTACCCATTTTACCTCAAATGCAACAAACAACTAACTAATAATGTTAGTTGCTACTTTGTGATGACTTTGCAGCTACTTGTTGCAAAGCAGAAATTGTTGGCAACAAACTATATCACAGTTTACCCATCGATTGAATGGCCTTAAATATTATATAAATTTTGTTTCTTTTTTCTTTCGTTAGAATTGATAATAGTTTAGATTATTGACTAGCTTATAACTTATTAAGGTACATTCACATTGATGAAATATAGGAACTTGAAAGTTTTAGAGAAAATGTCTGCAGAACACTAAAGTAGCCGTCATCTTTTCTATATCAAATTAAAGTAAATATGCGACTTATTTTGTATGAAAACTTTAGATTTCTTATAAATTTTTGATCAAAAATTAATGAAACCGATAATTTGTTTCTATAAAACTTACAAACATTGATAAGTTTATAGTACTAAATTCAAGTAGCCAATAAATTTTTACTAGAAATTGTAAGTAGCTTAGAAAATTCCTTTACAAAATTTCATGTAACCGATAGTTATTTATATGAAACTTAATATTTTTCTTGAAAATTTAGTTAAACTTTTTAAGAAAAAATAATATCGCTTAAAAATTATCTATAAAAAATTTAAGTAGCCTTAATTTTATTCAAAAAATTTCAATAACCATTAAATTTTTTTTATAAATTTCTATTAAATATTTAAACAAAAAATGTCAGTAATGTTCGTGATCTAGTAAATAGAACAACCAAGCGAATAAATCCTGTTATCCTTTAAAAAAAAAAAAATCTTAAAATTTATATAAAATTGCAACAAATTATTCACATCATCTTCTTAACAATCATCATTTATATTGCTACCACTTCTACTCAAAATGAAATAAATAAAAAAACTATTCACATAAAGTATATTAGCAAACTATCTACCAAAGAAGATGATGATGATGATTAGAAATACTAAAAAAAAAATATTCATAAATTTCAAACCTAAAGTCAAAGAACAACAGCTAAAACCACAACTAAAAAAAACTAAAACAGCAGCCGTTTGTGCCAACATGCAACATATAATTATCAAGATTTACACCAAATCTTAGCTGTTGTACACGCGTTTGTTGTAAGTCGGCAGGCAGGGATTAAACGGATTAAAACGAATCCCTCCTTTTAGTAATTTCTATACACATAAACTTTATTTTAAAGCTTGTGGTGTTCTAGTCCAAGGTAGAAGAACAAAAAGAATTAAGTATACAAAAAATATATGAATTTTCCATATAAATTATAAGTCACCCATAAATTCATATAAAATTAAGTAGCCGGTAGATTTCCTTAAGAAAATCCAAGGAGCTGTTAAGTTTTCTATAGAAATATAAGAAGCCAATAATTTTTTTAAAGAAAGTCTAAGTAGCCGATTAAGTTTCTATATATATAATAAAAGTAGCCGATGGATTTTAAAATTAAGTAGCCTGCTGATATTCTACAGAAAATCTTATTAGGCGGTAGATTTTCTTCAGAAAATCAAATAAGGCGGTAGATTTTCTTCAGAAAATCTAAGTGTGCGTCAGTAGCCGACAAATTTTCTAAAGAAAATCTAAGTAGCCGGCATAATTTCTTTAGAAATTCTAAGTAGCCAGGTTATTTTTAATAGAAAATCGAAGTAGCCGATAGATTTTTTATTTAAATTTTAAGAAACCGGGTGAGTGTCTTATAAAAATCGATATAACTACTAAGCGGCCGGTATATATAAATCTTTTTTTTTTTTAACGAAGTAGCCGATAAATATTATTATATTATATAAATTAACGGCCTAAGTTATAAAAAATAAAGCATGTCAATAAAGGGTTTATTTTTTATAACTTAGGCCGTAAATTTTTATGTTAAATTCAACTGCACAATAAATTTTTCTATAAGAAATGTCAATGGTCATGATTTTTTTATAGAAAATCTAAGTAGGCGATTAATTTTCTAACAAAAATTCAAGTAGCAGAAATTTTTTTATAGAAAGTTCTTGTTGTCGATAAATTTTGTATAGAGAATTGATGTAGCCGAAAAATATTAATGGAAATTCAAGCCTATAAGGTTGTTATTAAAATTCAAGAAGTCGTTAGACTTTCTGTAGAAAATCTAAATTGCCAAAAATAATTTTAATTTTTAATCTCTTGATAAGTTTTCTATAGAAATGACTAATTTTTAAGATCTTTGTAATTTCATTATGTATATAATTTTGGGACGATACTTATGTAAATTTTTTTTTCTTTTCAGGTATGTGCAGTTTTCATCAATCAATTGTTGTAAGTAAAAAATTTGGATTTGGTGTAATTCAAATGAAATTTATAAAAAAAGTATTTGATCCACCTTTCAAACTGAAAAAATTTCCGTTCATTAATTTGATTTTTCTATTAACTATCTAAAGGTTTATCTATTTAAAAATTTTAGCACATTTTTTTTATTTTTACAACGATTAAACGTATTAATTTTCATTGCATACACTTATATAATTTCCATCTTTCAATATTTATTCTTATACTCCTTTATACACGATTATGTGGGTTTTTGAATTATATCAGAACATAAAAAGAATTATTGAAATTCCTAAGAAAAATTATGACCCCCTGAGAATTGAATTAAAAAAATCTAGCAAAAATATTGACAGAAACATGGAAATTTTTAAATAAAAAAAAATAATAAATAAATAAAACAAACGTACGTACGTACGTGAACAAATACAACATTGATTATTTGTCATAATTATTTAACATTTCGAACTACATTGTCAATGTGCGGTTTTTGCGGGTGTTTAATGCACCAAACAAACAATGACAGCAGTAACAACAATAACAATAAAAACAACAAGAACAACAATCTCATACGGTGAACTACAGACATTTTGGCATTATGAAGTATTAAAAAAATTAAATGTGAAATAGCAAATATTCTTTGAACAGTCATAAGGAATTTTAAATTACCTACAAATCCATAGTTATCAACAAGTTCTATATGGAAAGTTTTATTATCGATAATAACTTTTCCAAGAAAAGATAATGGTATCGATAGTTTCCTTATGAAAAAAAATGTTACCGATACCTTTCTTATATAAAAGCTAAGTCCTCGATAAGTTTACTATAGAAAAGTTAAGATATCGTTTACTTTACTATAGAAAAGTTAAGTTATCGATCACTTTACTATAGAAAAGTTAAGTTATCGACAACTTTTCTATAGAAAAGTTAAGTTATCGATAACTTCTGTATAGAAATATCAATTAACTGACAAATCTTTTATAGAAGAATTGAGTTATCGCTAATTGAAGTGTCGATAAAACTTAAGTTATCGACAAGTTTTTTACAGAAAACTTAAGCTATCGATAACTTTTCTACAGAAAAGACAAATTATCGATAACGTTTCTATAGAAAATGTAAATTATCGATAACTTTTTTATAGAAAAGTTAGGTTATCGATCATTTTTATAGTTATCAGTTACTTTTCTATAGAGAAGTAAATTTATCGCAAACTTTTCTGAAGAAAAGTTTAGTTATCGATAGCCATTATATAGAAAAGTTAAGTAGTCGGTAACTTTTCTCTTGAAGAGCTGAGTTGTCGATTACTTTTTTACTTTAAAGATTTATTTAGTCGATAAATTTTCTATAGAAAATTTAAGTAGACGATAACTTTTCTATAGAAAAGATAAGTAATCGATAACATTTTTATTGAAAAGCAAAGTAATCAATAACTTATCAACAACTTTTCTAGGAACAAGTTTTCTATAGAAAAGTGAAGTTATCGATAACTTTACTATAGAAGATTATAGTTATCGATAACTGTTATGTGGAAGAGTAAAGTTATCAGTTACTTTTTTAAATAAGAATAAGGCTATCGATAACTTATCTATAAAAAAAATTAAGTAATCTATAACTTATATATTAGTCCGGTGAATAAAGGCACTGAACTTCGGAATAATTAGGGGAAGGCTGAATTTTTGCACGAAGCTTTGTTTTGTTGTTCTAAACAGCATCCCAAAAATCCTCCTGATCGATTTCTCCTAATTATTTCGAAGTTTGGCATTTTTCTTTGTCTTTATTTCCATGACTCGATAACCATAAAGTATGGTTATCGATATCTTTTCTATGGAAGAGTTAATTTTTTTTAAGAAAGTTAAATAAATCTTAAATTTTCTGAGAAAAAATAGATAATCAATAACTTTTTCAAACAAAACGTTAAAAAATCGATAACTTTCTTATAGAAAAGTAAAACTTCCAATAAATTTTCTAAATAAAAGTAAAATTTACGATATCCCTTTTCGATGCTATAGAAGAATTTAGTTATTGTGAACTTTTCCGAAAAAAATTATAAATTCCGTTGACCCTTTAAAAGGAAAGTAAATTTATCGATCATTTTTCTTTTAAATTCTTAAGAGAAAGTTGAGTTATTTATAACTGGGTTACAATTTCATTTGCGAACTAATAAGACTCTTCATATCCATATATTTCAATACAGAAAATCCATTGCTGCAACTAGCCATAGTGCAATTATTTAACATGGACCACAAAATCGTTTTTATTGCAATCGTTTGTTGTTGCTATTATGACATTGACAGTTGCGGTCTTGGTTTGAGCTTTAACAACATGAACTGTTATTGCAATAATATTTAAATAACTCAGGTTCTCAAAGTGGTATCTGTAGCAAAAATATTTATGTGTGTATGTCTGCATGAAGTTGTTTTAAAATATATTTGTATTTTTTGTACAAATCATTCTAAACAATCCTTTTATGGTCAAATGTTAATTCATTGAAAATATTTAATTATTTTAGTTAAAAAAAAAACTTAAATTTTTGTTTAAAATAAATTGAATGAAAAAGTTCTAAAATAAAATCTCTTTATGAAGAGTGTGTGTTTAGGTTTAAGTATTTTTAAAACACGGAAGCAAAATTGTTTTGAAAATAAAATTTTGTGTAAATTTTTTTAAAAGTGTTATTGTGTTTCTTTTAATTTTTATAATTTATCTGCCCATAATGTTCATGTCCCCCTGTCAACAATGTGCAGCTGAAATTGCAAGAAGAAGCAAAAAAAAAACTTACTACATTTTCGTTTTGTTTCAACATTGTGGTACATTATCTTCATGCTCTATATGCTCAAACAATTTCATTTGTATTTTTACTTCATTTAACTTTTTTTCTCACAATCGAACGAAAAGAAAAGTGCTCTAAAAACATTAAGGCCTTTAGAAACGGCCTAACAATGCTTATCGCTTGCACAAATAGTCTACAGCAAATTTATTAATAACATTTCCAAATTTTACCTGGTCAAATACAAATTACTTGTCTCCTATTGGATTTATTAATGAATCACCTTCTTTTGATTTGAATTTATCAATTAGACATTCTTTTTACTCTAAAAGTTCTTTAGGAACACATAGGGGTTGATTTATTTTTATTTTTTTGATGTTTTTGTTTGTTGTTATTTTAAGTTTATTTTTAAGTTAGTTTTAAGTTGATAATCTTAGTTTAGGAGATTTCCTCTCAAATTATGGAAGCCTGGGGAGCAAGGGCGGAAAAAACAATATTTTATGTGTTTTATATAAATTACTTTTTATTGTAAGCATGTTGCTATAAACACTCTAGTTTTTTAAGATGTTACATTATAGTGTTAAGTTTTCGTTTTGTTTTTTGTTTACCTGTACTTTTTATAACGTTGGAAAAGGCTCAATAAAGATAACTTTAACTTTTAATAACATTTCCATAAAAAAAATTTTGTCGATATCTTAAACATTCTAAGAAATGCTTCGCTTTTTTAAATATTCTATAGAAAATTTATGAATAAGCTTAATTTGTCAGGAAAATATCGTTTCCTCTAATTTTTTTATTGAAAATTTATCGCTTACTTTAATTTAATACATATTATTCCTCGCTAACTTTAATTTTTTATAGATACTTTACCGCTTACTTTAATTTTCTATAAATTACTTATCGCTTCATTTAATTTTCCATAGGAATTTTATCGCTTACTATTATTGTTTTGAAAAAATAACTTTCTTACTTTAATAATATATAGAACACTTATCGCTTTCGAAATTTTCCTATACAAAGCTAATTAATAAATTTAATTATTCGTAGAAAATCTTATCGCTAACGTTAATTTTCTATAGAAATGTTATGAGTAACTTGAATATTTTTAGCTTATGTACTTTGTTAATTATTGAATAAGTACTTCCTTTTAATAAAAGAAGTACATTTTAAGTTTATTTTTCTAGCAAGACGCCCCGGAAAAACGGTTGCAATATCTGACAATTTATCGCTATTTTTGCGGTTTTTTTTTTTTTTTTGGGTCCAAAAATTGTCTTTTGACGATAAATTTCACAAAATATGACAATTTTTCAAATGACTAATGTTGTACTAATTTTCAGAAGTTTTTTAGAACTATGTTTTTTATATTTTTGATTAACTTTTTAGATAATTTCGTTAATTTGAATGGCAGTAATTTTCGTAACGAATACTTGTTTTTGGCTTTCATTTTGCTCGTTGGTGCCGTTACAAGTATGATAGTTTACGTTATAGATTCTGTTAACGGATCCATTTGCAGCCATTTTTTGAAACACTGCACATAGGGGCCAAAGGGGGGTAATTTCATGGATTACTTAAAAAAAATTCAAGTACCGTAAAAACTAAAAGTACTCTTTTAATTCTACATCGTTAGGCAAAAAATAAATGTAAAATATGTAACAGTGCTCAACTTACTAAAATGTACGTTTTTGAATAAATAGTACCATTTTGTTTATAAAAAACCCTATTTGGAAGGAAAAACTTTTTGAATTTTGGTAATAGGTCGTAGTTATTTCATACGTTACCTGGTAAGTAGTTGTCATTATTCTGAAAACCTCAATAAGTACTTGCTAGTAATGACCCCAGTAAGTACTTTTCACTACTATTATTTTCAGTTATGAATATTTCCTTACTAATAATCAGCTTAATAACTACTTATTAGTTGTCTGGTTTTCAATACTGAATATTTACTTACTGGTAACTAGCTCCATAACTACTTATTAGGTCTATTAACTAGCGCCAATTAAATAAAAACTAGTTATTTTTTGGCTTCTAGTAAGTATATTGTAAGTACTTACAATTCAACTTCTTGGTAGTTAAATAATAACTAGATATTTTGTGACTTCTAGTAAGTTTATTGTAACTACTGAATTCTGTGGACAACTCGAACAAAAATAAGTAGTTATTCAGCCGAAAAATAAGTAGTGTTCATATGTCTCCAATGTTACTTGCTAACTTACAAGGTAAGTAAAGTTTTTGCTGGGTTCTTTACAGAGTTTTCATGTTAGGGGTTTCCCCCCAGATTTAGGGGGTTTTATTTCATTTAGGGGGTACAAATTCTTAGGGGGGAAATTTGGGGGGCATACATTTATTTTTATAGAGTTTCACTATTTGCTTGTCTGTACATAACAATAACTAAGTAATACAAGATATATTTTACAGCTTGTTTTTTGGTTGAGTAAAATCGTTTTTAAAAACATAAAAAAGAAAGCGTTTTAAGGGTGTCTCAACTTTAATCTAACACTTGAAATGCTCGAACTTTTTAATTCCGATTATATTATCGGCCATTTTTCTGACAATCGCGCGGTTTTAAATCGCGAAAGGGCATATTTATTTTATGGTGTTCTGAAACTCGTGTGTTTTGCTAGCTCTTCTGCCCTAGTTTCTTAAAAATATTCTTGTTTCCTTAACCATACTTTTGCAATTTGATTTACAGAACACCTATTATGGCTATTTCAATTAAAAATCGCAGCTATTAAAGGCTTTGCGATTGTGAAAATATGCACGTACATTTAAGGACAATCAATATAACTGTTATTAGTATTGTGTTTTAATCCAAATTTTGATATTTCAATCAGGCTAAAGTTTATTGAATTTAATTTTCATTAAATTATTTTTATAAACAAAGGAATTTTACAACATGAAAATGAATTTTATGGATAATTTTTCATTCTTGACTGAGCTGGGAATTGAACCCAGGTTTTCAGGGACTGGTTGTCCTGACATGTTTCGATTGTAACCAGACAATCTCTTCAGAGGTGTTTGCTGTTTAACACTCACCGACATTGACGACGGCTGGCAGTTTTAATTAAAAGTACCTTTTTTTGATAAAAAAAAAAAAGTGTAATTTGAATGAAAAGTATTCTTAAAAATAACTTCTTGATCAAAAGACACAATTAAGCTAAGTGTTAAGGCCGTAACTTAAGTCCTCTATGTACACAATAAATATATTTCAAAATTTTCTAAACTAAGCAAAAGTAAACGCATAAAAAAAGTAGGAAAAAAAGAAGATGCATAAATACATACTCTACGAATTGAAAACATATATTGGAAAATGTGCATGTTCAACGTTTTTTGCCTGCCCAACGCTACTCAACAATACTCATCTGTAGTAAAATATTATTATTCCGTAACATGCAGTCACAGCAAAATTCATATGAGCTTGAGTTTTCTTATTTTATAAATTTTCCTTTCTTTTTTTTGGCATCTTTCATTCCTTAATAATGAAAGGTTTTGGCCTAAAGCCAAATAATAATTTTCTATATATTTTTTTTAGTTAGAGCTACTTATCAATAAATTCTCCCAGAAAGTAAAGTACTAAAATCAAAAAGATTAAACACAAGACAAAAAGAGGGAATTCATGGAAAGAAATGTGTTTGAAATGACACATTGGGTTGTAGGGCACCTGCACTTTGGTCTATGCATCAAAACAAGTCAGTGGGAGTAAGTTGTATTGTAGGAAATGGATTGATGGACATACATTTTTAAAATAAAAGTGCATTTTTTATAAAAAAGAGCTTTCTTTTTATAAAAAGTTCATTATTGGAGAAAATGTTCTTATATAAAAAAAAGTACTTTTTTCTGTACTTTTTAAAGTGAAAAAAAGTACAATTTGAGAAAAATATTTTCAAAAACGTTCCTGTTTGAAGACAAAGTACATTAAGAAAGGGGTTGCTAAAAGATAAGGAAGTACCTTTTTGATAAAGAGTTTTCTTTTATTAAAAGAGTACCTTTTTGAAGAAAAGTTTACAATATGATAAAAAGTACTTTTTATGTACCTTTTAAAGTGAAACTCACTTTATTTAGAAAAAGTATTTATTTCAAAAAGGACATCTTGAGAAAAATATTTAAAAATACGTTCCTTTTTGAAGACTAGGTACATTAAGGAAGAGGTTGCTAACTGATAAGAAAGTACCTTTTGGTTTACTTTTATGCATCATGTGCGATTTTCACAATACAAGTGATTGAACGTGTATTAAAATTTATATGAAAATCACAGTTTTGAGTTTAAACGCCAGAATTTGTTTATGGTGTTTTGAAACTCGTGTGTTTAGCTCGCGATCTGGCATATTTTCTTAAAAATATTTAGTTCCCTTGAGCACACTTTTGCAATTTGCAGACGCCAAACTTCTTGCTATTGCGATTTACAGAACACCTATTATGCGATCCCCAATGTTAAGCGTTTTGTCAGAACATGCCCGTTACTCTATAAACAAAAAAAAAACTTTTTTCTATAAAAAACTGCCCTTTTACATAAGAAGTTTCCTTTGTATAAAAAAAAACATCTTTTTGGAATAATAATAAGGAACTTTTTCCTAAAAAAAACTTGACATATTAAAAGAAAATTAACTTTTTGAATAAAAAATATATGTTATTTTGTTTTTTGTATGTTTAAGAAGAACCTTTTCCAAGAAAAAGTACTTTTTTGAAAAAAGTATTTTTTGAAAAAAAAGTAACATTTTTTAAAAATAGTACCTTCATGGAAAAACTACTTTTATGAAGAATATATATTTTGTTTAAAAAAGCACGTTTCTAAAGAAAAAGTACACTTTTTTATTACTCCGAGTATCTTTTTTAAAAGGAATAAAATTTCTGAGCAGAAAGTACCTTTTGAAAAGAAAAAATAATTTTTTAAATTCAAGTAATTTTTAAAAGGAAAAGACTTTTTTAAAAAAAATTAAATGTTCCTTATTGCAGAAATAAAAACACTCTTTTAAAAATAAAGCACGATAACTTATATATGCAAGATTGTCAAAACAACTCGTAGGTTTTACAAGAAAAATATATAAACAGTTTAAGGCAATTTATCAATTTATCATTTTTAAGAGTTTTTTGCTTCTCCTGCTTCATTTTTTAAATGTTAGTTAGATAGGGCCGTTTGCATTTTAGGTAACGATATGGTAGAAAAGGTACAATTTTTAAGGAAAAGTTCAAATGTTGTATAAAATGTAACATTTAAAGATAAAAAAAGTTAAATTTTTATTATGCAGAAAATTTGCATTTATAAAGAAGAAAAAGGACATGTTTGGAGTATAAACAAACCTTTGAAAGTGGATGTACACATTTTTCAGGAAATTATATTGAAGACAAAGTAAATTTTTAAAGAAAAAAATTTACTTTTTCAAAAGTAGTTATTAAAGGAGAAAAGTACTATTCTAAAGAGAAAATATATTTTAGTAGAAAAACTCATTCGAAAAATGTTTAATCTAATAAAATAATTATTTTATAAAATTTATTGTTAGTTGCATATTGAAGAAAAATTTGGATAAAAAAAACACTCCGTTAAGAAAAAGTATTGATAAAACTACTTTTTTAGGGGAAAAATACCATTTGAAAGAAAAAGTGAAGAACAATTTAATTGAGATAATAGAATTGAAAAAAGGCTAAACAATTATTTTTGAAAAAAGTTTTTTTTTATATTAAAATTTTTTTTGCTATTCGGTCTAAACTGTAATAAAAGTAAGTAAAAAAAACTTAAAAAAATATTTGTGTCTTAAGATAATGTCCTTTTTTGGAAAAAATACATATTCAGGTCACTGATGGGATTTGTGGTCCAATCGTACCAAATTTGGTACAATCGAAACTTAATTGGTACACTGGTACAATTCATTCTTTTTTGGTACAATTTATAAAATAATACTCACGAAGATTATCATTTCTTTGAAGTGGATTAAATCACTTTTCTTTCCAACAATAAAAAGGAAAAAAAAAGGAAAATGTTTTAGAAATAAATTTTAAAAGATACTTCAGAAGGTTTTTATATAATTTTCCTTCCAAACCAAGTTACTTATTTAAAAAAAAAAAATATCACTATTACTACAACACAAAATGTCAAAGTAGAAGAGGAATATCTTTTACTAACCTCTTTAAAAAATAAGTTAAAATGTAAACAAATTAATATTAAAGAAATGCAAATAAAAGAAGAAAAAAAATACTGAAAATGACATTATCAATTTCAAATCGTTTTGTTTTTAAGTTGTTTTTCAACACATGCCTGATTAAATAGAAAAGTATCCTTTAAAAAAAATTTTTTTTTATTTAAGTTCATTTCTCTATAAAAAGGTACCTTACTCTAGAAAAAGTACCTTTCTGTATAAAAAGTACTTTCTGTATAAAAAGTACGTTTCTGTATAAAAAGTACGTTTCTGTATAAAAAGTACCTTTATGTATAAAAAGTACCTTTATGTATAAAAAGTACCTTTCTGTATAAAAATTACCTTATGTAGAAAAAGTTCCTTTCGTCTGAAGAAAAATTATCTTTTTGAAGAAAAAATGCATGTTTAGAAAAAGTATAATATGGAATTTTGGGGGATAAAGTACCCGTTTAAAGAAAGAGTACTTCTTTCAAAAGAAAAAGAAGTATATATTTAAAATAAAAGTATTACAAAAAAGGTTAAAAATTTTACTTTTTTAAATATGTTTTTTTTTTTTTTCTTTAAATTAAAAAACTATTCTCTCCTTTAAACCACTGCCTCGACTGCTGCATGTCATAATAAATATTTTGTTTTTAAAGTCAGCATGTGACTGCACAAATTTTCATGTAAATCTCATCATACTTAAAAATTCTAAATTTTCTTTTTTCTTCAATTACAAATTTGTTAAAAAACAAAAAAAAATCTCATCTTGTTGTCTAATATCAGCATCTGTATCTGCATTTACGGTTTCTAGTTGTGTTGTATTCATTAGTTTTCTACATGCAAAATATAATTTACAACAGAAATTGTTTTTCTAAAATTTCTTTTGCCAAATTCGTCCATGTTCACGCTTACGTAGTTTATTAATTGCTCATTTGACAGTTTGAGCTCGCGCAAAAGTATTCATTATAATTTTTATCTTATGATTTCTTTTCTATTATAATTGCCAAAGATTTTATTCAAATCTATTATACTCTCTACAGTATAGGATGTTATTTTTTTTTGTTTGTTTTTAATTCTATTTTTTTACATTTTGTTGAACTTTATCATCACATCGTACAGACAAGAGAAGAATGCGTCACAGTATGAGGTCTTTGGTATTCATGGTTGATACACATAATTTTTCAAATGCTTTTTAAATGAAATGCTGAAATGCCTGATATGGAAAGAGATACAGTCTCTTTTTCCCCATTCACAACAGTTTTGCATGCTGATGTGTAATGAGTTTTCTATCTAATCATATAGATGTTGCAACATGTTGCAATTAACTTTATATGTGAGAGTAATAAATTTAAAATTATTTTTATTTTTAAGAAACTTTGCTGATTATTTTAGTAAAAAAATATAATCGATTGCTTAAATTAAGAGGCCACAAGTTATAGTTTTTTTTTTTTTTTATCAAAAGTACTTTTTAAATGAAAGTACTTCTTACAAGTGTTTTTCACAACAAAAAATATTTTTTTGAATAAAAAGCTTAACTTTTAACGAAAATTATCGTTTTCAACAAAAAGTACCTTTTAAGACAAAAGTACAATTTTTAAACAAAATGTACCTTTTTAAACAAAATGTACCTTTTTAAACAAAAAGTACCATTTTTAAACAAAAATTACCTTTTTAAACAAAAATAACACTTTTGGGAATTAAAAGTACCTGTTTAAGCAATTATTGCTTTTTCGAAATTTTTTTATATAAAAAAAGGAGAAAATTTTGTACCTTGTGTTGAATGCATAAATTTTTAATAACAAAACTCGTAAAGCATTTTTGTTTGATTTTAATTTGTACATGTTTAAGTTTTCTTTTAAATTATGACTGTTTTTAAAATAAACTTGGCCTACTAACTTCAAAACATAGAAAACTCTTTTTTAAACCAACAAAACACCAAAAAAAAAATTAAAAAAAACTTCAATGAATTCATAACAGTGTTAGGAAATGAAGTCAAGCATAAAACCGTTAAACATTTACTGTAATTTGAACTAAACGGCTAAGAAAATGAAAATTTTGTTTTTTAAAAACAGGGTATTTCGATATAAGGCATACAAAACGTTTAAAAGAAGTATTAGAAGTTTGCTTAATATTTAATATTTTTATAAGATTCTTCAAGCCTTTCCTTCAAAGATTCCTTGTTTTTCCCTAATTTATTTATTTTGTTTTTAAATTAGGTATGAAAGGCCTGCATAATTCCATTAAGACACACATTCAAATCGTTGAAAAATGTTTAAACTCTATACTGTAGTGTCGCTGTCTCAAACAAACACTGAAGGGAAGTGTATACGACGAATTAACGTAAAGCCGGAGGTCCACACCACGCGTTTTCTGCGTTTTATACTTTCTTGATCTTTTTTCATTCAATAGTAGAAAGCAGGGACCGTAACAGTTATTCTTTTTTCATAAAAGTCAGATGATAACAGTTATTTTTATATTTTGATTTTATTTTTTTTTTTAAAGAACAGTTATTATTTAAACAAAAATAACGGTAATTTTATGAATTTTATTTTTTTTAAACAATTATAACTGTAATTTTTTGATTTTTATTTATTTGAATAAAAATAACAATTATTTTTTGCTTGTTATTTATTCGAGCAAAAATAAAATTTATTCTTTAAAGAAATGTACGTGTTATAATTATTTAGTTGATTTTAAATATTTATTTTAATGCGTATAAGAAATCCCAATGATGATCACACATTTAAATACATATTTAAAGGCAACTCAATAATTATAACAAGTATATTTCTTTAAAGAATAAGTTTTATTTTTGCTCGAAAAAATAAAAATCAAAAAATAATTGTTATTTTTGTTCAAAAAAATAAAAATTATAAAATAACTGTAATTTTTGATCGAAAAAATAAAAATCAAAACTTTAAAAATCATAATATATTATCATAGAAAAGTTGATAAGGATCAATATGGTATACTTGAATCAGTTTGCGGCATTTAGTTCTATATGCTCTATATTTTGTGTGATATTTTCAACATTTTCTACAGAAATGTTGTGGATATAAGAAGTACACTTTTAATTCACTTGGTTACATTTTTAATTAATACTGACTTTATTTTTGATTAATGGTTTAATTAAAAAAACTGGCGAGAATTCAATATTTCGCTCGTTCTTTGAGATTTTCGTTAATTAACAGAAATAAAAATTTTGATTTTCAAGGCTTTTTAGTTATAATAAGAGAAATTACTTTTAAATCCTTTCATTCGGTAGAGAACTAATTCATTAATATCGCTAATTTAAAATTTTTAAATAAAGTTTTTTATTTTAATTTGTTCTTTTAGGAAAATTTGGATTTGATTTTAAATGTTTTAACCTTTTTAGTTCTGTAACGAAAACAATGATTAAAATTTTCGTTAGAAAGAACAGAAGTTCATTATATCGAGCCATTATATCAAGCAACAAAAACAAAATTTTGCAGGAGAAGGTTTTTTTAATTATATTTCATAAAAATTTTGTATGAAAATTGGCGCTTAAACTAAAATTGTTTTTGCTATGAAATCGAACTTAGAACTTAACAGGCTTCAGGTTTAGTAAAATGGATGACTCCTTTAGACTTTCATTCATGAGAGAACTAGTTCATTTTAGTTTAGTATTTTATTCGTTCTTTCAACTTCAATCTTTTTAACTAAAAATAATAATAAAAAAATATATTAACCATTTATTTTTTTTTTTTTTCGAATATGTTCAATGAATCAAATTTCATTTTACAAATCTTTTTAGCTCGGAACATGCCTTCTTAGTTAAGACAAAACTTTTCTTTTGAATTGTTCCTTCGTAAGAGAACTAGTTGAAAACTATAACTTGTAAATTAAATATAAATTTCAAAAGGAGCAGGCGGACACGGCTTTTTTGCATAGTTAATAAATAAATTTATTTAAATATGTAAGAGATCTAGTTCAATTATATTTTATTCGTTTCATGAATAATAATAAAAAAAATAAAATAAAATACTCTATTGCGATGCGAAAGAAAATTGTCGCAAATCTAGTGATTGGTACTCTTTAATGCGTTGGCGCATTTGTCTTTCGCATCTTTTTATTTTCGCAAGCTTTTCAATTTAAATTTTTTTAACATATTTTGCCAATTTATTACTGGAAATCTGCGCTATCTTTGATTTTTTATTGCCAGTATTGCTTAATATTCTAACAATTTTGCGAAAGTGATAGAGAGTACCAAGTTAGAATTTAGCTTTCGCATCGAAATTGTATTCGCATCGCAATAGAGAGTAGCCGCCCTGACTTACAAAAATTAATTAATTCGCAAGAGAAGTAGTTCAACATTTTGTTCGTTTCTTGAATAGTTAATATAACAACTTTTTAGAAAACTCGTTTGACAAATAAACTATTTTATTTTCAAAAAAGAAAAAAATTATTACTCCTTTAGGTTTTTAGTTTAATATTGTAAAATGTTTATTCTTTCATTCAGTCATGAAAATACTAATTCATTTCGGTATATTCTTCTTTTTTTGAGTCTATACAAATTTGGTTATAAAAAATTAAATTTTTATTGATTTCAAAATTTTTATAATAAATAAAAAAAACTTATAGATTTCTGAAGGTGAAATTAGTGCTGGTAGTTATTTCCTGGGCTGGCCCAGCTCCACGGATTATTTGACCACTAGGGTCGTTTATGGGCGTTTGCCAGAGGTGATATTGCCGTCTAGGGAGAACTTTTCAGGTCAGGGCAGATTGCATAGGGGATTTGCCATTTTACATTGAGGATCTGGACATCAGAAGGTCATATAGACTTCCTGACGACTGCAATGTATTTCAGGAGGAGTTTCTGGGGAACCTTAGGGCCGTGGAAGTGGTAGGGAGCAACATTACCAGGGGCTCGGTGGTCACTATATTTGTGGACAGCTAGACGGCTCTTAGGGCCTTCATGGGCTGTTATGGGAACTCTAGGCTAATGGATGATTGCAGGAGGGCTCTGGGAGAAATTGTAGGGGATAAAGTGGTAAGGCTGTGCTGTGTACCGAGTCACTGCAGCATCACCGGCAACGAGGTAGCTGATGGGTTGGCGAGACTGGGCTCGGAAATGGAGGATGCTGACTGTTTGGAGGCGGCCAGGCCTTCAATGAGCTTCTTTTTTGTAAGAATATAAGAATGTAAGAGTCTAGAGTAACCGCACGGATTGCAGGGTATCGCGTGCGCTGTGGCCGGTGCTTAGGAAGTCCGATTCGTATTCGCTTTTGGGCAGGAGTAGGGTCTGTGTCAGGTCCATGATATTTATTATCACGTGCCACAGTATGCTAGGCAGGATGGCGGAGAGAATGGGATCTGACTTGTCGGATAGGTGTAGGTTGCGTGAGGACCCAGAGGAGTTGGTTACAGTTGAGTACATTCTATGTCACTTTCCTAGGTTACAGAACAGCAGGCTGAGATAGCTAGATATTAGAATCTAAAGCGAATTGGGAGCTTTCTCGGGCTGTGGTCTCGAGAATCTGAAGGGATTCGTAATGGGAATGACCTTGCTGCAGGAGATTAGGGACTGGGTACATGTAGGGCAGTTTTCTGTTTAGTAGGGTGTTCTTGCTTGTGTTGTGTGATATGTTTAACCTTCCACTACTTTCTCTGTGCTTTTACTTTTTATTTCACCTATTCTTACTTGAATTCTATCACTGACTAAGGCGTCACAATGGACTATATTTGTCTCTTGGTGAGGGTCGGAAGTTTGCTTGGCATTAGCCTTTTTACCTAACCTAACCTATAAGTTTTGTAAAAGAAGCGAACTCTTCTAAATTTTTAAGTCGTATTAGAACCAGTTCAATATTTCGTTTGTTTCTTGAATAATTTATCTACTTCTATAAAAACGATTTTCAGAAGTAAAAAAATAATTATTTTTAGTTAAATTTTGATTTCTTTCGCCTTTTATTCATGACCGAACTTATTCAGTTCAGTATCATTCGTTTTAAATTCTAAACATATTTTTCATTAAAAGATTTTATTTATTTTACTTTATTCTCTTTTTTTATAACTGATAAAAATACTGAAATTTATTGTTGGAGGATAAGCTGTTCCTATGCGCATTTCACTGGTTGCTTAGGCCAGATCATCAGGAAACGTTCTCCTAAATAATTTTAGAAAAGCCAAAACTATCAGCAAACAAGACTACAGAGGGAATGAGAATTACCTACAAACACTCAAAAAGTCTTTTTTGTTTGCAACGATATCAAAGCTTAAACAAAATACCAACAATTGTGGTTAATAAATAATTATTAATTTTTTAAATTAAATAATTATAATAATTTCTTAGTTTAGTGGAAGAACTTCCTCTCTTAAATTTTGAACACGTACGTGAACAAATTCAATATTTTATTTGTTTCTTGACTGGTGAGTATTATAACTTTTCAGCAAACCCTGTTCGCAAAACATAAATTTTATTTTCAAAAAAAAAAAAAAAAAAAAAAAAAAAAATTAAAAAAATTTGTACATTGACCATCAAAAAACAGTAACAATTTATATCTTTTATTATTTTTCAGGTAGTTTTTTCTCTTTTTTTATTTTTGTTAAGTGGCTGGCATTGACTATGGCTAGGCAATTATTATGAACCATTAAAATGGCTTGAAAGTATTGAACAAGCAACAGTCAAGTCAATATGATTATAAACGCTACGGGTTGGGCTTTCAAATATGTAGTACATGTTTATTAACTTGGAGTGTAATATGTGTATTTTCTTAAAGGCACACAGGCGTTCCTTTTTTTCAAATATTACTCACTACTGCAAAATTGCAGAGTTGTAAACCATGGTCGGGATTTAATAAGTATTAGTTATGGTCTATGAGCTCAGTCCAAAGCAAATAAATATCAAATGAAAAAAGCAAAAAAAAAAAGAATAAAAAAAATTGTTTGCTAAATTAGTGGGTAATTGTGATAAGATTTATGTTCTGGTAGTTTGAATTTGATCATTTTTTTTTTTCTTAAAGTTAAAAAAAAAAATTTAAATAAATAGCCCACTACAGTGGAGAAATAGTGTGCAAAAATATGCATTTGTTACCTTATTGTTTAGCAAATATTGAAATCATAATTAGAGGAGTAGAGTCATAATAAAGGGGCATTAAATTATCATGAGTGGGTGGACATTTGTTATAATTATGGTCAACTTTTGAAATTATTTTTTAGTTTAAATGGTTGGGGTTTAAGCAAAAACAAAAGCTAACAAATTTATGTTGTTGACTTCAAGTATATTTTTAATAATTTTTTTTTTTATCTTTTTTGCTATTATCTACAATAATTGTGGCAAATTATAGCGTCTAGTTGTCTACTCGGACTGTTTGTGGTTTTAAAAATGAATTTGTATGCCACAGTGGAGGAGAGTAAGCTAAAAGTGTTAATAATAGTTTTTTGTTTTCTTTCAAAAACCACTGATCCGATTAAGCAACAATATATGTACAAGATTTATGTACTAAATAAAGGGCGATTCATCATGAGGTTTGATTTGCAATATGCTTTTTTACGGATGACGCGTGACTCATATCAAACTGCTTTATCATTTTTGTTCAGTATCGTTTGGCAAGTCAACAGCGTTCCAAAATTTGTTGTGAATGAACTCTGGATAAACTCAAGGAAAATCCGGTTGCTTTTTATGAAATTTTGTTTAGTGATGAAGCACATTTCTGGCTCAATGGATACGTTAATAAACAAAATTGCTGTATTTGGGCTGATGAGAATCCCGAAAAGTAACAAGAGTTACTATTACATCCATTAAAATCACCGGTGTGGCTTATGGGCTGGGGGAAGGAGGAAAATCAGAATGTTACCGTCAATGGTAACCGTTGTCGCACCATGTTTACGGACTATGTGCTTCCTGAAATTAAAGCGCACGGTCTCGCTGAGCTCTAGTTTCAACAAGACGTCTCTATGGGCCATACAGCGCGTGAAACAATGACTTTGTTGAAAAATTATTTTGGTGAGTACTAAATTTCACGTTTATCTACGGTTAATTCGCCACCAAGATCGTGTGATATCACACCTTTGGACTATTTGCGCTGGGAATGTGTAAAATATGAAGTCTTCAGGATTGAGCCAGCTACGTTATCACGTCTAGTTTTTGAGATTTTTAGGTTAACAAAATACTGATATTGAAATACTAAATACGTATTTCTAATAAAACAAGTAAAAACCCCATATGTAAATGACTTCTTTCATATAAATCCTCAATGAACTTAAATACTAATAAATATAAAATAAAAAATTAACAACTAAAACTTGTTTTTTTAGGGACAACTGTACAACTAGTTGTCATACTAATGAAGTGTGTTCGACTTTTTTTCCAGTATACTTTGGCCAATCTCCATGCAAACATTTACACCAGAACAGCGTTTACAAATCGTGAAAATTTATTTCCAAAATTTGCGCTTAAATGTCATCTCTCCATCTCTGTTCAAAGCTTTTACCAAATTTTGTATTAAGCCTAATTTGATGTGTAGTAGCGTCAAAAATATTTTTTGTCCTTAACATGTGATTTTAAAGGCCAGTTTTGTTGTATCAAATGACACGCTTTTGATCTGCTGTCCCACTCACATAAAAAAATGTCGCCTATTTAGGAGATCAAACTATTTACTAGTTCGTAAAAGTTGTGCTCTCTGCGATAAACTGGGGGTGGTATAGAGGATTAAGTGACCTCTGGTGGTTCGGAGGGCTTATCTCCAAAATTACAAATCGATTTTGAGATCTTAATCTTTAAGCTTCCGCATCTTTAGATAATTTTTTATACTGAAGCAACTTTTGATGAGTTTGTACTGCGACCCCGGTTCAATACTATTACGTTCCTATTAATTCCTACATGAATTTAAGTTTTATTTACTATTTAAGAAATGGGCGGAACTACCAACTTTTGTTATAATTGTCCACCTATTGTGTTGTTTGCACTAACGATTATGCGATTCTGTAAATTGTTCTTTACAACATTAACGTCAAGTGGTATCACTGTCAAAAAATGCCAAAATAACGAAAAGCACAAAGAGGATACAAAAAAAACAACAATTTGTGTTGGAAAAAACCCAGCCAATTGTAGGGGAATGTAAGAAAGAAAGAAAAAATTGACGGTTTATTGTTGTGACTTTGTTGAAGCTTTGATATTGTTACATTTAAGACCAGAGTGTTTTAAAATTCTTATTCACTTTATGGTCTTACTTGTATAATATTTTTAGCTTTTCTAAAGTATTTGGAAAAAGTTTCCTGACGAGCTGGCCTAAGCAACCAGCAAAATGCGCATAGGAACTAGCTTTCCCACAACAATAAATTTCAGTGTTTTCATTTAAAAAAAATTGGGATTATTAGCACATCATTAATAAATGAATTAATTAATAAAATATTTCATTCCCAAAAATAATTTTTGATAATAAATTTGCATGTGCCCGGCAAATAAAAAACTGAAATGGCAAGCTGCTTTATTTAAGCATCTTGTTTTTTTAATTTTGTTTTTTCTTTCTATCCTCTTACAACTACAATTTGTGTTGGAAAAAACCCAGCCAATTGTAGGGGAATGTAAGAAAGAAAAAATTGACGGTTTATTGTTGTGACTTTGTTGAAGCTTTGATATTGTTACATTTAAGACCAGAGTGTTTTAAAATTCTTATTCACTTTATGGTCTTACTTGTATAATATTTTTAGCTTTTCTAAAGTATTTGGAAAAAGTTTCCTGACGAGCTGGCCTAAGCAACCAGCGAAATGCGCATAGGAACTAGCTTTCCCACAACAATAAATTTCAGTGTTTTCATTTAAAAAAATTGGGATTATTAGCACATCATTAATAAATGAATTAATTAATAAAATATTTCATTCCCAAAAATAATTTTTGATAATAAATTTGCATGTGCCCGGCAAATAAAAAACTGAAATGGCAAGCTGCTTTATTTAAGCATCTTGTTTTTTTAATTTTGTTTTTTCTTTCTATCCTCTTACAACTACAATTTGTGTTGGAAAAAACCCAGCCAATTGTAGGGGAATGTAAGAAAGAAAAAATTGACGGTTTATTGTTGTGACTTTGTTGAAGCTTTGATATTGTTACATTTAAGACCAGAGTGTTTTAAAATTCTTATTCACTTTATGGTCTTACTTGTATAATATTTTTAGCTTTTCTAAAGTATTTGGAAAAAGTTTCCTGACGAGCTGGCCTAAGCAACCAGCGAAATGCGCATAGGAACTAGCTTTCCCACAACAATAAATTTCAGTGTTTTCATTTAAAAAAATTGGGATTATTAGCACATCATTAATAAATGAATTAATTAATAAAATATTTCATTCCCAAAAATAATTTTTGATAATAAATTTGCATGTGCCCGGCAAATAAAAAACTGAAACGGCAAGCTGCTTTATTTAAGCATCTTGTTTTTTTAATTTTGTTTTTTCTTTCTATCCTCTTACAACTACAATTTGTGTTGGAAAAAACCCAGCCAATTGTAGGGGAATGTAAGAAAGAAAAAATTGACGGTTTATTGTTGTGACTTTGTTGAAGCTTTGATATTGTTACATTTAAGACCAGAGTGTTTTAAAATTCTTATTCACTTTATGGTCTTACTTGTATAATATTTTTAGCTTTTCTAAAGTATTTGGAAAAAGTTTCCTGACGAGCTGGCCTAAGCAACCAGCGAAATGCGCATAGGAACTAGCTTTCCCGCAACAATAAATTTCAGTGTTTTCATTTAAAAAAATTGGGATTATTAGCACATCATTAATAAATGAATTAATTAATAAAATATTTCATTCCCAAAAATAATTTTTGATAATAAATTTGCATGTGCCCGGCAAATAAAAAACTGAAATGGCAAGCTGCTTTATTTAAGCATCTTGTTTTTTTAATTTTGTTTTTTTCTTTCTATCCTCTTACAACTACAATTTGTGTTGGAAAAAACCCAGCCAATTGTAGGGGAATGTAAGAAAGAAAAAATTGACGGTTTATTGTTGTGACTTTGTTGAAGCTTTGATATTGTTACATTTAAGACCAGAGTGTTTTAAAATTCTTATTCACTTTATGGTCTTACTTGTATAATATTTTTAGCTTTTCTAAAGTATTTGGAAAAAGTTTCCTGACGAGCTGGCCTAAGCAACCAGCGAAATGCGCATAGGAACTAGCTTTCCCACAACAATAAATTTCAGTGTTTTCATTTAAAAAAAATTGGGATTATTAGCACATCATTAATAAATGAATTAATTAATAAAATATTTCATTCCCAAAAATAATTTTTGATAATAAATTTGCATGTGCCCGGCAAATAAAAAACTGAAATGGCAAGCTGCTTTATTTAAGCATCTTGTTTTTTTAATTTTGTTTTTTTCTTTCTATCCTCTTACAACTACAATTTGTGTTGGAAAAAACCCAGCCAATTGTAGGGGAATGTAAGAAAGAAAGAAAAAATTGACGGTTTATTGTTGTGACTTTGTTGAAGCTTTGATATTGTTACATTTAAGACCAGAGTGTTTTAAAATTCTTATTCACTTTATGGTCTTACTTGTATAATATTTTTAGCTTTTCTAAAGTATTTGGAAAAAGTTTCCTGACGAGCTGGCCTAAGCAACCAGCGAAATGCGCATAGGAACTAGCTTTCCCACAACAATAAATTTCAGTGTTTTCATTTAAAAAAATTGGGATTATTAGCACATCATTAATAAAAGAATTAATTAATAAAATATTTCATTCCCAAAAATAATTTTTGATAATAAATTTGCATGTGCCCGGCAAATAAAAAACTGAAATGGCAAGCTGCTTTATTTAAGCATCTTGTTTTTTTAATTTTGTTTTTTTCTTTCTATCCTCTTACAACTACAATTTGTGTTGGAAAAAACCCAGCCAATTGTAGGGGAATGTAAGAAAGAAAGAAAAAATTGACGGTTTATTGTTGTGACTTTGTTGAAGCTTTGATATTGTTACATTTAAGACCAGAGTGTTTTAAAATTCTTATTCACTTTATGGTCTTACTTGTATAATATTTTTAGCTTTTCTAAAGTATTTGGAAAAAGTTTCCTGACGAGCTGGCCTAAGCAACCAGCGAAATGCGCATAGGAACTAGCTTTCCCACAACAATAAATTTCAGTGTTTTCATTTAAAAAAATTGGGATTATTAGCACATCATTAATAAAAGAATTAATTAATAAAATATTTCATTCCCAAAAATAATTTTTGATAAACAGATTTTATTTATTTTTTTTTACGAAGCAAATTAAATGCAAAATATTCAATAGTCATTTGCAAGTTATATTTTTTCTTTAAACAAAACTTTTTTTTCGATATTAAACAATAAATAAACAACACTAAAAAAGTTGCCGTTTACTTAACACAAACAGCTGACTTTACGATAACAAGTGTTGTTTAAAATCTTACAGAATGGCAAAACTGTTCATTTGCTTGTTAAATTTTTTAACAACGACAATTATTGTTAAAAAAATTTTACAGAATCGCACTACAGATCTTTTAGTTATTTTTGCATTGCCAGTCACATTTACAGTTCCGTATTCTTTTTTTACCGTTGAGGCTAAAGGCCCAACCATCAAATGCATAAGTTGGCTTAACTTACTGTCAAAAATTAATGAAAAGTCTGTCAAAGGCATAAGAAATTTTAAAAAGACTTCTAGGTGGCCATAATGTACTTACATAAACTTAAGATCCATGTTGCATATTTGTGCAATATTTGGTTTTCTTGCGAGTACTTAAAATAAAAAAGTATAAACACTTACAGCCCTGTATTTTGGAGATTTTTGTACATACTGATTAATAAAAAAATCAATACAAATTTTAAATATGTAAAATTCTTCTATTTCTTTATTTCTTTTTTCTTTTTTAACAATGTACAAACAATGTAACAAACAATGTTAACAATGTAAAAGCTGATTCCGTACGGAATGTGAGTTCAGTTCGGCACTTTGCTTAATCAAATGACATTTGACGAATTTTAACGAAAAGTTTCATTAAGTACATTATAGTTGGCCACATATGTTTTATATGTATTCGCACAGTTGCTTAAATGGACTTAACCGACTTCATGCATATTATGGTTGGGCCTTAAGGGTTTTTTTATTATGAGAACCGAGAGACTTATTAAGAGTATTCTGTTCCTTTTTTTCGCTTTTTCTCTTCTCCTCTTTTTAGTGCGTACATTCGCGTATAAATTGAATTTTTAAAAATATTATTTGTACAACAATAAAAATAAACATTTAAAAATATAAATCTTGTGCGGAGTAGAAATAAACATGTATGTACCCGACAAACTTTCAACTCAGAAAAAAAGTGTAAAAAAAGCATAGCCACTACTTTTAAATCGGCACATACATTCCATAAATAGCGATCGTACTGAAGTATATTGAGCAATACGAGGGCTATTCAATAAGTCCGTTACTTATCGAACTTCCCTCGTAGTTATATGAAATGCAACACTGCTCCCATCAAGTACCACCTGTTAATAGACTACTGTCAAGTTTTGAGCAAGTTCCGACATTTACTTTGCGTTCAACAGCTGTTCAAAACATACAACCTCGTGGATTTTATTAAAAATGGAAAATGTGAATATCGAGTGCTCATTAAACATTATTTTTTGCGAAAAAAAACCGTCAATCAAACCAAGGAAAAGCTTGATAAATACTATGGAGACTGCACCATCGATTTCAATAGTAAAAAAGTGGTTTACTGACTTTCGTTGTGGTCGCACAAGTACAAATGACGCTGAAAATTCTGGACAGCCAATTGAAGTCAATTCACCCGAAAATGTCGAAAAAATTCACGATATGGTATTGGCCGATCGAAGAGTAAAATTGCGTGAGATTGTAAATGCCATAGGCATTTCATATGGCACTGTGGTTTTGATTTTAAATGATCAGCTTGGTTTAAGAAAGCTGTCTGCAAGATGGGTGCCGCGTTTACTCTCAATTGACCATAATCGTAATCGTGTGACAGCTTCAAAGGATTGTTTGGAGTTGTTTAACCGCAATTCGAATGAGTTTTTGCGTTTTGTTACTGTGGATGAAACATCGATCCATAACAACACTCCTGAGACCAAGCAGCAGTCTAAACAATGGGTTTCTCCGGGTGAACCGGCTCCGAAGAAGGCCAAGGTAAGTTTGTCGGCTTGTGGGCTACGAATTGGTAGCTCATCCGCCATATTCTCCGGATTTAGCCCCCAGTGACTATTTCCTATTTCCGAACCTAAAGAAATGGCTCGGTGAAAAGAGATTTAGCTCCAACGATGAAATTATTGGTCAAACAAATGCCTATTTTATGGACTTCGAAAAATCCTATTTTTTGGAAGGGATACATAAATTGGAAAAACTTGGACTAAGTGTATTGAGCTAAAAGAAGATTATGTTGAAAAATAAATTTTTTTTTCATATAACAACGAGGGAAGTTCGAAAAGTCACGGACATATTGATCCGCCCTCGTAACTTCATGTTTTAGTAGGTCTCTTTCATATCAACAGCATAAATTTTTAAACAACACAGTTTGGGTGAGTCAGTGAAAAGTCTCCAAGCCAGTTTTTATTCTCGAAATAATTAAATTAAATAATAATTTCATAAAAATGCTTATTTTAAAAAGCTCTGACTATTTAAGGATTTTAAACAATCTGTTCGACTTTTCCTTAACTACTATTTTAGTAAAGGAAAGTCTTTAACGTGTAAGGATTTTTCCCTACTTCTGTTTTAATATGGAACTGATTGAAAAAGTAACAAAGATTTTCTTCTTTCAAACATTTGATAGAAATTTAGCAAAAATAGCTTAAAAACAATTTTAATCTGCGCCATAGTGCACTACAAACTGTCATATAAATTTTTATTTTTTTTCTTTTTTTCTCAAAAAAAATTTTAGATTGATTGTGTTTCCATGTATTAATTTTTCTTTTTTATTAAGTTTTATTTGTTATTTTTCGTCTTGTAGTCAATTGAAGTCAACATTGTCGCAGTAAAAATAATTGTCAAATTGTTTTGCGTTGCCCCAAAAGCCTGTAAATTCTTAATTGGCCATTGATTGTTGGGGCGTGTTTTAATTGACATTTTATCTTGTTTTATGTTACAGCTTATTGACTTATTTTGTTCCGGTTCTTAGGTCGTCAATATTTTGACATTTGTTTGAAACATGTGGTCACAAGCAATAACCGCCTAAGTCAAAATAATTTTTAAGAAAAAACACTTTATATTTATGCCTGCGTTTCTGAAAAAATTAATTGCATTCGAAAAAAGTAATTCAGAATCAAAGATGCTTATCCCCACAATGCTAAGATAAAAAAATGATAACAAAACTTGTATTTATTTCAGAAATATTTAATAAAAACAAATATAAACTCCATCGTTTCTTAAGTAGACTTAGGCGGTTATCGCTTGTGACCACATTTATATAATATGAGAGTATAAGTTATTCGAAATATTCAAAAAGGCAAATGTTGTGTGGAAAGGTACTTCTAAAAAAAGTACCGTATATAAAGATATTTTTTGTTAAGAAATAATTTCACAGTTTTTACATAAATGCAAAATTTTCCACAAAAATGAAATTTTTTTTTTTACAAAAATGCAAAATTTTTCAAAAAAAATTAAAAACTTTTCACAACAATGCAAAAATGAATTTTTTACGAAAATGCATATTTAAAAAAAAATAAAAAAAAGTTACCAAAATTCAAAATATTTTTCAAACATGCGTTATTTTTCTGTTGTAACAAAAACAAATGTCAATTTCGGCTTTTACGAATCTGATATTCCCTTAAACATAATACTGAAAAACCGTTTTTGAATTATCTCAAATAGTCTGATTTCACTAATTTTCAATACTTAATACTTTTTAAAGGGTGATTCATCGTGAGGTTTGATTTTCAATATGCTTTGTTTTACAGATCACGCGTGACTCATATCAAAATGCTTTGTCATTTTTGTTCACTATCGTTTGGCAAGTCATCATGGAAAGATTTACACCGCAACAGCGTCTCCAAATTGTTGAGCTGTATTGCTGTTTTATCTTGCAATTTATTGCAGTGATGAAGCACATTTCCGGCTCAATGGATAAGTTAATAAACAAAATTGCCGTATTTTGGCTGATGAGAAACCCGAAGTGTACCAAGAGCTGCCATTACATTCATTAAAAACAGCGGTATGATGTGGTTTATGGGCTGGTGGAATTATATTTTTTCAAAAATAAGGAAAATCAGAATGTTACCGTCAATGGTAGCCGTTGTCGCACCATATTAACGAAATATTTGCTTCCTGAAATTCAAGCGCATGGTCTCGGTGAGCTCTAGTTTCAACAAGACTGCCACCAAGATTGTGCGATATAACACCCTTGGACTTTTTTCGCTGGTGATATGTAAAGTCTGAGGTCTTTAGGTAGATGCCAGCAACGATTGATGCTTTGAAAGTCAACATTACTCGTGTTATTCGCAAGATACCAGTTGCTATGTTCGAAATAGTCGCCCAAAACTAGATCTTTCGAATGGACCACCTCAGACGTAGTCATGGCCAACATTTACATGATATAATTTTCAAACAGTAAATGCCATAAATTGTTCTTTTAAACCGATAAGAAAAATTTTAAGTTCACTTTCAAATTTATTTGTTTAATTTTAAATAATAAATCAAACCTCACGATGAATCACCCGATATTTAAATCAATTCCCGGTAGGCTAGCTGGTAGTGAGCTAGTCTTTCAGTGCCTGGGTTGCGGGTTCGATTCCCGCCAGACACTCTGGTCTCCTGCAGACAAGCGAAGAGCTTCGCGGGGTTAGCATAGGTAAAAAAAAAATCCCCTTTTCAGATTATTTTTAGTACAGGGCATTTTAATAATTCCTACTTAAATCAAGCATTCAGTTCTTGATTTAAGGAAATCCGTACTTAACGTACTATTAACACGGCTTTGGCTTGTTTTAAGTACGGATGGATTAATTTTTCTTTTCTGACCCATTTTGACGAAAATTTCCAATCAATTGGCTTATTAACGTGTGTAAAGATAAATACGAAAATTTAAATTCGTTTTTAAAAAATATCGCATGCGATAAAATAATTGTAAAAAAATATCGCAAGCGATAAAAAAATACTGTAAAGAAAATACAAGTATTTACACGAAATTTTAAGGTTTTTATGAAATATAAATCGCTTTTATGGATTTTTCTAAACTAAAAACTTTGATACTTTCAAATACAATTTGGATGTAGTGTTTATAGTTTATGGTAGCCTTATCCATAGGCTTCATTTTCTTATAGATTGAGATGGAAGGATTTGGACACAGTGGCCATATCCATCACGCAACTCATTGACAAGAATTTCAGTCCAACTCATATTTTTTCAAAAATCACAAATTCTAATATTAAGAGACTAAGAAAATATGAAAAAAGTTTTTAATTTAAAAAAATTGATAAAAACGATGGATATTTCATAAAAACTCTAAAATTTCGTGTTAATACTTGTATTCTCTTAATAATATTTTTTTATCGCTTGGAATATTTTTTTAAATATTTTCTGTCGCATGCGATATTTTTAGAAAATTAATTTAACTTTTCGTATTTATCTTCACACACATGGTTTATTACTGACGCTGCGGGTGCAATGCGCATAAACTTGTTATTGTTTAAATAACATTTAAATTATTCTAAAAGGTACTTTTTATTCAAAAGTATACTTTTTTATAACAATTGTGATTTTTTCCTTCCTTCACTAAAATAATTAATTGAAAACTTAATTTGATGAACTTAAGCCGAAGTTATATATATCAAAAATTTTAATTAATATACTTTTTTTTTCTTAAAAAGAAAACACTATTTTAAATGATCTTTCAAAAGTACTTTATCTTTAAAAGTAGTTTGGAATTGAAATTAGTCCACTTAATTTTTATAGAAATTAAAAATGAAATATAAATAAATAATTTTCTAATCAAGAGTAAATCTGAAAAAGGATTTTTTTTAATCAATGGAAACACAGTGGGACCTTGATAATTCGTAATTCTATTAACCGGCAACACCAGTTATCGTTATTGTATAAATATGGATGTATGAATTTTTTAACAATAAACAAAATTCGTTTATGAGTTAATTAAAAGCACACTAAAAAACTATTCAAAATGGTTCAATACTTAATTAACCGGGAAAATTGATTATTCGTATATGTATTAGGAATAATCGATCTTATTTTATCGGTCTTATTTTTTTTTCTTACAAAAACACAGATTTCACAAAGAAACTACTTTTTGATTAAATAAATAACCCAAATCTTTTAAGAACAAAAACTGACTTTTAGCAAAAAAAAAATGCTTTTGGGAAAAAGTTGCTTTCAGAAGAAAAAGTACTGTTTTAACAAAAATTGCCCTTATGAGTACTGAGAGCTTTTTTTTAACAACAATTTAATATTTTTTTATAAAGTAGAACAAAAACGAAAAAGTACTTTTTTGAAATTGCCCTTTTCGGCAAAAAGGTTGTCTTACATAAAGTTAAAATTTGTTATAGTACGAAACAAAATTCCATTTAAAATTTGATACAAATTATTCTTTATACATTTAATTTCCACCCTATTCCAACTCAATTATTTAAATTCCATAAAATCTTAATCTATTTATGGGTCTAATCATCAGCCTGTTTTCATAAATCACACCAAATATTGACTTGGCCAATGACACTTTTACATGAACAAAGTATTTTGTGATCTAAACACATCTTTATTAATTAGTTTTTAACTCAATTAAAATGACTATTTAAATAAATTTATTAATACTTAAAGATAAATAATTCATTGTCACGTCGTAATCTGCAGCGAGAACGCGAAAAAAATCTAGATTAATTTAAATATTATGTTGAACATAATAAATAAAATTTCAAACCAAATATGGCAAAATTAAATCTGGATTTGGATTTTTATTTCTGTTGCGGCTTTTAAATGATTTATTTGAAAAATAAATGGCAAAAAAAGTTAACGAAACATTTAAGCAAGCAGTCTTCGCGAGTAGGAATCGCTCGCAAAGACAACTCATATAATCTATACTCAACGAAATCAAATGGGCTTTAAATGATTTTGCTTACTTGGCTGATCTCTACGCAGTGACTTTGTAAGGAGTTGCTATGAAAGTTGTTAAAAGAAAAGAAAATTAATTAAGTGCTTATGAATTTTCCAATAAGAACACAAACGATTTTTAGTTTAGTTTAATTTCGTTTTTTTCCAAAAAAAAAAAAAAAAATGCAGGCATGTATAGCCCAACAAACAATTTTATCTTGATTTTGTTTATTTTTCTCATAGTTGGGGGTAGTGCACTAAATATCGATTTAAATCAGCAGTGTACTTTCACTAAATAAAACTGCAAAAAAATTAGTTTGCACTCTTTTTTTACCTGCTTTGGTGATGATTGCTAGTTTTTAACTGCCACTAAAAAAAAATTTGTGATATTGCAAATTTTTTCACTATCACTAAACGAAGATTGAATGCAAAAAAACTGCACTCAATTCAAATAGTGCAAAATTGGTACTTGCAAGCAACAAAGCTGCATATAAACAGAATCTCACTAAAATTTGAAAAATTAAATTTTCTATGAACATAATTCTTGATTCTTGTTATGATGTGCATAAAAGAGGAAATTAAACAACATGTCAATAATGTGTCAATAACGGAATATGTCATGACTTGATTCGTGAAAAAACAAGTTCTTTGTTTGTTAATATAGTGCAAAATTTTAAGTTGCACTCAAATGAGTGAAAAATAAAAAAGTTGCAATAAACTGATGTATGGTTTTTCTTAAATCAAACAATTTTTTTTTTTTTTTTGAGTGCAAAACTTTTTAGCATCACTATCACTCATGTTTAGTGAGGCTGCTAATTTTCAATTCATCACTCAACATCATCAACAAAATGATTGCAATAATTTTGCACTATCATTAACTGTGGCTTGCAACTGCAAAATGAGTGCACTACCCCCATCTATGATTTTTCTTTGCTCTATAATTGATAATTGCGTAAAAACTTTGTTTATATCTTTAGGTACGTTTCATTTACCGCCATTTTTTCTACTTCTTCTTCTTGTCTATAACATAATGTTGCTATATAGAATTTTCGAATTTATTACTGCGAGTGCAATTAGAAAATTATGTGAAGAGATAAATTTTAATTAAGTTTTTGCAGGTTTTTGTTTCTGCTGTTGTCAGTATGATGTGTAAACGAAATGCCGCCATAAATTAATGTTTATTTTTAAGTAAATTGTTGGGATTTTTCATTAGTTTTTCTACTTTTGCTTTTCTTTTAATGTCTGCCAAATATGTCGGATCAGATAAAAAAGTGACTGCGGGCAGTAAATTTTTTTCAAGTTTCAGATTTATGATAAAGTGTGAAATATTTCTATGAGATGTATGGAATTACTCTTAATGTTTTTTAAGAAAACTACTTATAAAAAAGAAGTATCTGGTTAGAGAAAATTTCGCTTTTTTGAAAAAGTACTTTTTCAGAAAAATTTTAAAGAGAAAGTACTTTTTTAACGGAACTACATTTTGTCACTTTTTCCACTTAAAAGTCATTTTCTTTATAAAAAAAACACTTACGTTTCAAAAAAACTGAATTTCTTTTTCCACACAAAATTGCACAAAAATATTTTTTTTAATAAAATGTCACACTTTTTTTTACAAAAAGGGTCACACTTTTATTACTCAAAAACCAATCACATTTTTTCACTAAAGAATTAAACTTTTTCACTTTAAAGTTACACTTTTTCACATGGGTGCAAAGATAAATTCGAATTGTACCAGCACCAGAGTTTAAAAAACTTAAGTCAAAAGTTGTAAAGTCGCAAAATATGAACTTTTCATTACTTTAACTTTTCTCTGCTTTTTAAAATAAAACATTGATTCTGTTAAAACTTATGAAAAAACCGACAGTCGTATGATTCGATTTTCTTCTGCATTTGATAAGTTACAAAAGCAAAATCACAATCAGTGTCTTTGTGTTTAAAAGTGGTCAGAAGTCGCAGTCCTAAAAGCAAAAGTTCCCTTAGTTTTGTACATTTTTAGCAAAGAAAATATTCTCTTTTCTCTTCTGTACTTCTTACACCCTTCACCGAAGGTGAAGTATTTTTTTCAAATTACTTTTTCCCTAAAAACTCACTTATTCACTAAAAAGGCATTGCGCTAAAAACTTACTTTTTCTCTAAAAAAAATCACTTCTTGAATAAAAAACCAGTTTTCAAATAAAAAGTCTCTTTTGCCCCAAAAAGTACCTTTTTCACTAAAAAAAAGTCCCTTTTGCACTTAAAAGTCCCTTTTTCACTAAAAAAAAGTCCCTTATGTCACTTTTTCACTAAAAACTCACTTTTCACTAAAAAGTTCCTTTTGCACTAAAAACTCACTTTTTCACTAAAAAAAAAGTCACTTTTTCACTAAAAACTGACTTTTTCACTAAAAACTTTTGCTAAAAACTGACTTCTTCAATAAAAAGTCATTTTTCGCCAAAAACTCATTTTTGCATTAAAAACTCATTTTTTCACTAAAAAGTCCCTTTTGCACTAAAAACTCACTCTATCACTAAAAAAAATGTCACTTTTTCACTAAAAAAAACTAATTTTTTAATAAAAACTCACTATTTTACCAAAAACTAACTTTTTCACTAAAAACTCACTTTTTCACTAAAAACTTTTGCTTAAAACTGACTTCTTCACTAAAAAGTAATTTTTCGGTAAAAACTCAATTTTTCACTAAAAAAAAACTCACTTTTGCACTAAAAAGTCACTTCTTGAATAAAAAGTCAGTTTTCATCTAAAAATTCCCTAAAAAGACCCTTTTTCACTAAAAAGTCCCTTTTTCCCCAAAAAGTACCTTTTTCACTAAAAAGTCCCTTTTTCACTAGGAAGTAAATTTTTCATTAAAAAGTCCCATTTTTCACTTAAAAGTCCCTTTTAAAAAGTCGCACTCTTTGATGGAAAATCACTTCTATCACCAAAACAAAAAATCAACTGAGGTTCACAGGTTCAGTTCCTGGAGTCCATGAACGTACCTCTGTTTGCTTTTCTCAATGATTTAAATAGTATTTTGAAAAATGCATTTTAATTAAGTCATTAGTTATCATTTTAATTAGTTTTCAAACAGTCTGCCTTTAATCGCCTATTTAACCGCCACTTTTTGATAAAAATCTACAAATAAACAGAATTAATGTTTATTTTTGTACAAAAACAAGAAATAACAAATTAATGTTCAACAACAATGATGAATCGTGTAAATACGCCAACTTGCATTTTTTCAAACGAAGCGAAGAAAAAAAAATTAATTGAAACAAACAAAAAATCAGGTGTTCAGCATCTTTCTTCTTTGTAGTTTTAGTTGCCACAACATAAAATTATCAACAATTTTTCCTCAAAATACAACAACTCAAACCGAAAGTAGGTGGTAAATAATTGTTTAAATAAATGACAGACTGTTTAACAATTTTTTTTTTAACAAATATTGCAGTCTGTTAAAGTCACTTCACCGAACCCCCAAACAGCCGCTGCGGTTGAGAAAACCAATTAAAATCAGGGGATTTCAAAATCATTTTAAGTGAAAAAAAAATGAATAAATGAAATACTTGAATTTTGTGTTAATTTATTTATTTTATTTTCTTTGCATAAGCGTGCTTTGAATTGTTAATTATTTTTTTATAATTTTTCTATCTTATTTTCATCTACATAAATTGCCGACAAAGTTCCCATACATATAAGAAGCAGAGCGGCTTATTGCTAAAATAAGTTAACAATAGATATGGCTTTTTTAAGGCTCCTACTTAAGAATTCGTTTGTCTGCAACAGCGACTACTTGTTAACGGTGGGTGTTAATTGGTAATTATTGTATACAAATGGCAATGTGTCGCTGTAAAGAAAGAATTATTGTTCTTATTATGAAATTCCAAAAATGGTTAATGCAAAAAATTAAACAATT
Organism: Pollenia amentaria; assembly: GCA_943735925.1. NCBI lineage: Eukaryota > Metazoa > Arthropoda > Insecta > Diptera > Polleniidae > Pollenia > Pollenia amentaria. The sequence goes on along the minus strand of OX031007.1, from coordinate 199,576,200 downwards.
GTTATTAATAAAGTTGAAGTAAACTTGACGTTATTATTGGACATTTTTAGCTCCTTATTTATACTTTTTCTTGTGTATGAGTTACAACTCTTAATTGTTTTCTGATGTTTGATTATATCATTCAGATGTCAACTGTCAATTCTTATTGGCATTTATTACACTTAATGTTGCATTTTTCATGTTGCCAGGGAGTTTTTTTTAATGACGCTGGGGAGTGAAATTACTGTAAATTAAAAAAATAAAAATAAGAAAACAATAGTTGGTTTTTTCACGTTTTATCGTTTTCAGTTGTTGCATTATCTACCTACATTCGATTTAAAGAGAATATCTATCAGATTTCCACCAAAAGTTCAAAATTGTTTTATATATTGCGAAACTTTTGGATGGAAAAGATTTTTTTTAATGAAAAATGTAACTTTTAACGAGCTAAAATTGAGATGTGGAGAACTAAAGAAGTGTTATTTAATGAACCAAAAGGCTTTCCGTGAAAAGGGCAAATTTCTTTGAAATAAATAATAATCATATGTGGGTGATTCACATTTCAATTGCTTTTTCCGTGTCCGTTGAAAGTTTGGTAAAATATTTAAAAAAGTTAACAATAAATTTGAAATGTGCTTAAGCGTGAATTGAAATGTTATAAATAAATTTGCATTAGTTTTTACAGTAAAACGGTCCATTATGTGGTAAAAACACAGAAGGAAAAGATTTTTTTACTCTAGTCATACAAAATTTAGTTTTGCTTGCTGACGCTGTTCCACATTAAGCAACTATAAATTTCACACAGCACCAGAGTAAATTAATAACGATTTTTAAATAAAGGGACCGCCATCTAACGTTTTTTTCAACTAGTGCTTATTTCGTGAATGGTAACACTTAGCTCATGTCTGATTTGACAGATAATTAGTTTTATCCTTCCGCTGAACGAATATGGTTGTGTATACGCTTGAACAACGCGTATACAGAATGTGTGCGAAAATTGCGTACGGATTTTGGAAGAAGAGAAGCACCGTCAGCTCCGTATGTTCGTTATCTTGTGAAAAAAGTGAAAGAAACTGGCATCCTCATCGATAAACCAAAGCGTGAAAAGCCAAAAACAGTGCGTACACCCGAGAATATTGCTGCTGTGGCAGAAAGTGTGCGTGAAGCGCCATCAACATCAATTCACCGTCGTTCTCAACAATTGAACATTTCGGAGACATCATTGAGACGAATTTTGCATAAAGACCTTGGTATGACGCCATACAAAGTCCAATTGGTTCAGGAGTTAAAGCCAACTGACCATCCAATGCGTTTACGCTTCGCTAAGTGGGCCTGCGATCGACTTACAGAAGATGCCGAAAAAATCATCTTTTCAGATGAAGCTCATTTGATCTTGGCGGGTATGTAAACAAGCAAAATTGTCGCATTTAAGGCACAGAAAATCCGCACGCATACATTGAAAAGCCGATACACCCAAAACGAGTCACTGTTTGGTGCGGATTTTGGTCCAGAGGCATAATTGGGCCATTTTTCTTCGAAAATGAGCAAGGAGTGGCCGTTACAGTCAATGGCGATCGTTATCGGGCCATGTTGAACGAATTTTTGTTCACAAAAATTGAAGAGGAGGATATTGGCAACATTTGGTTTCAACAGGACGGCGCTACGTACCACACAGCCAAAGCTACACTCGATGTTTTGCGCCCTGTTTTTGAAGATCGTATTATCAACCGCAGCGCTGATGTCGTTTGACCACCTCGGAGCTGCGATTCGACACCGTTGGGCTATTATTTGTGGGGTGTTACGCCGACAAAAGTTACGCCGACAGATAAGTGTTACGCCGACAAGCCAGAGACAATTGACGCTTTAAAGGACAATATTCGTGAAGCTACTGCAGGGCCAGCCGAGGCAGCCATTTGAATGAAATTATTTTCCATTATTAACCGTAAGGATTGTACTTTCAAATAAAAAAAGAAATTTGAGAAAATATTCAGTAGTTTTTTTTTATAGCATTTTCAAAAAAAAAAAAGTTATTTGGCGGACCCTTTAAATGCATTTGGTTTTATTATTTTACACATCAAAAATAATACTTATTCTAATATTTTGGAATGGAAGATGTTTGTTAAGGCCCTCAGCTCCTTATAGGATCGAGGGAATATATATATATATATATATATATATTAGGGGATTCATTAATTCGGACTTTTGCTCTAATCGGCTAATCGCTCGATTAATTAACCGAGTTTAAGTTTAATCGGTTAATAATCGGTTAATTTTGTTATTGATCGGTTAACCGATTAATAAAGTTTTTTTTTATAAATTAAATAATTTCAATAAATAATAAAAATGCATAAGTTATTTAATATTTGGAGTTTATTAGTAAAAAAAAACAATAACATAACAATTCTTGAACTAAGTCGAGCAAAGAAAAAAATAACGCATAAATATGTAATACATATATTTTAATTAAAACATTGTATGTATTAATTAAAAAATAAACTGTGAGGTTATTTTATTAGTTATTTCAATAGCTTAAGGATATCTTATAAAATATTCTTTTATATAAATAATTTGGCTTAAAAACTTAGGATTTATGCGATTCTTTTCTTTAGTTTTGATAAAACTTGACTTGAAAGCAACCTGGATTTCTCTAAACATATCAAATCTTCCATTATGTCATTAGAGTCCTGTTTTAACTCTTTAAATTTTTAACACTTCTAATGGCTTCGGTTAATTCTCTTAAAAGATTGATATTAGAAAAAAACAACCCAGCGGGAAAACTCACTTCAGGCCTTATTGAAGGCCTGCTTAGAATTTCTTTTATTCAATTACCATTCTGGGAGCAAATGCTGGTAGTCGTGATCGAATACTTTTACGATTCGAAAGCAATCTTCGATTCGTTCAGTATTAACTGAAAGAATTAGAAATAAAATGACTTAAATCAAAAAAGTATTCGATCACGACTGCCATAATGTGCCCCCTGATCTAACTGCTTAATAGTGCCTCATGGAATGCATTGGCTTTTCCGTATAAAAGATAAGATACACATTTCCTTCTATGAGAAGGGAGAAGAGAAGGAGTACGATTTTTTGATTTTTGTGACAACGTGTGTGAAAAATATATGAGTCTGGAATGGAGCGAGCAGGCCGTGTACGTCCAAAAGACGGAGTGTAGAGGCCTTATAGAAGTCATCCGTAGCTCTTTTTCCCGCTGGAAATGACACACAAATATAACACATACATATAAAAAGTACGTGAAACCAAAAGCTGTTAAAAACAAACTCTAATTTAAAATGAAGATCACAGAAAAACTTCTTTGTTTTTATGAAATACTATTTTTATTTATATATGAGACGAAAAAAATAATTAATTGTACAAAAAAATATGTTATAATACTAGAGAAAATTTAAAATTTTGTTACATCGGTTAAATCGTTAATCGAAAATAGCCAATTTTAAATAAACCGATCAGGTAATCGGGTAGTAATTAATGGGTTAACCGATTTACTCGAATGAATACCCTAATATATATATAATTTTGTTGACCATTTGCTATTGTCCCCAGTTTAGTGTATTGAGCGTTATTCGATTTAAGTATGCTTCATTACGCATTAAAATATCAGCGTCGGTTTGTCATTCTAAATGTTTAAAGGGCTTGTGAATTTTTTGAAATATATTGTTATAATGTTAAAACCAGGGCTGTGGAGTCGGAGTCGGAGTCGGAGTTGAAGAGTCGGAGTTGATGTTTTTGTACCGGAGTCGGAGTCGGAGTCGCAGTACCCAAAAAAACGCGCGACTCCGACTCCAAAACTTTTCGGCATAAAAAATTAAAAAAAAATTCTAATATTTTCCAATATAAAAATTCTTCGAAATTGGCGATGCAATATTTTGCAGATCAATATGAATACGTAGATTTTAACAGTGTTTAAAAATGCTTGACTATTTTTAATGTTTTTGTAATTGCTTAACTTAACTTAAGAAAAAGAACACAGTAAAAGCAAAAAGCAAAAGCAAACGCAGAAAAAGTGAGAGTAAATAATTTATTTATTCTCACCATGTTTATGTTCTCAGCTTAAAAAGCCAGCCAAGCAACCACTTGAAAAAAAAAATTGCTGTTGCTGTAAGTAATAAGTTTTTGTTTATTTTTTTTTTGCTTTGGCTTAACTGTAAATTGATGTGCTTAAATTCAGCGAGTATTAACTTCTTTGCTGTTTTTGACTTCATTGCTGTTGCTTGCTGTTGCAGGCGTTAGTTTCATAGAATATATACATAATTACATAACACAAAATAAACAAATTAGTTTAAAAAAACGTGTAGTTTCATTTATGTATGTATGTATGTACCTATTTATTAAAAAAAAACGCAAAATACCAAAAAAATTCGAAACAAATTCGTTCATAATATATTAAGTTCCAGCAACAGCAAAGAAGTTAACTTGCTGACTTTAAGCGCATCAAAAGCAAAAAAAAAACAATCAAAAACTTAATACTTACAGCAACAGAAAATTTGTTTTCCTAAGTGGCTTCTTTGCTGACAGATTTAGCAGAGTACATGCACATAGCGAGTTTAAACAAATTATTTACTCTCTTTGTTTTGCTTTTGCTTTTTTGCTTTTGCTGACTCGTTATCAAAGAGTTAAGTAAACACTTAGACACACAGTTTTTTAATTTGCTGCAAAAAATGTAAACAAAGCAAAAATGTGCGACTGTTGCTATTTTAAAGCAAGCAATTTAAACACTGGATTTTAATTTATTTTATGAGAAATGGTTGATTCAAGTACTTTACTATTTAAATATATTTAGGTATATTTTTTATACGTGCGGGAAAAAGTCTAAATTACATTAGCAAAACTCAGTTATTGATCTAGTTGAAAAAGATGTGTGATTTTTTAAATAATTTACTCATGCTAAAAAATGTTAATGACAGGAATTGCCAATAATTTTAATATCAGAATTTTTAACCATCAACGCTGAAATATTTTCAACTTTGTACAGAATAAGTGTTGCTATAGCGCATAAATACTAGTATGTATTAGAAAAATTGTGACGTAAAATTATTTCTCTTTTGTGTAGAAACATCTTTATCGGCCTGCCTTTAATTCCTACCATAACACTCATGTTTTTCTTATGCACATTACGCGGGGATTCCCATAATTCGTTTAATAAAGATATTTCTACACAAAAGAGAAATAATTTTACGTCTCTTTCATTTCGCATCACGGTTAGAGTCGGAGTCGGAGTCGGAGTCGCACTTAAAAAATTTCAGCGTTTGGAGTCGGAGTCGGAGTTAGTACTTTTTTCGGACGACTCCACAGCCCTGGTTAAAACCCATCGAAGATTATACATACATAGCAATTGTTATAAACTGAAAATTAAATTTATATTGTGAGAAAAAATATTAAACTCCTAAAAAAATGTATAGAGCGTTCCATTAATTATATAATTTATTTCTAAGTTTTAAATCGGCAAAAAAAAGTTAACACCAGCATTAAAGTAGAAACGTGCTATTTTTTATTAAAGTAGATTACTTTAATGTTTTTTATTAGTTTTTTAAGCTTAATTATTTATTTTCTCTCCAAAATAACTTAATTTTTTTTTTTGAAGGGGGTTATTTTCTTGTCTTTTTTTAATAATTCCTTTGCTCGAACGATTAAATGTTTTTAAATTTTGTGTCGAGGATATAAGAACAGAAACCTTTTTTAAAATTAGGTAAGAAATAATTAAATTGCAAGAGTTGGAAATATTTACATGGCCGAAGTGCCCTTTGGCCTTCATATCTCCGTTTTTAATCACTATGCGAAGCTCATCCCCCAGTATGTCCATGTGAAATTTTATTCTGATAGAATTATTCGTTTAATAACAGATTTTTTACAAAACGTTCACTGCAGATTTTTATATATCCGAAGAAAGTATTAGATAGACCGCATTTTGGTATGAATATTTATTTGAAATTGACCTACCTTTAACCATTATCGGTCGATAAAATTAGTTTTATTTGAAAGAGTATTAGGCCTGCTATTTAATTAATTATGTATAAATTTTTGGGAAGAATTATTTTTTAAAATTTTATTTTTGAACTTTTCCGTGGGTTTTCAGAATTTTCAAAAAAATAATACAAAAAAATTTCAAATAATCGTAAGAGGAAATTGAAAGTTTCTCTTACGATTTTTTTGAATTTTTTTAGAAAGAAGATGTTAAATAATTTCAACCCCTATACTCACTTTTGAAGGACTATTCTGACCGTAAAAATAATTCCCAGAACAACCGTGAAAACAAATGTAACGTTCAATACACAAAAATGTTTAACATTCTAAAAATATAAATTTGTTTCAGGATCCATTGAATGAGGCGAGAACAATATTATGAATCTTACCTTTTCATATTGTTAACAATAAAATTGGTAAAGCTTAAAAAAACCTAAAAAGTCCGCTAAAAATGAGATCATCCATGTACCAAATTTTAGTGCTATTGGTAATGAGAGACTAGACTTAGAACTTTTAATGTAAATGTGCATTTTTAAGTTTAAATTTTAATAACTTTTTTTTTGTTAATTTTGGTAAAAAAAAAACAAAGCAATTTTTGCATAAAAAAGTAACTTAAGGTAAAAAAAAGTGAATGGGTGACTTTTGATGATATAATGGAATTTTAGTGAAAAGGGGACCTTTAAATTGCCCATCTACTTCACAATATTGTTGAGTTATTAACCGCTCTTATTGTTGTCGTTTTGCTCCACAATATTCAATAAGTTACGCAATATATCGCACAACTTGTCTTTTAATATCAGTGTGACCAGCTCTCAAAATTTTTTACAGGCTAAATTTTTTTAGGCAAAATTTATTATTATTTATAAGCAAATAAATTAAGAATTAGTATTGTGGCTAATTTATTGAACTTTTTAAGGTTTCAACCCAAATTTTTTAATATCTTATGCAGGCTAAAGTTCATTAAATTTAATTATTCATTAAACTATTTGTATGAAGAAAGGAATTTTTACAACATGAAATGAATTAAAATTTATTGATAATTTTTCATTCTTGAAAAATTCCTTTCTTCATAAAAATAATTTAATGAACTATTCCTTCAAATTTTTAAACTAAAGCTAAAAAAAAACTAAAAACATTTTATTCAAATGCTAAATATAGAAGCTATGGGAAAATTTTGCTGCTAAACCAAAACTTTTAATGCTAACTTTAGCTGCATAAATGCCAAAATGGTCACACTGTTTAATGTATATAAAAGTAAACTAAACAAATGCACACATTACACATTATAAAATGTCTTTTCGCGCAATATAAGGCCCTAATCATGTTAAACGCAGCGCAACGCCAAAGAATAACATTGAAGGCACAGCACAAACAATGTCATAAAAGGGTTTATCCTATAAAAATTTACAAAAATTGTTTGTAATTTTCTACATCTGTACCTTCTTTTTATGTTAAAATATTTTAATAAACAACGTTATAGGACTTATTATTTTTCACCAACACATACACACATATAAACCTTCAGCACTCGATACTTTGAGCACTCGAAAACAAGTGGTATCTTAAGCCTATACGGAATGTAAAGAGCCACATGCGCATGTGGTTCTGACGTAATTTGGCGTCAAAGCCACAATGACTATTTAGTGTTGTGTAATGACGTCAAAAATACGTTAGAACTTCATGCGCATGTGGGTTTTTACTTTCCGTGTACTATAGGCTTAAGTATGCATATTCCGGCAAATGGACCATATGTAATCTATATACCAAATTTATCGAAAAGAGAAAAAGTACCAATTTTTCCATTTTTACATCATAAAAATAACTCTTTATTAAAAGATTTTGTTTGTTGTGCTTAATTCCCTTTTTAAATAATTGATAAAAAAATACTGAAATTTATTGTTGGAGGATAAGCTGTTCCTATGCGCATTTCACTGGTTGCTTAGGCCAGATCATCAGGAAACGTTCTCCTAAATAATTTTAGAAAAGCCAAAGCTATCAGCAAATAAGACTACAGAGGGAATGAGAATTACCTACAAACACTCAAAAAGTCTTTTTTGCAACGATATCAAAGCTTAAACAAAATACCAAACAATAAATCAGTGATGAGTTTTTATCTTTTCTTAAATTTCCCGCTACAATTAGTTGGAATTCTCCCAACATTAATTGTAGTTGTAATTGTAGTTTGTTTTTGTCTTAAATATGTTTTTTCTTTACCCACTTACAACTATAATTAATTTTGGGAGAATGATGTTTGACTATTGACGTCGCCCGGCCTCAATAGCCGAGTGAGTAAAACGGCAAACCCCACCGACGAGATTGTGTGGTTACAATCGAAACTAGTCTGGGCAACCTGTCCGTGAACGCCTGGGTTCAAATCTCAGCGCAGTCAAGAATGAAAAATTATCAATAAAAAAAAAAATTTTAATTAATTTCATGTTGTAAAATTGCTGTCTTCATAAAAATAATTTAATGAAAATTAAATTCAATGAACTTAAGCCTAATTAAAAATATCTAAATTTGGATTAAAAACCATTAACAGTTCAATAAAATAACCACAATACTAATTATTGTTAACAGCTAAGGCACGAGCTATGTTTACATTTGTCCTTCAAGTTGTGCTGAAAAAGGTCAACAAGAAAAAAGAAAGACAAAAAAAACATCAAAAATAAAAAAATGTACTTTGGACTTCAAGAAGAATTCTTGACAAAAAGTACGAGAAAAAACAGAAGTTAGGAAGAACATGTAAATCAATTAAAATAGATAATCATTCATTCAAAAAGCAAATTTCGATCTACCAAAGTGAAATACCATTTGGTTTAAGGATTGATGTTTGACTATTGACGTCGCCCGGCCTCAATAGCCGAGTGAGTAAAACGGCAAACCCCACCGACGAGATTGTGTGGTTACAATCGAAACTTGTCTGGGCAACCTGTCCGTGAACGCCTGGGTTCAAATCTCAGCGCAGTCAAGAATGAAAAATTATCAATAAAAAAAAATTTTAATTAATTTCATGTTGTAAAATTCCTGTCTTCATAAAAATAATTTAATGAAAATTAAATTCAATGAACTTAAGCCTAATTAAAAATATCTAAATTTGGATTAAAAACCATTAACAGTTCAATAAAATAATCACAATACTAATTATTGTTAACAGCTAAGGCTCGAGCTATGTTTACATTTGTCCTTCAAGTTGTGCTGAAAAAGGTCAACAAGAAAAAAGAAAGACAAAAACATTAAAAATAAAAAAATGTACTTTGGACTTCAAGAAGAATTCTTGACAAAAAGTACGAGAAAAAACAGAAGTTAGGAAGAACATGTAAATCAATTAAAATAGATAATCATTCATTCAAAAAGCAAATTTCGATCTACCAAAGTGAAGTACCATTTGGTTTAAGGATTAATGTTTGACTATTGACGTCACCCGGCCTCAATAGCCGAGTGAGTAAAACGGCAAACCCCACCGACGAGATTGTGTGGCTACAATCGAAACTTGTCTGGGCAACCTGTCCGTGAACGCCTGTGTTCAAATCTCAGCGCAGTCAAGAATGAAAAATTATCAATAAAAAAAAATTTTAATTAATTTCATGTTGTAAAATTCCTGTCTTCATAAAAATAATTTAATGAAAATTAAATTCCATGAACTTAAGCCTAATTAAAAATATCTAAATTTGGATTAAAAAAAAAAAAAAAAAAAAGATTTAAAAGTGCCAAAGAGTATCAGCTTTTACTCATTTTAGTCCCCCAGAAAGTACAGTGCATGTTAATGTAGGGTATAATCTATATTAATATCAAATTTATCGAAAAGAGAAAAACAAATTTTATTCCGTTTTTACTCCTTAAATAGTACTAATTTCATCCTTAAAAAGGTACCATATATTTTAATCCTGTTCATATGCCTATCAAATTTATCAAGGAAAGAAAAAGTACCAAAAGTACCAATTTTTCCGTTTTTACATAATATCTGGGTCATATGATATCTCCATATTGATATGGAGATTTTTAGAAAAAAAAAGTACCAAAGGTACAAGAGTGCTGCGTATTGAAATAATAAAAACTACGACCAAGTTTAAGAAAAAGTGTGTCTTTATTGACAGAATATTAAAATACAAGTGAAGGCATTGAAAAAATATGAAACATACAAAACCTACTTTTTCAATGAACTAGTTTTAATTACAATAAATACATATTAACAAAACGATAAAGTGTATATCCAACACTGCGGTACCACTCTTTTCCTATTTTTAGGCCACCGAAAAGTACACTGTATGCTAATGTAGGCTTCAATCTATATTAATATCAAATTAATCGAAAAGAGAAAAAGTACGAATTTTATCCCGTTTTTACCTTTCAAAAAGTATCAATTTTATCCTTTTAAAGGTACCCTATAATCCTGGCCTTATGCAATCTGCATACCAATTTATCAAAAAGAGAAAAAGTACCAATTTTTTCCCCGTTTTTTTCTTAAAATGTATCGTATATTTAAATCTGGGCCATACGCAATCAGTCTACTAAATTTGATAAACTTTCCAAGAAAATAAAGGCAATAATATATTTTCTATAGAAGAAGAAAATTGAAGAAAATTTACAAATTTTCTAATAAAAAATTAAAGACATCGATAAATCGTCTATTAAATTTTAAGTATCGATATCTTATTTTTCATCTATAACCGACTTCGAAAGACAAAAGAAGTCGATAAAGTTCAATTTATACTCTGTAAAAAATTTTGTGCAACATTTATAAATTGCAAACCGCGCGCGTCTTATTGTGAAATGTTCTTTTTTAAACTCTCTGTTTTAATTTTTCTTTTTAACTTAAAACAAATAACAATAATAATATTTGTGAATTTAAATGGAAATAAAAGAATATTTTGCTTTCAATAGCTTTTTCTGAAAACAACTGCAGGTTTCAGCTTCTGTCCAATATTTTGTCATCATATTCATAATTTTAAGGCGAATTTGAAACTTAAAATTGAAAAATTGTCGTAATTGCTAAATGACAGTTTTTGCAACCAGTACGATTTTATTTGTTTGCTATTATTGACGCTAATTCGAAACGAAAGTAGGTTATTAATTGAATTATCACATTTTCAAAGATACAAAAAGAAAATAAAAGTTGTTTTAACGAAGGCATAAGAAATACCCTTAGTTTGGGTATACAGTGTCGGCAAAAATAATAAGGGCACATGGAATTTTTAGTACCCTAGGGGAAAGGGAACTAACACCAAACTTGTCACGTGAAAGTTCTAAAGTGGTAAGAACCGGTTCTAGATCTAACACTTTATGTGAAAGAGACTTGTCACTTTAACATGGCGATGTCCTAGGAGGGGGTAAATTGGTACCTCTTCGACACTTTGAACAGGCCACAGAAATAACCTAAACGGACAAATTAAATTTCCGTTAGTATAATTATACCTGTCGCAGAAAATTTGACAACAATTTTATAATTTTTCAATGAATTTAAAACGAATTTAGTAAAAATCTTTCTAATTTTTGGTGACCATTTTTATATTATCTAAGACATGACAGGTTTGTTTGCCTTCACTATGTGACCCATTACAAAGAGCAACAAATATATCAGTTTACCACCTCCTAGGCCAACACCATGTTAATATGATGGATCCTCTTCATATTAAGTAATAGAACCAGAAAGAATCAACCACTACCCGCACAAAATCCAGTCAGATAGATGAATAGATTTTTGCCAAAAGCCTTTCCTTTAGACTAACTACACTTTAAACACATTATCACCCGTTAGGTTAGGTTAGGTTAAGAAGTGTTATGCCCTCAAAGGCGCACCTCCTCTCGGAGACCAATGCGGTCCATTGTGAATCCCTTCAGTATAGCAAAAGAAGAAAGAGAGAAGTAAAGAAGGAAATACCAAGACCCCCTCCTACAGTCCTTCCATCATAAACAGCTGCCCTATTTCCTTGACAAATCCTAATAGATCACCTGGATTACATCCAGCGATACGCCCCAGTGCGTCGTGAAATCTAGCCGCGAGTTATTTCTGCCTGAGACGCTGCATCCTAGGACAGTGTCACAGTTTATGCTTAATCGTATCTGGCTCTTCGGCATCCCCGCACTGCCTGCAGAAGTCCGGTATGGCATTTTCCCATTTACTCGTAAAAGTCCTAACAGAACAATGTCCCGTCGATAACCCTATAAGGGTCCCGAGACCAATCCTATCCAATCCTTATAGAACCCTGGTTGCCCCTGCGTCACATCCGGGTCATAACGCCCTCGTTCTATCCCTCCAGAACCGTTGCCATAAGGGGGCTTTACCCCTCTGTCCCTTACCTCTAAGTCCAGATTCGAACCCTCTTTTGCGGCGATTTTGTAATAGATTAAATGAAACGATTTTAAGTTCTCTTTAATCTATTACCAACCAGTCGCAGGTGATTTTAAATTCGCCAACCACGAAAAGGGTGATGTAAGTTAAGCGTACGAAGCCATCGTTCGAAATCGATAAACTCGCCAAAAATTTACATTGGAAGTGGATATTATCCACGGCCTGGAAACCCACCATCCTTGGCATCAAATTCCAAAAGCCACTTTGTGGTTATAAACCAGAAAGGACGAGCTGAACCATGGTCCAATCATTAGGTATAACAGAGAAAACTAAAAATAGATTTCAATTAAAAAATGTGTGATATTAATTAAAACATAAATTAAATTTGTACCGGGTAACAAATTAATAGTATCAATTAAACGTTTAATTCACTTGATTAAATATTTATTTAAAACTGATTTTATTTTTGATTAATGCTTTAATTGGTGAAACGTTTTGGAGATTTTTTCTGTATATCCAGAACTACAAAAATGCAACAATAGGAAAAACAACACTTTTTCTATTTGTGTAAAACATAATAAAGATGTCAAAAACAATTGCTCCAAAAACAATTGCACGAAAAAAATGCAACTCTCCAAAAAATTAGCAGGCTTTTTGCGTAGACCTAATGATTTGACCATGGAGCAAAACAAACAACTTCTCCAAATAAACAGCAATTTCTTTGCCATCCTCAACACATGGGTATGTACCCTTGTGTTAATAGGGGAATCACCAATAGGCATTAACACAAATTTGCAAATTTGCAAAAAGAAGAACTATATACTAATAAAATACACCTATTGTTGTTGTATTTCAACACATCAGTCCGTTTTTGAGAAAAATTTTGAAAAAAAAAATTATAATTCAGTGTCGGTTATGGGAATTCATTTTGTATGGAAAAACTAATGAGCAGCTTGGATCAACAAAATAGGCCGCATATAGGAGGTATTCGGCTATGGGCGGTTTCACTGTAAATAAAAAATATGTATGGAAAAAATAACACGGACATTTAAATTTTGTTAATTTTTGCTATCAAACAAACCCAACTACATATTATTTTAAAATTTGAAGAAACTCCTTCCATTTAAATTACTTCTTTGCATCTTCGCTTCATTGAATTCTCGAGATTGGCGCAGGTAACCGGGGAAATTGGGTACTAAGCTTCTTGAACCTTTTGCCACATTACCTGCTTAGCTGTCGATTTTTATGTCAAAATTGTATATATTTTTTAATTTCCCAGACGTTATAAAAAGTTACCACAAGTTTCATCAATAAAAGTTCAATGCAAAATTTTCTACGACGTGTATTTTGGAAGGGAGATATCGTCCCTATTAAATTTTTCTGACATTGTAAATTCGAAAATTTTCAATTATAGGAATTCAATTTCATTACATTTTGATAATAAAAAAAAAACTATGAAATTTTAAATGCCGTATTCATAAAAAATAAAATAGATTTCAAATGTATTTTAAAACAAAATTTCCATAGAAATTTTCCTTCAAATATATTTCAAATCCAGTTTAGTTTTTAATGAATACGGCAGTAAATGTACAATAATTAGAGTTGTGGTTATTTTATTGAACTGTTAATGGTTTTTAATCCAAATTTTGATATTTTAATCAGGCTTAAGTTCATTGAATTTAATTTTCATTAAATTATTTTTATGAAGACAGGAATTTTACAACATGAAATGAATTAAAATTTATTGATAATTTTTCATTCTTGACTGAGCTGGGAATTGAACCCAGGTTTTCACGGACAGGTTGCCCAGACTAGTTTCGATTGTAACCATACAATCTCTTCAGTGGGGTTTGCCGTTTTAGTGTTATGGTTATTTTATTGAACTGTTAATGGTTTTTAATCCAAATGTTGATATTTAAATCCGGCTTAAGTTCATTGAATTTAATTTTCATTAAATTATTTTTATTAAGAAAGGAATTTTACAACATGAAATGAATTTAAATTTAATGATAATTTTTTGTTTGATAATTTTTTTAAATGTACTTCCAATTGGCATACCCTGCGCTTTCATTTTAACAAAGAAAGTTTAATTGTAGATCTACAAAAACTTAGTTTAACTAGAGTTTAGTCGTCTAGAATAAATCCGTTTTGTCAAACAATTTTCAACTTTTGCTGCCGCCTCCAATTGTCTATTAGTGCACAATTGTTTGTTGTATTTAGTATGCTTTTGAGTTTCGTTGTTGTTGTTTGTTTTGAGCTCTTTTGTTGACCATTTGTATTTTGTATATTCGCATTCTACCAGAACAGTCAAAGTATTTTTATTTCTTTTTCAGCCTGGTTTTGTTTTGTAGTTGTAGTGTTTTGTGTTGTTGCTGTTACACACCGTTTGTACACACATACAGAATCGCACTTTTCTTTTAATGGTTACCGCCTTTGTCGGCAAAACTGACAACTTCAATCAATTTCAAAGTTCTTTTTTCGTTGCTGTTGTTGTTGGAGCTTGCAACACAAGTCCTGGCGAATTGTTCTTGATATTTAGTTACATGCATGTATGAGCCCAACCAACAGATAAAAAAAAGATAGTGTGTGAATAGTTTTTTCGATTTCGACTTGAATAGGAATTATTAGAACAAAGATGCCAGATTAGAAAATTATTTAAAAATTTTCAAAATAAATTAAAAAAAAGAAGTAAATTACAACTTAATTTTGCTAAGTATTTTTTTTCTTAAATATTTTATAAAATACAAGAAAAAAATTTTGTAATATGGCATTTCTGTTTTTGCAACATTTGCATTAGACATGACTTTAACTAAATAAAATAAAAAAATTTCATTACTGCCAGTTTTAATAAAAAAAAAACCTTAAAAATATTTTGTAGATAGGTGCAAAAATATTTGCTGATAAAGTTACAAGACTGATTTTTTTTGTTTATATTAGTGGCACAAAAAAGTTTCCGCCTGTTTAATTTTTTTTTTTTTTTTTGGTCAAAAATAAGACTTCGTTTTAAAATTGTTCAGTTATTATGACATCAATAGTTGTGACGTGTTTTAAAGGAGATTGAGGTCATAAACAATTTAAGCCAATTTTTATGCCTTTTCCCAGATATAGAGAGTATCCAGCCTGGCTCTACTAAATCGATCAAAAAAAATAAAAATCAGAGATTGGTTTAAATAATTTGTTTGTGTTAGACACTCTGACGGAACGTCCCTAATTCGCCATATTTTTCTTTCCTAACGGGACGAATATCAAATTCACAAATTTCCTAATACGATTTAAGAGACATTTACAGAGCGTAAAGGGCCAAATAAGTCATAAAAGCGATTACACAAACATTTGCAAAAATAATGAGCATTGTAGTCATTTATTTGACCCTTCAGAATATTCACAACTTCTGAACTTTTCATCGTAAAGGTATCCATCAGGAATTAAATAACAGTCAATATCGATATATTTTGTATAGAAAATTTTAAATATCGATAAATTTTGTATATAAAATTAGAGCTAGCGAATTTTTTTATAGAAAATAAAAATTTGAGTTAAATTTTCTATAGAAAGTAGACAAACAATTTTTATAAAAATAAATGCCATCGATAAATTTTCAAAAAAAAAAAATAAAAAAATTAATGTTATCAAATAAGTATCTAAAGAAAATTGATGTTATCGAAGAATTTTTTACAGAAAATAATGTTATTTAAAAATTTTGTATTGAATATGAAATGTTATCGATAGAAAATTAATATTATCGATCAAGTATCTAAAAAAATAATATCGCTAAAGTTATTATAGAAAATTATAATTATCGATCAAATATCTATAGAAAATTAATGTTATCAATATATTTTCTATAGAAATTTAATGCAATCGATAAACTTTCGATAGAAAGTTAATATTCACCCTATTGTAAATAAAAAGTGAACAGGTTTTCCCCCGAAATTTTGTTTATTTGTTTTTCCCCACACGTTTTTAGGGAAAAAGGGAAAAAAATTCGAGAGAATTTTTCTTCACGGTAGAGGTGATTATCGATTAAGTATATAAAGAAAATTGTTCTTATCGAAAAATGTACTTCAGATTATAACGTTGTTTAAATATATCCTATAGAAAATAAATACTTTCGATATGTCTTCTATGGGAAATTAATGTTATCGATATATTTTTTTAAGAAAAGTAATATTATCGATTAAGTATCTATAGAAAATTGAGGTTATCGATAATTTTTTTAAAAGAAAATAATGTTTTCAAAAAGTTTTCTATAGAACATTTATGTTATTGATGTATTTTCTATAGAAAATAAATGTAACATAAATATTTTTATAGAAAATTAATGTTATCGATACATTTTCTATAGCAAATATTATCGATCAAGTGTCTGAAGAAAATTAATGTTATCAAACAATTTTTTCAGAAAATAACGTTATACAAAAGGATTCTATAGAAAATTAATATTTTCGATCAGAAAGCTATAGAAAAATAATGTTATCGAAAAATTGTTTACAAAAAATAAATTTATCCAAAAATTTGTTTTATAAAAAAGTATTGATATATATTCTATAGTAAGTTAATATTATCGATCGATTTTCTATATAAAATTAATATTTTCGATGAAGTATACATACATAGAAAATTAATGCTATCGATAATAAATTATTGATTCTAATTTCTTCGATATTTTTAATATTAAAAAAAAAAACATTAAATAAATTTTTATAAAACAAAATGTTATCAATAAATTTTTAAAGAAAGTAAAGGATATCAATAAATTTTGTATAAAAAATTGTTATTATCGATTAATTTTCTATAGAAAATAACTGTTATCAATATCTTTGTTATGAAAAAAATTTTATAGATAAATAAAAAAATTTTAAATTAATAAAAATATGTCATTTACAATTTAAAAATAGGTTTATAAAAATTGTTAACAGTATGTATTGTAGGCCCTTTTTTGATGGTTCGGCTTGAGGTCATTTAATATAAACTAAAAAACAATTTTGATTTTAATTTTTAATATTTTGTATATTTGTACCCAATATTTCAAGGCAACTCCTCATCTTCAGGGGATTTATTTAAATAAAAAAAATATTTAAAAAGTTGTATTGCCACTATGCACTGTAAGCTTTAGATTGCTATCTAATAATTTGTAGAAAATTTACTTTTTCAAACTTCTTTGCTAGAAATGTTGTTTAGTCATCGATAACTTTGTAGAACTTTTTCTTTGGAAGATTAACTGCCTGACCCACAATGTCGACAAAAACATTTCAATCGTAGATTTATATTGAAAAAACAAATTTGGGTTTTTATTATTGTTTTATATATAAATATGCGAAAGAAATGTTCCTGTCGACATTGTGGGCCTGTCAGTAAATTTATAACCTCTGGTTTGAGTTATCGATAAATATCCCTCCTCTCCCTTCTGGGTATAGCCTGCTGGTATTATGTTCTATATTTCACGCGAAATGCTGTCAGATTCTATATAAAAAAAACTTATGCAGAATTTTTGTAGTAGTTACGAAATGTTACTTGCAACATTTGTTTACAAGAACGAAATAATACGAGTTGGGCAATTTTTAGCAACATTTTTTCAAATTTGTTTAGTTTAAATTTGTTATGTAAACAAATATAAAATGATGGAGGAAAGTATAAATTTAACACTAAATAAAAAGGAACAAATTAAATTCAAACAACCGGTAAGAACTTATCAATCGTATTTTTCATTATCTATGCTACACTACACTTTAATAAAATACAATTTTTAAAAGCTGCTATATAATAAATATATATGTATATGAGTTTCGTTTAAATATCGTCAGCTTATTATTGATTTCACCTACCGAACATTTAAAACGAAATTGAGTTAGGAATGGGTTATATATATTTTGAATACCTCCTTTCTGAATCCAAAACCAGTTCCACAAAATTGTTTATGGTTTTGATATATAAAGCATTAATTTTGCTTCATATCAACTATTGTAAAGCTTATTAAGTTTTGTTTTGCTCTATACGCCACTGTTCGGCGAATGCAGAAAAATTCCTCATACAAAACCGTACAAAATAAATTTCACTCTTGCTTCGCTTCATTGCCGTTTGAAAAAATTAGTTAAAACAAAAGCAAAATAAAATGTCACCAACTCAATACATAGCAGTAAATATACGTATGCAGCACAAAAACCTAATCTTTAAGGTAAATATAGAAAAGTGGCGTATGCAGCACAAAACAATAATTTTCACATTCAATTAAATACTATTTACTTCTAAGTTCGTTCATGAAAGTTCACAAAAATTTTTCTTCAAAACATATGCCGGAAGCAGTGGTGAAAGTACAAAAAAAATCGATCGGGTATATTTTCAGAAAACTTCATGTAAACCTTAATTGTTGTTTACCTCCACTAAGACTTTTTGGCATATGCGGCAAACCAATAATAACCTGTTAATATGCAAAACAATGTCGCATATTTTGAAAGAATAAAAACGTCAAATTCTGTCAACTCGCGAGATAGACAATATTTGTTACATGTCAAAGTTTTTGCATGAAATACTTAATGTTGTTGCTCAACATTTTTCACAAACTTGAACAGAGCTTAAAGCCTAGTACTCTGTTCCAATTTGTGAAAAATGTTCAGCAACATGCATCAATGTTACCTATCTCACGATTTTTCACAATTTGACGTTTTTAATCTTTCAAAGTATGCGACATAAATAAAATGTAAATAAAACCCATGTATTTTACTAAAAAGTATTTTTTCCAATAAAAATGAAATTAAATATGGATGAAAAACTATTACCGGTTGTGTTATTTATGTTTTTCCGTACTCATTTAATATTAATTGTAAACTCTCTTTCATTTGCTAAAAATTTCGCGTGAAATAAGTGCAGCTTGTATTATTTCGCAGTTATAAAAAATGTTGCCAGAAACATTTCGTAACTTTTTCACCAATTGAACAGAGTGCAACCAGATCAACATTATTGCATAGAAATTCCGCACAAGTTTTTTCATATGAGCTTTGACAGCATTTCACGTGAAATGATGAACAGAGTACCAGGCTTAAGTCAAAATTTAACTTAGATTTACAATCCTATTAGCTCCGTAATTTCTACTTTTAATTTTTTATTATTGTTTATGTCTAACACTTATCGCTTATAGTTCTCTAGCTTATGCGTGTGGTCTGTTCGGATTATGTGTTTGTCAGTGTGTGTGTGTGTCGAAACCATAAAGATATCATTAATGGTTTTTACCATTAAGGGAAAATGACTTTGAATAAGTTCCTTCAAATCTTAGACGAGATTGCAGTACCAACAAACAAAAAACAAATGTATGATTATATAGAAAAGTGAACTAAAAGATACAAACAAACAAACTCTACCAACATCAAGCTTAAAAATGTTTATGGACGCAAAATGTGTGATGATGTTAATGACAACGATGATGTAGAAAAAAATGATGATGATGATGATGATCAATCTTTATTACAAATAAAAGAAACCGCACAGACATTCACATACGATTGACTAATTCTAAAACTAAAACGAAGAGACAAGAAGGAAATAGTAAGAAACCACAAAACAAGATCAAAACTTTATATAGAAATAAAAAAATAAAAAAAAGAGAGACCACACACATGGTGGTTTGTTTAACTACGGATGGTCAACAACGTCATCAACTTTGTCATCATCAATGACTGACTGTTGGTTTGAATGAATGAATGAGTGAATTGGCACAATATAATGGGAATCAACTGCAGACAGCGAGCCGGCTAAAAGACAAAAAAATGCTGTTGCATCAATCTTGTTAAGTGATTTTTTTTTAATGTGCATTTCTTCCCGTTTAATGGATTTTTAATATGACTCAAAAGATCAATTTGTTATTTCCAATCTGTTAGTGAAAGTGATTCTTATAGGTATAGTAGAGTGTGTTAATTAACCAATTTGTCATTAATAAAATCGAAAAATTAACAAAATGGCAATTCTTGCAATTTTTGTCAGTTTGACATTTGTTTCTCCAACATGCCCTATCAAAAAAATTAAGTAAAAAACTCTAATATTTCAACACACCGATTTTTATAAAATTTGAATAGTAGTGTTTTCTAATATGTCCATAATTTTTTGGATAGTTCTGATCAATATCAAGTGCTTAATAGTGACAGTATTGGAAATTTTGTAAAAAAGAAAAACTACTTTTTTCGGTATTGGGAATTTGGGGTATTTTTTAATCAATAATGGGGGGGGATGCCTTTTAGTCCAATGTTGTAAGATCTTTTCGGTCTACATAACCTTTTCATTTTGATATCTCTATCCATGTCAGATTCATGGAATGTCAAACATTAAAATTATTATATCTATAGTGTAAATGAATCAAAGGGCTTTCAATAGGAGTAAAAAAATAGTAATTTTAAGGTTTGAAATTCTATAAATCTGACATTAATAAAGATATCATAAAGAAATTTGGCAGTTATGTAAATTAAAAAGTTCTTAAAATAGTGCGCTTAAAAACATCCAAATTTTTGAATAAAAAAATATAAAAGTTCCCAATCTCAATGAAAAGCATTTTCATTCTAAATGCTAAAAAACATCAAAAGTTTAACTTTGACCTTAAATTTCTCAACAACTGCTTAACCAATTTAATAAAATTAAAACTAAAGGAAAGCTCAAGAAGTCTCCATAAAAAAATTTTAAAATCATCTCTATCAGTTCGAAAGCTACAGAAAACGATTTTCAGCCACTGTGCAACGGTACTCTTAATGACAGGTAAATACAATGCGTCAACACCTCGCTGATTTCCAAAACGTCAGTTGCAAAGCAACTCGCTTTTTTAAATACATTCTAAAATTTAGCCGTGCAGAATCTCTCCCAAAGTGCACCAAAATAGTAATCGATGCGTACACAAAAAGTAAACTGTAAATCGTTAAACTTGATAATACAATTTTGACTTTGACTGCAAAGAATTATGATGTTTTGGAACTCAACCCCTCTGTGCGAGCCAATATAGGGGGCAATTTTAGTACATTAATGCCTGGATACCCCATTCTTAGAAGCTGTAACTCCAAAAGCAGCTTATATTCAATGGCATCAGAACTCAGGGACATCCGACACGATTTAGGTATTAACCTCAGCCACCAGATAAACTCGGATTTATTAAAATGTACTAAAGCTTCAATGCGCTCACGCTTCCGCCCTAGGGAAAGTAGTGGATAAGGATTATGATCCCCTTTTTCTGTCCTAGTTATAAATGGATTCCTCTTTTTGAACCCGGAAACGAATTAATCAAATTCGTTTAACCTTCGTTCATTGAAACAGAAAGGAGTAAGATGGGACAAGGGGCTGCTTGGCTTGAATACTGATTTTTCATCAATTAAAGCAATAATTAAAATTTAAATCAGTTTTAGTTAAAAAACAAATTAATAGTATCAATTAAACGTTTAATTCACTTGATTAAATTTTTAATTAAAACTAATTTTATTTTTGGTTAATTGGTAAACAATTTATTTTTGTTTTTTTTTTTTTTTTTTTTTTTTTTTTTTTTTTTTTTTTTTTGTGTAGGCAAACAATATTTATAAAGGGTCCGCCAAATAAGTTTTTTTTTTTTTGAAAATGATATAAAAAAAAACTACTGAATATTTTCTCCAATTTCTTTTTTTATTTGAAAGTACAATCCTTCCGGTTAATAATGAAAAATAATTTCATTCAAACGGCGTCATACCAAGGTCTTTATGCAAAATTCGTCTCAATGATGTCTCCGAAATGTTCAATTGTTGAAAACGACGGTGAATTGACTTTCTGCCACAGCAGCAATATTATCGGGTGTACGCACTGTTTTTGGCTTTTCACGCTTTGGTTTATCGATGAGGATGCCAGTTTCTTTCACTTTTTTCACAAGATAACGAACATACGGAGCTGACGGTGCTTCTCTTCTTCCAAAATCCGTACGCAAATTTCGCACACATTCAGCAACATTACCATGATTTTCAAAGTAATGTCGCAATATTTCTCAGCGTTGTTCAAGCGAATACACAACCATATTCGTTCAGCGGAAGGATAAAACTTATTATCTGTCAAATCAGACATGAGCTAAGTGTTACCATTCACGAAATAAGCACTAGTTGAAAAAAACGTTAGATGGGGGACCCAAAAAAAAACGTTAGATGGCGGAACCTTTATTTGTAAAGTTGAGGCAATATTTCCATTGCATTTCTGTGTCGTTAATGTCTATTAGATTCTATGCATGTGGCTTAACAATTCCTTGCTATTGAAACAATTTTAATACCTAAAAAACTAATGGAAATTAAATGTTGCGAAACTCCTAAAGATTCTTCAATATCTTCTTGATGCGTATCTACACCGCGAAATCCCTCAACCAGAGATGGTTCGCAGTTTCTCGACACCTCCGCTTATACAATATGAAGTGAGATTCACATACTTTACACGAATCGTAATATTTGTCGACATATATTTTCGCTTGGAGTCACAATAGTGTGATTGTATAATTTATTTTCATCGATAATATACAGCTGTATTTTTTATTCATTTCATTTAATACCATGTAATAAATATCATTTAATATCGTATACTTAATGCTTAAAAGCCATTGTAAACACAAATATACTTTATCGATTTAATAAACACTACGTTAATTCTTTGCCGTAAGGCAAAAAGGTTCTAAGTCAAAAAAACGTATACTGAGTTTGTGGTTCGCTTTAATTTAATTTTTTTTTTCATTTGGTATCAATAACTTTAGTCTATCACAACTGCTTCCAATCTCTATCATCTGCTCTTTAGGCAAAAAAGTCTATGAAATACACCAAATAAATATTTTTAAATTCAACATTACGAAAAACTACACATTCTGACATAAGACCTTCTTGCCTACCGCCAAAGAATTATTATCGCTTAAATAACAATAATAGACTACTTAAAGTAATTGATAAATATTTAACCGATACAATTATCGCAATGTTTTCAACAAACACTCCAATTCCACTTTAATTTTTTTCTTTTTGCATAAGGTCGTTTATCTTTAACTTAATAATCGCCATCTTTGAAGCGTTTTGAACCATTGCTGTAACTAAAAACTTAATTATTAATTTTATACTTAAAAAAAATCAATAAAATATTTATATTCATTTTTCAAAACTGCATCGTATTCCATTTTTTACTCCAAAAAATTTTGTCATTTTATTTTCCACGATTAACACTATTCCATCATCAATAATAAAATATTACAAATGATTAAAAGCCAAAAACTGCAGGTGGTATAACATAATCATCTCGTTGACATTCATTATCATCATGGCACTAATTTATTCATGCAAGAATGCAGCCAATGCAGGCCACCACTCTCAACATTTTCATAATCAAACAAATGTCACACATTCAAAACACGATGGAGAGTTACAAAAGAGTTTTGGTTTTTAGGCAATAACTGCATAAATTATAAACATGCAGAGGAGTTCAATTTACAAAATGCAAACAAATTTATTACAACAATGAACGAACAATCAAATGATTTGAAAATGTCTAATATCGATCAAAATAACGATTTTAATTCTCCTTCGCATAAA
Organism: Pollenia amentaria; assembly: GCA_943735925.1. Lineage (NCBI taxonomy): Eukaryota > Metazoa > Arthropoda > Insecta > Diptera > Polleniidae > Pollenia > Pollenia amentaria. The sequence continues at coordinate 199,552,408 of OX031007.1, read as the reverse complement.
CGCACACACATTAATTTAATTAACCTGAATAATTTTGTTTCGTTTCCCGTCTTAAATGGTTGTCATACTTCTCTTTACTTGACATTTTGTTTTTGTCTTCATTTTCGTTAATATTATTCGATACCCAAGTTAAAGATTTTTAAATGCATTGTTAACCTTTAAAATCGTTAACACTTCGGAAGTGTCAAATTTATATGACAATTGATTGTGTGGGTTTATTAAATTTTGGGTGCACAGAAAAAATTAAAACTTGTCTCTAATCACCAAATTCATAGATTCAAGCAAACGATTTGTTGATTTTGCAGCTATAACCAAAATGATTATATTGATCACTAAAAATTTTAAAAATTTTAAATTGTTAATTTTTTTCTTTTCAATAAATGATATTTTTAATTTTAATTTAAAAAGAATTATAAAAAAACTTTGCCATTTCAATCAATTAAGATTTTTTGTTATATAATTAATATTTTAACTAAAAATTTATTTCAAAACAACTAAAATGTTAATTGAATCAAAATTATATTTTTAAAATATATATTTTTATTTTTTTTTTTTCAACTAAACAAATAATTAATTCAATTATCACATTAATTAAGTTGAAATACTTTACAAACAACTTTTTTAATTGATATAGGAAAACTACTGAACATTGTTTCTGTGTAGATTCAAAGCAGGGGCCTAATTCTGGCAGTCGTGATCGAGTACTTTCTCGATTCGAAAGCAATTTTATTTCTAATTCTTTCAGTCGATACTGAACGAATCAAAATGATTTCTTCAGTATTGTGTAACTCAAATTAATGCTTTATAACACTGAAAAAATAATTCCGATTTGTTCAGTATTGACTGAAATAATTAGATATAAAATTGCTTTCGAATCGAGAAAGTACTCGATCACGACTGCCAGAATCAGGACCCAGATGACAAGTTAATGTTGTTTAATAAATTACATTCATACAAAAAGAGTATCCAATAAACATTCGTAATTGAAATCACAGAAAAAATTATCAGTGGATTTTTTATCAATTAAAAAAATTGTTTAAAAAGCATTTTAATTTAATTAATGTTATAATGGAATCAACAATTTTTTTTAATTGGAAGAAAATTAAAAATGTAATTTTGATTTAATCAACATTTTATTTGTTTTAAAATAAATTTTTAATTAAAATATTAATTAAATAACAAAAAATCTTAATTGAATTTTTCGTTTAAAATAAAATAATTTAAACTTGTAGAATTGTGGCTGGGAATTGTCAAAACATGTGCTATATTTAATTAAATCAATGAACACATTGTTTAAAATGGCAAAGTGGCTTGATCATTTTTTTTAATTGAAATTAAAAATATCATTTATTGAAAAAACAATATTCACAATTTTAAATTTTTACAATTTTTAGTAATCAATATAATAATTTTGGTAATAGGTGCCAAATAAACAAATTGTTTGCTTGATTCTATGAATTTGATTTCTGTGATGTATAACAAAACCATTTTTTTGCCGAAGTTTTTTAATATTCGAAGTATTTTTCAAAATATTAAAAAGTTCTAGAGAAGAAGAAGCAATAATTATATACAAGTAATTTGTGATAGGATTCATTAGAACTATGAATTTTTCATAAATATTTAAATTACATAAATTTTTATAAATAGATATTGGGAATTATTTCTGTTTCATAAGCAACTTTATTATATTCAACATTTTTTATTTTTCGAATTTATTCTATGAGTTAAATTTCAGTTATGTATTTTATAAAGCTTTTTGTAATAGCTCTATTCCTTAAATTTTTTTAGAAATGACTTTATACACTGCCAGACTATTATATTGTATCTTCTTGTTACATTTTACCTTAGCTTTCCGTTGGATAGCAATGAAGTATATTGTATGTACAGAAAAATTTACAATTATTAGACACCAGCAGAAAGTAATGCATTTTCTGGCCCGCTACGGCCTTCGTCAGCATTCTTTGTGTCACACTGGATAATAGTCTGGTAGTGTATAAAGTCATTTCTAAAAAAATTTAAGGAATAGAGCTATTACAAAAAGCTTTATAAAATACATAACTGAAATTTAACTCATAGAATAAATTCGAAAAATTATAAATTTTTATAAATATACTGAGAAGACACTGATGGGCAAGATTTACTAATGTATGTATCTGGCTGTCTGGGGTAACCCCACGGTGGTCTTAAGCGTAATAAAAACAATGTGTTTACCAACACCTCAATATGTCAGCATAATCAACACACCTATCGTCACTTTAATTTACAAAAGCCGTGTCTAACAGCAAAAAAAAATTATTTAATTTGAGACATAAAACCTTTTAACTGGTTTTTTTTTTGTTGGGACCACCACTCAGGGGATGACCCCTACTAATGCAATGCATTGTGTTGGAACTAGGAAAATAGGTTATGGGGAGGAGGAAAGAGGGAGTAGTGTTTGTGAACATTCGACTTGAACTTTTTCATGTTGTAAGTGAGAGGGAAGACTCCAGCAGGAAGGTTATTCCACATACAAACAGTCCGGCCAAAAAACGAATTTTCCCTGTAATGCGTTGTACGATTCACCGGCCAATCGACCACAAAAGGATGTGCTCTTGAGGAAAAACGTGTATTACGAACAAAGCTATGGGTTTCGGTAACCAAATCCCTAATTTCATCAGAACACATCCCGTTGTAGTAACGATAAAATAGGCAAGTACAACCCACATTGCGACGGTGCTCAAGGGTGTCAATAGAATTGGATACCCTACTGTCGCCAATGAGAACCTTCGCCCTCTCCTGCACGCGGTCGTGAAGCTCCAAAATAGACTTTGAAGCACCGGCCCACACATGAGAGTTATTCCCGACTTTTGTATACTTAAATTTTTAATTTGAGTGTAAAATCCGTCAGAACTTTACACTCTGTAAGGGCGCTTGTAGTATTTAAGATTTTCTATATTTATTTGTTTGTCTGTTATTTAAAATAATTACTAAAATGAAAAAAAAACAAGGCAGTTTGCATTTTATATTTTGGTTGCCAGAGGACCCGGGTTCGAATCTCACTGGAGGAAACTTAAAATTATTTTATATGAAATTGTTTTTTTTCTTTTTTTATAAATATTATTTATTATTATAATTTTTTTTGAATTTTTTTTCCGTTTTTTCCTTTAAAAAATTTTTTAATTCGTTTTCCTCCCATTTAAACATATTGATTATTTGTCACGACACATAAGTTAATTTAAATTCTCGACTCCACATGTTCTAAGCTAGACTTAGGGGAGAAAGGGGGGAAATTAAAAGAAAAGAAAGGGGAAAGGATAATGCAGTTTATTGGTTGCAAATTTTTGGCGTTTTGAATAATATAATAGGCGATGTAGATGTTGCTTATGTATAGGTACGCTTTAGCCGTATTGGTGAAAGAAAAATGAAGTGCTGAAATAGTGTTAAATTTCCAAGTAAACTTGAGGTATAAAACGCGATTTTTTCTGGAAATTAAATCATTTTACTTAATCGCTGTGTTGGAGCCTAATATTTATCATGCTATTTATTTGTTAAAACTATGTATTGTATACTAATTTCTTCGGCATTATTGTGTTAGCTTATGCTGGTAATCAATTTATGATTTGGCATTGAACATTAATCTGTTTTCTAAATCTTTATATTCATCTTTTATTTTATTTAAAAAATCCCCTTAAGCATTTTTAATCTACGCCTTTGACTTATAGTCAAAACGTTGTCAAATTTCGCTTAATTGTTTGCTTCTAAAATATTACTGTATTTTTCTTTACATACATAGGTGCCTCTGTAGAATTGTTGTATTATTGAAATATTTGGTTAAACCTGTGTCTTCTTCTGTTTCAATCTAGCATAAAATATACATACATTTTATACCGATAAACATATGTACATACATATTTGTATAGATAATTTTTTGGTTGTTCTTGCATATTAAACCATTACGGTTCTTTTTACATTTGTTTTTTGTCTCATTATTTTGTTTGTTTAAGTAAATAAAGTTTAATAAAGTTTGTTCTTTTTTAGTTCTTTACTATTCGTCAACCAGGCCGCCTGCGTTTTTATTGCAAGTTCTTTGTATCGAAAAAGAATCTTTTTTTTCTTATCGTTGAGGAATCTATATAGTTTTCGTAATCGTCTTAACAAAATTGTCCATAGATCGAACATTTTTGGCGCCCAACGTGGGGCACGAATCCAGTTACAATTGTTGATTAATATTTCATCAAAATAAAAATTTAATTAATTTTATAAAAAAAACAACAACAACGTGCTCCTCATTTGTGATCTTAAACTTAAAACAGCTCTTTAAGGTGGTGTTATATTTTGGTAAACCATGGCTGAAATAGAAACTCTACAAAAACAAAGGCAAGCGGCGAAGGGGAATATAACGAGAATAAAAAATTTGGTCTCTCCAGCAATGTCAATTGCAGAATTAGAATGCCGTCTTGCATTGGTGGAGGCATATTTTAAACAGCTGTTAAAGATTCAGTCGGATATTGAGCAAAAAAACCCACTGGACAGTGCGAGAGAAGAAATTGAGGATATGTGTATCACCACAAAGGCGAAAATAATAGAGCTATTGGGTGACAATTATAAACACTCATCGTTAGATCAAACAATAACAGTTCCCCTTACAACAATAAGTAAATTGCCAAGCATAGATTTGCCTAAATTTGATGGAAGGTATGCAGATTATAAAAATTTTATTTCATCGTTTAAACAATTTGTCGACAGAGATACATCACTATCAAAAATAGAAAAGTTTAACCATCTGTTACATTGTTTATCTGGTCAAGCATTGGACACAGTTCGTGCGTTTGAAGTTTCGGTTGAAAATTATGAAAAAGCCTTAAAAAGACTAGAGGAACGTTATGATAATAAAACCTTAATTTTCATGGAACATATACAAAATCTTTGTGATCTACCTAATGTACAGAAAGCAAGTGGTACGCAGCTACGAAGTTTGGTGGACGGTGCATCAGCAATTTATGGATCCCTCAAGTCTTTAGGCAATGAAGAAGAAATTTGCAATGCCTTGATCATTCACATCATCACAAAAAAAACTGATATCAGCTCTCAAAATAAATATAAAGAAAATTTAGATTTCGCTAAACTGCCATCATGGGCTGATTATTGCAAATTTTTAGAGCGTAGATGTCAATTTTTGGAGTCATCAGAATCACATTCGTCATTTAGTGCAACCAGCAGTAGTCATCAAACGCATAGCAGGTTTAATCGCAGCCAACAACGCCAAAATACTCGCTCGTCGTTTCATACCCAACAACAACAAAAATCTTGTGGTTTTTGTAACTCTTGGGAACACTGGATAAGTGAATGTACAAACTTAAAAGCTCTTTCATGGGAAGATCGATTTTCGGCAATAAAAAGGTTAAGGCTTTGCATCAACTGCCTGAACGAAGGCCACACAGTCAACAACTGTAAATCAAAAAATAAATGTAAGACGTGTAAAAAGTCGCACCACACACTTCTTCACCGTCCTACCACGGAAAACTCGTTGCAAAATGACTCTGCACTGCCCCTGGTAAATATACCCACTTCGTCAGCAAGTGTAAATGCTCACTTTGGAGAAGTATCAAACATAATTATTCTAGCAACGGCAATAATTTTAATTGAAGATAGCCAAGGGCAGTGGAACGTTTGTCGTGCGTTGCTAGATTCCTGCTCACAGGTAAATCTCATTTCGGAAAAATTTGCTAGATTGTTAAATTTACCTAGGCAAAAAACATCAATCAATATCGTTGGCGTTGAAGCTTCTGCAACCAAGGTGAATTATGAAACAAAAACAAAAATTCGTTCTCGATACAATGCGTCAGAATTTTTTATTAAATTCTACTTGGCAAATCGTATATCCGGCTACCAACCAAATGTTAACCTCGATATTGAAAATTGGAACGTACCGTCCAACGTTGGTTTGGCTGATGAGCATTTTTACAAATCGCAAGCAATTGATCTGCTACTCGGTGCAGATGCTTTTTTCGAATGTATTGGGAAAAATAAAATAAAACTTGGCATAAATTTACCATATTTGCAAGAGACGTGCTTCGGTTACATTGTTTCAGGTAGCTATAAAACTTTTTCTAATTCTAATCGTTTTCGTTCATATAGCACTACACTGAGTACTAAATGTGATGAAGATTTAAACCGTCAACTTGAACTTTTGTGGTCAATGGAACAAGTTTCACCACAACCAGTAAAATCTAATTCAGAACATCAAGTTTGTGAATCTCATTTTGAGAACCATGTCGAAATTGATAAAAATGGCCACATTCAGGTTATGTTACCTTTCAAAGAGGATCCGTCAGCATTGGGCACATCATCCAACTTAGCTTTAAAACGATTTTTGCTACTTGAGAAGCGGTTGGCTCGAGACGACACCATAAAACGACAATATGTGGATTTTATGAGAGAGTATCAACAATTAGGCCACATGACTCCGGTAGAATCAAATCTTAGTGAACCACATTTCTTTTTACCGCATCATTATGTGTTAAAGCCAAATAGTTCAACCACCAAATTGCGCGTGGTATTCGATGCATCTGCTAAAACCTCAACAATGAAATCGCTTAATGATATTTTGTGTACTGGACCAACAATTCAAGACGAACTTTTCATATTGCTTTTAAAATTTCGGTTGCGCAAATATGCATTAACAGCCGATATCACAAAAATGTATCGAATGGTTGCACTACATCCAAATCAAAGACAGTTTCAGCAAATACTTTGGAGAGAGAATGAGGATCAACCCATCACAACATACCAATTAAACACAGTCACTTATGGTATGTCTTCGTCCCCATACTTGGCTATACGTAGTTTACATCATCTCGCCGATCTTCATCAAGACCAGTATAAAGTTGGTGCACACGTTGTCAAAACTCAATTTTATGTTGACGATTTGCTGAGTGGGGCAAACGATATAAAAACTTTAGATCGTATAAAAAATGAAACAACAAGTTTATTAAACAAATTTGGATTTGAGCTTGCAAAGTTTAATTCAAATAATTCTCGATTTCGGCCTCCAACGTCTGAACCCAAAATTTTAAACATCGTTGAACCAAATGTTACAAGTACATTGGGAATCACTTGGGATGCTGTCAGTGACCAGTTTCTTTTCTCTTATCAACCAAAAAGGAAATATCCTGAAATAACAAAGAGAACAATATTGTCGCTAATATCATCAATTTTCGATCCAATGGGTTTGGTTTGTCCCATAATAATACGAGCAAGAGTTTTAATGCAAGATTTGTGGATACAAAAGGCAGACTGGGACTCTGAAGTTTCTCAAAAAACACAGGATATATTCCAAATGTTTATTCAAGATCTAGATAATTTGCATTTAATAAAAATCCCTCGTTTTGTTTTCCAGGCGTATTATGTGACGATACAATTGCACGGTTTCAGCGATGCGTCAATCCGAGCTTATGGCTGCTGTTTTTACGTGAAAACAACAGACGAAAATGGTAATGTTTATGTTCAGCTCCTAACAGCCAAAAGCAGAATCGCACCAACAAAAAAGAAAACAATGCCTCAACTAGAATTATGCGGAGCCCATTTGCTTTCAAAACTGTTCTGCAAAATTCGTCATATATTCGAAAACGTAAATCTTCAAACATTTTTGTGGACGGATTCCACTGTGGTATTACAGTGGCTTAAAAAGCATTCGTCTACGCTCGTTACCTTTGTTGGAAATCGAATATCAGAAATCCAAGAAGAAACTGAAAATTGTACCTGGCGTCACGTACCGACTTCATCTAACCCTGCCGATATCATTTCCAGAGGATGCACAGTATCGGAGTTAGCAGAATCAATGTGGTTACGAGGCCCAGCTTTTCTCCAAAAATCAATTGAAAATTGGCCAGAAACAGTATTAGCCACAAATGATCGTGTAGCAGATTCATCTATAAGGAAAGCCGTACTTAGCTGCCAAGTTGTGGATAATCCAATCATCGAATTGATAAATCGTACGAGCTCCTACAATCGTCTTTTAAGAATCGTGTGTACCATGTTCAGAGTTAAGGAAAAAGTCAAATATAATGTAGAAATGACACCAGATGAGTTACGCCGATCATTACATTGCATAATATGGAACGTACAACAGCATTATTTCACTGAAGAGTATAATTTGCTTCTGAAGAATATGTCTATTAAGAATTCGTTGAAGTCGTTAGGACTTTTTGTTCAAAACGTTGACAATTTCTTATTAATTCGCGTCGGTGGCCGTTTGGAAAATGCAGACATTCCTGAAAACCGCAAACATCCATTTTTGCTGCCAAAGGAGAGCAATATAGCAAATATACTGGTTCATCATCTACACGTGACTAATTACCACGCTGGACCAAAAGCGCTCATGTCATTCATTCGGCAAAAGGTTTGGATAATTGGGGCCAGAAATTTAACCAGAAAAATCGTTCGTTCATGTCCGAGCTGCATTCGTTATCGTCCTAGATTGATGAGTCAGGTCATGGGTTCCTTGCCTTCAAGTCGTGTTACAGTTGCGAGGCCATTCGAAAACTGCGGAGTGGACTTCGGTGGCCCTATATATACATATTTGAAAATTCGAGGAAAACAGCCATACAAATGTTATATTGCAATTTTCGTTTGCTTTGTAACTAAGGCTGTGCATATTGAAGCTGTTACAGATCTCACATCTGAAGCTTTCATAGCGGCTCTTAAGCGGTTAATTGGTCGTCGTGGCATTCCAGCGAACATATTTTGTGATAATGCCACAAATTTTGTAGGCGCTAATGCGCTACTGGGTGATTTAAAGAAATCATTTACTGATAAGGCATTTCAAGATCACGTTTACAATTTCTGTAGTAAAAACTTTATTAAATTCAATTTTATTCCCCCTAGAGCACCCCATTTTGGAGGACTCTGGGAGGCGGCTGTGAAGTCAGCGAAAGGTTACCTCTTCCGAACATTGGCAAATGCAAAGATGACGTACGAAGAACTATCGACAAGCCTCATTGACATCGAATCTATAATGAACTCAAGGCCAATCTCAGCTTTATCTAGTGACCCAAACGATTTTGAAGCTTTGACACCGGGCCACTTTTTGATTGGGGCTCCATTAAATTCCTTACCTGAGCGAGGTGTTGAATGTCAAGAAATTAGTTATTTAGAGAGATGGAAACGAATCACCGCTGCAAAACAACAATTTTGGAAAACATGGTCGACCGACTATTTGAATGAGCTTATACAAAAAAATCGTTGGTCACATTCAGAGCCAAATCTTCATCTCAACTCACTGGTACTCGTTCATGAAGATAATGTTTCACCAATGAAATGGGCATTGGGTCGCATAACGGCAGTATTCCCCGGAAAAGATGGCAAGATAAGGGTAGCTGAAGTAAAAACTGCCAAGGGCTTATTTCGAAGACCTATTCACAAACTGGCGCTGTTAATGAATTCTTGAAAGACGGGCTTTCAATGCCCCCGGAATGTTGGAGCCTAATATTTATCATGCTATTTATTTGTTAAAACTATGTATTGTATACTAATTTCTTCGGCATTATTGTGTTAGCTTATGCTGGTAATCAATTTATGATTTGGCATTGAACATTAATCTGTTTTCTAAATCTTTATATTCATCTTTTATTTTATTTAAAAAATCCCCTTAAGCATTTTTAATCTACGCCTTTGACTTATAGTCAAAACGTTGTCAAATTTCGCTTAATTGTTTGCTTCTAAAATATTACTGTATTTTTCTTTACATACATAGGTGCCTCTGTAGAATTGTTGTATTATTGAAATATTTGGTTAAACCTGTGTCTTCTTCTGTTTCAATCTAGCATAAAATATACATACATTTTATACCGATAAACATATGTACATACATATTTGTATAGATAATTTTTTGGTTGTTCTTGCATATTAAACCATTACGGTTCTTTTTACATTTGTTTTTTGTCTCATTATTTTGTTTGTTTAAGTAAATAAAGTTTAATAAAGTTTGTTCTTTTTTAGTTCTTTACTATTCGTCAACCAGGCCGCCTGCGTTTTTATTGCAAGTTCTTTGTATCGAAAAAGAATCTTTTTTTTTCTTATCGTTGAGGAATCTATATAGTTTTCGTAATCGTCTTAACAAAATTGTCCATAGATCGAACACGCTGCCTAGCAACTGTGACGAGCGGAAAAAAATAAAGAAAAGGAAGAACAGGACTTTGGTTACAGGCTTCAACTTTAAAAAAAAAAAGAAAAAGAAAGGATCTAGAGGAAAAAGGACTAAAAATTATTTTAGGAAGGAAGAAATAAACTGGAGAAAAAAAAAACCTAATTAGGATTGACACTGAGTACATAGGTAAATTATAATTTCTTATTCTACCTTCTGCAGTTAACTCTAGTTTTTCTCTGTAACACCATTAAAATAATTCTTTCTGTTCAAAATTAGATTTTTCGGCACAAATTTGTTAATTATTTATTAGCAAATTAAAGAGATAATTTATGCAGAATTTAAGGGCACGGGAAACCCTGCTTCAAAACCCGTCCAAAATTCACCTTTTTCATCTCGGGGCCAAAGCAACTCATTTATCAGCAACGAGGAAAAATCCTGACAGCAGCAAAAATTAGTTAAGGATAAGAATGTGTCGTGTTGTGGTTGTGGTAAAAGAAAAGCATTTATTGTGACGAATTAAAATTATTTTTGAAAAGAAGAACAAAAAGGAAAAAAATTATAAAAAAAAAAAAAAAGAACAAAATTTAAATTTAAATTTACAAAGAAATAGAAATTTACTAAATTTAGCTAAAAGCTAATATCAAAAAATTACAAAAGCCTAATATCACAAAGTGCAAAGTTTTTTTGTTTCCCTTTGAAATGTTAATTCAACAAAATCAATGTTAAAACAATAACATAAATCATAAGAGTGTTATTTAAAATTCTGGCTATTCTCATTCCTTAAAAAAATGCATTCATATATTTGCTTGTGTTTCTTTAGCTAAAAATTTAGTTTTTAAAGTAAAATTTTTTTTATTATTTATTGAATCTATAAATAGTTTTTTTTGGTGTACAAAGATGGGCAAAGTTCATTAAAAGAAAAAAAAAAATCAAAAATAAGTAATAAGAGACAAGTAAAAAGAATATTACAAAAAAAAAAAAAAAAAAATGTTAATATGAAGTGCATTAAAAATTAAAGAAATACATAAATTACAAGAGAAAAAAAATATAAAAACAAAAACAATAACCTACGAAATTCCAGCGGTTTAATAATATGCACCCTAAAATAGAATAAGAAAAAAAAAACATCCCATCATTTTTTTTCCCACTTAAGCCAGGACCAGGAAAGATCTTTCTATGGAATCCAGCAGAAACAAGTAAGTGAATTATCCTTTTTTTTTATTTTGATTGCAGGAGTGATATTTTAATAAAAGGAATCCTATGCATATATATATCTATGTACATATATTCCAATTGGCAAGCTGATGTTAAAATTTCAGTATTATTCCCTGTTAATTACATTGTGTGCATTTTTTTTACATTCGCTGTTAAATTCTTATTTACACAGTATTGGAAAATATGCATATATTCCTATTATTAATCATTGCCCGTAGAAATTAAACTTAACGTCGTAAACCAAAAACGAAATACGCGCCGAATGATACCCAATTAAAAATAAATTCCTTTAAACTTTGAATTAGTGAATCTTTTTAACTTAAATTACTTTATAATGATCAATGATGTTAAATAAAGGAGGCAACCGTACCGGAAATTATCTTTGATCTTAATTTAACATATCGAAATATTAAAGGATGGATGGGTGTTTAGTTAACATTTTTAATCAATATTTAAGTATAGCCGCGATAGTCTAGTGGTTAAGTTCGTTGACGTGAACGTTGTAAGTCAGTGGTTCGAATCCTGGCCAAGTTAATTTCGTTTCGGGTGTTAAAAAGAAAAAATTTTTAATAGTGATTTATTTTTTTGTGTATTATATATAATATAAAAAGAAAAAAAAAACAAATAAGTTTTTTTTCGGATTTTTTTTAATTTTTATGGAATTTTTATTCATTTTCCATTGTAATGTTATCGAGTTTGAATCCTACCTCGGTCAAAAAAAAAAAAGATTTTTTTTATGGTTTATTTAATTTTTTTTTGGGAATTTATGTATAAAACAGTATTTTTATTGATTTTTTTTGCACTTTATAATTAATTAAATCATACATATTAACCAAATTTTTAAATCCGAACTGGATTTAATTATAACTTTTCTTTTTCAGCGTATTTTTTTTTTGAAATTTGCCCACCTTTCATTATTTTTTTTGTAAAATGGTAGAATTAGTGCATAGATATATATTAAATTATCGCTTAGTGAGTTGATAGAATAAGGTACATTTTTTTTTTGGTTGGAGTTATTTTTTTTATGAATTAAATAAATTGTTATTTAAAATGAAATTCTAAATTTTGAAGCGTTCTGATTTCTAGTCAATCCATTCGGTAGGTTTAAAATATGTTTGTAAGGGATCATGCCTATACCGGTTAATAAGCTAAAGCGTGATCATGGTGGGAAGGGGAACTTGCATGCTGCCATCTAGGCATGCGATGGTCGACTTAACTAGGCTGTATTTACTTTTGAAACTTTTCTTTTATTTCTCTTTTACTTCTTTTTTTTAACGCATGCATAAATTTAATAATCATATCTGAAGCTATAAATGTGTTTAGACTTAAGAACCTACCCCGTTTGCGACGAGCAAGGAGCCGGAATTCAAATGCATGCGGTCTAAACATCGAACTCAACAATTTCATTTGTGAATAATTTCGTTATTTGCTACAGATATAATTATTTTTGGCGCCCAACGTGGGGCCCACACATACTTATTACTAATTAACGACATCTTTTGAATTTTATTCAAACAATGTGTGGCTCTCAAACAACTTTTCTTTTATATTTTTATTTCTTTTTTTTGTCCTACTATTCTAATACTCCTTTTTCCTATAAACAATTTTTTTCCTCCTCTCTCGAGTGGAAATTTTAGTGAGCGGAAAAGTTTCAGTGTGCTACGTGCATCGCTAAACCGTCATTATACCTCTCGACAGAGTTTTTGTTTAATTGTTTTTTCGAATTTTTATGTAAGTTTTCTGGAAATGCTACATTCTGGAGAAACCCCTCGGAAGCTAGACCGTAAACAACTAATTATATAAATATTCGATTAATTTCTACATTTATGTGGAGGGTAATTTAGGTTGGAAATGACTTAATTTGGAATCTTTCTAGATAAGTACCAACTAACATTTCCTCTTCTTCTGTTTTTTACGTTCTCATACTGTCACTTTTTTTTCTACTTTCATTGTAAATACTAGCAATGTTGATTAAAATCTAATATCATTTTTTAACCTATTCGATGGATGGGATTGGAAATCAAACGCGCTTACCGATTATATCAAGTTTATCTGTAAATTATTTGGGAATAAATATATGCACATACATTGTATGTATACCTGCATATTATCTTCGTATTTAAAAGGAATCAAATAACAATAATATTATTATTTTCTTTATTAATTAATATTTTTTTTACAAGCAGTTCTTTCTATTTATATTCTTAAGGTCGTATTCATTAACAATATTCCGTGCTTATAACAGGTTTATAGGACAAACTTTATATGAAAATTTGTTTAATCCACCTTTGATAAACCTTTTTTTTTATAATAAGGGTGTTAGAAATTTTCTCCAATTTTAAGTTGTGTTTTTCTACCGTAACGTTTCTAAATTTATTTTTCCAAAATGTCGCTTGAGAAAAGTACCGAAGATTTGGTTAACTTTAGTAATGTGTTGCAAAACTGTGGTGTTTGTAATAATGTAGTCACCAGTTCAGCTTATGCGTGCAGATCTAATTGCGGACATTGTTTTCATAAGTCCTGTTTTCAAAAATATCTGAAGACAAAGCAGATATGTCCAATCTGTAATAGCAAACTTTCGCTTCTGTCAGCTAATCCCTTAACAGTAAATAGTCCAATGCCACCTCCTCCGATCGTTACAAGGTCTCAGACTCAGCGAGCGCAAGAATTCGATGTGAATAGGGATACTAATACTCCCTCGACACCACCAAAGTCTGGGGTCGTACGAAATGAGGGGTCAAATAATTTATTTTTGTCAACAAGTTCACCCCAAGACCAACGGGATTATATAAGAAACCTGGTTACAGCCGCCGTAGGTGCACAGCAAGCCGAATTGCTTTCTACTCTTGGCCAGCAGTTGACGAAATTAGTAGAATCGAGTATGGAAACGGGTTTTAGAAGGTTAAGTCTATGTCAATCTGGAAATGATGATTTGCAGGCTAGAGTAGTTGAGACTAATTCAGATTCTCGGAGGCGAACTTTGCCTTCAGTGGAACAGCAGACATTAGAACAGCTTTTAGGGCTGCCTTCGAATGGGGGTTTGAACCGTAATGATTCTTCGTCTAATCAAGCTAACGTAAATTCTAATAATTGTGGTTCATCTTCTACTTCATTTTTTAGGGCTGATAAAATAGGTCATATCATCCATAATTGGAAAATTAAATTCTCAGGAGATGATAAGGGGATGTCAGTAGACAATTTTATTTACCGGGTTGAGGCCTTAACGACCCAGACTTTAGACGGGAATTTTGATCTTATGTGTAGGCATATTTCCACGCTTTTCGATTCAAAGGCAACGGATTGGTATTGGAGATACCATCGGTCGGTTAACGAAATAAGATGGCCTGATTTATGTAATGCCTTGCGCCTCCAATATAAAGATTCCCGTACTGACGTGGATTTCCGCGAAATGATACGCGACCGGAAGCAGCGTCCAAATGAAAACTTTGATTCGTTTTATGAAGCCATTGTAAATATTTCCGACCGATTATCAACTCCTTTGGCCGAAAAAGTGTTAGTAGAGATACTTAGAAGGAATCTGTTACCAGAAATACAACACGAAATTCTTAATTTGCCAATTTATTCGGTTTCACATTTACGTGATATATGTCGTAGGAGAGAGTTTTTTATGATGGATATAGGCAAAAGGCAAATGTTCAATAAACCAATAATTTCTCGACGTCAAGTTAGTGAACTTCATGAGGGCGATAGTGAGGTTTTAGATGATGATGAGATTTCTGCTGTTGCCTTGATATGCTGGAATTGCCAAAAAGTTGGTCACCGGTATCAAGATTGCCTTGAAGATCGGCAAGTTTTTTGTTATGGGTGCGGAACGGCAAAAATATACAAACCCAATTGTCCGAAGTGTAACAATCCAAAAAACTCACGATCCAGTGCTCTGAGAAATACATTCAAACCGACCCTATCGACGAGCACAAGTACAGAATAACTTCTTCCCAGGAATCTTCAAACAACACGCTGAAAATTTTTAATACAAACTCTTTACCAGCAACTTCTTTAAACCCTGATTTTCTGAACGAAAACCCCGCTCTTTCCTCAAACAGGTACTCTGATTTATCTGAGAGGGTATTAACATCCGTTCCAGAATCCTCCTCTGTAACTGATGGTTCAATTCCTAACTTTTCTGCAAATACTACTTCTAATTTATCGTCAAAAATTAATGAAACATTTTCGAAAAATCAACCAGTCCCCACTTACATGAAACCTTTTCACATTCGCTTGGCCGAATATAAGGCTAAACGAGCCGAAATATTTAATGAGCCAATTCCTAGTTTAAGGAAGAAGCGTTCTTCAGAGCGAATGAGAAAATTTTGGACAAACGTTAATCGTACGCGACAGAGTTTGCTTAGCACATTATTCGATAAACCTAACGATATAAGACCGTATGCAAACGTATTGATTTTTGGTAAAAGCTATACGGGGTTGCTAGATACTGGCGCTTCACTTAGTTGCTTGGGTTCTACTGCTGCTAAGGAAGTACAGAATTTTAAAAGAATAAGATCTTTTGTGAAAACGGCTGATGGTAAATCTCAGGAAGTTTGTGGATATATTGACACGGAAGTTACCTTTCGAGGTGTTACCAGATCGGTGAGGTTATATATTGTGCCTGGTCTTTATCAAAATCTGTATTTAGGTATCGACTTTTGGAAAACATTTGATTTGTTACCCACGGGACTTTTGTCTGAGGTCAGTTCAGTTTTTAATGCACACGTTTCGGAAATTTCGGATCAACGTCCTCTATCTGACACCCAGAAATTGCAGTTAAATCATGTAGTAGACACATTTCCATCGTTTGCGAAAGAAGGGTTAGGTCGTACTTCTATTATTTCTCATGTGATAGATGTGGGAAACGCCACGCCTATTAAACAAAGACATTTCCCTGTTTCTCCAGCAATGGAGAAACTCATTTATGCCGAATTAGATAGAATGCTGGAAAATGATGTAATAGAAGAATCGGATAGTGGCTGGTCTTCTCCAATCGTTCTGGTTCGAAAACCTGGAAAGGTACGTCTTTGCCTAGATAGTAGAAAGGTTAACTCAGTAACAGTTCGGGATGCTTATCCATTGCCCAATATTGATGGGATTCTTAGTAGATTGCCTAAAGCAGAATATATCACGAGCCTAGACTTAAAAGATGCATTTTGGCAAATACCGCTGGACAGGTCGTCGAAGGATAAGACGGCATTTACTGTTCCTGGCCGGCCCTTGTACCATTACAAAGTCATGCCTTTTGGCCTCTGCAATGCGGCGCAGACAATGTCAAGGCTAATGGACAAGGTGGTACCGGCAAGCTTAAGAACGGAAGTGTTTGTTTATCTGGACGATTTGCTAGTGGTATCTGATACATTTAATAGACACTTAGAAGTTTTGCGAGAGGTCTCAAAACAAATTCGTTCTGCAGGACTGACAATAAATGTTGAAAAATCTAAATTTTGTGTACAGGAAGTCCGATACCTTGGCCATCTAGTAGGAAATGGGGTAATTCAGACAGACCCGGATAAAGTATCGGCCATACTTGAATTCCCGACACCGAGGTCTGTACGTCAACTCAGACGATTTTTGGGGATGTCCGGTTGGTACCGGAAGTTTATTAGGAATTATGCTTCGGTAACTGCCCCTTTAACGGATTTGTTGCGGAACAAAAGGAAATTTGTGTGGAGCGAAGTGGCTCAGAAATCGTTTGAAGACTTAAAGCAAATCTTGACCACGGCGCCAGTGTTACATAGCCCAGATTTTTCACAGCCATTTTATATCCACTGTGATGCCAGTAACACTGGGATAGGAAGTGTATTGGTGCAGAAAAACGCGGAAGGTGATGAGTTTCCAATTGCATTTATGTCAAAGAAACTTAACCAAGCCCAACGCAATTATTCGGTCACCGAACAAGAATGCTTAGCAGCAATGCTAAGTATAAAAAAGTTTAGAGCCTATGTGGAAGGACATGAGTTCACGGTAATTACGGACCATGCATCGTTAAAGTGGCTCATGTCTCAAACAGATTTAAATTCACGCTTGGCGAGATGGGCTTTAAAGCTTCAAGGCTTCAATTTTAGAATAGAACACCGAAAAGGTAGCAGAAATGTAGTTCCTGATGCACTTTCGCGTACCAATACTGAAGATTTGTCCGAGATCCTGGGTGTAAGCCTGTCCGAAATAAATGACTGTGGAGTTTTCGTTGATCTAGAATCTGAACATTTTAAAAGTACAGAATACCGACAACAGCTGGACAATGTTAGGAAAAATTTAAGTAAAACTCCTGACCTTAAAATCATCGACAACTACTTGTACCGACGAACTGAGCACTGTTCAGGGCAGCAGCTGCAGGACGATCTCGCTTGGAAGCTTTGGATACCCAAAGATATGGTTCCGGAACTTTTGAGAAGGGCTCATGATAGTCATATAGCTGCACATGCGGGAATTTCGAAAATGTTGGAGCAACTTAGGCGTTTCTACTATTGGCCTAATCTAGTTGGTGATGTCAGGGAATACGTCAATGCTTGTGACATTTGTAAGGCAACTAAGCATCCAAATTATATAATGAGACCGCCGATGGGAAGAACTTCATCCACTCTTAGATTTTTTCAGAAACTTTTTATAGATTTTTTAGGTCCATATCCTAGGTCAAAGTCCGGTAATGTGGGAATATTTATTGTAGTAGACCATTTTTCGAAATTTTGCTTTCTTAGACCAGTTAAAAAGTTTACCGCTGAGGTAGTGACTAAGTATTTAGGGGAATTGTTTCACACTTTCGGTACACCAGAGTCGGTAGTTTCAGATAATGGGTCCCAGTTTAAGTCCATAAGGTTTAATAAACTTCTACAGGATTATAGCATTCAACATATTTATACTGCAGTATACTCGCCCCAGGCTAATGCATCAGAACGGGTCAATCGTTCAGTTCTTTCAGCTATTAGGGCATATATAAAAGCGGACCAGAGTAACTGGGATGAGTATCTCAGCAGCATTAGTTGTGCCTTACGCTCAGCAGTGCATGCTTCGATAGGTACTACACCCTATTATATGGCGTTCGGACAACATATGATTACCAACGGTAAGTCATATGCACTTTTGAGGAAGTTGGGGATGCTTGAAGATAGAACTGTGAGATTTGATCGTGAGGATTCATTCTCTTTGATAAGGGCTAGGGCGAAGAGGGCAATGGAGCGACAGCAGGAGAGAAATGAGAGGGCTTATAATCTAAGATCTAGGGAGAAAAATTTTGAGGTGGGTCAAGAAGTATTCCGCAGGAATTTTAGACAAAGCGACTTGGCGAAAGGTTATAGCGCAAAATTGGCACCTCCTTTTGTTAAAGCCCGAATTCGAAAGAAAACTGGATATTGTTATTATCAACTGGAGGATATGAATGGGAAATTGATTGGTACATATCATGCCAAGGATATAAAACCCTAACTATTCATTTTTTTTATTATTCTTATCACTATTAAAGCTACAAGCGGTATCAGTTTTGGAGCTTTTACTATCCCCAAATCTGATCTTGAGGGGGGGTAATTGTAAGGGCGCTTGTAGTATTTAAGATTTTCTATATTTATTTGTTTGTCTGTTATTTAAAATAATTACTAAAATGAAAAAAAAACAAGGCAGTTTGCATTTTATATTTTGGTTGCCAGAGGACCCGGGTTCGAATCTCACTGGAGGAAACTTAAAATTATTTTATATGAAATTGTTTTTTTTCTTTTTTTATAAATATTATTTATTATTATAATTTTTTTTGAATTTTTTTTCCGTTTTTTCCTTTAAAAAATTTTTTAATTCGTTTTCCTCCCATTTAAACATATTGATTATTTGTCACGACACATAAGTTAATTTAAATTCTCGACTCCACATGTTCTAAGCTAGACTTAGGGGAGAAAGGGGGGAAATTAAAAGAAAAGAAAGGGGAAAGGATAATGCAGTTTATTGGTTGCAAATTTTTGGCGTTTTGAATAATATAATAGGCGATGTAGATGTTGCTTATGTATAGGTACGCTTTAGCCGTATTGGTGAAAGAAAAATGAAGTGCTGAAATAGTGTTAAATTTCCAAGTAAACTTGAGGTATAAAACGCGATTTTTTCTGGAAATTAAATCATTTTACTTAATCGCTGCCTAGCAACTGTGACGAGCGGAAAAAAATAAAGAAAAGGAAGAACAGGACTTTGGTTACAGGCTTCAACTTTAAAAAAAAAAAGAAAAAGAAAGGATCTAGAGGAAAAAGGACTAAAAATTATTTTAGGAAGGAAGAAATAAACTGGAGAAAAAAAAAACCTAATTAGGATTGACACTGAGTACATAGGTAAATTATAATTTCTTATTCTACCTTCTGCAGTTAACTCTAGTTTTTCTCTGTAACACCATTAAAATAATTCTTTCTGTTCAAAATTAGATTTTTCGGCACAAATTTGTTAATTATTTATTAGCAAATTAAAGAGATAATTTATGCAGAATTTAAGGGCACGGGAAACCCTGCTTCAAAACCCGTCCAAAATTCACCTTTTTCATCTCGGGGCCAAAGCAACTCATTTATCAGCAACGAGGAAAAATCCTGACAGCAGCAAAAATTAGTTAAGGATAAGAATGTGTCGTGTTGTGGTTGTGGTAAAAGAAAAGCATTTATTGTGACGAATTAAAATTATTTTTGAAAAGAAGAACAAAAAGGAAAAAAATTATAAAAAAAAAAAAAAAGAACAAAATTTAAATTTAAATTTACAAAGAAATAGAAATTTACTAAATTTAGCTAAAAGCTAATATCAAAAAATTACAAAAGCCTAATATCACAAAGTGCAAAGTTTTTTTGTTTCCCTTTGAAATGTTAATTCAACAAAATCAATGTTAAAACAATAACATAAATCATAAGAGTGTTATTTAAAATTCTGGCTATTCTCATTCCTTAAAAAAATGCATTCATATATTTGCTTGTGTTTCTTTAGCTAAAAATTTAGTTTTTAAAGTAAAATTTTTTTTATTATTTATTGAATCTATAAATAGTTTTTTTTGGTGTACAAAGATGGGCAAAGTTCATTAAAAGAAAAAAAAAAATCAAAAATAAGTAATAAGAGACAAGTAAAAAGAATATTACAAAAAAAAAAAAAAAAAAATGTTAATATGAAGTGCATTAAAAATTAAAGAAATACATAAATTACAAGAGAAAAAAAATATAAAAACAAAAACAATAACCTACGAAATTCCAGCGGTTTAATAATATGCACCCTAAAATAGAATAAGAAAAAAAAAACATCCCATCATTTTTTTTCCCACTTAAGCCAGGACCAGGAAAGATCTTTCTATGGAATCCAGCAGAAACAAGTAAGTGAATTATCCTTTTTTTTTATTTTGATTGCAGGAGTGATATTTTAATAAAAGGAATCCTATGCATATATATATCTATGTACATATATTCCAATTGGCAAGCTGATGTTAAAATTTCAGTATTATTCCCTGTTAATTACATTGTGTGCATTTTTTTTACATTCGCTGTTAAATTCTTATTTACACAGTATTGGAAAATATGCATATATTCCTATTATTAATCATTGCCCGTAGAAATTAAACTTAACGTCGTAAACCAAAAACGAAATACGCGCCGAATGATACCCAATTAAAAATAAATTCCTTTAAACTTTGAATTAGTGAATCTTTTTAACTTAAATTACTTTATAATGATCAATGATGTTAAATAAAGGAGGCAACCGTACCGGAAATTATCTTTGATCTTAATTTAACATATCGAAATATTAAAGGATGGATGGGTGTTTAGTTAACATTTTTAATCAATATTTAAGTATAGCCGCGATAGTCTAGTGGTTAAGTTCGTTGACGTGAACGTTGTAAGTCAGTGGTTCGAATCCTGGCCAAGTTAATTTCGTTTCGGGTGTTAAAAAGAAAAAATTTTTAATAGTGATTTATTTTTTTGTGTATTATATATAATATAAAAAGAAAAAAAAAACAAATAAGTTTTTTTTCGGATTTTTTTTAATTTTTATGGAATTTTTATTCATTTTCCATTGTAATGTTATCGAGTTTGAATCCTACCTCGGTCAAAAAAAAAAAAGATTTTTTTTATGGTTTATTTAATTTTTTTTTGGGAATTTATGTATAAAACAGTATTTTTATTGATTTTTTTTGCACTTTATAATTAATTAAATCATACATATTAACCAAATTTTTAAATCCGAACTGGATTTAATTATAACTTTTCTTTTTCAGCGTATTTTTTTTTTGAAATTTGCCCACCTTTCATTATTTTTTTTGTAAAATGGTAGAATTAGTGCATAGATATATATTAAATTATCGCTTAGTGAGTTGATAGAATAAGGTACATTTTTTTTTTGGTTGGAGTTATTTTTTTTATGAATTAAATAAATTGTTATTTAAAATGAAATTCTAAATTTTGAAGCGTTCTGATTTCTAGTCAATCCATTCGGTAGGTTTAAAATATGTTTGTAAGGGATCATGCCTATACCGGTTAATAAGCTAAAGCGTGATCATGGTGGGAAGGGGAACTTGCATGCTGCCATCTAGGCATGCGATGGTCGACTTAACTAGGCTGTATTTACTTTTGAAACTTTTCTTTTATTTCTCTTTTACTTCTTTTTTTTAACGCATGCATAAATTTAATAATCATATCTGAAGCTATAAATGTGTTTAGACTTAAGAACCTACCCCGTTTGCGACGAGCAAGGAGCCGGAATTCAAATGCATGCGGTCTAAACATCGAACTCAACAATTTCATTTGTGAATAATTTCGTTATTTGCTACAACTCGCCCCTTGCTTAGGAGCGGGGACTTTCTTACAAAAGCTAGTAGCACCTAAAGCTATCCGTCAGCAGCCCGAACTTCCCCACAGTGAAAGTGAAAGCTCTGGCTTTGGATACAAACCACAACCCACGGGCTACTGGTTTCCGAGGTGTCAGACGGGAGGTCAGCTGGGATCGTCCTTTTAAAAAGAAAATACCCGTTTGCTTCTGCCTAATAACGAGTATTGGCCGCACCCTTATCCCCGGAGGATGTAATACCAAACGGTAAAATATCCTTGGGATGTTTCCCTACCTTACCCCGGGGGGGGAAACAGGAGATAAAAGTGAAATGGCTGAAAGTCGCAACAACAGATTTAAAACACGTCCGGAAAGAAACTTCAATTTATTGTATTACTTATTCGATATATTTGTTCTCAGTTTTGATTATTTGTTTATTATTATATTCAGTTCTGCCAAAGATTTTTTTAAGACGTAGCGAAAATTTCATATTCATTGCTAAGAAAATACGAGTATGTAAAAAATCGCTTGAATATAAAATATTGTCGAAAAAAGAACTAAGGAAAAGATTAAAAATCTGATTAAAAATAACCTAAAATTTAATTTTTATTTACCATATGTATAAAGTTAATATTTTATATATTTGCAATGGAAAAGTCCATGGTGTGTTCTGACACGTCTAGTTGAATTTCATGGCCAACATTTTTGTGCAACTTTCTATCCCCGCCCTTACAATCTTTAGGGGTATTTTTACGATTTGTTAGAATATAGTCAATAAATGGCTGTTATGAAGGGGCGCTAGAGGGTTAATATGGTCCATCAAAATATTTGCCGTAAGGTTGTCTACAAAGTTGCTAAACATACCTTGTACCTCAGATGGAAAGTACACATAGTTTCATATAACGATATACTTCACGAACAGACCAGAAAGGGGAAACTTTAACCCCAACGAAAATAAAATTCCGATGTGATCTTTCAAAACGCCGAATACTTTGCCAGAACCCCGATAGTCATAGTCCAGACTTGCAATTATTGTCGCTGCAATTTTTAAAAATTCTGCTTTGAAATTGCATTAGTGTCCAGATTATGAAATTATAGTTTTGCAATTTTTGTATTTTTTCTTGTCTTTGCTCTTCTTCTTTTTATATTTAATATATACATATATACAAATACACCTACAGCCAACTTCAAGTTAAAAAGTATGAGAATAACAAAACAAAACAGAATTGCAGAGTACATAAAACTGAAACTGACCCCTCCCCAATCTTCTCGTCCGTCTCACCCATAAACTCAAGAATTGCTGCAACAAAATTTGCAAGTCTGGGCGATGACTAATTTGAAATTGTACAGGTTATATAACGTAATATAACCTTATTCATACCCAATGAAACATTTTCTACTAGCACGGGCAGTGGGCGTGGCAGGTGTACAATTTGCATTTTTAAATTACATATCTATGGATTTCAGCGGTTGAATTATGGCCCCTTTTATGAGTTGCACTCGACACACGATTTTCCCTGGCTATCGAACGTAGACTATTGAAAATTTGATTGTGCGCCAAATTTTTTAACGAAAACAATTTTGCTTTCGATGCTGCAAATAAATTTAAAAAACTTGTTGAAAATTTGTAATTTTTTTGGTTTTCGTATAGCAAATAGCACATTCTAAGTTATTGTTTTTTTAATTAAATGCAAGTCTTATGCCCATAATTTTTACAAAAAGATATCTGGTCTCGTATTCGTACCTAACAGCTAAATTTACCTTTTTCAACGTGTATTTGGACTAAATGTTTTTACCTTATGTTTTCTTCTAAAACTGACAGTATTTACACCATGATTTCTTTTTGTAGAAATAACGGGCATTAGGTCGTCAACAGCTCTTGGAAGTGCTCGTTTTCCTTATGGAACAAAATTCTTGTAAGGAAAAAAGGATTTGCATTAAAGTTTAGCCTGTAAAAAAGTGAGATGAAACTGCGCCGAAGCTTAATTGTTTGAAACCAACCGTAACTCAGTCGTGTTCATGTTTAACTCAAGTTGTATTTTTTACATTTGTAAACAAAAATGTTTTACTAAACGTGTTTTATTTAAAGTGAAAATTCGTTCAATCTGCTAATTCGATTGCTGTCGAAAATCGAGGTTATTAATAATATGCGCCTATATAACGTAATGTGCCCATTATCATATCCAACAAAATTGTTTTCCCAGTGTAGGCTTTCTATGGGGTCTATGGTAAAAAACACAGACGTTCACGAAATTAATTAATATGACTTCCAGCCATATATAACGAATCTGTGCAAAATCCAATATCAGTCGGTGCATTTCGTCACCATTTATCTTAGTTTTTGTAAAAAAAAAAAATATATTAATTTTTTAGGGTGGTTGTTCCGCATTTGGACTCATAACTCGTATCATACTTTACAGATTTTGCTGGACTTCAATCTCAAACTGCTTAGGAGAATTAGAAACAATTTGACATCCATATATGGGTTGTTCAAGGAAAGCTTATTGCAACCGTTAAAACAGCAATATACATTTATTTAATTTTTTTTTTTTAATATAACTACATAACCTGATAATCCGCCTTTCGTTAACAACCCAATTGTTCTTTTCTTGCGAGTCGTTCGAAATTCAGAACGATTTCAGCAGACTGACAGACAGACGGACATGACAACATAAACTTAGAATTACTCAAGGACCTAGAATCTATATACGTTATGGGGTCTTAGAAGAATATTAAAAAAGTTTTACACGAACTGACAAATTTTGTATACCCTCATTCACCACTACTGGTGGTGGAAGGTATACAAATGTACAGTGAGCCACACTCAAAATTGAACGTTATTTCGAAAATGGAGGAGGTGGTACAACATATATTCGCGTAACTCAAAAATGATTTAGTTTATTGAATATACTAAGAATAGGAAATTCCGCAATAAAATTACCTTTCAGAAAGGCTAAACTTTTTTCTAATCTCCGCTGTCGTTTTAGAAAAATTATTTTTTTTTTTATCAAAATTTCGAAATTATTGTTTCTTCAAAACTTGGAAAATGAAGCTATTCTTTTAATTTTTCTAGACGTATAAAAAAACGAAGTTGCAAAGTTATTCAATAATCTTAACTGTTTTTATGTTACGCTAATATATGTTGTGCAACGTACTCCATTTTCGAAATAGCGATATATCTCGAAAACAAAAGCTAACCTTAAAAATCGGTAAGCACCATTGGATTCATCGTACCCGAATTAGGTTAAAGCGCCAGGTGCACGCTTGCCAACTAGCACAGTGTTATTATTAACACAAAGTTTATGATAATGATTAAAGTGTTCAATTTTGGATGTAGTTCACTGTATATAATTCTGCAATTTGTAAACGGTTAGTCCGACTGGAAAAAATATCAGGTGATAATTATGGACTTGTATTCGAGCTAAAGTTTTAGATTTAGGGTCTTTAGGGGGTCCGCCATACGTTCCGCAAGTAGGTTACCTCGTGAATTACAAAAACTAAAAACTATTCAGAATTCTTAACTTTAGCCGGATTAGTAGATTTATTAAAAAAAAATCAACATTTGAAAGAAAAAATATATAAATATTGCGATTAAAAATCTATTTAACAACGTGAGTTCAATAAACTTCTATTTATATTTTTTAATATTAAAAAAATTTATTGTCTGTTAAATATATTGTCGTCTAAATGAAAATCGCTTAATAAGCTTAATTCTTTCTTCAAGTCAATAAAAAAAAGGCAAAATGTCATCGAATCATCCATTGCGGCAGCCCCGCAATTGTGTGTCACTGTTTATGTATTTTGTTTAGCTTCTCGTTGTTATTGTTTTTTTTTTTCTTTTTGTAGTTTTTGTTTTAAGTAGATTTTAAAAACAGTTGACAATAATTAATAAAAATGATGCAGAATTAAATTGAAATTTTTTAACACTTTTAAATATATTTCACTGCAAGTGTTTTGTTTAGTTTTTTTTTTTTATTTATTAATTTTGTTTTTTTTTTTTAATAAATTATTAAATTATTTAAATATACTCGTACTTTTACAAAATAATTGCTGCTCAAGCGGAAATGGATTTTAAACAACAAAATTTTTAAGATTAAGAGGTTTTTGTCTGTGAAAAAGTTGTGAGTAAATTTCTTGGAAATTAAAAATTTTAATTAATTGTAAAAAAGTTGTTAGAGTTTGTTAAAATATTTACGAGAAAATTTAATAGCCTAAAATAAAGATGTGTAATAAAAGTTTACGTATAAATTTAACAATTAAAAAAAAATTTAATTTGGTCAAATAGATAATTTTGCTTATACATAATTTTGTTTATAGCCAGGATCAAAAATATGGGTGGTTATTTGGTCTGTAAGCGATAGGGATAGCGATATATCGGCGATACTTCACGTTTGCTGATATATCGGTATCGGCGATATTTTACTGTCGATACGCCGATACAGTTTTTTATAGTTTTTTTTTGAACAAACAATTTGATTTTCAATGCTTATTTTTTGCATAACAAGTAAGAGCAAAACGAAAATTAAATGGCTTCTTTTAATTCTTAAGCTTGAGGTCTTTCCACACCACGCGTTTAATGCGTATGTTTCTTTTATGACCTTTTTTCGAGACGCATGCTAAAGTAGAAAGTAATCCTACTTCATACTTTCGACACGTATATGCGTTTTACTCGTTTGCTGTGTAACTTGTCAATACAATTTTACACTGCGACTTTTTGGACTGATGCACAAAAGCATTGAACGCTTGGTTTGGACCTGCAGTAGAATTTTCTGATATTTTGTAACGATTTTTGTGAAAATAAAAATGACTTCGCTACAACTTTTGCGTTACTTCGAAGAGACCACAAAATCCATAAGCAAAGCCACTGCTACATTTTCTGATGCTATTTCGCTAGTTAGCAATATTCGAACATTATTAGAAAAAACGAAATATAAATGCAGAATAATTTCCCAAAAATTGTGGTTTTTAAGACCATGGCGCAAAAATACTTAAGTTGTCAAATGAGGTCGGCCACATATGAAAGGCGATTTTTTACTGCAGGTCTAATTAAAACGGAGTTGCGAAATTATCTCCGCAAAAGTTGAGAATACTTTGTTTTTTAAACAAAAATCTTATTAATTTTAATACTTATAATCTGATTTTTTTTTTTTTTTTTTAATAAATAAATTTTACCATGAATTTAAATCCATTTCATTGTTTTGAAAATCTTATTAAAATCAATTTTAAATATTAATAATCTCTTACACTGTAATTTTGTATAATAAAGAAATTACTCTACATGAGTTTTGTTCAGCGTTACCGTTTGCCCGACTAAAGTCGCAATTTGACCCTTTTTAAGCGGTCTGCGACTTTTTGTGAGACTTTTTTTTATCACCGACTTTTGCGTCTTATTTAATTTTGCGACTTTTTACCCTTTTTTGTAAAGCATCTAACTTGTAGTAAATGGTTAAAAAAAGTCGTTAAAATTTTAAAGCAATTCACAGATTTTTGTTCATTTGACAACACTTTTATCACTTTTTTACAACCTTTTCACGTGTTTAACAAATTCTTCGCAAATTTTCAGTAAAAGTTTCAAAATAACGTTTTAGCAAAAAGGCTTTTAAAAAAATTGCAGTGTTTATTTTACAAAATAATTTTTAGCCACCGAGTCAATGAAGATGAAGTTTTCGTAAAACATGGACAGGCTTGTACGAACATGAGAATATTTTGCTTTAACTTAAAAAATAAAATTTATTTTTTTCTTTAAAAAAGGATTTTTTGTTAAAAAGAAAAGGAAATTTGAAAACGAAAAATAAATTGGAGCTAGAAATACGCGTTCAGAGGCAGATAAAACCACGGAGTCTGAGACGGATAACGTTAACATCGCTGCAGGTATTCAAGAGACTGGGGCAGATATGGAGTCAAAGCGGCCTTTTTGCAGTGTTTGTAAACAGCTTTTAGTGAACCAAAACAATCATCTTCAGAGACATGGAAAAAAACCGAATAATAATAGGGGGTTTCATG
Organism: Pollenia amentaria; assembly: GCA_943735925.1. NCBI lineage: Eukaryota > Metazoa > Arthropoda > Insecta > Diptera > Polleniidae > Pollenia > Pollenia amentaria. The sequence goes on along the minus strand of OX031007.1, from coordinate 199,524,294 downwards.
GACAAACTTGCGAGACTTATTTCAAGAATCGCCTTTTTAACTATTGTGTAACTTTTTACAATTAATGTCAATATTTAAGAAACGCCAATCCAAAAAAAAATTAAATAACAAAATTAAAAAATATATATGGGGGATTTCATGTCAAGTGACCCATCTTTTGAAATCGATGTCTTCCGATTTGGATGAAATTTAAGAAAAAAAAAAATTTTTAAAAAAACCAAAAAAAATTATTAAAGGACTTACTTATGTGATTGAGATTAAATTTTTTAGATTATTTATCTTTTTGTTTTTATTATTATTATTTTATATTAATTTAATTATTATTACAAATAAATAAAAAGATTTAATTTGTCAACTTCTCTATAGAAAAAGTGATTTTATTCCTGGAATTAACATATTGTGGGTATTACAGTATCGAGGGAATGAAATGCTAGTTCGGTATGTTATATACCGTCGGAAAGGTTAATTTGTCTAGTTTCTCAGCATAAGTTATATTGTTAAGATTTTAGAAGCACTTACACATAAAAAGGAAAATATTCAAAATAGTGCATATGCTAAAAATTAAAAACCCCTCGTCTTGAGTTAGAAATTATTTTTTTTTTATACATATCCCACTCGCATCCCACTAAGCGACCAAAACTACCTAAAAGGAAAATACATAAGCTTTCTTTTGAGCAAAAAAAAAAACACTGTTTCCAAAAAAAATAAAAAATAAGTTTTAAATTTAAAAAAAAAATTTTTAAAATTTTTTTTTCGATAGCTTGAAGAAATAGCTATCTAATTTGTTTGGGACAAATTTTGCTAACACCAATAGATAATAAGTTACATGGATGAGAAAGAACACCGGTTTGGCCAAAATGTCAAATTTTGACCCCCTCTAACTCAGAAACTTTTTGACCGATCTTGTTGAAAATTTGTGTCTAAACTACTACTATCCAATAAGACTAACCTTGGTGACATGAAATCCCCCATATATATAAGAAACTTGAAATTTTTGTCTTAAAATTAAATGCGTGCTTAAAAATAACCAGATAAAGCCAAAAGACTAAATTGCTCAGATTAGTCCAAGAATTTGTGGTTTTAATTGTTGAATTTTTCGTTGAAAACGACGGTAATCATAAAAAAAATCTGTTTGTATAAATGCACAATTGATAAGCGCAATTGTTAGGCAATTTTACGAAGTTTGTGTTATTGAATTCTCATACAAATTTTGACAGTTCATTTGCGAGAGTGTAAAAATATACAGTTTGCCCAGGTTGCGAGACTTTTAAGCGATATCATTAAAACTCTTATGCAAAAGAGGCTTCTGAAAATAAAAAAGTGAAACTGACTGTTTTGTTTAATTTTTTTGTTTTGTTATGCTTTTTATTATTAAAATAACGTTAAAAAAAGATGTTCGACTTTTATTTTCTCAAACGACTTTTTTGTGCGACTTTATTTTTATGAAACGACCTTTTGTGCAACTTTTCAAAAATTCCTAGCGGTAACCCTGGTTTTGTTAGTTTTACCTTGAATTTAAATTTTATATTCGTATCGGTATCGGCGATATTTCTTCTTGAGTATCGGTATCTTATCGGCAAAACGGCGTATCGTTATATCCCTAGTGGTTATATTAATTTTGTCATTTGCAACACATCGAGATAATAACACTGTGCTAGAATTTTACACTTTTTTGAGACAAGCCGGGCACCTTGCGTTTTTACCTAATTTGGGTACGCTGAATCAAGTAGTGCTAACCGTTTTTTTTTTTTAGGTTAGTTCTTGTTGTTTGAGATATACCCTTATTTCGGAAATGAAGGAGGTTGCACACATATATTTGCGTAACTTTTTTCGCAAAAAAAAAATTTTTTTTTTAGCAAAATTTTGGAATTTTTATTTATTAAAATATCTTAAAAATTGGAAAATGCAGTTATGATTCTAATTTTTTTTCAGACATATAAAAAATGAAGTTGCAAACAAAACAAGTCATAAATGATTAAAAATCTGTTAGCAACTTTTGGATTTATTAACAAAAGACGAAAAATTGTTATTAAATTTATGAATTTCAGAACACGCAATATTTGTATGGGAGGGTGCCCCCCCCCCCCCCCCAAAGAAGTGGAGATAAAGTGCATGTTTATTTTGGGAAGTTGCTTAGCAAAACAAACTAAGGGACGTCGACATTTAATCCCCCTAGAGGCGAGTACTTGGCAGTAATGGGGCTTTTTCCTCAATATATTTATAGTCGGTATTGATAATTTTGTATGGTAGCCCCCTCAGGGAATGGAGATAGCGGGTAGGTATGTTTGAAATAAATGATGGAGATGAAAAATAAAGTGGGGCTAGTCACATCTAGGGGCATCCTAAGCGCAGCAGGGGCCAAATTTAAGAATTTTATTAAACCGCCATATTTGTATGGGAGCACCCATCAGGGTGGAGCTGCATGGCAAGTATATTTTGAGAAAATGTTAAGGACCAAAAACTAATGGAAGTCCGTCATACATTTGATCTTACTAGGGGCGACTCCTTGGCAGTGGAGGCTTTATCTTTAGCATATTTTTACCCTCATAATATTATTACAGCAACTGATTTTGGGTTATTAAATTCGTTTTTCGTACTGTTAAAATGTAATTAAAATATAGTTATTTTACGAATAACTTTATTTTTTTACATTTATGTTTGTTATTCAAAAAACAAACTACAAAAAAACAATGGTTTTCCGTACTTATATTGTTATGCAGTTTGATTTTTTGTCGGTTGAAAAATATTTTTTAAAAGAAACAACTATTAAATTTTACGGGATATGCTGTTAAAAAAATTTAATTTTAAATTAATGAAATATTCCTTTTTTTAAAATGAAATGTAAATAATCCGTTTTTTATTTAAATTTTTAGTTCTTTAAAATAAATTTTCTGTTGAATTTATCTACATAATATGTTGAGTGTAGTCTGAATTGAAAATTTTATATGGGGGCCCCCATAAGGAATGGAGCGGGTACGTTTGTTAAAAAAAAATGTTGGAGATGAAAAATTATGTGGGGTTGGTCTTACATTTCATCTGTCAAGGGGCATCCTCAGCGCTGGAGGGGCCACATTTTAGAATTCCATTAAACCGCCATATTTGCATGGTTGAAGTTCTTAAATTTGGCCCTGCAGCGCATAGGACCCCTCTAGACGAGTTAAATGTAAGTCAGATGGGAAATCAAAAAGGTATTTTTGCCATAAGCTGGTAACTATTTCAAAAAGGGAATTTAAAAAAAGTGTAAATATTTCACCGAACCTAAACCTTTATTATTCAACAGCGTTCCCATCCGCTTTTCCATGTCCACCCTTATGCCCTTTACACTGTTTAACCTGATCTCCATTTGCGTTAAGGATTAATGTATCTAAGCTACAACATTCGGGTAATTTGCTTCACATTTTTAATGGAATCAAAAGATGAGCAGTTCTTTTGAAATGAAGTCCATGTATCAATTTACAACTTTTTTCGATTACCCAATATAACAATTATTTGTATGTTTTATGCAACAGTACAAAGTTCCACAAGTTGGACAGTTTAAATGATTTTGCTTCACTCAATGGTCCAGATCAATAGGTACCTACTTTTATTATAACTAATAAATTATCTAAAAAAAAAGTCCCTTAAAAACATTAAATAATTTTTAATTTTTTTATTTTCTTCTTGCAAAAATAATCTCATCGAATTGTCAAAATTCCCAGAATAATTTACACAATATTTCCTCATATAAACTCAAAGAAATATAAAAAATATTATTTAACAATAAAAAAATATTTATGCTGCTTTAATCAAAAAATAGGCCTCCTTATTTTTGTTTCTCATCATAAATTAAAACTTCCTAGAACTACTTTAAATGCAAAGTATAAAGTAACGATACAATTTTAATTAAAACCGCCTACAAAACAAAACCGCAGACACAAAAAAAAACAATAACAACAAATGGCAGAATTATCGCCACATTGGTAATTTTGTTCGTCAAAACAAAAACAAAGAAACGGCAAAGTTCCGCTACTTCTTAATTCTTGGAATGTTATTAACAGATCAAAACAAAAAAAAACAATATGAACAGATCACAAGATAGAATTTCTGTGATAAATGAGTAGAAGAGACTGATTATAAGGAAGAAGAAGAAAAAAACAACCAACTGTTGTTGTTTAGTTTACTAAATAGATTACAACAACAGCGACACAAGAAGCCCTTGAAAAAAAAGTAGTAGAAACAAAAAGAGCAAAACTTCCTGAAATCAAAAACCAAAAATAATCGAAAGAGTCTTTTTAAAAGCCAAGAGAGGGCTTTAAATATTGAAAACAAAACAAAAAACTCTATTTCTATTGTTGTCGACATTTCAAATCTTTTTAATAAAAAAAGTGTACTCTTTTTGCGAACTAACAAAAACAACAAAATATTTTATTAACGTATGTAAATAATAAACAAACAATTCCCAGAAATAAATGGGATTCTTTGCCAACGAAAAACCAAAACAAAGTTTAACTTGAAGTCTGTGAATAGGAAAAGGAAAAAACAGATTATTTATATTTTTAATAGAAATACACAGGGAGAAATTTACAGTAAATAGGTATGTTTATTTAACACACACAGAAAAAATATTTGAATACGAAAAGCGCATATTTAATAAAAAAAAATTTGGAATTTTCTGCGATGACGATTTTTGCGGTATTGATAAAAAAAGTTTGTAGGTATAATTATTGAATTGTTGGTCAACAACCAAGTGTATTGAGTCAATAAAAAAAGTTGTTGCCCAAAATAAGTTTTATTTACAAAATGTTAACGTGATTTGTTTAAATAAATTTTTGGAAATGTTGAATAAATCAAATAAAATGTTTAGCGTATCTTTATGTACCTATTTATTCATTAATTTTAATGTGCTAAATTCGCAATTTATATTCTTTGATAAATGCACTAAAATTTGTTGTTGGGGGATAAGGTAGTTTCTATTTGCATTTCGCTGATAGCTTAGGCCAGATCATCCGGAAACCTTTTTCCAAAGACGGCAAAACTAAAGATATTATGCAAATTAAACTGTTAAGCGAACGAGAATTACAAACACTGATGTCTTATGTTTAACGATATCAAAGCTATTAAAAAATGAACAAGAGTTGCTAAAATACCGTCTTTACTTTGATTTAAATATGTTTTTTATTGAATATGAAGAAATAGTGCAGAAAGTGCAATTTTGATAAATTTTTTCATTGAATCAAATAAAAAGTTTGTTGACCTAAACTTTTATTTTTAACAAACTGTGTTGTTAAAAATTTTTTAGAGATATTTTTTCTGTGCAGTTGGCAAATTCAATTTCAAAAAATAAATTAAATACTGCATGGGATTAGCGTTCTAAAATCTAGTCAAGATTATAGATCAGACTAGGATAATCTGAAGTTTTATTCGTGATTGGGCTGATATGCAAACAAAAGCAGTATGAAGAAATGCTTGACTCCTTTTTTTATAATTAAGCCTGATATAATTAGCCCCCTGATCGCACAATGCGAATGAAATCAGATGTTTTTGAATTTGTTTTTTTAATACATTTGACATTACTTTCGTTTATTTTTGACAGTAGCTTAAGCTAGCTCATGCATATCACGGTTGGGCCTTAAATATTAATGAGCTAAGTAATGAATAAATTGCTGTTACAAAAAATTTTTTATTCCTTTACACACATTAATGTAAACATGTGTGTTTGTTCATCACTGGTTTAGAATGAAGAACAGTTGGTAACTGGATTTCGACCGTTATCGAATATCAGGGACGCTACTCTCTATGGCGATGCGAATACAATTTCGATGCGAAAGCTAAAGGGCAACTTGCTAATCTCTATCACTTTCGCAAAATTGGACAATTAAGCAATACTGGTAATAAAAATCAAAGATAGCGCTGATTCCAGTAATGAAATGGCAAAATTTGTAAAAAAAAAAATTTGAAATTGGAAAGCTTAAATAAGAGAAATAATGATGATTTGCGAAAAGAAAAAAATAAAAAGATGCGAAAAACAAATTCGCAAACGCATTAAAGAATACCAATCACTAGATTTGCTGCAAATTTCTTTCGCATCGCAATAGAGAGTAGCCCCCCAGGAAATATGAGTTATAAATAGATTTTGTTAGATTATGCAAAAAGGAGGATTCCAAAATAATTACAATAAAGTTTTCAAATTAAGAATCTTTAAGAATACTTTTGCTTATCGCCTTTCAAATTAAGAATCTTTAAGAATACTTTTGCTTATCGCCTTTCCGCTGTTAATTTTTTTAAAGTGTAGATTCCGTTTGCATTGTCTGTCTTTTGTTTAAATTCAGCATAAATTGTCTGGTAAAAGAAATGATTTTTTTTTCTAACAAATAAATATTTTAGAGGATTATTTAAATTTCTAGGAAATTTTTAAAACTGTTGTCTAGTTTTAAATTACAAAAATATTTAACAGACAACAACATGTTGTGTACGATATTAATTTCAAATCTTGTACCTTTTTATTAACAAATTATTGTTTTCTTTATCGTTTCAGGTAAATTTTTGGATAATGTTTTGTAAAGAAATTTAAGCTAAAAGTATAATATGAGTAAGTAAAATTAAAAAAAAATAAAAACAAAACTTTTTCCTACGAATTATAAATTTGAAGCACGATAGGGACGATTAGAAAAATTATGACAAATAAAAATGATTAATTATGAAAAATAATTGATTAAAATCAAATTTTTGTACTTACATACACATGTAGATAGTTAGATATATTACGCTGTAACGGAGTACTAAATGCATTACCTTGCAGGATTTAAGGTAGAAGTACACGCGAGAAGTACAGAACTAATTGAAACTAATATTTTTTCATAGAACAAGTTACACAAAAACATTTTGACGCGCTGGCGGCAGAAAGTTGGTTAACTTTGAACTTTTTAACGCATTGGGTACTTTTTACAAATAATCAGCTGACAATAAAAAGGAATGATTTAACAAATTTGTGAATCATGGAGAAAAAACTTATTGAAGAGGTTATAGAACATACAGTATTGTATAAAAAAGAGCTGGAGCTCGAAATTCTATAAGAAAATAATAAACAAATCAAAAAAACATCTGAAAGAATTGGCTTTTATAAAGCGCGTTACACAACTTGCCACTTTTCATGCGCTAAAGTTTTTAAACGCACGATACTCGGCAAAACTTCCCCAGGGGTTTGTAGAAAATATTTGTTAAGAATATTTCACCTTGTGGGAAATTCTGATGCAGACAATACCTAAAGCTCAGCAAAGTTCAAAATTTATAGACCTTTTGTGATCGCGGCAGACCAGAGATCCTATGGGGTGCCACGGGAGTGCTTTTGCCAAAGGTATGTGTTTTCATTAAAGAATATACTTTTTTCATAAACGGATACTTTCGGGAATCACGTGGTGGCTGTGGCTTAAATCGAAAGTCGCGGGAAGGCAGATTCTGAAAAAAGGGTTTATTTTTCACCATTTATAGGAGAGTTCGGACTAGGAGACAGACAAACCCCAGACGCTGTTGCTATCAAACAGACGCTTCTGACTTTTCTGATGTAGCGGAGATTATATAGCTCCAGATACTAAACAACAACACAGAAAAAATCAGTTTTAATTAAAAATTTAATCAAGTGAATTAAACGTTTAATCAAGTGAATGATTGATACCATTAACTTACATACTGGTGCAATTGTAATTAATTTTTTTTTATTAATATCACAAAAATTTTAATTGAAATAAATTTTATGGCCCTAATCATGTACAACGCAGCGCAACGCCAAACAATAACATTGAAAGCACAAACAATGTCATAAATATTTTGTAATTTTGTTGTTGCTTTCAACAGAAATTCATGTACCGTTTTAAAATTTTCAACGACACAAGCAATGGAGCGTTTGAAATTTTTAAACGCAATGTGAATTTCTGTAGAGAGCAACAACAAAATTACAAAATATTTATGACATTGTTTGTGCTTTCAAGGTTATTCTTTGGCGTTGCGTTAGTTCTGTGGCGTTGCGCTGCGTTGTACATGATTAGGGCCTTAGTCTTTTCTGTGAGCGAGTATATAATCTTGCAGAATTGTACACTCAAATTCCTACCTCAAATTGGTTGTTCTCACACACATGGCCAACACGGCAGGTGCTCAACTAAATATTTTCTTCTCTTGCCTACAGCGTCATATTAAAGGGATATCCATTAAGTGGTTTCAAAATTGATAGCCTGGCAATACTGTCAACTGTTAGTGTCATTTATTTAGTGAATGGTTTGCCATTTACGAATATGGATTGTTTACCAACAGAAGAGCGCTTAAAAATAGTTAAAATTTACAACCCAACGTCGTGGCTTAAACGTGGAAAACTTTTCGGGTATAGCGGGGTGACTGTGGCCGTCATTATCGACATACTGTGCAAAAAATTGTCAAGATTATAAAGAAATTTAAAGAGACTACTGGAAGCGTTACAGGTGTGGTCAGGCCTGTGCATCACCGCAATGTGCGCACTGCCGAAAATATCGCTTCTGCTAGTGAAAGTGTGGCGGATAATTCGAAATTGTCGATTCCACCGCTCAAAGTATTATGACTGTATGATAATCGACTTTTTTTACCTGCAATTGAAGATTATCAACTGGGCGATATGTGGTTTCAACAAGACGGTGCTACGAGCAGCGTTGCCAAATGTGCAGATTTATCTGCCTTTTGCAGTTTTTCTAAGCATTGAACAGTTTTGAAGTTTTTTGTTAAACAAAAAAAATTTTTTTTGTAAATTGTGCAGATTTTGCAGTTTTTTCATTAACCTTTTTTAATTTCATTTTGGTTATATAATTTTTTATTTCTTAACCTTACCTAATTTGCTTAACACATACTCGTATAACAAAAACACAACCCAAACAAAAAACACAAACGGCTTGGGAAAGACGCACTTATCGTTTAAAAATAAACCACCCAAGCCGAATTAATAATTTTTCAATAAATTCTAATAAAATACTTTTATTCTTTTAAATTTTTATGTTTCGTCGTTTCCTTCTCGACTCTGCAAATTTTTCACTTAAATGATTAAATTTAGCACTAGGTAGCGCAAACTGTTTGGAAAATATACAACATTTCGTTTTTTCTATAAACGTGATTTAATCGTCAAATACCCCAATTAACAACGCAAGCGGATTGTACAAATGTATAATTTTGACGTTTTCCAAGCCGTTTATGTAGTTCATTTGGCTTTTACCTTTGAAAGTTTAATTATGTCCCTGTTTACATTTTATGATTTTTGATGTTTCTTTTTTAAAATTGCATTTGAGTTTACACTGTAAAAGCTTTATTGCAGCAATTTTTCATGTACATATGTTCACTTGACAAATTGCAAATGTGAGCCGGAACTAAAATAAATTTTATATTAAAATCGTAAAAATCGCAAGACTACATGACCTTGTGTACCCCCTTAATTAAATAATATATGTTTAATTTGGCATTTTTAATGCGCAGTTTTTTTTTTTTTAGTTAAATTCAGTTTTTTTTTCTCAAGATGCAGTTATTTTCAAAAAAATAATGGCAACGCTGGCTACGAGCCACCCAACACGACTGACTTCGACTTTATTGCATGGGAAGTTTCCAGAAAGCGTAATTTGACGTTTTTGCGACGTCAATTGGCCACCAAGATCATGAGATTTGGCGCCTTTTCACCTTTTTGTGGGACTTCGTCAAAAACCGTTTCTACGCGGATGATCTCCTAACGGTGGAGCATTTGAAAACCCACGTTCGTGAAGCTATCACTCAAATACCGCCTGGAATGTGCGAAAAACTGGTCGAAAACTACCTCAAATGACCTTGTACTTCACAGGTAATCGGAAGGTCGAAGCATTATAATGTGATATGCTGTCTTTCTAAACGTCAGTATGATCTGTCAAAGTAGTGTTTATATCAAGTGAAAACAATTTGTAACACTGCAAATCCAATGCACACAAAAAAAATTGATTTCAAGTACAAAATTCGTGATATTTAATTTGCACCAGTAAACAAATTAATAGCATCAATTGATTAAACGTTTAATTCGCTTGATGACATTGCTTAAATCAAGTTATCACCCAGACCCGAAATGGGCGAAAAAGTGGTCGAAAACTGTCTCAAAAGGATCGACTGCTGCAATCAATCTAGAGGCGGCCATTTCGAAGACATTGTATTTCGCATATAATGAAATTAAAGTTTAATCATAATCAAAGCTTTACGTGTGTTTAATTGAACTTTACTTTTGAAGCCTAATAAAGGATAACCCAATATAAACCATAGGCGTTATGGGAAATCACAAAACTTTAGGGGGGGCTCAAATAGTTTATGCTAAAAAAATGAGGGATTCCTCATGTAAACATAATTTAATATTTTTCTTAAATTCGATTTAGTTCTTCAAATATTAAATTCTTAAAGCCTCTACCGATTTTGTTTTTTTTTTTTTTTTTGTCTTTATTTATCTTAATTTTTTTTTTTACCTTTTAATTTAAAAACTATCTAAAACTTTGTTTAAGTTATAAATGAGTTGAGTATATGCACACGCTACATTGACTAAGTTGTATAAGAAAAAGTTTTCGTGGATGCTGCTGCCATTTTATTTTGTTCTTATTATTGCTGATGCAGATGTTGTCGTTGCTGGTGCAGCAACGACCAGATGTTTTGCTGTTCTGGCTGGTGGTGGTAGGAAGCTTTAAGGAACATTGAACTCTCTGGATTACCTGAGTCGTAAACATGCGAGTACATAAAACACAATATTTTTGCATTTATATAGATTTAAACGAACGAGTAAAAGCGGAATTCACATAGAAAATGTGAAAGATTTTAAGCACTAAAATTCACCCTATTTCATCATACATATTATGTTTTCCAAGTAAAAATTTACCAGGATTTTAGTTTGTACAAATAAATAAATTGTGCACATGTGATTGTGGTTCGTTTTAATAAATACCGCAAATGAGGAGTAGACTGTTGTATACATTTGAAAATAGTAGTAGAGTTGTGTAGTAGTAAATTGTAGTAAAAATTATGAAAAGAACTGCATTTAGATATAAATTTATAAACATGAGCATAAAATTTACGAACGAATGATTTAAATAAGAACTAAATACGTGTGTAAAATTTTTAAATAAATCATGGTTTTAAATTTTTTCTACATTTTGTTTGTGTTTTTTTTTATTCAGTATTCAGTAAGAAAATATAAGGAGTTTTAGTTCCTTAAAAATTTTTAAGTAAACACTCTTAGGGGAATTTTAAAATAGTGCTTTTTATAAAAATTTTGCTTTATTAGAGTAAAAAAATTTATTGTAATTTTAAACCAGAAAACATCCTTTTTAGAAGAAATTATAAAATGTACCAAAAATAACTTTTTTTTAATTAATTTTTTTTTTTTATTATTAAATAACAAAAACCTTTTTCTTCCAACAAAAATTCCTGTTTTTACTTTTTAACAAAAATCAAGTTTCTAACTTTTTTAACCATCTTATCGTTACCTAAAACGCAAAAGACCCTAAGTAACCACAAATTAAAAATCGGCTTTTTCATTGGTTCTGATGTTTTGCATCAACACAAATGTCCGCAACAAATTTTGGAATCTTTCGACCAAAATTAGAGATTTTATTAACAAAATATTATACGATAAACGCTGATAGACATAACTAACAGTTTGCATTATATACAACATTTTTATCTGTCAAAACCACTGGTAGGTTTTACAGGAAATATAGAAGACAAATAAATTATAAATAGTTTTAAGAAATTTATCAATTTGCCTTTTAAAATAGTTTTTGCTTGTCCTGTAAAATTTTCTAAATGTTAAATACGGCCTTTTGCGTTTTAGGTAACGTTATGTAACTTTTTAAGAAAATTAAACTTTTGAGAAAAAATTAATTAAACAAAATGTAACGTTACCCAAAAACGTGCCCTTTTAACAAAAAGTACGTTCTATCACTAAAAGAAAACTAACTGCCTGGCCCACAATGTCGACAAGAACATTTCTTTCGAATATTTATATTGAAAACAAAAACAAATTTCAGTTTTTTATTATTGTTTTCAATATAAATATGCGAAAGAAATGTTCTTGTCGACATTGTGGGCCTGGCAGTTAAAAAAAAAACATTTATACAAAAATGTTCGCTTTATTTTATTAAAAGTAAACTTAAAAATAAATTAAACATTTAAAAAAATTTTGATTTTTTAACAAAAAGTACAAACATTTTTTTTTTTTTTATTATTATTATTTATTAAAAGGACCTTTTTTATAAAAAAAAAGTACTATTTTGAATAAACAAACAAAAAATATTTTTTTTTTTTACCAAAAATTTTTTTGACATAAAGTAAATTTTTTTATTGCCTCATTCATAATAAATAACACAGTGCCCATGTTCTCCATGTTCTGTAACTCCCGCGTCGAGAAACTTTTCAATTGAAATGTGTAAAATGAAACAAAAATGCCATAAATTGAAACAAACAGCTGTTTTTCTTACTTAACTGCGTCTGTAACTTTTTGGCGAGTAATAGCTGTCACGTAAGGGAATTAATCGCCAATTTACGGAAAAAGTGTATCTGTTAAATTTTGTGAGAAAGTTCGCATTCAACTGTCAAATAAACTCACGCATAAAAACGGGGTGAGAAAAAATTTAGCTTAAGTAATTTGCTTTTTAAATTTTTGAACAATAAACGAATGTTTCCAAAGTTTTTTTTTTAAACAACAAACATTAAAGTCGCACTTTACATTATTTGGTATAGCCGATGGTTGTATTTTCGCCGCTGTCGTTGAAAAATTTTTTTTTTTTTGTAAATTTTGGTCGCCGTCAACGATATGTTTGACTGGCGTTCTCCACATCTCCAATTTCACATCGGCTTGGAGTGGAATATTATGACATTTATTACGTAACGATGTAATCTCTTTTGATGGGTTTCGACATGAGTTACAGACACACTTTTTTCTCACTTTTCGAGAAACGAAGGAATATTTTGTTTCACATGTTTTCGATGCGAGTAGTTCTCACCAAAGTTACAAAACATCGGTACAGGTTTATGAAACGAATTTTCTATGGAAATTTGTTTAAGAAACCTTTTATAAACCTGTTATATTTTTATGAATAAGGGAGTTATACAAAAAGTATGTTTTTGTTTAACAAAATAAACCTTTAAGATCGGAACCAACCCAATTATGAATGAAAATTCCCCGGGAGTTATTCATAATTGTGCTGGACGTGTTTTTGAGACATTTTAAATTTTATTTAAAATAAAGGTTGCACAAAGAATACCTTTTAGAACGACAAGTAAATGTTTGAGCAAAAAGGAAGTTTTTACACAAAAACTTTCTTCTTGATTAATTTTAAAAATGGATTTAAAAATGTATAGGAGTTTAGTAAATTTAATATTTTTAAATTTTATTTTTTAGTTCTTGGTGTTTTATTAAATAAAATTAATATAAAATAAAATTCCATATCGCTGATTCCGCCAGAATGCTATAGTTTTTATCATGAAGATATTTTTAAGAGTCATTCGATCCTCGGCAACACAACGCGCTGATATTTCACCCAATGACTCGTTTTTGGTAGCGTATTTTAGTAAAGTATAATTTGCCGTCTCTTAAGAACTTCTTGGAACGGAGTCAAGTTTTATTTTGCGCACATTTATGGCGAGGCTGTCGACTAATTTAAGGTGATTTATAAGTCGTGACGTCGAAGAATCATTAAGGGTATTTAATGCACTTTTCTTTGTCTTTTTAATCCCGTCCGAAATATATCCAGAGAGAACATCTCTATAAAAATACATTTAATACAAATGCTTACATTTTAATCATCATTTCTGAGGTCTTTACACACGGACACTGAAAAAATTAAAAATTGTCTCTAATCACCAAATGTATACCAAATTCATAATATCAAGCAAACAAGCTGTTGATTTTGCATCTATTACCAAAATGATTATATTGATTACTAAAAATTATAAAATTCTGAATATTTTTTTTTCAATGAACGATATTTTAAATTTTAATTAAAGATATGACAAAAAAACTGTGCCATTTCAGACAATGTGTTAATTTATTTAATTAAATATTGACAATTCCCAACAACAATTTTACATGTTCAAATTATTTTATTTTAAACGAAAAAGTCAATTAATATTTTTTGATATTTAATTAATATTTTAATTGAAAATTTATTTCAAAACAACTTAAATATTAATTAAATCAAAATTATATTTTTAATTTTCTTTCAACTAAAAAAATAATTGATTCAATTATCCTTTTTATTAAATTTAATTACTTTTTAAGCCATTTTTTTAATTGATAAAAAAACTTTTTTCTGTGGAAAGAGGAACATCATTAAACTGTACTGAGAAAAAAAATACTATTGAGCAAAAAGTACCCTGTGAATAAAAACTACCCTTTCAATAAAAGTGCATTTGTAAACAAAAACGCTTATTTTGAACCAACGTTAGTTGTTTAAGAAAAAGCCCCCTTTGCCAACGAGATATTTTTTTTTTTTAACAAAAAGTTATCTCTTAACAAAAATTGTTTGTTTGAAAAAATAAATAAATTTTTGAACAAAAACTGAGTGTTCTAACAAAAAAGAATATTTTGCAACAAAAACTATTTTTTTAATAAAAAAAATTAACTTTTTCAATTAAAAAGATTATTTTCAGCAAAAAGTACCTTTTTTAATAAAAAGTACTATTTTACAAATAGTAGCTTTGTATACAAAAATAACCTTACTAAACAAAATGGACCTTTTTAAACAAAAAATATACAAAGTACTTTTATTAACAAAATGTGAATTTCTCCAATAAAAGAGTCCTTTCCATTAAAAAATAATTTTTATTAAGAAAAAGTTCTTTTTAAATTAATGGTCACTTTTGTTTGCATTCAAAATGTTAAAATTTTTTCTTAAAGTTACTGGTTAATTTAATGACTTTAGCTCCTCATGAAAACTTACTTGGCTCCAAAAGGCTTCGTTCGATATAATTTTTTTTTATTTAATTAACTCGTTTAAAAATCCATTTAATTTTCGTGTAACTTGTTTGTGGAAGACATTCCTTTTTTTGTTTCTTTCTTATAACATATCAAACGTCCTAAGCAAGGTCATTCGGCTATAAAAACCGGTTAAAAGTTGGCTGTTGAAACTTACAACAGACAACTTGAAATAAAAAATAAAAAAACAGCACAATAACAATCAAACAACAATAAACAATAAGATTTAAAAGAATACAAGAAAGAAACCTTTTTTTCAACATACAAATGAATTCTATTCATAACTAAGAGTCAGTCATACATAACAGACAGACACACTCTCAAACTGCACAACCATTCGAGATGGTTTAAAAAGAGATAAAAGGAGAAAAAAAATTAAATGACGCACTCCAACTGAACACGTCCGTCCATCCAACCAGTTGTATTTGTGGCATAAACATGTTTTTTGTTTTCTTTCTTTAGACTCTCCTGCTTTTAACGGCCAATGTCCTCTTATTTGTAATTCAGATTCCGAATATCAGATTTGTATTTAAAACAGCATTTGGTTGCAATTAAATTTAAATTTAAAGGAAACACAAGAGATTTCATTTTAATTCTATTCAATTTGTATGTGTTGTGGCAGGCTTAAAGAAAAAAACACAAAAAAAAAACGTTGCATGTTTAAATACCACATTTTCTAAGGCTACAGTATAAGGCAGTGGCAGTGGCAGTTACAACTTGCAGCATAAAACTCTTAACTTGGGTTTAAATTGTATTAAAAATAGCTTTAAGTCAAATTATCCTCGTAGTTATGACAGCTTTTGATTGACTGTGCCTTTTTATGATGGATTTTACAAATTAGAGTTTTATTTAAGTTTTCAGTCTTTAGGCGATTTGGTAAATCATGAAACCGTTGCAAATATGATCAAATAGAAAAATAAGAATATTCTGTTAGAGAGACAAATTCCAACAAAATCCTTTTGTTAATACAGGGTGTCCGCCGGGAAGGTATACTACTTTGTTTGTAAATGGCGTAAATGGTCTTGTGGAAGAAGCTCTTGTGTCAGCTGAATCTTAAATGGAAGCAAATGCAAATCCTTGTGCAAAATTGTGGCCAAAGTTGTTCTTTGAAGACCAAGCTGCTGAGCACGGCGTCGAATTGAGGTTAATGGATTGTTTTGAACACTTTCTTCAGCAGCAGTAATGTTTTAAGCCGATCTTGCAGTACGTTGTGGTCCATGCTTGGGCCTATCAGCTACAGACCCTCATTCACTACACGATAAATAGTGCGTTTTGTTGGCAGGTTGTTTCTCCCAAAAATTTCACGTAACTTTCTCATCGTCACAGTAATCGATGATTGATTTTGATAAAATGATGTTTTAACGATTTTTGTCAAGACCAATGTTTACCAAAATGGCGGCAAATCAAAGAAGTATACTTTCCCGGCGGACACCCTGTATATGCTCTAGTCTGTAATCCACTCTATAGCTTAGTCTATAATCTAGTCTATTTTATAGT
The DNA here is from genome assembly GCA_943735925.1 of Pollenia amentaria. Taxonomy (NCBI): domain Eukaryota; kingdom Metazoa; phylum Arthropoda; class Insecta; order Diptera; family Polleniidae; genus Pollenia; species Pollenia amentaria. The sequence goes on along the minus strand of OX031007.1, from coordinate 199,507,835 downwards.
GTATAGTCAAGTCTAAAGTTTCGATTGTAATCTTGTCTCAATATAATATAGTCGATAAAATAGTATATAATGTTATTTATAATTTAGTCTATAAAGTTGTGGGTTAAATTCGGTAAAAATGGCAGGCAGTTCTCATCTGCACACTTACCCCTCGCCTTAGCAAAGATTTTTATGTACATCGTTTACCAATACCCACCCGGGTGTTACTGCATGTTTATAAGCGATGAGAACAAGTTTTCGCCATACAATTTTTTTCAGTTTTTGTTAAGGAAACAATTTGTTCAGTGAGTAAAAATGTCTTTTTAACTGAATCAGACTTCAGATACTTATTAAAGAAATAAAACCCGAAATGGTCACCCGGGTGGGTTTTGGTAAGGCTGAGGTTAATCCTAGTGATCCATTGTCATACTATGGTGATCCACTAAACATAACCCCCTACCCCCAAACCCGAACTTCTAACGAATTTCAAACTGAGCATAGTTGGGGGTAGTGCACTAAATATTGATTTAAATCAGCATTGCACAATCACTAAATAAAACTGCAAAAAAATTAGTTTGCACTATTTTTTACCAGCTTTAGTGGTGATTGCTATTTTTTCACTAGCAATAAAATAATTGAGTGGTATTGCAAATTTTTTCACTATCACTAACGGCGATTGAATGCATAAAATCTGCACTCAATTCAAATAGTGCAAAATTTTTACCTGCAATCAAAATAGCTGCATATAAACAGACTCTCACTAAAATTTAAAAAAAATTTAATTTTGTATGCGCATAGTTTTTGATTCTTGTGATGACAAGCAAAGGAAATAAAAGGACATGGAATTTTGTCAATAACGGAATATCTCATGGCTTTAATCATGAAAAAACAAGTTTTTTGTTTGTAAATTTAGTGCAAAATTTTAAGTTACACTCAAATGAGTGAAGAACAAAAAAGTTGCAATAAACTGATGATTGCTTTTTCTTAAATCAAACAATTTTTTTTTTTTTTTTTGAGTGCAACATTTTTTAACATCACTATCACTCATGCTTGTGAGGCTGCTAATTTTCATTTCTTCACTCAACATCAACAAAGTGATTGCAATAATTCTGCGCTATCACTAATTTTGAGTTGAAACTTCAAAGTTAGTGCACTACCCCCATCTATGAAACTGAGCTCCACTGCAGGAGAGCGACAGACAATGTGTTCTTCGTCCTCCCCTTCATTTTCGCCCCAGGTGCTGTGGATGCCTAATACAGCGTCCCATGACAACAGATACCAAAAGTAATACGTCCCTTTTAGTCATCGATAGTACATAAGACATGGGGGCTACAATTGCCTGGCAATCCGACAGCCAGTGTTCATGGCCCACCTGTCGTTAGCGATGTCGATAGTCGATGGTCGAAGCTTAAGTTTGCAGAAGAGCAGAGGCACCTAACGTCTTCCAGGCCCAGTATAACCCGTAATGTAGTGCCAAGTCTAGCAAGCTCAACAACCCTGGGAACGTTAGGGTTGATGAGCTTGCTAGACTTGGCACTACATTACGGGTATGTCCTTGTGCCCTGGGCCCCATATGATCCTGATATCAAACTGCTCAGCCATCTCCCTTAGAGATGAGCGGCAGTGAGGGGCTGTTCTCGTCCTTAGGGAGAGGGAAGCCTAAGCCATAACAATGTGTGTGAAGTTAGCTTCGAATGTTAGCTTCGTTTTTAACATTAGCTATGTTACTATGTTAAACAACATATCTCTCACTCAATGACTGTTATGTCAACAGAAATTTACTATTTTCAACTAACTAAAAACTTTACAACTAAAATCCATATGGAAAATTGGAAAAAATGGGAGAAATTGAAATTATGGGCGGATTAGCCATAATATGGTGAAAAGCCAAGGCCAGAACTGTAATGCTCTGTCCAGAATTCATTTCAAATCAGTTATATAATTTTGAAAATTGAAAATTTTTAAATTTTAGGAGGTGTATATGGAAAAGTGGAGCATATGTACCTACTAGGGTGTTCAGTCGATTAATTCTTGTTCGATTAATCGAACAATCTTAAACGATTAATTTGTTCGATTAATTTAAAATTGTTGATTTCGATTAAAGGATTATTCGAAGAATTTATGGCGATTAATCGAACAACAATATATATATGATTTTTCTGTCAAATGTATAATATTTTAAAGTTTTAAGTTAAATAAACAAACCAAATGTATGGTCCGTTGGAATTAAAACAACACAGTCATGTTAAGTGAGCAATATATAAGTGAGCAATACACTTATATATTGCAGTAACCAGTAAATTTTTACTGATTACTGAAATAATGCAGTAATCCGTTAATTTTTACTTGTTATACAAAGAACTGCAAAAAAATATTTTTAACTGGAGCCACACGTTCAATAAATCACTTTCAAGTTGTTCACAAAAACTGCTTGTCAAAACTTGTTTGAATTGATAGCTGTGTCACAGAAAAAACTCAAAATAGTAGCATGTCTCAAAGTATTTTGTAAAAAAGCACAAGATTTTTTTAGAACACAATTTTTTTTTTTTTTTTTTTGTAAAGCACTCTATTTATTTTTTAAGAAATATATTTTTTATAAAGAAAGCGCCAAAGTGAATTTGTTCTCAGTTGCTAAATTGGACGTAAAATTGAGTGAGTGCGTTAGTAAAAAAAGTGAGAGAGTATGGCAAATTAAAAGGAAAGACAAAACTTGATCGTGTGGCTTCCAAGTAAAGCAAAACATGTAAACAACATTTTATTTTTAAAAGATTATTTTAAAAGATCTGTTTAATTGTTTTTACATATAAAATTATATGATCTCAATACATGTTTTATTTTTTATCGTCGTAAAGGTTTTATCAATTAGTATGAATTTTTACGTTTGTTCTGTTTTTTTGTTAATAAAATATTAAAATACTTGTAATTAATAATGTTTATTCACTCAAGTACCAATTTTTTTTAAAATTATCGAAAGAAATATCTGAATTTATAAAATTTCTTAATATTGAATTATTCGATTAATCGATTAATTTCAAAATTTTATTCGTTAAATCGAATAAGTAAAAAATGCCAAATATCGATTAATCTTTTAATCGAACAAAAAAAAGCCGATTAATTGAACACCCTAGTACCTACTAAAATTTAAAATTTTTGAAATTATATAACTCTGATCTGAAATTAAAGAAACAGAAATGTCTGCGATGTCTTAGATGAATACACATGTCGTGACTTAAGGACAACAAGGTTATATTACATGTTAGATAGAACCTTGTTGTCCTAAGGTAGCGATGTGTTGAAAAAAGTTTATGGGGCGTGTCTGCAGAACACTGGTGTTTTCAAACGCTCTGCAGTGAATGAATGGAAAAAATTCAATTACATAATTGAAATGACTTCTAAGTGGTCTTGTGGCAAGGCCTCTAATACCAATTGTTGTAGCTAAATTTCGTTTAACCATTTTGTTGTTATATCCAACTATATTTAAAGCTTTTCGGGAGGTAAACATCTTATAAATAAATACATAGAAAATGTTATCAATCGTGACAAAAGTAAACAATAATAGTTTGTTTGTGGCCATTGCGGGGACCATAATATGTTTTTCCATTTTTTTAAAATATATGGTCATATACCATTTTTTAGGCATCCCGATAATGTAGCCGCTTTGTTAGCCTGGATCTACCATTCGTTTTTAAGACCTCGGCTGCTTGTTAAAAGGAAGTGTGAGTAGTTGAATTCCAAGACTTGTTTTATCAGCTTATTGTTGATTGCTAACTTATATCTTCTTGGTTTTTTGATATGACAAGGGATTTTTTCTTCCCTAAAATTTTCATATTGAAAAATTCTGCTTCAGTTCAATCTTTAAAATGCCGGCTTATTTGAACTTTCTTTAAGTTCTTCTTTGCTAGTAAAATAAACCATTTCGTGTGCAATCTTTATTTTCATTTTAAGAATTTATATTTTTTATAGTCAATAAAATTAGCAGCGCTGTTTATAAGGGCAGAATTTTAATTTAGTTAATTTAAAATAGAATTTATTATAAATTTTATGTCTTGTACTAAATTTTTATTTTCTGCTTTTTTTCGATTAATTTTTTGTTAGATCTTTTACTAATTGCCAAGTGCGAATTAAATCAAAAATTTACCAAAAATTAAAAATAAAATAAATAATTTCCAAATAATTGTATTATAAATATTAGGGCGCTGCGACATGATAAATAATTTTATTGAACAAGATTTAAGGTCCAACCATTATATGCATAAAAGCAAAATAAAAACGTCTGATTCTGTACGGAATGTGCAATCAGTCTTGCAATTTGCTTAAGCAAATGGCAGTTTCATAAAACTTTACGAAGAGTCGGCTTAAGTTCAATATGGTATGACATATCGTCGCTGTTTTTACTAACTGACCTTACTGAAGTTTTTTTGAAAATTGAGCTAAGTACAAAAAATAAAAACATTTGTCTTTTTATTAACAGATTTTGTTTGTTGTGCTTAATTCCCTTTTTTAATAATTGATAAAAAAAATACTGAAATTTATTGTTGGAGGATAAGCTGTTCCTATGCGCATTTCACTGGTTGCTTAGGCCAGATCATTATTAAAAAAGGGAATTAAGCACAACAAACAAAATCTTTTAAAAAATAACAGTATTCCCAAAAACAACTTTGATAATAAATTTGTCTTTTTCTTTTTTTTAGCACATATCAAAAGATGTTATACTACATAACAAATAAGCCCAATTTCATTCGTATTTTGGCTAGGAAATGACATCATTTAAGACAAAAAAAACATTAAAAGTGCTCTCCTGTAAAATTTGTTAAATGTTAGTCAGGTCGGTTAGTTAAAACAGCGACGATATATCGAGCCATTTTTGCGATTATATCGTTAGAGACATCTGCCGTATTCACAAAACCCCTTGTATCGTTATATCGATTGTATGTTGTATAAAAAACCAATAGTGAACTATGTGTTTTAATACAACATACAATTATTACAACGATAAAGGGGGTTTTGTGAATACTGCAATCATTAGAACTATCGTAAATAACTGGTACTATCAACAATTGAATCTCAGCATACCCTTGAAAACTATTGAATACGCGATTATAATTTCAAAAATAAATAAATGTATAATATAAAACCAAGTAAAGTGCTGCACTGCCAAGGAAACAATAATAAAAGCCCACTCCCGTAAAATTTCCCTTTTGTCGCTTAAGATATAATCGCAAATAGGGCTCGATATAATTAACAAGTACTCGCACAGATGCTTAAGTCATCTTATGTCCATTATTGGTTGGGCCTTAACAGTGTGAAAAGGTATATTCGTTTTAATTTATAAATCTGTTTTCTGACACTTTCTTTAATCAATTTTTTTTTTTTTGCAAAATCAAAAGAAAATATATATCTCTCATTTGCTGCAACGTCGTCATAGCGCAAAAAAAATTAAATTGTGGTGTTAGAGATGCAGAATTGTTCGCGATGTTTTTCTTTATATTGTGTATAAAATTCATCTTTATATACATATTTTATACTTTCCCCGTTTGGATAGAATGTGTCATTATTTTTTCTAAGTGGTGCGAGTAAATCAAAAACTTTAAACCCGTTTATTACGAAATGTAATTTTTTGAGTTATGACGACGTTGCAGCAAATAAGCGATATGTATTAGAAATCCACAGCTCTTATTTTAAAGACTAAATTTAGAAAAATGTTCAAGAAAAAACTCTTTGCCTCCTTAATGCATAATCGAACAACCCCACATTCACCACCACAATCTATCGCCTATTAAGAGAAAGCGCCAAACCAATAAGCAGCCAAGCAATCGACCAACTAACTAATCAAGCAGGCAACCAGACAACCGGCCAAATCATCCAGCAATTTAGGACTTTTGGATCATTAAATATTTTGATGCCTGCATTTTTGTAATGCATTTATGCATTTTATAAGGCATTGCAAATGGGTGTAATAAAAAAAAAGTTAATGTTTCAATACATTTACAATTAAATTTTTAATAGAATATTTTTAATGCATCATATATTTTTGCATTTACATCTTGTACTCACAGTGGACTTTGGTTTATATACTAAAAATAAATTTTTTTTTTTTGTTTAGTAAATTTTTGAATTTAAAAAAAATTTTGTTTTGAATAGAAATTTTGGATTTTTACAGTACATATCTTAATTAATAAGAAGGAGTTTACACGGTGCCTTTTCAGACATGCCTAACAAACACGTTTGTTTTTTTTTTGTAGGCGATCGGGTTAGAGAAGAAAGAGGAGTTGTCAAACAGACATGAAACGAGTTTTCATGTTTGTTTTTATGAATTTTCATGTTTTTTAGTTTGTATGTATATGGATACTCGTATTAGACAATTAGACATAAAAACAGGCATGTCTGCAAAGACACCGGGTAAATTACCCCTAAGTTTAGAATGTTCAATAAAGACAGTACTCTGCAGTTGTCATACCATAATGCAATATGTTAATTGTGAATCACACCGTAACGTCAAGTTTTTTGCCCAACTTAATTTGAGGTTTCTTTGTTTCAGTGTTTGACAAACTCAACCATATAGAGGTACACAATTGAGCAGCGTGCTAAGATTGTTGAAGCCTTTTACGAAAATGGCGTGAAAATGTGAAAATACTTGTGCATGATCGCCCAAATCTTTTCTGCAGCGGCGGCGTCATCGGGCGGTACTGCTTTGGTCGGCCAAGCAGTTACCGTGAATGGTGTTCGCTATCCAGAGATGTTAACAGACTTTTTGTGGCCAGAAATTGACGATATGTGGTTCCAACAGGAAGGTGCCACTTGCTATACAGTCAACGAAGCAATTGCTCGAGAAATTCAATGGCCTTGTTATCTCACGTCGGGGCGACTTTAATTGGCCGCTGTGATCATGTGATTTGACACCTGTCTACTTCTATCTTTGGGGATATTTAAAAGAAAGAGGGTACATCAATAAACCAAGAACAATTCAAGGATGAGATAATTCGGCACAATAACGATATTGAACCTCAATTATGTCTCAGAGTCATTAAAAATATAGAATACCGAATAGAGGTATGCCACCGAAGCCGTGGCGAGCATTTGGCCGATATTTTGTTTCACAAACAATTGTCTTAGATCCTTCTATCATAATACAGAAGATTAAGATAATTCTCTGAAAAGTTTTTGTTTCGTATACAATTAACATCGTGCGTTTTGGTTGGACCACCCTTTAGTAGTAAGCTTTTTAAAGAAAAAGTTTGAGTGGCTGTATTCGGCTCTGCCGAATCTTATAGGCCATAATGGTGCACCATGGTGCGATAAGACTAGAAACGTATGCATTGACATTGGCCGTTCTTTACATATAAATAACTCTCCTTTGTGTCACGCCCACTTCTCTAATCCCGCCCACATTTTGTGAGATGTACTTATAACCAAGATGTTTGTGTCTAAATTGGAAACTTTGTCTCTTGCCGTTCTCCAGATATACATAAATCTATAATGTCTTTGTATGGGAGTTGTCACGCAAACTTCTACAATTGCGCCCAATTTTTAAGAGAGGTTGTGTATTGATAACTAAGATGCTTATACTTTATTTGGAAACATTGGCTCTTGCCGTTCTCCAGAAATACAAAAAAAAACAACAAAAGATTTATTGGTAATGTTAGAGAAATTCGGGGGTTTTTGCTCATATCTCAGCTGAATTTCAATAGCCAGCATCAACAGAGTATATGTGGCATATATATAACAGTCTAGTCTCCATCGTTTCAAGGGTCTTCCCAGAACTTGTTTCAACATTTACACGGACAGACGGACATCGTAAAATCAACCTCGCTACTCATTAAGACCCAAAATTTATATACTTTGTACGGTCTAAAATCAATTTTGTAGAAATTACCAACATAATGACAAACTTATGGCGAAGGGTATAAACTAGGGTAACCGTTAACCGGTTAACCGATCAATTACTACCCGATTAACTGATCGGTTAATTTAAAATTGGCTATTTTCGATTAACGATTAAACCGGTTAATGTATGTCGATTAACCGATATAAAAAAATTTTTAATTTTATGTAGTATTATAACATTTTTTTTGTGTTTTTAATTTTTTGTTTCGTCTCATATGCAACACGTTTGGATTGAGAAAATATTTTTTTCATACAAATAAATAAGGTGTTCAGTGATCTTTTTGTTTCACGTACTTTTTATATGTATATGTTTTGTTATTTGTTTCTTCTCATATCTTCTCATGTCAATCTTATACCAGAATTAACCGAAACAATTAGAAGTGTTAAAAATTTAAAATTAAAACAGGATAAAGAAAACAGATTTTATATGTTTAGAGAAATCCAGGAAAAGAACTGAGAAATTACACATTCTGTATTGGGTTGCCTTTGATTTCTCCAACATCTGCGATAAGTGAAAGAATTCTTTCCAAGTCAAGTTTTATCAAAACTAAAGAAAAGAATCTCTTAAATTCTAAACATTTTAACCAAATTATGTTTCTAAAAGATTATTTTATAAAATCTCCTTAAACTATGGAAATAACTAATAAAATTATTCCACAGTTTATTTTTAAATTAAGACATAATCAGGGGTGTTCTGGAAATCGAAAACGCAAAACGCATGCACTTTGAAGTTCTTTTTAATACACCCTTCATCTAATTTTTCAACATTTTCTTATAGAATTCTGTTTAATGGAGAAATATTTGTATTTCATGGTCTTTGTATTTCTTTTAGTACAAAAATCTTATTAAAAAAACGACTTTTAAATTCTTGCGTTTTTCGTTTTCGATTTCCAGAACACCCCTGAATATGTACAGAAAAAATAAAAATTGTCTCTAATCACTAAATTCATGGAATCAAGCAAACAATTTATAGATTTGGCACCTATTACCAAAATGATTATATTGATTACTAAAAATTTAAAATAAGGAATTTTTTTTCAGTAAATGATATTTTTAATTTTAATTACAATAACTATCAAAAAAAATTTTCATTTCAAGCAATGTGTTAATTGATTTAATTAATTATAGCTCAGATTTTCATAATTCCCAACAACAATTCTACAAGCTTAAATTATTTTATTTTAAGCGAAAAAATCAGTTAAGATTTTTTGTTTATTAATTAATATTTTAATTAAAAATTTATTTCAAAGCAATTGAAATGTTAATTAAATACAAAATTATATTATTAATTTTTTTTTCATCACATTAATTAGATTGAAATTTTCTCAACAATTTTTTTAATTGACCAAAAATTACTGAAAATATTTTCTGTGTGTATTATTAATTAAAAATTATGTATTACATATTATGAATTATTCTCTTGTTTCCTCGTTTTAGTTCAAGAATTGTTATGGTTGTTATGTTATTGTTTTTTTTTACTAATAAACTCCAAATAATAAATAATTTATTCATTTTTATTTTAGAAAATGACTTAATTTATAAATAAAACTTTATTAATCGGGTAACCGATCAATTAAAAGATTAACCGATTAAACCAAAACCTCGGTTAATTAAGCGAGCGATTAACCGATTAAAGCAAAAGCCCGATTAAATGAATAAACCCCATCTATAAATCGAAATGAAGTAGAATTCAAATCGAACGGGATTTTGAGTACAATTATTTACAAAATGAATCTGGTTTTTCCTGTTTTTAAGAGTTGTTATTGTAAAGTTTATTGGTACCCAAAGTATAAAGTATATACAAAAGGAATATTTGAATGAACTTTCTTAACACGCTCGTTTTCTAAATTTTAAATCCATTTATTTTCGCTTTATAGAACATGCCCGTATATTCTAGATTTAAACGACTGTGGCTCCAAAAAAAGTTCTGCACAAAACCTGGCTTTAAAAAGACTCCCATTTCCTATAAGTTCATTGACTCCAGATGTCACAACTGACAAGTGATGACAGCAACAACAACAATTTATGATCGGTAACCTTAGAAAAAGAGAAATTCACAAAGAAATAAAAATAACCAACAACAATGAAATGAACAATTTAACAAAGTCGTTGTTGATTGGTAGTACTCATGCTCGTTGTTGCTTGTTTATTTTGCAATTTGATACTTTTTTTTTAAATTTCGGCAAAAGAACAAAGTGAACAGAAATAAAAATAAAAAAAATTCCTTTTATTTTCATTTTAACAAGCGTGAACTGCATTTCTTTTAGGTTCATGCTCTAATAGAGTAATTTGAAACGAAAAACAGGACAGTAGAGTAAAGTATGAGTAGAAACACAAGTTGAAAACTTATATGAAGTTTTTTATTTTGTTGTTGTTGTAAGTCTTGCCGCACATGGTGGCAGTGTTAATGATTGTTGGTTGCGGTGGCAGTAGTGGTCAACGACCTTTAGAATAGAAAAACTTGTACTCGTATAAATTTTTATAAAACTAAATGAAAAGTTAAAACGTACTATTATTTTATTTCACACAACAACAAAAAAAAAAGGCTTTTGAAGTTCTGCATGATTTACCAAAGTGCATATTTACACCAGAATTAAAACTTTAACCAACGACAACAATAACAACCATACCGATTTTATGATGCCATGACATACATACTAACAAACAAACATCAAATAGAAAGTGCGTTAAAAAAGTTAATTGACAATTATTTAATTAATTTTAATGTTTCAAAGTTTTTCCAAGGACAATTTATCATTTTTTCTTAGAGTAAATTAGGAATTTTTTATCTTATCTTTATTGATTATTACACTGATAGAAAAGGCGTCATATCGCTGATGTATTTTGACATCAGTACTACAACAAGTGTCTTCGTTATTGATCGCATGACACTTTACATCACTGTGATGTCAGCCTTAACATCACTTGGCCAAATTGTCATCAGTGTCAAATATTTTAAATATGTCATCAATGGGATGACACATTGGCATCACAGAAATTACGAATCGGAGTCGGCTTTATAAAGCATGTCATCAGTGCGATGACAAACTGTCATCAAATTGAGTCATTGTAATTGACTTTAAGTCAAATTGAGAGTATCGGGCATGTTCTACAAATCGAAATGTAGTTAATTTAAAATCGCACGAATTTTGAAAACGAGCCTGTAAAGCCAGTTCATAAAAATATTCAATTTTTTATACTTCATACTTTGGGTAATAATTATAATTATTTGTAAATAATTGAGATCAAAATCTCGCTCGATTTAAATTTCACTTAAATTCGATTTCTAGAACATGCCCGAATAAAGTTATTTGTTTAACCGTAACACATGTTTGTTTCACTTTTGTTGTATTCCGCCCTTTGTTAGCAGATGAACTCTCAAATATAAAACACCAGCAGAATGCCCGATGTAGTTTTCGTAATAATTCTACTTTAAAAATTTGATGTATTTAAATAAATAATAAAAAATAGATATTTATATGGGTATTTTTGCTTTTAATTTTACTTTTTAAACATGAAAATAATGTGAATAATATATTATTCACATCGTCATCGTCATTATGTCATCGTCAGTTTGTCATCACAATGATAACAGTTTGTCATCGCACTGATGACATGAAATATTATGTCATCACTAGGGAGATCGATTATTCGACTTTTTTCAATAACCGGTTTTCGAATATTTTGAATAGTTGCTAATTTAAAAACCCCGGTTTTCGGTTTAACATTTTTAAACTAACCGATTAACCGGTTTCAATTCGAATACATAAAAACACCTACAAAATACATAGATATGAATTAAGGTATGGTCAGACCTAACAAATATTTGACGATAAAATCCAAAAAAACGAGACCAGTAAAATAATCAAACTTTAACCGCATTTCTAACAATTTCTATTTATTTACGTATCTGTTTTTGTAAGACGATAATTGTATAATATAATTTAAAAACTATTAAATGATGTTTGATCTAGCCAAACGTTTTGCAAGAGCAAATAAAATATTATAGCAATTTAATAAATTTATAATTTGATATATTCTCCTAAATTTATTTTAAATGAGATTTAATTTGTTGGTGATTAAGCCATCTCTATATGAATCAGTAGGCTTCAACCACATTTTTAAAAAGTTGCAAACAAAAGCTCTTAACCTGGATTATTTATATATATCAAACGATTTTGTTTCAGCATTATATAAACGATTAGTAAGATGGAAGTGCTTTTTGTATGAAATATTTGTCAATTCGTCGACTACAATTTAAAACCTTCCATGACATTGTTTGATTTCTTAATTTTGTTTTTTAGTTCTTGGTGTTTTAATAAATATACATGATGAATTATTTCAATATCGTTGATTCCGCCGGAATGTTGTAGATGTAAGCATAAAGAAATGCTGGAACTATTAAAGAGTTTTTAGTACCTTAAGGGGCATTCCGTCCTCGGCAACACAACGGGTTTATATTTCACCTAATGATTCATTTTTGGCAGCGTATTTTAGTAAAGTATTATTTGTCGACTCTTTAGACCTACTTCGAACGGGGCTAAGTTTTATTTGGGGCACATTAATGTGAACCATATGGACTAATTAAAGGTGATTAATCGTGACGTGGAAACCCCTTCGACACTTATCACTTTAGGACACTTCAAGAGCCTAACTTTGTCTGTTTAATCCCATTCGAAATATCTCTAGAGATAAAATCTATATAAAAATATTTTTAATATATAGAAAACGGTCGCACAAATTTAATACTATTTACTTTTAAACTGCATACGGTTTTGTAGTATTTTGAAAAGTTTTTGGTTTTTTTACAAGAACACACGCATTCATAAGTGGTCTTTATTTACAGTGTTAAAATGTTTTTTTTTTTACTTTAGTTACATTTTGTTTTGACATTGTTCATAAAAAGTTTAAATTTGCCTAATATAGAATTAGAAAAATACTTAAATTACGGGTACATCTACAGCAAGAGTAAGAAAAATGTATATAAATTACACATTATTAAAATAACCGGTTTATTATACCAAAATAAACGGTTTATTCGATATTCGAAAAATGGACATTTTAAAATAACCGACTTGAGCAAAGCTAAAATAACCACTTAAAACCGGTCGAATAATAACCGTTCGATCTGCCTAGTCATCACTCTTGATCAACTTGAATATGGCTCGAAATATGTATGAAGGTCTTCCATTTTGTTGTCATGTTAGGTGCTCATCGGAGGAAGTTTTTTGAGAAGATTTCGAAATCATCTTCCTAAATTATTGCATTTTTGGGTACATGGGGAGAAAACATGAACATGGGTAAAAAAAAATTGAATTCCTTAAGCCTAGAGTGCACGGAATGTGAAAAGTCACATGCGCATGTGGCTCTGACGTAATTTTGACATCCTTTAAAAGCTATAATGGCCATTGTATGTTACGTGATGACGTCAAAATTACATCAGAACTACATGCGCATGTGGATTTTCACATTCCGGGTACTCTAGGCTTTACGGATTTTATAGAGTATTACAACTTTCTAAATCTTCAATAACAAGGAAAAACTATTCCTTAATTTATATTCTTATATAAGATATTTGGACTACAATCTGCCCTATAGCGTAGTTTCAAGTAAACTTTATTATCTAGTTTGATCTGAGCTCAAGTCGGTATTCTAGCCTATAGCTTGGTCGCTTATAAAAACTATATTCTAGTTTAAAGTTAAAAGTTTAAATTATATCTTGTCTACACACAAAGAAAAAATATGATTGGTTTTTATAATTGTGCCAATCATATAATATATATGAAACACATGTCTAAAGACCAAAGTCTTAACTAAAGTCTAGCCTTTAATCTAAACTAAATTTTAGCCTATGGTCTAGTCTGGAGTCTAAATTATAGTATAGTTTATAGACAAAATGAATCATTGAATTACATAATCTTTTACATAAAATTCTTAAAAATGTGTGACCACAAACAAAATAGTCTTATTGTCTGCTCTTTAAGTCCGTTTTATATACCCCTCTGTAGTTGTTTCTGATTGATTAAATTATTGTCTGGACTCTGGGGGTCTACTCTCTATTGCGATGCAAAGAAAATTGTTGCAAATCAAGTGATTGGTACTCTTTAATGCGATTGCGCATTTGTCTTTCGCATCTTTTTATTTTTTCCTTTTCGCTAATCATCGTTATTTCTTTTATTGAAGCTTTCCAATTTAAACATTTTTACTAATTTTGCCATTTTATTGCGGGTAATCTGCGCTATTTTTGATTTTTATTACCAGTATTGCTTATTTTTTAAACAATTTTGCGAGAGTGATAGAGAGTACCATGTTGGCATTTAGCTTTCGCATCGAAATTGTATTCGCATCGCAATAGAGAGTAGCCCCCGTGTTATAGTCTTAAGTAAAGCACGTAGTCTATAGTATAAGCCAGGGCTGTGGAATCGGAGTTGTGGAGTCGGAGTTGATGTTTTTGTACCTGAGTTGGAGTACACTCAAAAGCTCGCGACTCCGACATCAAAATTTTTCAATTTTTTCAATATTTTCCAAAATAAAAATTCTTCGAAATTGGCGATGCAATATTTTACTGAATCATTTTCTTGCTGTATGTAACCATTTAAAAAGTATTGCATTAAAAACTCAACAGCCCTGGTATAAACAGTAGCCTCGTCTAGGGTCATAACTTAAGGCTGACCGGCAATCAAAACTATGGTTTGCAGTTTGCATTATCATTATGTTTTTTTTTTTAAGAGGAACAGGCACTACATTGAATTTTTTAAGCAAATTCACCTCTTTAAGTTAGACTTAAAGAACTGCAAAGTTTCTTATTTCCAAAAACTTTCGTGACATACTGTTTCCCCATTACCACTGTTGATGTATGTGTATGTCGTAAACTTTACATTTGTTTAATAAGTGAGTGTGTATTTACATAAAAATCCCTTTAATGAATTAACAAAGTTGTAACACAAAATACACAACAAACAGCAACAAAAACAATAACAACTGCAATTGGTAATAAATGCCCCAGAAGAACACACAAGGAAATTGTAACCATCTACAACTAATTGTTGCAATACCCCGCTCTCTTTTCACCCTTTCACTCTCTTTGATCCTGCGTCAATTACAAAAAGACGGCTTAAATTGTTTGATGTTTTTTTTTTTTGTTTTAGTTTTTGTAACAATATATTTATTTAATTTGTTGTTGTTATTGTTGCAGTAGTTTCTTGTTTTTAAATATTATTCAAAATTATTACATTTGACTTCGGTTTTGTTGTTGTTGTTGTTGTTGTTGGATTTTGAACATAAATGGTCAAAACATACGTAAGAACGACCATTCAAAAATAGTGTGAAATTCAATATGCGTGCTTTTAAAGAAGAATCGTACATAAATAATTAAAGACATGGCGACTTAAAGAAAAAACAAGACAGCAAATTAAAAAAACAACACTGAGAAAATAATATTTCTTTGAAGCCAGGTTAACAAAATGTGGGGAAAAACAACTACAAGGGGATTAATTTCCAACGATAATTATACAATGTATATTCTTATGACTACGGATACTAAAGCCAACTAGGAGCAATTGCTATATCAAGTTGTTAAAAAAATTTAAGAATAAAACAAAAGAAGAGGATATAACTAATTGTCAGGTTGTTGGTTGCACATTCATGGTTACGAGCGGTACCTTCATGTTGGTCATAGTTTGCAATAAAATATTAATTCCTTCATTTTTATTTTTTTTAAATGTTAAACATAAAGTTTTTCAAGTTTTTTTTTGCCCTTTTTTCGCACTCGACACGCAAAATAAAAGTGTGCTGTAATTAAGCTTCAATGTACAGTAACACAAAACAAAGAAAGTTTGTAAAGTTTTCAGAAAAAATGTAACCGTTTTGAAAAAATCATTTTAAATAGAAACTTTTTAGCAAAAATTTTCAGTTATTTTTTTTATAAATTTAACTTTGCGAAAAACATACTATATATTAAGGTCGACCCGCAATGTTTTAACAAAAATTAAAAACTCATCTGTTTCAAAAATGAAGGGCAATTTTCCCAATTTAAATCTTAATAAATTTAACCCTCGTGCTGCACTCCAATTTTCAACCCTTCAAGCTTAAATAAAAAAGTACCCTTCGTTTTCGAAAATCGAAAATAAAAAAATAAGGTCCACCTTAATATATCTGTGACAAAAAGGAAAAATTGTATTTAAGAACAATTTCAGTTTATGGCACTTTTGTAATCCCCATGCTTAAAAGTACCTATGGACAAAGTTTCAGTTATTTTGTACAATTTTTTCGGAAGTTATAGCCAAATGACTTTTTGCTTATTTGCTAAAATATTTGGAACAAAAACTTAAGTTGACGTCAGATCTGTGGCACTAGAAACATTTAGTAATAAAAACTGTAAAAACATTTAATCTCTGAGAAGTGATTATTATTTTGGAATGAGCGTTAATTTTAAAGAACCATCTTTAAAGCTTAAAATTGATTTCCTATAAAACTTTCCTAAAAAACTAAAAATAGACTTAAGCCCTTTTTCCTTATTGGTGCAGATAGATATACATATATTTATGGAAAAATGGCTTTTCACACTAATTGGGTAACTTAACAGAAGAACTATATGAAACTTAATTTCTCTTAAAGCGAGAGATGGGTCTTATATGTAACCTATGGGCGATTCCAGACCTACCAGTTAAAAATTTCGCCATGGCATAGTAACTATTATAAAAGTTGTTGTCGCTATATTTATTGTCAATGCCAACATTTATAAGAAAGTTATGGCACTTGAAGATGTTTTCGGGGATGGCATTTGTTTAAAAAAAAAAATTAAAAACTAAAAATTAAAAATCTCGTGATTTTCAGAACACCAAAATATAATTGCCGCGAACCGAAAATACCTTTAAAACTTAAATTTACAATTTCCCCCCACTGTTGTAGTTTCTAGTCAATCTCTTCTACTGTTTTTATACTCTTCGTTACAGGTGGAAAGGGTATGAATAAGTTTGTCATTCCGTTTGTGATTTCTACAATATTGATTTCTGACCCTATAAAGATTATTTAACGATGTCCGTCTGTATGTTGAAATGTGGTTTCCTAAGAGCCCAGAAATGTTGAGCTCAGCCAGATAAGTCGATAAATGGCATGGATGTAAGCAAAAAAAAAACCCGACTGCTTCTGTACTCATAAAAAAATGCCTCTTCATATTGATGATGCCCAACATCAGAATTGTGACATCAATGTTATTAAAAATGACATCAATGAGGCAAAACGTGGCATTAGGGAGATCGATTATTCGACTTTTTTCAATAAGCGGTTTTCGAATATTCGCATTTTTCAAATAACCGGTTAACCGGTTTAAGTTCGAATACATAGGTAAATACACAAAAATCGAATAAGTTTTTGTAATAAAAAGTTAATTTATATAAAAACAAAACAGTTCACAAAGGTAAGGCACCAACAAACTACGATAAGGTCCAAGAAAGGTGTGACCAGTAAATTGATCAAACTTTAGCTTAATTTTTATCAATTTCTATAAATATTTCACGTCCTACACGTAACCACTAGTTTTATTAAAAAATTGTTTGTTTTTGCAAAACGTTTGCTGGAACAAACACCATATAACAGTTTCTTAATTGAATTATACAGTTATCTTCTTACAAATAATGATAAGAAAGTCCATAAAAATTGTTAAAAATAAAGCCAAAGTTTGATAAATTTGCAGGTACTGTTTTTTTGTATTTGTTCGTCAAATATTTGTTAGGTCTGAACATACCTTAAGCTTTATTTGTAAGTAGATAATCGTATAATGTAATTTAGAAACTGTTGAATTATGTTTGATCTAGACAAACGTTTTGCAAAAGCAATTGAAAAATTATAGGAATTTAATAAATTTATTATTTGAGATATTCTCCCAAAATTATTTTAAATGAGTTCTAATTTGTTGGTGGATAAGCATGTCTATATGAATCAGTAGACTTCAACCATATTTTTGAAAAGTTGCAAACAAAACTTCTTAGTTAGGATAGAAACGAATAGTAATATGAACATGCTTTTTGTATGAAATATCTGTCCATTCGTCGACCACAATTAAAAACCTGCGATGACTTTGTTTGATTTCTTTAATTTTGTTTTTTCGTTCTTGGTATTTTAAAAAATATTACTCCTGAATTTTTCCATAACGTTGAGTCCGCCGGAATGTTGTAGTTCTAAGAATGAACACAACGGCTTAATATTTCACCCAATGATTAATTTTTGGCAGCGTATTTTAGTAAAGTATTATTTGTCGTCTCTTTAGAACTACTTCGAACAGAGTTAATATGGGCTAATTAAAGGTGATTAATAAATCGTGACGTGGAAAACCCTATGCAACTTATCATTTAAGGGCACTACAAACACCTAACTTTGTCTCTTTTATCCCGTTCGAAATATCTCTAGAGATAACATCAATAATAGTATTTAGAATACTCTCGCACAAATTACACATTCTTCATAAAAAGTTTAAATTTGCCAATATTCAATTAAAAAATACTTAAATTACGGGTACATTTACAGCAAGAGTAAGGAAAACGTATATAAATTACACATTATTAAAATAACCGGTTTATTATACCAAAATAACCGGTTTATTCGATATTCAAAAAATGGACATTTTAATATAACCAAATTGGGCAAAACTAAAATAACCGGTTAAAACCCGTCGAATAATAACCGTTCGATCTCCCTACGTGGCATCAATACAATGACGAACGTCATCATACAATTTGGTCATATTTTATGCGTCATCTATGCTATGACTACAGTGACTTCAATTCGATGTCACATTTTGTGTTTTATTAACATTATTTTCATGTTTAAAAAGTTAAATGAGAAGCAAAAATTCCCATATTCTATTTTTTTTAAATCACTTGGTTAAAAACATAAAATTTTTAAAGTAGAATGACTACGAAATCCACATCGGGCATGCTGCTGGTGTCTTATAATTGAGAGTTCTTCTGTAAACAACGGGCGGAATACAACAAAAGCGAAACAACATGTGTAACGGGTAAGTAAATAATAATAATATCTCACTTTGACTTAAGTCAATCAAAATGACTCAATTTAATGATAGTTTGTAATTAAATTGGGCCTAATGAGTCTTTTCTACGATGTTACTGAGTCTTCGCACTGATGACATGTTTTATTTAACGGACTCCGATTCATCTTATCTGTGATGCCAATTTGTCATCCCATTGATGACTTAATTTCAATTTTTAACCCTGATGACAACATGGCCAGGGATGTTAAGGCTGACATTACAATGATGAAAAGTACCATGAGGTCAAAAACAATGACACTTGTCATAGTACTGATGTCAAAATATATCAGCGTTATGACGCCTTTTCTATCAGTGTAATTTTACCCAAAAAGCCCTTGTTTTTTATATCTGAAGAACAGCAAGAGCCAAAGTTTCCAAATTAGGCTCAAACATCAGCGTGTGGTACAAACAAGAGTTATTTAAATCTTTAGATGGTTGTTATGTTACTTTTTTTCTTATCGCACCATGGTGAAAGGTATATAAGATTCGGCTTAGCCGAATATAGCACTCCAACTTGTTTTAGTTTTTTTTTTAACTTTTAACAAAATATTGTTCCTCCTTTCATTAAAAACATGAATGTGTTCTTAATGATTTCCACACAAAACGTCATATTTAAAGCGCGTATAAAGAATAAGTTTTCTTTTTAAATTTATAATTAATTAGGGAAGCTTCGCTGTTTTTCCACTTTATTCAAATGCCTTTTGCTGCATTAATTTCAATATTTAATTTAATAAATATTTGCAGTAGCTAATGGGCGTATTTAATTCTTAAAAATGAAAATTATGAATTAAAATTGATGCTTAAATGAACATTACGGCAATTAATTTTACACGTACAAGTGCCATGATTATGTTGTAACCCCAGCTCCATTCGAAATTGTGGTGAATTTTTAATGCATTTAAATTACTTGAAATTAAATGCATAAGAAATGCAGATCTTATTACAAAAGTAATTTAAAAGGTAGTTTTTTATTTAATTAAATTTATTAAGAGGAATAGGGAAGGTATTTAAAATGATAAGAATTGAAAGATTACAGATGAGATGGATGTAATGTTCTAGCGGAAAACGAAAGGGGGAGATATCAGTGTGACTACTTTATACCGGATACAGACTTTATTTTTAATTGTTTTAGTAGAATAAATATTGAAATACTAAAATCACCACAAATTAATTCTTATTAAAAAAGGCTCTGTTATGAATATCGAACCTCGACTATCGAATATAAATTTTGTATTATGAGTTTTCCGTAGTACCGTCGAAAATTTCGTTGTCTGGCATATTTTTAACGAAAACCATTTTGCTTTCGATGCTGCAAATAAATTTTAAAACTTGTTAATGTAGAAATTTTTAATTTATTTTGTTTTCGTATACCAAATAAATATCACATTCATAATTATTTTTGTTAATTTTATGCAAGTCTAAGGTCGTAAAAAGCTACTGGAAGGGCTCGTTTTTCGTTTATCATGTTTATCTTTAATTTAATTTTTGAAATTGTAAACGAGAATTTTTTATTTAAAGTGCCAGGTGATAGAAATGTACTACTCTGAATAAACCAAATCACAATAGTTCTTTTTTATCAAATGTACACCATAATTTTTTTCTCCTTTATTTATTCCACTTGGGAACATAAGACTTCTACAAGAGATTTATACAGGGTGTCTGGTGGCAAATTTATATTTTTAAATACGATTATTTCAAAAAGTAATTAACGGTGCGGAGGGAGGGTGGCGCCGTTGGAATGATCGATTTGGCGGATTTTTTAGTCACGATCCCGTAGTGGTCGAGTGAGCATCGCGCGTTCCCTGTGGAGACATTTTTTAAGAGTAGTGATTCTTACGTAATTGCTCGTCGACAATATTGTTCAAAGTTCCATCTTTGGCGAATACGTGATGGACCAAGAGTAAATTGAATTCGTCCGAGGGTGCAGAGATTCCGTGCAACTGCTTCGGCTATGAATGTCCCAAGGCCAGGGCCCAGTCGATCTTCAAGGACTCCCGAAAACATTGAACTGGAAATCCGCGACTTTCAATACGGAAAAGAGCAGCCTCACTGGGACTGCAAAGAGCGACTATTCTTGAAATTTAAAAAAAACGATCTGAAGTTCCATCCTTTTAAATCCATTCATTCAAATCGTTGGAATGTTGGAGCGTTTTCGCACTCAGAATCCCATTTTTTGGAGCGACGAGGCTCATTTTCATTTAAACGGTCACGTCAACAAGCAAAACTGCGGTTACTGGGGTCCAAGAACCCGCAACCCTCGATTGAAACATCAAAAACCATTGCATTGCCCCTGGGTAACTGTTTGGTGTGCCTCATCCACGCATGAGATAATTGGACCATTTTTGTTTCCTAAAATTCTCGTGGCCAGGTGTCGAAAGTTAACGGTAAAATTATCGACGCATGATAACGGAACTCTTTTTTCCAAACCTGCGAGCTCATCCATCGTACGTTTCACACCCGTGGTTTCAACAGGATGGGGCGACTGCACACAGCCAGAGCTATGTGTGGAAAGATAAATTTTGAAATTTATAACCCTAGACTAGTGTTTTCAAAAGACCGATGTTCTTCTTACTATTAAGAAGAGTCTTCTCGGTATCATCTTTAATAAAAACTAAATTGAAAAACAGAGTGTCTCCTTAACACTTGGATTGCTTTTTAAAATATTACTTTTAAAAAATTTCATGAAATTCACATATCGCACTTAATCAACAAGAGGGTATTATCTCAAAATTTTTATTTTTCCACTTTTTCGAAAAAATCTACACGTTATATTCATATCTGCCCGCTGTAAAAATATCTTGCTTTTTTGTCTACTTTTTGGTAATGAAACGGTTGGTTTTAAAATTCATTTCCATATGCCTTCAATGTTAAATTAAAAATTGTTTTGCTTCTACTGAAAATTTTTAAATTTTGAGTTTATACCCTCTTGTTGATTAAGTGCGATATGAGGAGCCGCAGAACAAAACGTACTTTTTCGCATTTTTTTACAAATTGGTTTTTTGATATTTTTGTAATATTTGGGTCGAAATCTAAGAAAAAATCTAGTTAGCATATTTTATTTTTTCTTTTTACCAAGAAAATGGGTTCTAAAAAAATTGATGCATAACAAAACGTACATTTTTCATTTTTATTTTTCAAAACGTGCTTTTTTCATTGTTTTTGCCCTTTTTCGAGTAGTTGTTTTAATAACATAACATTTCTTAATATTCTTAATTTGTTTGACGTTTATTTATGTCATTTAATTTTCGTTAAAATTAACTGTTGAATAATAAATTCTTGAAAACGCGTCGAAAAAGTGAAAATTTTCATTAAAACAAAAACAAAGTTTAAGAAATTTTTTTGTGTTTATCATACAATTTACCGTTTTTTAATTTTATATTTAATTTAGAAATGTTTGACAAACAAAAACTATTTATTAAACTTTGCTTTTGTTTTAATGTAAATTTTTATTTCTTCGACGCGTTTTCAAGAATATCCACCAATAATTGCAATAATTTAACTATTGTTTGTTGAATGAGTGTTATGAAAAAAATTATTAATACAATAGTATAATTAAAACATGGAAGAATTACAAGAATCTGTAGAAAATTTAAATATGGGAATATGTAAAAATTAAAAACTTAAAAATGCTAAAAAAAAGCAAATATTGCGAGTTTCATTTCAACATTTTGAAAACGACGTTGGGAAAAAAGTTTAACTATTTAAAAAGTATTATACTTATTAACTTTAAAATCTGTATTGAATTATAAAAAAGAATTGTTTAGTTTCCTATTTAATTTGAAATAAAATAATAAAGTTTTCATTTTACTTATTTTTTATTTATTTTTTACTTTAATGGTTCAGGTTAAAAAACATTCAGTCAAAATATTATCGTCTAAAAAAACGCACACCAAAACGTTCCTTTTTTTATATTTTTTAACAAAACGTACTTTTTCATTTTTTTTTTAACAAAACGTACTTTTTCGATATAAAATTGGTTTGATATTAAACATCCTTGACATTTAATGTGTTGACTTACGGCAGTTTGATTCATCTTTTGGTAAGCAAAAAACTTGTTTCCATTTCCAGGTTCATGCAGTTTTTTAAGGGGTCGAAATAAATAATCCTCAATTTCCCAAAAATTTTAAATGTGTGAAAAAGTACGTTTTGTTCTGCGGCTCCTCATATGGTCTTTATAAATTTATTTTAGTCACTATTTTTGTTTTTCTTACCACAAAGTACAAATGTTGTGTAACAAATGCTATTTTTTAAGTTATTTTGTTGTTTTTTAAATTAAAATGAATTGTTTTTAGGTTAATTTATTTTGTTATTTAATTGGGGGTTAACCGATTAACCGGTTCTTTTCGGTTACTTGAACTCGTTCACGTTCTATTATATACTTTTGTAGTTTTTGCTGTTTATCTTGACTTTTATTAAGCATTTTAACCACTCTTCTAACTTTGGATATGGTTGGGTAAATCGATGTCGAAATAATAGTATGGTTGTTGACTGGACAAAACGAGCCATCAGAATCATAGTCACTTTCATCATTAATATCGGACCATTCGCTGTCATCCAATTTATCGTTACTTGATTTGTGGTAAAAACTATCTACTACGCATAAATGAATACCATGATTGTAGCATAGTTGACTTAAAGGAGATATAGATTCCCCATATTTCCTCATCACAGCAGCACTGTCGTGAATGGATGCTACCACGTCATTGTTGATATCGATTTCAAACTCGAAGAGTTTATCTTTAACATACTGCTTTTTATTTTCTGCATTCCCCTAACAGTGAGTTGTTTTAGTCCAAAATTAAATATTTCCAATTGGGAGGTACTAGGGTTAAATCAACGGACACTTACGTTTATATATTTCAGGCTGGAGATATCAACCCACTTATCGACAGTAATGGAGAACTTGCCTTTAGTCTCCTTTATTGCTTTAAACATTTAATGTATTCGGCTTTTTTTCTTCATAAAATGAATAAATATATTTCCATATTGTAGCCTGGCATGGTATTTCCTTATTTATTGTCTTTAGATATTACCTTCGATTTTTGTACCGCACATACGGAAAGCCCTTCCTCAGAAACCGAACGAAATACAACCTCTGGAAGAGATGAGGTTGTCCTCTTGGTTGTAAAATAAATTTTTAAGCTAGTCTGAGATAAAGATGCTTCAATTTAAATTTTTTCTTTTTCATCATCATCAATGTTAATTTTGTGTATTCTAAGTAAGTGACTTTTAAGCGACGAAGTAGAAGAGCCTTTACAAGCAAGGGTTTGTGGGCACTTGGTAAATTTTGCCTTTTAATTTTTCTTTTTGTGGTAATTCCATACTTTAGAACTCATTTCTGTAAAATAAAAATCAACACATTATTTTTGAAACACAATTGAACTTTAAATGATATACATACTTTTGTTAAACAACTAATAAATTTTAATTTTCTTTCTTGTGTTCTCCAAATTTATTAAAAATTTCATTTATTTGACACACAAACAATAATTCCCTGCGAACCTGCGAACTAATAACAACAGTGAGGTACACACAATAAAATAAGGAAAATGAACGACTTTTACAGATATAAAAAACCGGTTAAACGGGGGGAGGGGGGGGGGGGGGTTCTGCGTTTACCTAATAACCGGAAATATGCATAAAAACCGCTATTTCGGTTAATCGGTTAACCGAAATTGAAAGCACTGCCCTAGACACATTCTGTTATGTTAACAGAATAATGTAAACCACTTAACAGAACTTATGTTAACGCTTTTATGAGGGATAAATCCAGATTTCTGGAAAAGGAGTCAACGTGGGCGAACAAAAATGATTTGGAATTTTGGACAATAAGTTTCTCCATCGTTTGCTGTAATTAGGATAAATTTCAAATTAAAGATCTATTGTGAGGAATATGGAATTGACTTCTTTTCCAGAAATCTGGACTCATCCACCAGAGAATTCTAAAGGGTAAATTGTCAATAAGTCGCTTCAACTCACTCTGTTAAAAATCCTAATTATAGCAAGAAAGTAAGAAATGAAAATAATTTCCATAACTTAGCCACTAGTCGTTTAATTGAAATAAAAAAACAAAGTGAGTCGCTCTTAATAAAGAACCCTTTATTTTGTAGAGCACAATTATTAACTCTCAATTATTTTTCGTAAATGTACCGAAATAATCGTTTGTTGTTAACGAAATAGACATTAACTATTTGTTACTATACCCGTTTATTAGATTTATGACTACAAAGTAACAAAAATAGCCACTTAAATCGTAACAAAATAATTGTATGTATTTTGGAAATGGCTACAAACACTTTAACTAGAGTTTGCAAAAACACACATTGTCTCTATTTTCAAATATTATTACTTAAACATGCGAAAACATTTATTTTGAAAGCAAATAAAAATGATCGAAATGTATTTTAGTAGAAGCAGCCAGTCAGCTACCTGCTGCTGCAATTGTATAAATAGAGAAAATTGTCAGTTACAGAAGTGCCAGTGGAAGTCGAAGAAGCCGCAATAGATGAAGTTGAAAAATGGTTGCACATTATGGCAACAATTGCCAGTCAACACCAAATAAAAAGCGAACAACAATTCGAAACTTACTCACTCACTTACTGCACTTACACACTCAATCCGCACACTTTAAATGGAAGCTCCTTCATTCATTCTAATTCTCAAACGAGATTTATGTATAGCGCCTAAAGGCGCTTAAAAATATTCTTATTTCCTATATTTAAAGGGAAGTAATCCGTTGCCGAGACAAAAAAAAAATTAAAAAAAATCTTTCAAACTTTTGTGTTGGTAAAAATGGGAAATAAAAAAATATAAAATTTTTGGCAAAAATTATTATAAAAGCAATTTAAAAAAAATCTATAAGTATCATTTTTTTTAGGTCAAAATAAAAAATAAGCAAATTTCTAGCGAATTTTCTGCAAAATTTTCTTATAAAAATGTCTGGCAATTAGCAAAATGTTGACCAAAGCTAAAAAAAAATGTGCAATATATGGCAAAATTTTAGCATTTTAGTGCAACATTTTCCATTTTCTTGAATACGAAATTGATTCAGAATTAAATCGATAGACAGTGTTATTAAATTTTTTTTGTTAATGACCGTTGATCTGATAAAGAAAAGTTGTACTCAAAGCATGAAAAGTAACTGCCTGTTCAAGGATTTCGTTGCGAACGTTAACGTTCGTATAGAATTTAATATGGAAAATATTTTTAAAATTGAGTGTTTTTCATAGAAATTTTCCATGCGAACGTAAACGTTCGAAATCGTTTAACAGGCAGTAAATATTTTGTATAAACTTTCAAACAGGATCGTTTTCAAAATATTCTAGATTTAAATTTCACTCAAAATCGATTTCCAGAATATGACTGTATGTTCAATATTTCCTTTAATAACCCCTTCAAAACATTATATAAAGGGGTGATTCGTCGTGAGGTTTAATTTAAAATGTAAAAAAAAAAACACATAAATTTGAAAGTGAACTTGAAATTTTTATTATCGTTTAAAAGAACAAATTATCGCTTTTTCTGTTTGAAAATGATATAATGTTAAGGTTGGCCATTACTACGTCTGAGGTGGTACATTCGGTGTTTTTTTTAATATTATAAACCAAACCTTACGACGAATCACCCTTTACTAAAGACACTTATCATGTGTTAAAGATACGCCATGAACTGGGAAACCCGCATTTTTATTTTGTGCACACAACAAATTGAGTGAGTTCTTGTGTGCCCTCTTGTACCAGTTGGTAGTGCCCTAGTCAATAAGTGTAAGTGTTGCGGATTCGATTCCCACCAGATGCTCTGGGCTGTTTTACTGCAACTGGCTGAAGTTTCTACGTACTGGCATTACTATTCGGAAAGATCAAAATTGATTTCCAGCCATAAAAAGGTTGTATAAAGAGGCCTAATAGAAGGTCTTATTTAGTAGCCACAAGTCCTCCTCGCCGTATTCTATACTTATTTACTTTTTTGTCATTGGCAGCAAGCCCTTCCACACTCTCATCTTCTTACATGAATTCTAAAAGGCTTTCAGAGGAAGAGCTTTAAAAAGGGAATATGAAGGATGACTTTTAGCTACAATTTTTATAAAAAAAAAATACAAATGATTACAAAATAAGCGACTTTTTGCATATGTTTAAAGGAATTTCTATCGATTTTAGATATTTCAAGATATATAAAGCTATTTCAAGATATATATATAAAAAATTTATTGTTGATGAAAAATATGAGTGATCAAAAAAGTTATGGTATTGTTTATAAATTACAAGCGAATGTTCTACACAAAAATTGTGTGTTATCACAAAACAAGCTTTTATTTTCGACCAAACCCTTATTTAAGGAGTCAGAAGCCGTTTTCATTCTATTTGTATTTTTGATATGAAAATACGGTTTTTGGTTATAATTCGATTAAACGTTTATTTAAGGAATTTCAAAAGATTTTATATATATTTTTTGGGGGGTTTTCACATGAAATAACAAATTTACGCTAAAAATATGAGTGATCACAAAAAAAAACTTTTATTTTCGATCAAACGAATTGTAAGCCATTTAAATTTTTTTAATTTCCTAAGAAAAAACGATGTTTGGTTAAAAATATTAGTGATCATAAAACTCTTTTTTCCTCTTTATATTTGTTATTGAAACTGAACGCACATTCCTTACGAAATCAAAGATTTTGGATCTTGTTTTTGTTTTTTAATGAATTTGATGGACTTTTCATTCATTTTTTACAGAAACTTTTACAGAAAAACACAGAAAAAATTCTCCAAAGTTTTTCACCAATTAATCAAAAATAAAATCAGTTTTGATTAAAAATTTAATTAAGTGAATTAAACGTTTAATTGATACTTTTAATTGGTTTACCGATGCAAATTTAACTAATTTTGTAATTAATATCACAAATTTTTTAATTGAAATCAATTTTTATTTTTTCTGTGGGAAGCTTTTATAGTTGGGCCTTAAGTCCTGCACTACATCTTCTCCTTAAGCAAATATGGCCGCCATTATTTAAAATACTCTTATTTATTTCGAATTCCGAGTTAGTGAATTTGAATCTTGTACGTCGATGGAACATTCGTTTAAGTAAACATTAGGGCTTTTGCTTTAATCGGTTAAAAACTCGATTAATTAACCAAGCTTTTGCTTTAAACGGTTAATAATCGGTTAATTTTGATGTTGATCGGTTAACCGATTAAGAAAGTTTTTTTTTTTGAAATTAAGAAATTTCAATATATAAGAATGCATAAATTATTTATTATTTGGAGTTTATTATGAAAAACAAAAACAATACCCAATGGCATAACAAACGTAACAATTCTTGAACTAAAACGAGCAAACAAAAGAATAATTCATAAGTATGTAAGATCATTATATTAGTTATTTCAATAGTTTAAGATCTTATAAAATAATCTTGTATAAAAATAATTTTGTTAAAATGTTAACAATTTAAGCGTTTATTTTCTTTAGTTTTGATAAAACTTAACTTTGAAAAAAAATTTTCATTTATCGTAGATGTTGGAGAAATCAAAAGCAGCACTTTATACAGAATATATCAGTCCTCTTCCTGGAAAAAACACTGAAATCTTCCATTATGTCATTAGAGTCCTGTTTTAATTTTTTTTAAATTTTAACACTTCTAATTGTTTCGGTTAATGCGGTTAAAAGATTAATATGAACAGATATGAGAAGAAACAAATAACTAATCACATACATATAAAAAGTATGTAAACCAAAAAGCTGTTGACATCAAACACTTATTTAAAATGAAGATCACTGAACACCTTCTTTGTTTGTATAAAAATATATTTTCTAAATACATACCTTTTGTAAATTAGACGAAACAAATAATTAAAAACGCAAAAAATATGTAATAATACCACAAAAAGTTAAACATTTTGTTACTTTGGTAATCGACTGAAATTAACCGGCTTAATCGTTAATCGAAAATAGCCAATTTTAAATTAACCGATCAGTTAATCGGTTAACCGAATGAATACCCTAGTAAACATAAAATTCTTTCACAATTCTTTAAAAAACGGAGAAAAATTTTAATTTTATCAAGTTCATCCGCAAAGCAAGGTCACGTTTACGTAAGAGTGCCAATTAATACATGGCCATCGTAAGAAAAACGTAAAATGTTATCATAAGAGTAACGATGTCTTTAGATACAACAAAAAGAATGTTTGAAGACCAAAACAAAATATAAACATTAAACAACTTCTTTCCCTTCCCAAAGAAGGGAAGTAACGAATGTCATTTGATACAAGAAAAACTAAACTCAACCACTTCCTTTCTCCCCTCTTGCACAGAAAAAAAAATTAATTTCAATTAAAAAATGTATGATATTAATTAAAAAATTAATTAAATTTGCACCAGTAAACAAATTAATAGTATCAATTAAATATTTTTTGATACATTTTCTGCAGCAATGTTTTTGATATAAGTAAATGTTTAATTCACTAGATTTATTTTTTAGTTAAAAATGATTTTATTTTTTATTAATGGTTTAATTGAAAAAAAATGGGGAGAATTTTTTCTTTATAAAGAAGGGAGTAGCAAATGTGTAAAGACTATTTTGGAATGTCTTTCTAAAAGAAATGTATGCCTCCTAGAAGGCATAGATATTTCTGAAGGCAGGATATCATACGAAGCGAATCTTTTAGAATTAAATATAGAGGCATTTAAAAAAGACCTGCCAATTTTGTCCTTTCAATATTTACCGCTGGCTTCAGTAAGAATATAATTTGTAATTGTATTTTTAACATATTTGGAGGATTCACAAGGTAGTCATATGTCATAAAACAATAACAAGAAAAAAATGAGTTCTGTGAGCAACCCCTTATAATTTAAATTTCTACTGTGTAGTTATGACAAAACAATAAACCCATCCTAAATAGTCATATTATTTTAGGACTTTTTTTTGTTTGAAACACAACAAATTTATAGTATTAATTAAACGTTTAATTCACTTGACTTAACGTTTAATTAACTTAATTAAACATTTAATTCACTTGATTAAATGTTTAATTAAAACTGATTTAATTTTTGATTAATTCTTTAAATGGTAAAAAAGTTTGGAGATTTTTTTCTGGGAATGTTTTTAAACTTTTGTAAAAGTTTAGGATATTATGACAATATGACTTTGGGTATCCCCCAATTATAAATATAAAAACGGCTAGTTTTTGTTTAAGTTTTTTATTAATGGCAAATTTTTAGTAAGAATTTCCTAAACTAGCAATTTGTTGTACACAGAAAAAATAAAAATTAATTTTTATTAAAAAATTTTTGATATTAATTTAAAAATTTAATTAAATTTGCAGCAGTAAAGAAATTAATGGTGTCAATTAAATATTTTTTGATATTAACACCATTTTCTTCAGTAATGTTTTTAATATAAGTAAACGTCTAATTGACTTGATTGAATTTTTAACTAAAACTTATTTTATTTTTGATCAATGGAAAAAAATTTGGCGAGAATTTTTTTGTGTAATAGAATTCCCTTAAAATACCAAATTTTTAATAAAATTTTCCATAAGAACATATTTTCTTTCACAGAGGTGCACTTGTGCGGAAAGCTATCTGTCTGTTATCCACTTGGGACTAAGCGATTCCGTTGCTCTGAGTTTGTCAAACAACTCACTTCACAGAAAAAAATAAAAATTTCAATTAAAAAATTTGTGATATCAATCAAAAAGTTATTTAAATTTACACCAGTAAACAAATTAATAGTATCAATTAAACGTTTTATTCACTTGACTAAACGTTTAATTAACTAGATTAAACGTTTAATTGACTTGATTAAATTTTTAATTAAAACTGATTTTATATTTGATTCGTTCTTTAATTAGTAAACAAGTTTAGAGAATTTTTTCTGTGTACTTCCGAATTACACCAAGTATCCTTTGATAATGCTGTGGTGCTGATGGCATGACTGCAACTAAAATGAGAAGGCGGACAGTTAAGTAGCCTGAATTGCAGACTGAAAGGTATGCGTCTCAGGCAATAAGGCAACATAGAACAATCATTGAAACTCAGCTCATCCTTTGCCGTTTTTCGGTTAGCCTGTCTAGAGGCTGTTGGCAGTCCCAACACTAGGATCAAGTAAGGTGGCCTATTAAGTTTCTTTGTCTTAAAAAAAATTTATTACTGAAACTACATTCAATAGCGCTAATTGGTCTTTTGTTCCTCTTAGGAACCACAGGACATAAATATAAATATATATTAAATTCCAAAAATGTTTTATAGGAAATTTGCGTTAAATTTTGACAAAAATAGGACTTTTTTCATAAACTTTCCTATAAAAGCCAAATTTTTTTTTTTTTTTAAATCCTATAAATAGAGATATTGTAGCAAGTATGTGTCAAAAAAGAGCAAGTTTTGTTTATAAAAAGAAATTTTGTTCAAAGTTCTTAAAAATATCGTATTTTATGGCGAAATGTTCTGAATAGCAAGTCATTAACAAAATGTCCTATAAACACAAAAAGTTTTAAAAAAAAAGTTAAGTTTGACTTTTTATATATGTACTTCTAATATTTAGCCAATTTCGTTTAGCAATTCTAAAAAAGTTTTAAAAATTTTAAGTTTTGATACATAAATAAATAGTAAATAAGTATTTTCTCTGAAAAAAAAAATATTGCAAAAATAAATTGTAGGTTCTTTTGTGGACATTTGAAGGTCAATTTTGAATATATTCGGCATTCCCTAAAAACCAGGGGAGCTGTATGAGGCAAAAACTATTATTTGTCCCGGCTTCAGCGCCATCACATTACCTTATATACAAATTTTCAGATTTTTATCTCGCCAAAAATTATTTTTGACCCTGAAAGGGTTAAGCAAGTTTCCTATAAATAGAAATGTTCATAAAAAATAAAATTTTTTTTCTTATTTCCTACTTTTTTACGACCAAAATCATAGCAAAAGAAAAACTGTAGCAAAAATGTATTTAAATTTTCTTTAAAATCCAAATTTTTACAAAAAAAGCATTTTCTTATAAACTGTTTAAAATAGGATTTTTTTTTTTTTTTTTTTGTAAAATTTTTGCAAAAACTTTTATATTAAAATAAGTAGAAATGTTCATAAAATAGCAATTTTTTGCAAAATTTCCTTTAAAAGCTGAATTTTCTAGAAACTCGTTTACAACCTAAATCTAAGAAATAGAAAAATTGTGGTAACAATTTATTAAAATTTTTTATGAATAGCAATTTTGGTTTATAAAAAGATAATAAATAGCTAAATACATTTTAAGTAGCACATTTTTAGCAAAATTTCCAATTAAAATTTCTACTAAAATTCCACAAAATAGCATTTAAAATGTCCAACAAACAGCAAATTTTCGTTTAAGGTTTTTCCTTCCCCTCATTTAATTTCTTGAGATGAGATTTTGGTAGATTTTTGTTATTGTACGGCAGAGTTTAGTAGTCAATTTTTTAAATGCCACTTTATGGTTGTTAAGATGAGTTTTAAGGCGAATGTTTGGTCATTTATTTTAGTCATTTTTTTCCACTTTAAATCTTTTTTTTTACCTGCCTAATTTTTTTTCATGTGATAAAGAAAAATAAAATATTTGTGTTTTGGCACAATCAAGCCAGCCTTAACCATGAGGGTGCCTGCTTGACTTCAAAACTTATTTTTCTAAGCATCTCCAAATATATTTGGCTACATTCTGGTACAAATTTGTAATTCTGAAAGTGGCATTAACAGTAACAAATCATTTTTGCTATCTTTTTTTTTGTTTTTATGTGTTTAAGTTCCTGGATTCCCAGTTACTTTACTACGACTAGCAGTTGTATTTTAGTGATGTTTAAACAATCTTTTTAAATAAATGATTTGTTTATGACATTAAAGCGTTTAATTTAGTAAAGAATTTTTTTTTTTTTTTTTTTGTCCGTTTGTTAACTTTACGTTTCTATTTGTGCTAGATTTGTACAAATTAGTCATTCGCATTTAAACGGTTTAACGGGTTTTGTTGTTTTCACCATTTTATTTTCTGTTCCTCTTGCGGAAAAATCTTGTTAAATTGTGTGTTTTTCGAATTTAGTTTTTTCTTTATTTCTTAATTTATGGCCAACAATTGAAATGTTTTAGCAACTTTTTTAGTTTTCACGTTTTTTTTTTGTGCCTGGTTGTGGCAATATTTTCTAATTATTTTCAATGTTGTTGTGCTTTAATTTGGCAAATGCACTTTTCCTTCTCCAGCCTTTTAGCCATGAGCTTCGTTGTTGAGTTTTTTTTTAAGTTTTGGAAAAAAATGTTGTTTTTGTTTTCTTTCTTAAATGTCATTGAACTTTTTCGTTAATATATTTTTTGAGGAATAAGTAGAAAATGAAAATGTTGTTGTAATTGCAGAATGAAAACATAAGCAATATTAATAGCAAACAGTACTTTAGATACAATTCAGAGGCATTATTAAATACCAACCAAATAAAAGAGATAAATCAGAATAAAAAACTGTTTTTATAACAGGCAGAAGTTCCTAAAGGGACTTTATCAAGAGCCCAAACTTGCTAAAGGCTGATGTGACTTCTGGTCACTGAGAAAACATGAGCAATATTTTTTTTTTATAAAAGCGTTAAGCATTTTTCTTTAAGGGATATTTTCAATATATAAACAGTTTGAAACTCTCTGCATTTTGTTATGCAAATTTAAAAGCAGCAGAAATTTTACAGTGCGAGCTCGATATGCTTAAACACGCCCATGACCCCAAAACAAAAATAAATAAAGGTAAATTCGTCAATAACAAAATTGCTAGAGAAGTTTTTGCCTTTGAGTTTTCCAATTTTTGTCAAATTAATAAAATTTTCTTGAAATACAAAAAAATTTCCCTGCAATAATACAAAGCTAAATTGAGCCAAATTTTACCACCATAAATATTTGCTACGATTTAAGGCGTATTTAATATGGGAATTATGGTAAATTATGGACCGATCATCACGAAATTTGGCGGAGTGATTTCCAGATAAAACGAATTTGTTCAAAACTTAATGAGAATTTTTTGCATTCTGACACCAATTTATGTTAGTTTTTGTAACAAAAATATAAATTTTTTACGGAGGTTGTTCCACATTTAGTTTCATAACTATTTTCCTACCCAACCAATTGGGCTGTACTTCAATCCCAAACTGCTTATGATAACTAAAAACAATTTGACACCAAACTTGTTACTTTCTGTTGAGTTTTTCGAAAGTGAGAGTGTTTTCAACAAAGGGATTTGGCTAAATAAAAAAAATTATTACAACTTTCCGATAATTAAAGGTAGGATTCTGTCCCACGTATAAAAAGTTTTTCACTATTACAGCTTTGCTTTTAACTAAAGTGAGCAATATGGCCGAGCTAAGTTCATCCTACCGGGAAAGTTTAAGTTAAGCTTAAATAATAAACTAAACAACTTGTTATACGTCCGACAAATTCCTACCTTTAACTAATGCAAGTTGTAATAATGGCCCTTAATATAACTCAAGGACCCATAATATACATATATACTTTATGGGGTCTAAGTTCACCACTAGCGGCTGAGGGTATAAAAATGTTTTTCGAAAAATCAATACATGGCGTTAACTATTGAAATGGACAATGTTGGCCTTCAAGGCGTCAAGTGTTGCTGGTTTACCAGCATAAACCAGTGACTTTATGTAGACCCACATGAAATCATAACGAGGTAAACCCGTTAGACTAAAAATGGGCGTCATCGATGAACACGCGTCTATAAGTTGCGTAAAGCGATGACTGATTTTCTAAGTAAATTTTTTGGTAGCGCTTGTCAAGCGTAAATCTACACAGAAAAAAAAATAGAAATTAATTTCAATTAAAAAATTTGTGATATAAATTAAAAAAATAATTAAATTTGCACCAGTGAGCAAATTAATAGTATCAATTAAACGTTTAATTCACTTGACTAAGCGTTTAATTAACTTGATTGAACGTTAAATTCACTTGATGAAATTTTGAATTAAAACTGATTTTATTTTTGATTAATTCTTTAATTGGTAAAAAAGTTTGGAGAACTTTTTCTGTGTATTCATGATGATTTGTTATAGTGTATACTGATCATAAATGCTAAAAAGTGAGTGCAGTTTGGCTAACCCTTTTGTAAGTTCTATCGGGCTTAAAACCCCCTGTTTATTATTATCAGTTTTGTTTACACTTTTTTTGGAGTTTTATTAGTATTAAGAACAAACTTTCTTAAAAATTTACTAGTCGAAAAAAATTTCCGTTTTAAAAAATTCGATTTTTCAGAACCTTTTTTTTTAACATTTTCACATAATTACATGAAATTTAAACTTTTAATTCAATTTTGCTCACAATTGAAATTTTTCTAATAGCAAGTTTTTGAACTTTTTTTAAAGTATTTCCAACAAAATTTGATTAAAACTTTTCCTTCATTTTGAAGGAATTTTTGCACTAATTGAAACAAATTTAGAAATTTTTGATTTGTTATTAAAAGAGAGTTAGTTTTGTTATTTAATTTTGGTAAAATTAAAAATAAATCAAATAGGGAAAATTACCTTACCAGGCAAAATGTTCTTTCGGGTTTTATTTCAAAAAAAATCCCCTTAATTCCTCTCGTTTGCGCAAATTTGGCTTTCACTGTAACAATCATATCTCTCGTTGTACGTTTCACAATTTTTGACTCAATGTTTAAGTAAAAACTTTAGCAATTTTAAGGTTTTTAAATCACAATCCAGAACTCATAACAGTTTTCCTGCTGCTGCGGCTGCTGCTGCCTGTTCTCTCCATATGGGCAACGGCACTAAACATTCAAAAACCATAAAACACAACACCACGACCTTACCACTCATTTTAACCGAAACAACCAGCCATCTTTTTATAATAAAGAGTATCTAGGTTTTTTTTTTTTTTTTTTGCATAAAACAGAAAAAATAACAACCCTTTTGGTGAGCAGGAGAAAAACCCCCCGAACAAGCCAACGAACCGAAAGTCAAGTTTAATTCATGATAAACAAAAAACGTAAAAAAAACAAACATAAAAATCATTAAGAACAATGAAATTTCTGCAATTTATTCCACATTTTTTGAATTTTATATTTTCCAGCTTTTCTTTTCCCGCTGCTTTAACATGTTTTGGCAATACTTTATGAATTCTGGCCTTCTTTTTTTTAAATATTCCTTTTTTTATGTTTTAAATGTTCTATGAGCCCTTTAAAACAAGAATCTCTGTTTTTCACCTTAAAACAAAATCTATATGCAACGAAGGGTTTAGTACAGGATTCATTTGTGCTTAAGACCAAAGGAATTTCCATTAAAAATGCCAGTAGCATCATCACGAGCAACGAAGTCGTGTTACTATTGTTCACTGGGGATGTGGACGATGTGTGCATTCTGTGTGTGTGTATGTATGCCTGTGTGTTGGAGTATGAAGGTGATGTGCACTTAATATGTATGATTCTGCGACTTTCCCTACTTATTTTTATCCATATAGGGGAATAAGGCTCAAAATATAAAAAAAAATTAAAAAAAAATACAATTTTAATTTAACTGCAGCAGCCGACTTATGCAGTATTTTCTACTCCCTTATTTTTTGTTTTCTATTACTTTTGTTTTTTCTACTTGGGGTTCGTTTAATGATTAAAACTTTGGTATTTTATTGCTGTATGTACAAATGATGAGTTTTTCTGTTTACCCTTGAATTTGTTTTAAATGCACTCCATTTTTTCTTTAATGTGGCGTACATTTAAGAGTATGTGTGTGTTGCAAAACGCACTAAATCACTATTATTTGCATATCGTCACATAAAATGCAAAATGACGTACCAACAAAGAAATTCGAAATAGAGTTTTTCATTATTTTTGTTTGTTTTATTAAATGTTAACAAAAAAATTGTAGATCCCTGCGATCATAAATGGCGACTTTAAATTATGGTGTTTGAGCTTTACCAATTATAATTTTAGGATTGTTTCTTTTTATATGCAAATGTTTTTAAATTATTGAATATTTTGTATTCAAATGAGCTTTTTTTTTTGAGCATATTTTTAACAATTTTCAGGACGTATTTTCGATTTTTACTGCATATTTAATGCGCATAAAACGCAGTTTTTAGAACATATTCCTGGTTTCCCTGCCATATTCATAGAATCAAACAAACAATTTGTTTAGTTCGCACCTATTACCAAAATGAAATTTTGAATATATGTTTTCAATAAATGATATTTTTTATTTAATTAAAAAAATGATAAAAAAAAACATTGCCGTTTCAAACAATATGTAAATTGATTTAATTGATTTAAGCATTTAAATATAGCACAGGTTTTGACAATTCCCAATAAAAATTCTACAAATTTAAATTATTTTATTTTAAACGATAAAATTATTTAAGATTTTTTTTAGTTAAATAATATTTTAATCTATAATTTAGGTGGGCGAACTCATCCCATGATTGCATGCCCGTAGTAGATCACAACGGTTCGTTGTCGACTGTCCAATGTATCCCACATCGCATTATAAAGAAAATTCGTTTCTCGGTCGAACTAAGCGTATGTGGAATAGACTCCCGCCAGAAGTCTTCCCAGTCGGCTGCAGTTTGGATAAATTCAAATCTTTCCTTCTCCTCAAAACATAATTCTCAATGCATTGCATTAGTAGGGGGCATCCCCTGAGTGTTGGCTCAAAAAAAAATAATTAATGGTGTGGTGTTAACTTTTCTACAAAAAAAGGTGACATTTTATTTGGTGTTTCTTTCTTCAAAATATTTTGCTATCTTAAAAGGTAGCGTGTTATTTTTTAAAAAAATCATCCGTAATAATGGCATAAGGCATTTATTGCACCTTAAACCCCATATAAATCGACAGTGTTGATAATGCCCTATAAAACAGGTCACTTCTGTTTATATATAGGGCTACCAGACGAAGTTGGGAATTAAGTCGCTTCGGATCAGGACAGTAAAAAAGTTAAGCTTTTAAAGTTATTTTTTCTATTATTTTATAGAAAAACATAAGAAAACATTACATTGTTAATTGTAGGTTGCCGGTAAAATAAAATCTAATTGGATTCGCTGTTATAACATTTTTCTCATAAATGTGCTGTTTACACAACACATGTGATTGAACGTGTAGTAAAGTTTGTATGGAAACACTCAAAAAACTAAGTGCTTTTCATATAAATTTTACTACACGTTCAATCACTTGTATTGTGAAAACAGCACAAAAGTCTTGAAAAAAAAAATATTTCAAACTTGGTGTCGATAAATCGGCAATCTGGCAACGGTATTTTTTTGTTCACATATATTATGAAAAAAAAATTTTCAGTATTTTAATTAGGCTAAAGTTCGTCAAATATAATGTTCATTAAATTTATTGAAGAAAGAAATTTACAATATAAAATGAATTAAATTTTTTTATTTTTGATAATTCTTGACTTGACAAAAACTTCAATTCAAAACCAACAGTTCAATGAAAAATAACGATTGTTATAAAAATAGCTATGACACAAGCCCTATATGTTTACATTTGTCATTCAAGTTGTACAAAGAAAGGTCAACTAGGAAAAGACAAAAAGGTAAAAAACATAAAATACAAATGTACTTAAGTTTTCAAGACAAAGTCTTGAAAAAATAATACGAAAACACAAGAAGTAAGAAAAAAAACATATAAATCAGAATTGAAAAATGATAATCAATTACAGCAAATTTCGATCTACCAACACCATTGGTCAAAGATTGATGTTTGACTGTAGACTGACAGGCGCCGCAGTGGCGTAAACGGTAGAACGCAAAGAATTCTGGTGATGGGAATGTGGTTATTCTCGAAACGTGTAAATACGACCCGACCCGAGTTCAAAAAAAAATATTATTCATTTTATGTTGTATAATTAAAAATAATTAAATTTGATAAACTTGAGCCTAATTAATATATCAAAAACTTCAATTAAAACCCAACAGTTCAAAGAAAAATAACGGTTGTTATTTTTCAGTATTTTTAAACATTTTTCAAGGAAAAAGTTTAAATATTGATATTACCGCATCCATTATATGTAAGTATGTGCAGAAATAACAATAAATCAATTATTGGATTTATCCCCGTCATCTTATGAGGATGAAATGTTAATTATATATAAATTTTCAACTAAGGCCGAGTTTTTGAGATGTGGATTAAGTTTAAACTTAGTTTAACGTTCTCTGAAACTCGGATTTTTCCAGTGGAATTTGATTTTTTTTTTTATTATTTCATTAAAGACCAACATTTTAAGCAAAACTAAGCTGTTCCGACTAAATTTTGGATACAAACTTGGTAATGGCGGCCCAAATCTATTTTCAGATTAACTAAACCTAGTTTAACTGAGATCCAATAAACCCAGCCTAAGCGTCCACTAGTTTTATTAACGTTATTTAAAATCGAATTTTTACTTACATTGAACTATTTTCGAGTAAACTGGAATTTCGTCATTCATATTATTGTTGATGCAATTTTTTTTTCTTTTTTTTTTTTTTTTTTTTTTTTAGAAAAGAGAACACCATTAGTTTTTCTCGTTGGGCCACATTTGGATGCAAAACTCTTATCCTACTGAACCGATTTTACTGGATTTCATTCCCAAACTGCTTAGGATAACTAGAAACAATTTAACACCAATACTGCTCTTTTTCAATTTAATTTTCAGATAAAAAAAAAAGTTTTTTTTTTTGTTCGAAAGTGAGCGTGTTTTCAACAGACGGACGTGTCTCATTCATCACTAGTGGTGGAGGGTATTAAAAAAGTATTGATCTAATGATTAAAAACCCTTTCTAATTTTTTTTTTTTCATTTGAAATATTTTATGTCTGCACTTTCTGTGCCCTTGTTTTGTTATTTTTCCACAATTTAAAAAAGTGTCAAAAACACTATCTACTTTTGTTTAAAACCCCCTGATTTATTAGTTTTTCTTTATTGAATTTCTTATTTCTTAAATACCTTAAATTTTTATATGAAAATATTAGAAAATTTTTCTTTAATCAGAATTTTATTAAAGTATTTACAAAAAGTAACAGAAAAACTAATTAAAAAAAAAACTTAAATTTCCAAAAATTTAAAAAAAAAATTAAATTATTATAAACTAAATTACTAAAATATGTTTAATATAAATGTTTCTATGTCCTGTTTTATTTAGATTAAGTACTTTAAAAAAACCCCCCGAAAATTCTATGTATTTTAGCACAAAAGAATTTCAACTTCTCGAAAACCAAAATTAATTAATTTTATGCATTTTCATTCCCATATTTCGACCATTTTTTTTAACTAAAAATTTTTTTTGGCTTCTGGAAATTTAATTTTTTCATTACTTGTGTTGACCACTGGGCAAGGTCAAAATTCGACCATAATTATTTATGCAAATATGAAGAAAACTTACATTAAAGTATAGTTGAATTTTCATGTTTCTAGGGTTTCTTTTTTTTTCGTCTTAGTGGATCGATTAGGCGAGGGACCAACCTCCAGTCCATTTGTTATCTTCCACTCAAATCCGTAAATATTTAGTTTAATTTTGTAAATTTATTAACACCAAACAAATCGGAAAGTACAATTGAGTAACAAAAAAGTACCAAAAAAGTCTCATCTTATAGTTTCGCAAACACTGTGGACTCTGCATGTTGAATTTTATTTTTCTAGGCTCAAAAGTAACAGTTAAAGAACGTGAAAGTACCAACAAGATCCCTTTTACAGATTATCATTTACTCAGGACCTTGCAGGTTCAATTTGTCCTGTTCAATACTAGCGAAAGTTCAAAAAGTACCAGTTGAAGAACAAGAAAGTACCAAAAAGTTACCTCTTTTAGATTCCCATATACTCAGGACATATATTGCATATTTAATTTGATGTTTTTAGGTCCAATATTAAGGAAAATTAAAAAAAGTACCAGTTGTAGAACGAAAAATTACCAAAAAAAAGCTCCCCTTATAGATTTGTATTCAGTCAGGACTATGCCTGTTTAATTTTATATTTCTAGATCCAATATAACAAAAATTTAAAAGGTACCAAATAAAGAACAAAAAAGTACCAACATTTTTCTCCTTTTAGGTTCTAATTCACACTGGACCCTGCACCTTTAATTTTATGTTTCTTAGTTCAATATTATAGAAAATTCAAAAATTACCACATTCAGCACGGAAAAGTTAAAGAAAGAAACTTAATTTCCCCTTTTTTATACTTTTTTTGTCCCCATTGAAGTATAACAAATTTCAATATTGCAGTGGGAGCCTTGCCTATGTCATTGAATGGAGAAAAATATTTTGTAAAAAAAAGTGTCAAAAATAGTTACGATTTTCACCCCTTAAACGTTTGAATTTCGAAAAAGTACCAAATTCATATTTGTATATTTTTAGATAAGTTAAGAATTTTGTATAATTTTTATTTCTATGTCTATTGGTTTCGATGGGGTAGCAAAGAATTTCTAAAATCTACGTTATACCCGTTTACTCCTTAAAAGAGCCGAATTCCAAAAAAGTACCAGACACCTGTACGCGAACCGAATTCCAAAAAAGTACCAAACATCTGTACGCTTATGTTTCTAATGAACAACGATAAGTATTCAATTTTTTTATCTCTTTTAGTTTTGGAGATATGATGTTACCGAATTTTTCCGTTTTTACGCTTTTTACCCCCTCAAATCTTAATAAAATGTATATTGTGCACTTGGGTTAACAACCAGAGGAGGAACGTTTAGCCTTTGCCGATTTATGTATAAGATTTGTTAAACTTTGGACATTTATGTACTTATTTCTATTTTTCATAATTCAAAAAAGTACCAAAAATATTACAATACTTTAAAAAAAAGCCTTAAAAACTCGTTATTTTTTTATCCTTATAATCTAATAGCTTACAGTTCCTTAATTTTACTTAATCCGTATTTGGTTCACAATTTCTTATTTACATTCATTTGTTAAATACTTTTCTTTAACTTTCCCCAGCCTTTCACAGGACTTTGTGTTCTGCAGTTTAAGAAAAATTCAAATTTTTTTCATTTTTTTTTTTAACGTTTTAATAATCAACAAAAGTACTAGTATGAATACCCTAAAGTACTTGTTCATTCACTTGAATACTTTTTTTTTTAATTTTTACTTCTTTCATTTTGAAAATTGTTGTGCAGCTCCCTCTGTTCCACTTTGGGGATGAATTTTGTAATGCCTGGCTGTTTTTTGTCCTTTAAAAAGAAAGAAAAAAAAAACTTTTTTGCTGCATTCGAGTACTTTTGCTGAAATTACATGCATTTTTGGAGTTTATTATTATTAATATTTTTCTATTTTGTAATTTTTATATCCTGTAGGATATTAATGTCTTCCGTAAGTTTGAGGTGGTAGGAAAAAGAAATGGAAATACTTTTTTTCTTTTAACATCTAATTAAATTCTCTTTCAGCTAGGAGGAGGGGTTGTTTTCTTGTTTTGTTCTAAAATAATAACCACAACTTGGAATAAAGTTCAATTTAGTGTGGCGAATTAATGAAAGAGACAGGGTTCGGAATTATAGGGAGATATATTAGGCAGCTATTTGAAATAGATTTCAAAACGCCAATACGATAAAGTTCAATTCTTAAATGTTGACTTTTACATTGTCCCCTTTCCCTCCCCCGAGGGAAACGTTAAAGGAATATTCCACATTCTTGTATTACATCCTCTAGAGAAGCAGTTGCAGTCAATACCTATACTTCGGCAGAATTAAAAATTGACAGATCTCTTCGGGGATCACATGGTGAATGGGGTTTGGAATCAAAGTAGCGGATTGAGAGGTCTTGAAATAGCCTGCTTACGGCCTTATATTTTACCATTTATGGGAAAGTTTGGACTGTAGAAATATCTCCTATTGTGCTGTTGCTGTTCAACAAATGCTACCGACTCTTCTTATGCAGCGGAGGTTAGATAGCTCCAGCTCCTTAACAAGGAGCGGGTGTATGATTCTGCCGGATTGAACACTCAAAATTGCTACTTTCGTATGCTGGTTGTTCTCACACACAGTGGCGGTTGATAAACACGTTGTGGTTCAGCGAATTCGGCAGGTAAATATTTTCTTCTCCTGTTTCTTTCCCTGTTTTATCCTTAATAACAAAAAGTTCTGACTCTAAATACTGTCTGACTTCATTAAGATTTTGCCTTAAAAGAATTAGATAATCCGGGTCCATGGAGATGTTGTTGATTGTTAAGCAGTCTGCACTTCTTTTTATTCTTTTATTATTCATTATGATGATGAGTATTATTTTAATTTGTCTTAAAATTCACTTCAATTTGCCTAACTTTTTTTCAGTTCTTCTCGACGTTGTCACCTCAGTGTTAACGAACTTTTAACAAAATAAAAAAATATAAAACCTAAAGGTAAAAAAAAAATAAAAATATTTTGGTGCATTCATTTAATTCTTATCATCATCACGTTTTATTTTAATTATTTTTTTTTTCATAATTTTCGTTATTAACACCCTCATTAAATTTCCATGAAATAAAGGTTTTATTTTTTTTATGCATATAATTTTGTCATACTCCTTATAATTTTAGAATTATTTACTCTTATTTTACAAATACACAACAACATCAAAAAAAAAACTTGTAAAATGCTGTATCTCAATCTGACTGTAAATGAAAATAAAACACGAACTCGTAAAATTTTGTAAGTAAAAAAAGAAAAAAGAAGAAATTATAAGAAACAATTCGAAAATTAAAAATTAATTAAAAAAAATTTTTGCATATTTTTGCCAGAAAATCATTTAAATTTAAAAATAAACATTTTTGTCATACTTATATAGTACGTATACGTATAAGTATTATTAATTAGGCACTTGTTAGGGAAAAGGCCTTATAAAAAAACCTTTATAAATATTGTTGTCATTGAAACTTTTTAATAATGCTTACGTTTCCAAATTGTATAAAAAAAAGTAATTTCCCGATCTGCAAACAGATTTTAACGAAAATTGCGTACAAAATATTAAGGCCCTAATTGTGTAGAACCCTGCTAAAAGCCAAAAAAATACACGGAAAGCAAAAACAAAGTCAAAAATATTTTATAACTTTTTTGTTGCTTCCTACAGAAATTCATATTTGGGTTGTTCACGAAAGGCGGATTATCAGGTTATATGGTTATGTAGTTATATTTACAGCAACAAAATTTATTTATTAAAATTTGAATAAATGTATTTTACTGTTGTGAAT
Source organism: Pollenia amentaria (assembly GCA_943735925.1). Classification (NCBI taxonomy): domain Eukaryota; kingdom Metazoa; phylum Arthropoda; class Insecta; order Diptera; family Polleniidae; genus Pollenia; species Pollenia amentaria. The sequence continues at coordinate 199,463,821 of OX031007.1, read as the reverse complement.
ATAACTAAATAATCTGATAACTAGCCTCCCGTGAACAACCCAATTGTATTTTTAAAATTTAAACGCTGCATATCTTGTGGCGTTGAAAATTATAAAACGCAATATGAATTTCTGTAGAATGCAACAACAAAATTATAAAATATTTTTGACTTTGTTTTTGATTTTAATGCAATTTTTGGCGCTGCGTTGTGTTTTACACAATTAGAGCCTAAAATTTTTCAATGATTTGAAGAATCTATATAAAAATCGGCCAAAGCAAAACAGTTAGAACACTTTCCTCCTCTGTTTATCAACCGATTTGAACAAAAAAAAAACAACATTTGAAAGGTATTTTTATACAGAAGTGGACAATAAAAATATATATTATATATAATTCTGAGGGGGTAGAAAGTGTAAAAACAGATAAATTCGATAACCTCATATCTCCAAAACTAAAAGAGATCCAAAAAAACTTGAACACTTATTGTTGTTCATTAAAAAAATAAGCGGACAGTTGTCTGTTACTTTTTTTAAATTCGGCCCTTTTGGGGAGTAAACTGTATTTTGGAACTTCTTTATCGCCCCCATTTAACTTTTTTTTTTATATCAACAAACATAGAAATTAACCCTCATATTCATAAAAAATATTTTAGGTTTATAGCAGGTTTATGAACGGAATTTTCTATTAAAATTTGTTTAATAACACTTTTATCAATCAAAACTATTTTCTATTAATATGGGGTTAAGATTATAGCAAATTCATAACTTATCAAAAAATATAAATATGAACTTGGTACTTCTTCAAAATTCGTACGTTTAAGGGGTGATAATCGTACCTATTTTTGGTACTTTTTTACAACACATTTTTCTCTATGTATTGACACATACGTTGTAAATTATGGGCCCCGACTACAATATTGAACTTTTTTTGTACTTTAATGCGGAGAAAAAATTATCAAAATGGAAAATTACGGGAAATAAATATCTGTCTCTTACTTTTCCGTTCTGCATGTGGTAATTTTTAATTTTCTATATAACATTGAACTTAGAAACCATTTTTTCGAATGTGCTTCTGTGAGTTGTATTTCAATTTAAAAAGCATTTAACAAAAGTCGGATTCCCTCAAAGAAGCATATTCGAAAAAATGGTTTATATAATTAAAAATAATTTATGAAAAAGAAAAAATTCCCACATTCTATTTGAACTTAGAAACTTTAAATTGAAGGAGAGTATGAGAACCTATAAGATAAAAATGTTAAAACTTTTTGCTCTTTAACCGATCCTTTTTGAATTTTCGTTAAAATAAATATAAAATTAAACATTCATGGTTCTGAGTAAATAAGAATCTTCAAAGGGGAGCTTTTTAGTTCTTTTTCATTCTATAACTGGTACTTTTTTTGAAGTTTAATTAATACTGAACCTAGAAACATAAAATTCAACGTGAGATTGAGAAATCATATCTTAAATGGGACTTTTTGGTCCTTTTTTGTATTTGAACTGGTACTTTCTGGTATTTCTTTATATTATTGAAATTACAAAACCAAATTAAATATTCACGGACTTGAGTGAAAGCGAACATTTGGACTGGAGGTTGTTCCCTCGCCAAATCGATCCTCCAAGACGAATAGAAAACAAATGCTTGAAACATGTAAATTAATTTTTACTTATATGTATGTTTTCTTCACATTTGCTTAAATAATTGTGGTTGAATTTCCACCAGTGGACAAACACTAGTAATAGTTAATAGATATTTTTTTAAAGAAATTAAGCCAATTAAGTGAAGCTTCATTAAAGGCTGAGTGAGGCGAACGTTGCTGTTCCTGTAACGGACTGCTTGCACGTTGGTGCACTTATAGAATATCTAAAAACGTGTCATATGTTTTTCACATACATAAACAAAAATGCAAAAGTATACATAAAACAACACACACAGTGATGGGAAATCAAAAGGTTTAAATGTTGACCGTAGTGCAGAAAAAGTGCCAAGTGATTAAAATGGTATTTAAACAGTATTAAGTGTAACTAAAAAAAACATTAATAATTTAATATCTGATATTTATATTATAGATTTACAATAAACAAATATGTATTTTAGCATATACATACACATTTACATATATTATTTTGTAAATGTGCATAGACAAAACAATATTTTGTAACCATTTAAAGCCTTTTATATATTTCTCATTTCTATTGTATGTGCATATGCATTTGTTTATTTTGTTCATCTAAGCATATGTATATTTATATATATGGAAATATGTTGTATTGTAAGTCGTTTTGTCGAAAGTCCATAGATATACTGGAAAAAAGTACCAAAAAAAAGAGCGCAAATACCCGCATTCAATTTAATATACAAGCAATCCATCACTGCTTTACAACTGTCACGTAACGACGGCAAGAAATTCTAATTTATACAGACTAGATGACCCGAATATTTCGCACCGTTAGTAGTCATTTTTGTAACATAAAATCAAAATAATTAATAGAAATTTTAGTAACTTCAATACATTTTGTTAAAAGTATAAAAATATTAGAAATCATAATATATATCATACATATTTACATACATACATCCATATGTTTAAATGCTTTTATAATACTTCTTTGAATACAATGTTAGAGGTAATGACATGATCATCGTTAACTTTTTGCCCGTACGAATCCTTAATACAAACAAAAATATCTTTAAACGTACGCAATTATATATAACTGACTTTGTAATAAACGGCATTATAGTAAATAGCGGTATTGACAGAATGGATTTTAATACATACTATATGATGTAGAACTGCATTACTATTTAGCGACCCTGTATTACCACACTTGAACAAAAACATATAATCATAATGACAACAGTATTATCATGCAGTTCTATTAAAACTGCATTACTATTAAGCGCCCCTGTATTACCACACTTGAGCAAAAACATATAATCATAATGACAACAGTATTATCATGCAGTTCTATAAAAAATATAATTTTTATCAATGAAAATATTATTTTTTCAATTTCTCATTATTTTTCGTCATTAGTGTTAGAAATAAGCTTTAAAATGAGATATCATTCATTAAATTTGATGCGATGGTATGGGAGATATTTGCAACCGACAAAAAAAAGTGCTTTAGAAATAATATATATGATGATTGAGACGTTCCGTTACGTGACATTTAAATTCGGTAAGCATTTACATTGTAACCAAATAACCAAATGGACCAGACGTTTCGTTAGGGGACGTGGACGTTCGGCTAACTCTACCTTAATTGACAATTTTACGACAGCTTTAACTAGAAAAACAAACTTTTTAGACACACTGGACGTATGATTAATAATATTTAATAATTAATATAAACAGATTTATGGGCAGTCGAATGTGACATTTGCAAGCAACGTGCTCAGTGGGGCTTTAACCAAATTTTGGCCCTAGTACCACACGATGGCGCATGTTGGGTCCTTTTGGAATAAAAACCACTGCCACAAAAACGATTTTGTAAAATATGCATTACATTAATTTTAAATTAAATTTTTTTTATTAATTAATTAAATGAAAAATGTGGTTTTGTTACACTGTCCTACACACTACAAAATAACAATGTTCTGCCAACTGATTCTTGTAGAGGGAACTTAAAAAATGTATACGTATATCGGCGTTTTAAAAGTTTACATCTGAAACTCATTTTACGGTCTATTTAAAGTTGCACAATTGTATAGTAAAAAAACGTAGAAAATCGTGTGATACTTAGGATTTTGGTATATAGTGTCTTCAGAAGATTTATTCAGAACATTACAAGCAACATTTTGCTGTAATACTTTAACCCTCTAACTCTTCTGGAAATGGGTCTTCAACCTTAAACAGGGATGTATGTAGTTGAAATATTCTGCGCAAATAGTTGTCATGAAATTCTACTATTTGTTTCCGAACACACTTAAGTCGAAAATGCAACTTTAATACCAGAAATGAGCAAAAACTTAAAAGGGGGTTTAAGGGTTAATTGTATCTATTTAGGTGGAGTCAGTATGCTCACCTAGGTCTAGCAACCGCATGGGAATACCAAATTGTAATGAATTTACTTGCCCAAAAGCAGAAATTCAAACGTTCATCTACCGTGTTAAGAAGTACAATAAAAGAAATATTCTTTAAATATTAAAAGAAAGACATTACATAACTTTTTTTATTTACTTTTTTTATTTATGTTTTGTTTAAGTAAAACAGCGGGTTCTGCAAATTATGCAGATTCGAGTCAGATTGATATACATATTGATAAAAAAAACTACTTGCGTTTTTTGGATAATTAAATTTAAAAATTAAAAAATTTATTTCCAAATTTTACCGCGTTTTGTGGGTGAACTTTTTTTAAAACCGCGAAAAAATAATACCATTTTTTAAAATAATTTTTATTGTTCTATTCGACTATACTAGTGCCATTTTGATATTTTTAAAGAATGTAAAAAAGTTATAGCCCTAGTGCTCAGGGCAACATTGAAAGTGTAATTTAGATTAAAATTTAAACGTTTTTATCAGGTTTTTAAACAAAAAGAAGGAAATCGTGTGCAAAATATTTTGGTGGACGTTATTGCTTTTGTTAACAACACGTGTAATTCTTACTACCCCTCAAATAAATGTCATTTTCCATAAATATAAACTTTGCAATAGCTTTTGATAATGTTCACCTTTTATTTTTTTTTTTTTTTTTTTTTTTTTAAGGAAAAAAGTGCTAATAAAATAATCCTTAATTTGGTATTTTTCTTATATTTGTCGTATCTGTTTTTTCCGTTTCTTTATTTATATTATTTTCTTAAAGACAAACAACCTCAGCTTGAAATATAGTGAACTTTCGAATGTTTGAATTTGTTAAAAGAATAAAAACAAAAAAAACTTGATGCTGTTAACAGTTTAATTATCAGTGACAATGAATTATCTAAAGTTTTAAAACAAGATTGGGCTTCGTTGAAACAAAAGCTACAAACTTTTTGGAAAAATTTATCGTTAGGGTAGCACAAGACCCACGGAAAATTAACGACTACTTAAGCCCCATTGTGTATTTTTATCGTGCCGAATTTCAAAATAATTTATCTGTTCGTTTTTGAGATATTCAGTTATTTAACATTGTATTCATTGGTTGCAACCCTATAAAAAAAATCCCAGCTGTGCATTCTCATGAAAAACTCTAAAATTCCAAATTTCAGACATATGAGTTCAAAACTTTGGCTGTAATTAATTTTGGCCTAAAAAGTAGCTCAAATTTCCCAGTGTATGTATATTGAATATTTGTTGTTATTAACCATCTTGCTGTATACGAAATGTGCTTCTATCGAAAAATCTTTTTCAACGAAGACGCTCATTTTTGGCTCGATGTGTACGTTAGTAAACAGTATTGAACAATATGGTGGGAAGATCAGCCAGAAGCAATTCAAGAGCTGTGAATGCACCCTGAAGGATACTGTGTCCTTGGACTGTACTTCTTCAAGAACGATGCCAAAATGGAAAAATTGGACTTGGTTGACATGTGGTTTAACAAGACGGTGCAACATGCCAAACGGCGCGCGAACAATGAACATATGGAGTGAAGAGTTTTGTGATTAATTAATCTCACGTTTTGGAGCAGTCCAAGTCGCCAAGTTAATGCGATTTGACCCCACTAGACATTTTTTTGTGGGCATACGAAGAGTCTCGCGTGTACAGGTACAACCCAGCCACAATACCAGCCCTGGAATAGAACATTACAGCTGCCATCGTAAATGGCAGGCATTCATTTATGGCCTCAAATAAATATTTCATTTACTTTAGCAAATTTTCTGAGTTTTTTTATAATTTTCAAAACCTAAACGATTAAAAAATCATTCGCTAGAAAAGCTACAATAAACATTGTAGTTATTACGTATGATTAACATTAATTTGTTTTCATATTGTTTAAATTAGGCATGCAACGATACTGCTTTTTTGCCGATGCGAAACTGATACCGATACTCAAGCAAATATATCGCCGATATCGATACCGATACGCATATTGAGTTTGAATTCAAGTTAAAAGACTGGCTAGTCGGAGGGACCTTCTGTCTAAGGCTCAGAGGTGTGCTTCGATCGGCATGACTGCCTTGAGAAGTACCCCTCAGGTGGTGATGCGAATGGCAGCCAGGAGCATTCTTAGGCTGAGGGAGTTAGAACTGTTTGGCTCTTATGGCCTTGATGGGCTTTATGTGAACTCCAGCCTAGTGGACGATTGCAGGAGGGCTCTGGAGAAATCTTAGGGAATTTTGTTATTAGGCTCTGCTGGGTACCGGGTCACTGCAACATCACCGGCAACGAGATAGCCGATGAGTTGGCGTGACTGGTCTCGGAAATGGAGGACCCTGACAGTTTGCAGGTGATCAGGCCTCCAAGGGGCTTCTACTTTGGAAGAATTAGGGAATGGGTTCTGAGCGGGACAAATTGGGTTTGGCGTGGCCGAACGGACAGCCAAGTATCGCGCACGCTGTGGCCTATGCTTATTTTTTTTACTACATTTCTTTCACTAATTAAAGCGTCATAATGGACCATATTGGTCTCTGGGTGAGGGTGTGAGGCTTGCTTCGCACCAGCCTTTTTAACCTAACCTAACTTAAAATCAACAAAACTCAAGTAGAGTAAATTGTTTTTTTTTACACAATTACAGTTTAAAAGATTATTTATATTTAAATTGATATTAATAAGACTTAGAAAACGAAAAATTTTAATTCATGATAAATTGAACAAAAAATAAAACATTTTTTGACAAAAATATTAATAATATTTTTCTAAAACAAACAGAGTGTTTTCAACTTTTACGGAGAAAGACGATTTCGCAACTGCGTTTATCCACCCCTGCAGTGGAAAATAGTCTTTTAGATGTGACTGAACTCACTTAAAAAATTTGAAAACATGTCATAGCGCCCGCAAATAAGACGATCTGCGCCTCTAGAAATATTGGGAGATATAAGGTATTTCTGGACTTCTTCTTTGACAGAATCACATTATAGGATGGAAAGAGGCTTATCCTCCTCGGATGCTCTTATAATTTTTCACAAACGCAAAATATCGCCGATACCGATATATCGGAAAATCTGAAGTATCGCCGATATTTCGGTATCAGTATTCGTTACAACCCTAGTTTAAATATTTTTTTTAGTTAATTTAAGAATTTAAAATTCCTTAAAAGCGCTTAAATTAATAAGCAAATATAAAAAAAACATATTAATCAAAGAAATTAAAACAAATAGAGAGAAAACACCAAACAATTTTAAATTGAATTTAAATTAAAAAAAAACTAATGGGACTATTTTGCAAATCCCTTAAACTTTTGCGGTGAGAAATTTTTTAAAAATTTGCATGAAAATATTTTGCAAGTGCAGTGAAGTGTTTTAGAAAATAACCCCCAAAACGAAAATATGAAAAATTTTTATTCATATAAATAAAACAACTAAAGAATTTTTTAAATGAAAAGGAAAACATAAATACAAAAATAAATGAAAAATTTATTTTGTCATACTAAACGTATGATTAATATTAATTAGGCACTATTTTCACTAATTTTCTTATAACTTTTAAACCCTTAAAGATTTTATTATAATTTAAAATTTACATTAAAGCTGAAATTCCAAACCAGTTTTTGTTATAAAATATTTTAAATGGTATATAACGTTTTCTCCCTACAAATCGTAAGATTAATATTTATTTATTTATTTTTTTATTTGATATTAATGTTATATAAATATAAAATTAATATATATAATAATAGCACTGGCTGTCAGGGCCATCGGCTAAAGATTAATATTATTTAGAATCTTTTTTTTGCAAAAATTTCTTAAGCTCTTAAATATTTTTTTTTTTTATTTTATATAAACTCTAACATTTTAAACTGTTAATTCACCAAATATTTGCAAAATTTGCAACCTTAAGCAAACATTTTTGAAAAAAAAATCAGTAGGAAATAAGTAAACATTCACGAAAATTGTATTGAACTATCAATTAACAACAAAATTTGTTTAAACTTAAACGTCAAGAAAACGAAACAAACCAATTTTAATTAGTTTTCAATTTTGTACAGCCCAACAAAAGTTCAGTGACATTTCTGTAAAATTTCTGTGCTTTAGCCACAATGAAAGTCAATGACTTTTGGTTTGGTCAAAAAAAAAAACAACAATTTAAATACAAATTAAAATGTTCCATTTGTAGTTAAATATGTTTTTTTTTATTCCAACCATGCATTACAAGCTTCAAAAAAAAATCTTTATTTGCGGTTTAACTTTAACTAACATTAACAACAAAATTAAAATGAAATTAACATGGAAACAAATAACAGCAATTCTATATAAATAAAATAAAAGTAACACAAAAGGTCATTGGGGTGTACTCTCGTACCACAAAACCAACACTTAAACACACAAAGAAATCTATGCACTCGTTTAACTCATTTTGACAGTTTGACAGTTGGTTTTAATGTAAACTTTTGCTTAGATGGCTTAAGTTTTTTCCTCTCAACGCTAAATTAAAATCAAACTAAATAGTGGAAAATTTCAAACTAAAATCCCAACACATGTGTTATTTTCTCTTCATAGATACTACTCACTTTAAGGCGGACATGTTCAAGGATTTTTATTTGTATGGAAAAAATATTGAGCAAAAAATTCAAATTTAAAAGTTTAGAATATTTAGAATAAAAAAGCAAATGCATTTATTTCGTTGCTGCAGCATAAAGTGTTAATATCAAGTGGGTTGGTTGATTATAGTGCCAGAGTACTGTTAAAAAAAATTATTAAAAGGGTCTTTCATTACAGCGATTCGGTAGCAATTTTATATCCGAAAATGTGGGTTGCCGTCGTAGCTTTTCTAGTTTGGTGATGGGACACGTGTCCAAACACACACCCGCGTGACGGGAATATCAAGGAACCCTGCATCAGTGACTCTATCAATCACACCAGTCGCCACCTAATTACTTAGGACACCAAGGGTCAAAAAAAATTTAATCAGGTGAATTAAACGTCAATTATTTTAGGTGAATTATTTTTATAAATCTGACCTTATTTGATCAAAACTGGTTATTTGAAGCGCCGTATGATCCAGTGGAATTTAAACCAATAAATGAAGGGCTTCCTATCTTTAAATTTATATAATACAAAGTCAGTGTAAGATATCATCGAAAATTTTTATTCGGTTAAAAGGCCTACCGATACTATAATGTATTAAATATACCATCGTACAATTTTCCATGACACTGGCGCATACATGAGGCTGAATTTGGCCGACGGCATGGATAATGTTGGCTTTGAAGATGAGGTTTGTAGCTTATCCGCTTAGACCTACGTTTTAAGAAACCCCGTCTATAAAAAGTCGTACACACATTATCGATGACCAGCTGAAATCACAACTACGTGAGATGACCAAGACCTCAAATTACTTGTGCAGAATGTCCAATATTGCATATGTGTCATGCAGCGCTGTCCTGTTGAACACACATGTCGCTGATAAAAATATCATCAAATTCAGGCTTAAATAAGTTGGATATCATTGACCTAAAGTGCCAAACGTTGACGGGGATGACCTGGCCAACTTCGCCTGGATGCCGCCAGGCCAAAATCTACGTCAAGTAGTTACTTTTTGGGATGTATTGGACGCTTTTGGATCTTATGTGGATTGTAAGTGGGCCTCAGAGCCAAAGATAATTTTTCAAAGAAAATTAGGGTCAGCTTTATATTTTTAATCAGCCTTATAACGGTTGTCATAAGAGACTAAGTCCCTAATCATGTACAACGCAGCGCAACGCCAAACAATAACATTGAAAGCACAAACAATGTCATAAATATTTTGTAATTTTGTTGTTGCTTTCAACAGAAATTCATGTACCGTTTTTAAATTTTCAACGACACAAGCAATGGAGCGTTTGAAATTTTAAAACGCAATGTGATTTTCTGTAGAAAGCAACAACAAAATTACAAAATATTTATGACATTGTTTGTGCTTTCAATGTTATTCTTTGGCGTTGCGTTAGTTCTGTGGCGTTGCGCTGCGTTGTACATGATTAGGGCCTAAGTCGTTTTTTGTAGTAGATTACAAACTACACGTTGTGTATTACTTTAATCTATTACAAAAAACGACACCGTCGTTTATGACAACGACAAGCGTAATAAGACTTATTATATGTACGTGCTGCTGCTGAACGCTTTTTTACGTCCATGGAGATATTACAAAACAGACCTAATAATTGACAACAAATTTTACAGACGTAGATTCAGCAAAATGGCCGCTATCTATTGGCGGAAAGTTCGTTTTGGAAAACCCTTTATATGTACACATATATTCAAATAAAACACCATAGTCAATCAAAATCATATTAACTTTAAAAATGCATTTATTTTATACAATAAGAGAAATATAAACTTAGAAAAGATGAAACTCTGGGTGGTTACCGCCTCTTTGATGCGATAGAAATAATTTACGAGTAAGAACAATTTGTACTGTCTATGTGAGACCCTACTTCAGGAATGCTGAGCGATAGGTGGAGTTCATATGTGGAAGAAACCGTAACTACACACCTTTGCTAGCGGATTTAGGCATGTTAAATTTTTATGAACCGAACCAGACATTTAAAAACCAGATACAAAATCAGAAAACGGCTTTACTTCTTCTTTGCATTAATTTCATGTTCATTCGGGGAAACAACAAGAAAAGACAGAAAAAATTTAAAGCGTTTTTAAGTGTTCGCGCTATACTACTTTGACCTCATGATGACCTCCTAACGGGTTATCCTAACGGGTTATGTGTATTTAAGGGCTTTATACTCAAAATTGAAAAGTTGAAACACTTCTGCTGTGTCCTTCTTCACTTTTATTTTAATCGAGCCAGCCATTTAAAAAGCAAATGATGCACTGAAAAATGGCAAAACTTTACAATTGAAAATGTCTGGGTTGTCCTACTTTGAGACCTCCTACGTGTGTAAAACCAGAGCGATATGTTGGCTTTATATTTAAAACCTTAATTTAAAGACACGTCTCATACATCCACCTTCTATAATAAAACTATCGGTCCAGGAATTGTTGTTTCCCCCCCAGTGCACGGTGGTCAATTCGGCCCAAAAATCATACAAATTCTTCATTTCTTTAATTAAATAGCTAAAATTTGTTATCCAACTTAATCAAATTTAAAAACCTTAAAATTACAAGAAAAATACTATCCACTTTACTCCAGTATTAACAGTAACAGAGTTACCGAGCCAAACTCAGAAATGATTTGTATGTTTTAAAGTTTAAGCAATAACCTGTCATTAAAATGTTATTCAAATTAACAAAAAAAAAATTAAGAGTGCTGTATTCGGCTATACCGAATCTTATATACTTTTCAATATGGTGCGATAAGAACAGAAACTTATATAAATGAATACCTCCTAGTTTATTGGATGTCTGGTATTGGTATCGAAGCTATTTGAACAAAATTTTGTAACTTTTACTGTTACCGATCTAGTTTCAATTTGTTTGGAAAGTGCCACGCCCACGTATATAGAATTCTATGTATGTATTTGTATTGGGAGTGGCCATGGCATCCCGCCCATTTGTTTTTTTGAAAGTTTGTGAATGGATAACCAAGATGCTTGTACCTTATTAAGAACCTTTCGCTCTTGTCGTTCTCCAGATATACAGAAAAAAACAACAAAGGATTTTTGGGTAAATTAGGGGCAATCGTGCTTTTTTGCATATATATTAATCATTTATGGACCGATCTGGCAGAATTTTAATAGCAAACTTTAACGGAGTATATGTGACAAATAAATAACAACTTAGTCCCCATCATTATTGAGGTCTCCGCAAACCCCCTTTCAACATACACACGGACAGGCGGTCATCGGGCATCGTTAAATCAACTTCGCTACTCATAAGGAACCAGAATATATTTCTATACTTTATAGGGTCTAAGATCAATATTGTGGAAATTTTAAACCGAATGACAAACTTGAAAATCATCATCTGTCCAGAATTGCCCAGTGTGCACTCTGCAGTTTCAATAAATGTCGTTTTTTTCTCAAGCTTGTTTTTATTTTTTAGTTAGTTAGATACTACATATTTTCAGCCTAAAACCATTTTTGAACTACATTGTAAAGCTGATTATATGAAAAATCATCTTTGTGTTAAAATGTTATTTATTGTTAAAGAAAAAAATTTAAAAAATACCATTAACATCCATTCTACAAAAAAAAAATGAAACTCCGTTCTATAACCTGACAATCACAAGTCACTTAGAGATGCTTCTCTTATCTTTTTAGATTTTATAATTTTTTGTTATTTTTTGTTTTTGCAGTTTCTTCTCTATAATTATGGCAACAAAATAAAGTAATTGCTGGTACTAAAAGTCTATAATACACATAAACCAAATGCAATCAACACTTGACAAACCCATCCATTCTCTATAAGACTTTTTTATTGTTTTTTAGATTTAGCTTTTTTAGTTTTAGCTTTTTGTATTTTAACAAAAAATAATACACTGTTTTTGTTTTGTCTGTTGGATTTTGTGTTCTTTCAGTGAACATGGATCAAATAATTATATAGTTAAGGCCAAGGAAATAAAAACCTATAAAATAAGACTATAAGAAATTATTTGATAGAGCAGAATGAAATAAAACAGTAGCTAAATTGCCTACTACACCTCATGTTACCGATGACACACACACACACATACACTTGGTTATATGTACGATAAAAATAATGTTTCAAATACACTCGAGAACAACAAAAAAAATACGAGTGCAATAAACAATTAAGAGGTGTATGTTTTAATGTGCTCGTGCGCAACAGTCATTATTTTTTCATTTTTGTAAGTTTTTTATTTTTTTGTTATTTTTTGTTTTAACAAAACGTGTAACCATGTAAACGCGTTAATTAGTTTTCCAATAGAATGGGTTAAAGAGTTGTGTGAGTTGTTTGTAATCAATGGAGTTGGCTCTAAATCAAATTTTTTAGTCTGTCTTCATTTAATTGCAAGACGTTTATTCTTCATAAGGTTAATATCTATAAAAGAATTTAAAAAGAAAATAGCCCGATGGAACTTACGAAAGGGTTAGCAGCCAAACGAACTGTCAAACTGCGTTTACTTGTCGACATTTATGGTCCCAGTATACACTGGAAAATTATCATGGGAAGGTTCACGCTGCCAAACTATCCAAGTCATCGATAAGTGCAACTTATAAACGAAAAAACGGTTTTAACCGATAAGGTTGGGTTCGTTCGTAAATGCATAACAACTGTGCATCACTGTTGCTGATGCATGATCCCCAGTTGCAGTTGTGATGCTTTTTTTAGGGCAGAAAGGCTGTACAAAGTTTGAATTTTTGAAAACGAGCTAAAATTCAAAAGTTTCATAAGCGAACATAAAATAGTAATAAAATTTTTATCAACAATAGCGATGACAAATTTTATTAAAAATATTGAACAAGATGTTATATTTTTCTTTTAAATTGCAAGAAAAAGCATCAGAAAGGAAAATAAAACGAGTTTTTTTATGTCAAAAGTTATAGCATCAGAAAATTAACTGATGCTATAATTTGTGCAGAGCACTGCATAAAAAGATTTTGACAACTGACAGTGATGCCAAGTTTCCTACAAGTGGTGCCGAGCATTAAACTTTACTAATGCGCAAGTGATGCGCAACAACTGCATTTACGAACCCATTTATTTTTGGGTTAACGGGTTTGTTAATATACAAAATTAACGCATTTGGAGTGCGATCAATCGACAACAGACCCTACAGACGATGTCGTCACCGGACATAGGCGGAGCTCCCGTTATCGTCAATTGAGATCATTATGCACCATGGTCAATGATTTTTATACCCACACCACAATAGTGAAGAGGGTATTATGCGTTTGTGCCGATGTTTGTAACAGCTAAAAATAAAACGATGTCCGTCCGTCCGTTCGGCTAACCTTGTGCGTAAAGTAAAGTTGACAATTTTGGAGATAAAATGATGAAATTTGGTGCATAGGCTCTAATTGTAACAATGACTAAGCAAATTGAAAATGGTTAGAATCGGCTTACAATTACACATAGCCCCTATACAAGTTTCTTTGCAGAACAGAGTCTTTGTGCCCATAAACCATCTTATTATGAATGTTTAAACGCTTTTCTATTTGAACTAAACTTAAATTTAAATGTAGTTTAAACTCGCCAGCTTCAAATCAGTGCCCCCCGATATAATATGTAGTTTAAGAAATAATAATGTGGCAGCACTACGATAAATGTCAAATTCAAATGGTCTGTATCAGGGATGTTAAGGTTGGTACAATTGTACTTTTTGGTACATTTTGACACCCTCTAAAGTACCGTGGTACTACCGTGACTCAGTTGGTACAATTTCAAAATTTGTCATAGTTCCCGCTTTTTGAATTTTTAGTATAGCAAACAAATTATTGGGTCCTTTTCATTACATTTATTTTTTTAATTATTTCTTTGATCAGGATTTTAAAAAATTGCATTTTTTAGTTATGCAATATGCACTTAAAATTATTAACATGGTTAATTTAGAAATGCAATCAGAAGATGCTCGAATGCATGTATTTTTACAAAGGCCAACTTTTTTGTTCCGCCAAATAGAACGTAATTTCATGAATAAAAATGTTTTGGATGAATTTGATATATCTATCGTAGACCTTTACAAAAATCACATTCCCTTTGAAGAAATTTATTGCGGAACAGAAGTGGATTTATTTATTTCTACAAATAATATCAATATTGATATTGTTAAAGAAATGGAAGAAAATTTATAACAATTTTATAAAAAAATTTAAAATTGTTGGAAGTTGGTAACAAATTTAAAACCTCATTTAACATCCCTGGTCTGTATTGGTAGTTTAAGCGCTAATTTTTTGCGTTTAGAAATCGTTTATATGTTAACTGGTTTATAGATTTGCTGGTTAAGATTTAAGTTTAAGTAGCACTGATTTATTAGTCCTTAATGTCATAACTTCCTTATAGATGTTGGTATGGCGATACAATTTTGAGACTAACTAACTTTTAAAATGTCACTACTATGTCACGACGAAATGTTGTGCTGGTAGGGCCAAAATTAACCATGGGTGGTCCCATATAAACCCCCTTCCTAAAATCACATAAAGCAAACAAATTTCATATAGATCAATATATCTAAATATCTTGTGCCACATATCACAACGAACTTATACATAAATCTTAACCTCGTAACATACTTTCTTACTTGCTTTGTTTGGATATGGATGACATTGACTTATGTGATTAAATTTTTTTGATTTTTTTTTCCATTTTCAAGTTCTATTGGTCTTCAAAAAACACCCTTTATTAAACAAATTTACATTGGTTTGTTTTGATTCGAAGGTTTAATAACTGAGTTTCCTTTTCTTTTATTTTCAGGTATGCGTTTTTCAATGGAAGAAAATGTGCGATATCGGTATGATTAAAAATTTCATAAAATCTAAAAAAATAGTTTTTTCCTAAAATTTGATCATAATGTTGGCTCTTTATCGAAATAATCTAACTTTTTTTTAATGTGTGATATGAACTGATGTGGAATTGTACAAGGTGACCCAATTTTCTTTGACTATAATTTTGTTAAATTGGATTGTTCTTATTTGATGTCTAAATTTGTTTTTCGTTAAGTAGAAAAAATGATAAAATGCCAGAATTGATGATCATACTGGCTCGAATTGTATAATTTTTCATCACTCTCCAAAACTTCCTGCGACAGGTTTTCTCAATCCCGACAGATATTTTCTTTGAGGACTTCAGTAAACCCTACAAAAGTAAGTCTAGAATAGATAAATGGGGCGGCAAGATCGCCAGTGCAAATAACCAAGACGAGAGATAAAGCGACGCGGAAATGCAGGGCTCGGAAAATCAAAGCAATCATTTAGATTTATTGAGGAGTATAGCGCTCCATTTCTTATTGGCGTGTATTTGGTATCTCTTTTCTGTACAAATGGCCAATTTCATGTCATCGTACGTGACATTTGTACGCCTGCAGAGTGATAGAGATTTTGCACAAATAGTAGTAACTGGAAAAAATTTAATCAATTTTAATAAGATTGATCTATATGAAAAAAATAATTACAACATTTGGTACCTTGTTGTCCAAAATATCTAGGAAAATATGTTCATATCGTACGTGACATAAAACGGAAGTGTTTTTGAGGAGAATGTAAATAAATGTTAAAATCTGCGAATCGTGGGAGGTATTTTTCCTTTATAATTCATAATTGGAAAGAAAAATTTTTTTTTGGATGGTTTGATAATGAACAAAATGCAATATCTTTCGTGACATACCGTACATGACCGATTTTTCTCTTTTGGTATTTACAATGTATGAAATATATTTTTGGTAAATATATAAATACAAAAACTGAAAACAAACAAGTAAGAAAGAACAGTCGGCCAAGCCCGACCATATGATACCCTACACCATAATATTTTAAAAACAAATTTTTGAGAGTGTACCCTATATTCGATCCATGGCCAATCATGGTCGTCAGAACAGAATTATGCTATGAGCTTAAGAATTATATAAAAGTTATTTATGCCGAATATTAATCATATATCTTCATTTATATGAGATTTTTTTGCCTCTAACCGATTTAAGGAAGGGGGATTTTATAAGACCTATGGTTACTTTTGGGCTTACCAGCACAACATTTTTTCATGACATAATACCTATCGTAAAAGTTATTGACGCCAATATGTCAATACCAACGTTTATAAGGAAGTTATGGCATTAAAAGCTATTTTCGGGAGTAGTATTTGTATGGGTTCTATGGTCAAATATGGACCGATTCCAATAATATTTGGTTAGATGATTAAGATTGCAATAAAATAAGTTTGGACCAAACTTTAACTAAATACAAACTTAATAAGATGATGCATTTTGTTGCATTTATAGTACTTACAATATCGTACGTGACGACCTTTAAAAGACTTTTATACCAATAAATTATTATTTTTTTTTTTCATTTCAATGATTTTTGGCGTTATCAAAATCAAGTGCTACAATTGACTCAAAAAAATTAACTGACTTTATTTAAAAAACTTTCAAAAAGGTGTTCCAATTTATGAAAAGTCAAACACAAAATGCATGACATGAAGGGTACGTTCGTAAATGCATAAAAACTGTTCATCACTGCTGCATTGATGCAAAATTTTGTTGGTGATGCGTGATCACCAGTTGCAGTTGTGATGCTGATGCTTTTTTTCTGCACAACAGTTTGCACAGCTGTTGTTTGCATTTTTGAGCACGAGCTAAATTTCTAAAGTTTCATAAACGAACATAAAATAATAATAAAAATGTTATCAACAATAGTGATGACAAATTTTATTGAATATATTGAAACAAAATGGGACAGTTTTCTTATAAATAACAAGAAAAGGCGTTAAAAAAGAAAAATAAAACGATTTCTTTTATATCAAAAGTTATTGCATCAGAAAATTAACTGATGCAATAATTTGCTGCAGAGCTGCGGCATCACTGCATTAAAAATCTTTTGACCTATCAGAGTGATGCCAAGTTTCTTACAAGTGATGCTTTTACGAACATTAAACTTAAATGATGCGCAACAACTGCATTTACGAACGTACCCGAAATTCCTCCAGAATGGATGAATTCCTGTAGCATTCTTTTAATAAGATAAATTCTTAACTGACATTTTTTCGATGCAATTTTGTTGTTGTTAAAAGAATCTTGTCAAAAATAAAATAAGAGTTCGCTGTATATAGTACAGCCAAGAAAATATTAGTTTACCATAAAAAAAATCAATAATTACGCTGGAAATTTTTCTTTTAATAATAGATGCATCCTTTATTAATTTTTAAGCATACTTGATTCTTTTTTAAGCATGTTTTTTGCAAATATTTTCCAATAATAAATGCATGCAAATCTACGCCCTAGTGAGGACTTTTTCGCCGCCTAACTTATTTATTTTACATTTTATAAATTTACTTTAATAAATGTTTTACACGCAGGAAAAAATATTTTTCTATATGGGTACGGCTAACACGACTTTTTAACGGAACATTTTTTAAACATTTTATGGTTTAACCCAAACACGTTATGGATAACAATGACATTAACGTTTTAAACAAATCCATCCATTTATTTCATTAAGAGCGATGTGTGTCATGTTTTATTGATGACGGACATTTATAGACGCGGGCTAGCCATAAAGTTAAAGTCAGCCGAAATTCGTTCAAAGGACTAATAAGTTCGGATGAATCCGATATTTTTTTTTTCTTCTCACAGTGGGCTTTCAGACATTCTAGGCCTTCTCAAAGCAATTTGCAGAAACGCATACACATGTTCATATTTTAACAAAATTTTAAAATTGTCTTGTTTGTAATGCAGGTCATAAATGAAACGTCTATTTCGTGAATTCATGGATTAAACTGGTTTTTAAATTTCTAAAATTCTTTTTTAATAGTCATTTTTAAAATGAATGAAATCTTTTAATGGATTTAGTTAAAAACTTGGAAGTTTATTTATTTATTTATTAATAACATAGACTTGACTTGCGTGTTTAATAGTAAAATTATTTAAGTGAGAATATTTATGCATGTATGAAAATTTAAAGGAACTGTCCACGGAAAAATTTAATTGGCCTTTACTTTAAAGGCCTTTCAAAACAAAACAAAACGGTATTAGAATAAGTCTAACTTGCACAAAATTCTCCGGATTTAGCCCCCAGTGACTATTTCCTATTTCCGAACCTAAAGAAATGGCTCGGTGGAAAAAGATTTAGCTCCGACGATGAAATTATTGGTCAAACAAATGCCTATTTTATGGACCTCGAAAAATCCTATTTCTTGGAAGGGATACACAAATTGGAGAAACGTTGGAAGAAGTCTATTAGTATATTAACAGGTGGTCCTTGATGGGAGCAGTGTTGCATTTAATATAACTACGAGGGAAGTTCGAAAAGTAACGATGCGTATCATTAAATATGCTTTAGAAAACTCAATGGGTAGTATTACAGTTACATTTTAAAAAATTTTCCAGATGTGGTCAACGGCATAAAAATATCAATACATATCGCACACCTAGTTCAAAAGTGACTTAACTTAAAATTTTCATTTTTCGGGTTAATAGGCTTTAACTATGCACAATACACTTGTTTATCTATAACAAAAATATCAGTGTATTTTGTGGTTGTTAACTGTTGCTAAAAAAAAACCGTTATGCCTTTATTTATGTTTTAATTGGTATAAAGTTGCAATTGATAAAGTGACTTATTTTTAGTTATGTGAGAGAATATAATGGTAGTACATACATATATCCCTTCTGCTAACTGCTAAATAGTCTTAATTCGAGTTGTGACACTTTTTACAAAATAATTCTTTCTTGGAGTTCATATTAATTAGACTTGTGTCAGTTAAGCTCATTGTGGTAAGTACAAATTAATTTCTATTATTCAGCTAAAGAGGCATAACTTAAACTAATTCGCTAATTTGCGCAAATAAAACTTCATCCAAAATTACACAACTAAAAATTGCTTATTATTTATTTATTTATTTTTTTTTTTTTATTTATTATTATATGTCTATGGAATTATATTCCTTACAGACAATTTAAAAAATAATTGATTACAAAATGTTACACATAAAAAAATAATACATAATTAACAATAAAATTACTAATTGTTAAGAAATGTGATTATTGCCCTTTTTATAGCATCAGGATTTAATGAAAAGTCGATAAATCTATATAAGTTGTTAAATGCATTGATCATTCTCCTGAGACGGTCAGCATTAGCATAATTAGCTCTAACAAATGTTACTGATAAAGGTATGTAATTACGGGATGTACGTTGAGGAATGTTGAGAGAAATATCATTAATCAAAAATCCACAGCAGATGTCACCATTAATAACATTGAAAAAAATGACACATTAAGCATAGTTCTACGACTTTTTAATGTAGGAAGTTTAATAAGAGCAAGTCGGGCAGCGTATGAAGGCAAGTTCAAGGAGTTAAAACGTAATCCACGAAGACAAAACAACAGGAATTGTTTTTGGACCGACGCAATGGCATTGGAATGGATTTGGTAAATAGGATCCCATATTATCGATCCATATTCAAGAATAGGTCGAACTAGTGCCATGAATAAAGTTTTACCAATATACGGATCATTAAACTCTTTAGCCCAACGTTTTATATAACCCAGTGTACCCCTTGCTCTATTTATTATGGTTGTTATATATAGAGAAAAACTCAATTTAGGATCAAATAATATACCAAGATCTTGGAAGCTGTCAACTAATTCCACTTTATAATCACCCAAAAAAAATCAGCAGCAATCGGGTTATTTCTTACAAAGCGCATTGATTTACATTTATTTAAATTCAGCTCCATAAAATTGATGTTGCACCATTCCTCTTGAAGTCGATAGTGGTCTAAAAGTTGGTTATAGGTTAGATAAACTTTGACATCATCAGCATACATTAAAATATTCGAAAATTTTAAAACATTAGGCAAGTCATTAATAAACAAGGAGAAAAGCAGTAGTCCGAGGTGGCTTCCTTGAGGTACTCCAGAAAGAACATTAATATTTTTAGAATAACTGCTGTTAAAGCAAACAGTTTGCGTCCTATCCGATAAATATGAATATATCCATTTTATGCAATGCTCCGTAAAACCAATCAATTGTAGTTTCCGTACAAGAAGCAAATGATGTACTTTATCGAATGCTTTGCTAAAATCAGTGTAAATGACATCGGTCTGATTTTTTTGAAGAAATCCGCGGTTAACAGCAATAGTAAATTGTAAGAGATTTGTCGTCGTAGAACTTCCTTTACGAAATCCATGCTGATAAGGAGATATTATATTCGCAACTTGATAACTCAAATGTTCTGATATAATTTTTTCGAAAAGCTTCGGTATTGCACTCAGTTTTGCAATTCCCCTGTAATTTTCAATAATATACTTATTACCCGACTTAAACAAAGGAACGCCTCTTTCCACAATTTAGGCAAATAGGCACATTTAATAGATGCGTTGAATAAAACTGTCAGAGGGATTGCTAAGGAATCTGCACACTTTATTAACACACAGCTAGGAATTTTATCCGGGCCACAACTGTAAGAGAACTTGAGTTGTTTTAGATTATTTGTTATCGTATACACGTCAAGAAGCACTAAAGATATTGCATTGCTTGCCTCCAGGGGAAATGGATAATTGACTGAGTTATCATATGTTGAATTCGAGTAGGTTTTTGAGAAAAAATCAGCAAACATGTTACTTATAACTGTATCATTACTTGATTCAATTTGTCGATAAGTCATTGATGTAGGATAACCAACGGTTTTTTTTTTCTTTGAGTTTATAAATTTATAGAACGACTTGGGATCACGTTTTAAATTCAATTTAATTTTTTTTAAATAACGATTATAACAAATTTTGTTTAAACTGCCATATTCAGCCATGCTGACGGAATATCTTAGATAGTCTACAGATGATCCAGATCGCTTGAATACTTTATAAAATTTATTTTTTCTATTTTTTGCTCGAGAAAGCTGCACGCTATCTAGTGTATAAATATTAAAAAAAAAAAACTTTTTAGATCATAATCTGTATGGATTTTCTACTTATGGTCCAAAGTTTTTGTTTTTAACTATTTTTATTTAGAGCAAAAACTGTTTTTTCGATTTCTGAAAAATTATGTTTTTGAGTTGAGTCACTTTTGAATTAGGTGTGCGAAATGTACTTTCGATACCCAGAACCATAAATGCGTTTCTGCTTGAAATCAAGGGCGGTCCAACCATAATGCACGATGTTAGTTGTGAGTCACACCTTAACGTCAAGTTTTTTGCCCAACTTCAAACAAATTCAAACATGGAGATGCACACAATTGAGCAGCGCACTAATATGGTTAAAGCCTTTTACGAAAATCACCGTTCAAATCAAAATGTATTTCGTGCACTTCGTGAACGAACCAGAACGAACTGTATGCTCGCTCAGTTCGTTCTGGTGAAGCGGCGTCATCGGGCCGTGCTTCCTTGAAAATTAGGTCGGCCAAGCAGTTACCGTGAATGGTGTTCGCTGGCGCGAGATGATAACGAACTAATTGTGACCAGAAATGGAGGATATGAGCCTGGACGATATGTGGTTCGAATATGAGGGTGCCATTTGCAACATAGCTAACGAAACAATGGCTCTTTTGCTCGAGAAATTCAATGGCCGTGTTATCTCACGTCGTGGCGATGTTAATTCGCCACCACAAGTATACGATTTGACACCGTTGTACTTCTTTCTTTGGTACTATTTAAAAGATAAAGTGTACGTCTATAAGCGAACAACAATTCAATAGCTAGAGGACAATTTGATTCGGCACATTAACGACTTTGAAACTCAATTGCGTCTCAGAGTCATTGAAAATATGGAGCATCGGATAGAGGTATGCCCTCGAAACCATGGCGGTCATTTGGCCGATATTTTGTTTCAGACATAATTGTTATAAATCCTTCTATCATATAAGATTATAATATTAAAATAATTCTCTGAAAACTTATTGTTTTATTTACAATTAACATCGTGCGTATTGGTTGGACCACTCTTTACATGAAAAATTTTTCTCCGAATCACCTTATAACTCTATCTAGTTGGCAGGTTCAGCAAAGAACACATCCTTTTAAAAACAAGGAGAATTTTCCTACATACATCAGTAAAGATGTTTTATGAAACTAAAATTATATTTTGAAATTTTGTTAAAATCGGTCCATATTTCGTTTAAGCTTTTTAAATGTTTTTTTCCTATAACTTGTTCCCTTTGTTTGATCAGTTGGTTTGTTCAGTCTGTTTGCTTGGTTGATTCGTTAGGTTAGTTTGTTTGGTTGGTTGTCGATGTAGCAGCTAAACATGAAGAACAGGTGTTGCTCAGTGATACCAACTGTGTGCTTTTGGCACTATTTATGGTGCTTTTTGATGCCTCGAAACGACAAAATTTTATCGTTAGTGCCAAACATTTTTTAATTAGTGCCTGTAGTGCTTTTTACGATTTTTATTTTTTTCTACAATTTTTTTAATAAATTATGCAGTAACAATTTTGTTAAGTGTAAAAACAATCTTTTGGTATGGCAACGGTTTTTTGAGTAAGCTCACTACAAGGCATCGCCCAGACTTGCAGTTTTTGTTACAGCAATTCTAGAGTCTAATATTTGTCATAAAATTCTTTTATTACAGAAATCTTATTAAAAAACGACTTTTAAAATTCTTGCGTTTTACGTTTTCGATTTCCAGCACAGCCCTGCATATTCTTTATACGGCCCCTATACGTTGCGACTTGTTGTACAATTTGATCAAAAATCAAAAAAATTGATTTTCTTTTAACTCAATTTTACGACTTTAACAAACTAAAAATAAAGATTTTTCTTCTAGTATAGTCAAAGGCCTGTTTAAAGGCCCCGGTATAACTATTTGACGCCCTGTATATTAAATTTCTGCATGTGTATTAGTGCGTATGTTCATGAAGTGCATTTATTACATGGGTTCATATACTTAAAAAGTGTAAAACAGTAGCCAATTTCTGTAAATTGTTAACGCATTCTCGGACATATGCAATGATTAATGGTTTTTTGAGACTCAATATGGGCATGCACAGTCACACAGACGTAAATTCTTTTCAAATACAAAGTTTTTTCAAAAATTTTAGTGAAAATACATAAATTGCGCCAAAAAGAAAGAAAAGACTAATGGATTCCCAAGGCTGGCTGCTGATGTTGTTGTTTTCTTGTTTTTGCTTTCAAAGATTATAATTTAAGATTGTAAGACTATAAAAAAGAATAAATTATGGCAACACTTGTAATAATGAATGAAAAAAAGGCAAGAAATATTTGAATTAAACGCAAAAATTATATAAATTTAAAAAAAAAATTTATAATTTCTACTAAATTCTAGTTTTATTCTAAACAATTAAATGTGTTAAAAAAAATATAGAATACTGTTTAAAATACTTAAAACTACTTTAGAACATGCATCTCTATACAGCCCCTCTAGAGATGTCAAAATGTCAGTCATATTTGATGTAAAAGGTTTTTTCTCTTTTCTTTTCTGTATTTTTTTTTTTTTTTTTTTTTTTTTTTGTAAATTGTAATTGTAAGTAGTTTGTTATTTTCTATTAAGGTAAGACATATCGGGGTGTTTAAAAATTGTTTGAACGCCTCTTAATATAAGCTTCAAAAGAATGTTTTTATTTAGTTCCTTAAACGCCTTTCTTTATTTGAAAATTGTTGAATAAGATTTTATTTTTTTTTTTTACAATTTCTACTGACTCAATGGCTTTTTGTAAGGAGCCCAATATTTGGTTTGATGCAGAATTTCACATCTTTTCTGAATAGAAAATAACTTAAAAGTATTAAATTGAATTGAGTAGTAGCAGCTTAAAAAGATACATTTTATCACCAACAGGACAACAGGGGAAACGTGCTATTTTTTAGTGATAAATTTACATTTTAGTGAAAAAATAGCTCTTCAGTAAAATGTAGGGTTTGTAACCCAGTAGGCTAGATGGTAGTGAGCTAGTCTATCAGCGCGGGGGTTGCGGGTTCGATTTCCGCCAGAGATATTGGTCTTCTGCAGACAAGCGTAGAGCTTTGCGGGATTAGCATAGGGAAAAATCAATCGGCAATATCGATGATATTTCACTGTCGATACGACGATACTTTTTTTTTGGAATATACATATATACATTAGAGCATACCGCCTAACAAGGAAAAAAGTGCGCCGTACCACCTCTAATATAAAGTATTTTTGCAAGGAGGTTTCGAAATTTGTTTTTTTTTTTTTGCCGAACGTAGGGGTCGCCTTTTTAAATTTTTCGTTATATCTTTGGCATTTACTGTCCGATCTCAAAGTATGATATATCAATGTTTTTGTCTCGATATTAAATATTTTTAAATTTTATTATACAAATATATAATCAGCGAATTATTTATTTTCATAAGGTACTTTATTATATTCAACATTTTTTATTTTTTATATACTGCTAAATTGGCTGACGCTATTCCGCTGGTTAACAGTCTTCGTACATTATTATGAAATGTAATAAATTAATCAAGCATGCACTCTGAAATTTATAAAGACACGGTCACTGTTACACCTAGTAAAAGTTCTGTTAAGTCTACATGAACTGGCCTTTGAAGCGTTTATATAATTATAAAATAATCCGAGGAGGGCTGTGGTTCTGCTAAAAAAGAAGTCGAGAGATACCTTAGATCTCCAAACTGGTGAAATTCAAATTTAATATGCACATCAACATCGTACCGGCAAAAAGGCGTATCGTTACATCCCTAGTGAAAAGTGAAATTTTTGATAAAAAAAAAGTTAGTTTTTTAGTGAAGAAGGCTACTTTTTTTGAAAAATTTGACTTTTTTGTGAAGACGGGAAAAAGAGGCTGCAAATGCAATAATGACTTCTTGGTGGAAAAAGAAATGAAAATCGCTAAAATTAAGAAAAAAAAAAAACATTTAAAAAATTGGCCCATATATCACAAAAATTCTTAACCTTCGTACAAATAAATAAAGCTCTCTTTCTTACTTATTATTTCCGTAAAACATTTTGTAGTGATAAAACAAAATTACTATTGCTGCAGTTGAACAAAAATTTCAATTAAACAATTTAATAAAATCAATTATTTATTTTTTTATTTACAACCGTCTAAAACAAAACCTTTATATTACATACCTTTGCAAAAAATAGATCAGTTTAAAGTACTTTACCTTTATCTAAAAGTTTTATTACATTTTTAAACAGAATTTTTTTGTAGCAATTTGTAAAAGCCGCACCTTAATTGTTTCTATGACAAAAAAAAAGTCCGCAATGAATCTAAAAAAGCAAAGAACAAAGAAAACTCCTCTGAAATTTACTGCATGACCAACGAACTGAAAGAAAAGAAAACTCCATCTCTGAACCAATAACCACAAATCTTTTTAATCATAATCATTTAAAATAGCAGACAAGACAAACCTTTATTGCTTGAAACGCCAATATTTGAACAGCACTCTCCAGCATTCCTCCCCTTCACATGTAGACGCTGTGGATCATGGTTGTCAAATATGGTCATCGTATTATCCATACGATGATGATGTTGATGGAAGCAACATTGTCGTCTCTCTGCTAAAAGCAAAAAGCAGGCAGTATCATAGTGAATGACAATGAAAATGTGCCAAGTTGTTTGACTTAAAGCTCAAAATTATCCTTTAAGTATTTTTTTCTTTTTAATTTTGTTTGCGGCAGTCGCTGCTCTCTAGTCAGGCAAATTATTTAGAAAATGTTATAAAACCCCTTGAACATCATACTCGCTATCGGTTCTAAACCAAATAAACAAACCATTGTTAATAGTAATGATAATGTTTACTAATGATCATGTGAATGTCAACAATGAGTTGTAATTTAGTACTTGTATTCTTGCGTTATTGCAGCGGAGGTTTTCTAAAAACATTTTATTATTATGCATTTTAAACTTTTTTTGTTGGTAAGCGATCATGGATGGGCTGTTTTTCTTTAGATATTCTGTCAGCCGAACTGTTGATTAAATGAAGATTAACACTGTTTCAATTTTTTTTATATATTTTAGAGTTCTTAAAGCTGGAAACTTGTGAAAAAAAAAACTGTAAACTTAAGGACAATTTTTTTGGCGAAGCCGGTGGTAAATGTTAAACGTATGTGGCATCATTTTAAAGTTTTCGAATTGATCTTTCTTTATATACAACATTTATTTTAAAACTCTTCACCCATTAAGAAGCGGGGATGAGTTTGCGAAAATACAAGAGTTTTTAGTTAGCATAATAAATACTATGGAGAGAAGTGTTAGTCAGCGAAGCTGGTGTTTGTTGTACCATAGAGGAAAAAGTCCTTCCGCCCGGGTGAGGACTGTCCATGCGAAGCCGGTGTTTGTTAAAGGAGAAAATCCTTGCGCCCGGCCTAAGGCCGGCTATGCCGAGAGACTTTAGAAAATCATTGAGACCGGCCCAACCGTGTTATCTATCCCGCAATTTTTAAAAGCAAAACTGTACAATTAAATGTATTATATTGGGATCTGATATAATTTAGAAATTGGAGTTTTATTTCATATGAAATAAGTCCCCAAGAACTGAGGTATTATATCATTTCCGGTTGGGGCGTTATTTCATTCCGTTGGGGATTTATTTCATTTTTTAAATTGGAGACATATTTTATTTTGTTTTTGGGGACTTATTAAATGCAGCCGTTTATATATAAAGAAAGAAGTTTTAATGCGAAATTTTAATAAAAAAAAGAGGTTGTTTAGTAAAAAAAGTGAATTTTGTTAGTGAAAAATTTACTCTCTAGTGAAAAAGTAATTTTTTTAGCGAAAAATTACTTTTTAGTGAAAAAGTGACTTTTTAGTGAAAAATTTACTTGTTAGTGAAAAGTGAATTTGTTAGCGAAAAGTTGACTTGTTAGTGGAAAATAAACTTTTAGTGGAAAAGTGAATTTTTTAGCGAAAAGGTGACTTTTTAGTAAAAAGTAACTTTTTAGCAAAAAGGTGACTTTTAAGCGAAAAGGAGACTTTTAAGTGAAAAAGTAACTTTTTAGCGGAAAGGTGACTTTTTAGTGAAAAAGTAACTTTTTAGTGAAAAAGTAACTTTTTAGTGAAAAGGTAATTTTTTTAGTGAAAAAGTAACTTTTTAGTGAAAAGTTGAAAAATTTACTTTTAAGTGAAAAGTTGACTTTTTAGTGAAAAATTTATTTTTAGTGAAAAAGTGAATTTTTTAGTGAAAAATTTACTCTTTAGTGCAAAAGTGACTTGTTAGTAAAAGAGATAATGTTTTAGTGAAAAATTGCCCTGTTAGTAAAAAAGTGAATTTTTTTAATAAAAAAGTGAATGATTTAGTGAAAAAGTATCTTTTTAGTAAAAAAGTTTATTTTAGTGAAAAAGTAAATTTGTAGTGAAAAATTATCCTTTTAGTAAAAAAGTATCTTTTTAGTGAAAAAGTAAATTTTTAGTGAAAAAGTGATTTTTTTATTGAAGTGGGACATTTTAAATTGATCTTACGATGTTAAAGATAATTTAAGTATATTCATTAAAATTGTCATAAGACCTAGTAAAAATGGTGAGAATCGGTTCATAATTTCACATGGCCCCTTTTCAAACTTCTTTGCGGAAAAATCTTTGTGCCCATAAACCATGTTATTGTAATGGTATTCAGATTAAATATGTTCCATACTTACTTTATTGAAATCTTAAAAATCTTAAAAAATTTGATTGGAATCGATCCATATTTGACCATAGAACCCATACAAATACTACGCCTCCCGAAAAACTTGAATGCAATAATAACTTCCTTATAAATGTTGATATTGTTATAAAAAATGGCTTCTATGCCATGACAAATTGTTGTGCTGGTAGGTCAAAAATTCACCATATATCCCATATAAACCCCCTTCCTATTCGGCACAAATAACTTTTACATAAAAATTAACCTAATGACATAATTTTGTTCTGGCGAGTCTATGATTGCCCATGAGTCCCAAATAGGATACACTCTGGAAAATTTGTGGTAAAGGGTATCAATGAAATGGAAGGGCTTGACCGACTATAATTTCTTAATTGTTTGCGGAAAAAGTGTCTCATTGTAAAAATTTTTTTTCTTGCTATTGCACTGATAGAAAAAGCGTCATAACGCTGATGTATTTTGTCAGCCTTAACATCACTGGGCCAAATTGTCATCAGGGTCAAAAATTTAAACTATGTCATCAATGGAATGACACATTGGCATCACAGAAACGACGAATCGGAGTCGGTTTTATAAAGCATGTCATCAGTGCGATGACAAACTGTCATCAAATTGAGTCATTGTTATTTACCTTAAGTCAACTTGAGAGAATATCATTATTTACTTACCCGTTACAAATGCTTGTTTCACTTTTGTTGTATTCCGTCCTTTATTAACAGAAGAACTCTCAATTATAAAACACCAGCAGCATGCCCATATTGCAACATATTGATGTCACTGTAGGCATAGCTAAGATGACGCATAAAATATGACAAAGTTTTAGGATGACGTTCGTCATTGGATTGATGTCACTTTTTGCCTCATTGATGCCATTTGTAATAACATTGATGTCACAATTCTGATGTTAGGGGCATCATCAATATGAAGATGAATTTTTCTATGAGTGTAATTAAAAATACTTTTTCAATAAAATTTAAGTGGAAATGGTGTTGCTGAGGAAAGTCCTCTTACTACTTAAGTATTAAATCGTACTAGTTAACAATAGTTTGTTTTATTGTCCAACTATTATCAGTAATATAAGCCAGTAGTTATTGGGCATTGTTGGTAAACATTTTTTTTACCAAACCCATTGTGTCTGTGTGTAGATAAATGTTCTCTTGATTAACTATTGTGGTTAAAAATGTTGCATATATCAGTTTTGTTGTTGCAGTTTTTGCTGCCGTTCTTGCCTCTATTTATGATAGATATCTGTTATTAACAAATTGTTTTTCTAGAGGTATTTTTTGATTAAAAAAATTATTCAGTATAGTAACCCAAGGGTGATTATATATAAATAATAAGGGTATTCAGTTCAGATTTTTTTTTCGTGCAAAAAAGGAAAAATTAAAAATTGCACTTATGTTTAAGTGAGCGGTCCTTATTTTAGAATTTTAAAGTGTTAAGTTGTGCATATTTGATAGGGATGTAAGTTTAAATGCTTTTTGTGAAAAATAACGACATTTTTACAAGAGTGGCAATCACATTTAGTTTGACGCTTATGAACTGCCAACGCTTAAAGAATTGCATAAGATTGGCAATCACATTTCGTTTGACGTTTATGAACTGCCAAAGCTAAAAAATTGCAATGTTGCAACATTTAAACCTGATTTTGTTACACTTCGTTAAAAGTTGTTTAATTGCAGCTTTGAGTGTACAACCTTTTGCTTGTGTTTTTTGTAATAACAAGTTGAATTTTTACCTTTTTGCAATCAACAAAAATCTGAACTGAATACCCTTGATATTCTTTAAAATATTTTGTACATTGTGCTCATACGAGTAAATAACTTTACTGTATTAGACAGACTTTTTAAATTCTATGCAATAAAAAAATTATTATACAAAATATATGACTGTTTAAGGCATAATAATCTTAAGAATTTTACCGATACGACAGTTATGGATGACTGACTAGCCCAGGGTTCTTAAATCATATAGATTTAGAAACTTTTAATTTAAAGTAAAGAAGTTATTTTAAATAGAGATAGTATAAGTTAAAAGAGTTTATTCTCTAGCGGCCAATTTTAGCACGTTGAGTTAAAACTAACTATAACTTTAACTGGCAGTTAACAATATATTTTTGACATAAAGACTGAACTTTGTGAAATTGGCAGTAATGAAAAAGAAGTGTTTTTTGGTTAACTATAGATTTATAAGCGATAGGAAAAATTGTACTTTACGAGTTTTCTTTAAACTCTTTAATATAAACTTTATTATAATAGATGTAAAGCCTAAAATTGATTTTTGAAAGATCGAAAGAAAAAGTCTAAAATAATTATAAATTATAAAGCACGATAAAAGCGGAAACAATCAATATATAACACTGTGCAACAGTTTTGAAGTCATCGAGTGGAAACTATTTTTCGTGTGAAATTTATCGAAGTACTTATTGAAACCAGCCAAACCCTATTTAAGTTTTCCCAGTTAAGCTGCCGTCCGGATATTATTATCTCATGAACATTTTGCTCAAACTTTATTTCTCCGAAGAACATGTCATATTTCTCACGTCTATCGGGCATGTTCTACAAATCGAAAAAAAGTGAAATTGAAATCGAACGAGATATTAATTTCAATTATCAAAAATCTTTAAGTCCTCGAAAGGCAGTCCAGTCCAGTCCATTTATAAATCTGCAGGGTGTGACCAGAAAGAACATTTTAGCACCACCAAACAACGTTGCTAATGAGCAGCTATTTACTGCTGCTGGACAACTTTATTCAGACTGAAAAAATAATCTACATATTCAGCAAAAATGGAGAAAAATTATTAAATTTTGAATACTAATATCGCTCTTGATAAACAGGAGCGTATTAACTCAAATTTTCATATCTACCCGCTGCACATTGGATTCAAATGGCATCAAAGTTGCGTTTAATTGAAATTTAGAAATAAAGTTTTTATAAAGCTTTTTGTAATAGTTCTATTTCTTAAATTTTTAATAATGACTTTATACACTAGCAGACTATAATCTTGTATCTTCTTGTTACATTTTACCTTAGCTATCCTTTGGATAGCAATGAAGTATATTGTATGTACAGAAAATGCATTACATGCTGCTAGTGTCTAATAATTGTAAATTTTTAATTTAGTTTTAAGTACCTTTTTCAAACTTCTTGGTTAAATTTTTTGTAAAAGTGGACTTTTTAGTGAACATGGTCGGTACCTTCTTTATAAAATAATTTTTTTTTTTTTTTAATAAACTGACTTTCTTATGGAAAAGGTGACTTTTTAGTGCAAAACCTGACTTTTTTTTTAAATGTATATATTTAGTGAAGTCTTTTAATTGCATAATTACGTAACACTTGTATATGGGAGCAATGATAATGTTAACCGCTACGCACTCACGGAAAAGTTTTTGAACAGATCGAATGTTATTCTGATCCTAAAAAATTTTTGTTTTAGATTTATTATTTTTTTATATATACCCAATAGGGAGTTCGATTAATCGACTTTTTTCAATAACCGGTTTTCGAATATTACGAATAGTTGCAATTTTAAAAAACCCGGTTTTCGGTTAAGCAATTTTTAAATAACCGGTTAACCGGTTTTAATTCGAATACTTTTAAACACAAATATCAAATAAATTTTTAAAATAGATCAGACCTAACCAATATTTTACGATAAAATCCAAGAAAAGTGGGACCAGTAAATTGGTCAAACTTTAGCTAAATTTTCAAAAAATTTTTATTGATTTACTAAACTTTATTTGTAAGAAGATATTTGTATAATGAAAATTAGAAACTGTTGAATGATACTTGATCTAGACAACCGTTTTGCAAATGCAAATAAATTATAGAAATTTTTTAAAATTATTATTTGAAATATTCTCTAAATTTTATTTTTGATGAGTTTTAATTTTTTGGTGGTTAAGCTGTTTATCTATATAAATCAACCATATTTTTTAAAAGTTGCAAACAAAACCTCTTAGCCAGGATTATCTATTTCAAATTATTTTTTTTCAGCAATAAAGAAACGAATAGTGAACTGAACATTCTTTTTGTGCAAAATATTTTTCAATTCGTCGAGTACAATTTAAAACATTCCATGACATTATTTGATTTCTTCAATTTTGTTTTTAGTTCTTGATGGTTTAATAAATAAAACTGGTAGAAATTTTTTAATGTTGTAGTTGTCAGCATGAAGACATGCTAGAACTACTTAAGAGTTTTTAGTGCCTTAACGGGCATTTGGTCCTCGGCAACACAATGGGCTAATATTTCACCCAATAAATCATTTTTTGCATCGTATTTTAGTAAAGTGCTATTTGTCGTCTCCTTAGAACTACTTCGAACGGAGTTAATTTTCATTTGGATCACATTAATGTCAAGCATGTGGACTAATTAAAGGTGATTAATAAGTCGTGACATGGAAGAACCTTTTTAAATTATAATTTTAGGGCACTTAAAGTACCTAACTTTGTCTTTTTAATCGCGTTCGAAAAATATCTAGAGGGAACCTTTATATAAAAATATATTTAATATTTGGAGTGCTCTTGCACAAATTACTATTTACTTTTTAACTGCACACGTTTTTGTAGTATTTTGAATAGTTTTTGGTTTTTTTTCTACAAGAACACACTTTTATAAGCGATTTGTATTTACAGTGTTCATAATGTTTTTTGACCTTTATTGCATTTCGTTATGACATTCTTCATAAAAAGTTAAGGTTTGGCAAATATTCAATTAGAAAATACTTAAATTACGGGTACATCAACAATAAGAGTAAGGAAAATTTATATAAATTACACATTACTAAAACAACCGGTTTATTATACCAAAGAAACCGGTTTATTCGATATTCGAAAAATAGGCATTTTAAAATAACCGACTTGGGCAAAGCTAAAATAACCGGTTAAAACCGGTTGAATAATAACCGTTCGATCTCCCTTATACCCAATTCTAAACTCTACCACAAAATATCTAAAAATATCCAATATTTTCTCCTTACAAGGTTAAGGTTTTTCTTATTTATTAGACACACTTAAAGTTTCTCATTTTTTTTTTTTTATTTTTTTATTTCCATTAAATCTTTTTTGTAAACCAAATATGGCTGAAATCTTGAAAACCCCAATGTAAACATTATTTTGTATTAAACTACCAAACATCGAAATAAAATAAGAAAGAAAGAAACTTTTAACCAAAAACAGTCAAAACCAATTTTACCGTTAATGGGTCATAAACATGACCAATTGACATTAACTACCGCTACAATAACAATCTTCATGAAATTGCAACACAAAAATCATAACTAACGTACACATCGGTTTCGGTTGCGAGTACAAACACGCCTAAATGCAATGGCTTCCTAATTTGACGATCAATTTCTTTAGGCCAACAATAAAAAAATTGGAAAAACAAAAGATTTGTTAGATGTAGTTGCAACTTAAGAGTAGACATTTATATGTTTGATAAAAAGTATTTTTGTGCGAATGTAAGTGTACAATGATCTTCAGGTGCTGCACCTAACACGATCAATGTCATACCCAAAAACTACAAAAAAAATAAACAATAACGACAACAAGAACAACAACAGCAGCATCATGTTATAAGCCGAGTAACAACATGCATGTTTACATTCAAATGTAGCACAAACATATCAACACTATTGCTTTTCTGGCAACATGATCATTATCATCATCATCATCATCATCATCACCTTCACCACAATACAATAAACAACCAACCAACCCAATGTCGAACGATCCCAATACAATCAAAGCCATTATCATTTAAACCACAAATAGAAAAAGATAAGCAGGCAGACAAAGAGACAGACGTACAAACTCCAACATTCCACAAATATGTTGTACATATTTATTTTTCTACAACCTCATCAATTTCAATTTATATCAATTCAACTCTTTTTAAAGTTGAACCAATCAATAGTTTGTATTTGAAAATCGAAAAGAAAACAAAAAACAAACTGCTTCCAATAACTGATCGATCAATTCTATATGTTTTTGGGATTCTATACAAGGTATGGCTCATTTCTCTATAGAAAGAAATAAAATTAAGAAAAAGACAAGAAAATAATCATATTGCCACATGCAACAAAAAATGTGCCACACGATAAGTAACATATTTTGTGATGACTGCTACTTCTTCGAGAACTACTAATACTTTGGCCTTTGCTAAATCGTAAGATAAAACAGAGTCTTTAAGGTCTTAATTCCTGAAAAAACAGCTTATGCCGATTTTTCGATTTACTTACTTTTTTTACTTAATCCGGACCTCTTTCTACCTTGCAGTGTAGAGGTTTTTGCAAAGACTTCTCCACTGCGATGTATCTTGTGCCGCTGTTTTGGAAGTTCTAGGCTCGATTCTTTGTTCTGTCAGAATATTTTTCTTCTTCCTCTGTTTCTCGGACCACTCGGTCTTGCTATTGACAATCGTTTCGGCACGCGGTTCTCTGGCATTCTAGCCACATGTCCAAACCACCTTAGCTTATTGCGTTCGATTTTGTTGTTCAGCGGTTCTGTATTAAAGCTGGCTCGTATAATGTCGTTTCGTATTCTGACTTGTCTTGTTTTACCGGCTACACGACTTAAGTATTTCATATTAGATGCCTGAATTTTGCTCTGATTTTTTGTTGTTAGCGCCATACGTTAGGGTTGGTGCATACGTGGAGTTGTATACAGCCAGTTTTGTACCCGTTGAAACTTCTATCTTACCAATGAAATTTTTGCTTAAGGCGAAAAATAAATTGGCAGTTGTGGCTA
This sequence comes from Pollenia amentaria, assembly GCA_943735925.1. Lineage (NCBI taxonomy): Eukaryota > Metazoa > Arthropoda > Insecta > Diptera > Polleniidae > Pollenia > Pollenia amentaria. The sequence continues at coordinate 199,428,891 of OX031007.1, read as the reverse complement.
TCCTACGATTTAAATCTTTGTCCGCTTTTTCATCTTCGCTAATTGTGACTCCCAAGTAGCGGATGTGTTCATCTTGCTTTAATGCTTCGGATTCCATGTAAATTTGATGATGATTCCTTTCGCGGCCTATTACATGGTCTCTGTTTTTCTCGTTCACAAAAATATCAAGGTTTTGTTGGAGAGATTCTCCGGATTTTGCAACAATTGTTACGACATCTGCATATGCCAACATTGAAACTTTCACTGGTTGCATGTTCCAATTTCATACGCCATCCATCAGTATAATCAATAGATATGGACTTAGTATATCGCCTTGTCGCACACCTTGTGTTGTCACGAATTTTTCGAATGTGGTGTTCCCGGTTCTTACATAATTTTGGCATATTTCGTTAAACCTTTTTCGATTTAGGACAAGCTCAAATAGTTTTTGCTTGTGAAGAGTGTCCAATGGCAGGCGGAATAGGTAAACCTTTCTACACCGTGTGACTGCATAATTGAAAGTCATGCCTGTTCTCCTAAGTAAAAAAAGTCATAATAAAAATCCAGTATTATTAGTTCGAAAATAGGCAGAGTTCCAAAACATCATAATACTTTGCAGTCATAGTCAAAAATGTATCATACAATTTTGGAACTCAGTCATTTTCCCTTCATAAACCAAACCTTGAATTCTTTTATTGCAAATAAATAAATAAACACACACTTATTTACTTAAATAAAACTTATTGGAAAACCAAAAAGTTCAAAATGTTGTCCAGTTCTAACTGGTTGTGAACTTAACTACAAAAAGAAGACTTAAGTAAATCTTCCCTTAATCTAAATTCACCCATTGTTTCGGAAAACTGTTCTTGCCCGGTCCATTTTTTTATATGTAGTTTAGAACATTTTCAACTTGAATTGGTTTAGGCGCAACGCCAAAGAATAACATTGAAAGCACAAACAATGTCATAAATATTTTGTTATTTTGTTGTTGCTTTCTACAGAAAATTGAACATTAAAATAATTTTATTTTATATGTTTAATTTTTCTTTTTCTGTGACTTTCTATAAGTCGACGGACGACGTAGATGCGCTATAACGTTTGTGTCAGCTATTGTGTGCCTTTGGATGAATTGTATCCGTTTTATTTTGACAACGTATCTACCTCATACGCTTTTACGCTCATACGGTGCAATTGTGTTTCTACGGTTATTTATAAAAAATATTTTACTGCCAGTTCATCGATTTCGAATGTTAACGTTCGCATACAAAATAACATTTAAAACAAAAACAAAATTTCAATTTTGTTGCTGTTTTAAATGTAATTTTCTATGCGAACGTTTATTTTTTATGCGAAATCGTTGAACAGGCAGTGAGTTTTGTTAAAGGTTTATAAAACATATTTCCAGTGAAAAGTTGTTAAATAAATTTATCAAAAAACTGAAATATTTTTTATGAATAAGGCCTTAAATATTTGTAATACATCATTAAACATCACTGGGTTTGATAAAAAAAAAAAAAAGAAAAAATAATGGCCTGGCAACGATGTGATGCAAGATAATAAAAGTTTTTGCTGCTACATTAAGTGATGCGTTGGCTGTGTACGCAGAGTCTTCGCCGTATAATCTGTCTGTCGGTATGTCTGACTGTATACTCGTATATTTATTTGATAAAATAAATAAAATACTATAAAAAAAACGTTCAGTGCAAACTGTGTTGTTATGCTTATAATTGCATCTGTAAACAAATAAAATTAAAAACTAAATTGCCGCCTTAACTTTATGTTCAAACAAGATGTTTTTTTTTTTTTTTTGCTGCCAGTTCTTGCAACTATCAACCGACGACCGGCTGCAGCTACTGAGGCATTTTGTGCCGACTCGCTATTTAATAGGGAGCAGCAGCTGTTTCTTATTTATTATTTACGTTAAGTTTAAAGGCAGATTCAAAATCAAAATAATAAATAAACAAAACTAAAGGAAAATAAAGCACTTAACTGTATCAAGGCTACCAATCGATATTTGAGGGAAAAGAGGTTGTTTCAAATACAATTCAAGTTGAAAATGGCTTGTTTTCCTCTGAAATTATTGCCACCTCGTAAAAGATTTTTTGTACGGAGGCGTGTTGTTTTGCTCTTCTAAAGTTAAGGGTATATAGTACAGGGCCTTATTTAAATTGGACAAAAAATACATAAACCGAAAGCAAATTCATTGTTCCCAGCAAAAACTTGACTTACAATGCTACTTTTAATGGCTTCCAGAATTCATTACTTTGCAGCTTTATTCGCCACTTTTTGCATTATTAGTTATTTATAAAATAATAACTTTATTATTACATCTTAAAAAGTCATAATTATACATTACAAAAAATATTTTGGTATAATGACATAAATAAGTTATTATTATATGATTTCAAATAATTTTTTAAATCAATTTTCAATATATTATATTAATTTTTGTTAGATATCCGGTAATATTATAAAATTTTAAGAATAATTTCGATGTGAAATACATGGAAAAGCCATCAATCAATTGTATGTAAATATATACATAAATATGTTCCAAAATTTTCAACACAATATATTTTTGTCATTAGAATACTTTTAGTGATAACATTCTAATGTTAACGATGTTTTTTTGAAGAACATAACCAGGGCTGTCACAGAAATTGTTCGGAATGGCTTTAAATCCGTATTTTCATTTCGATCGATTTTCGTAATTCCGGCAAATTTTAATTTTGTTATTTTAAGATACATGTGGCGATATTGTGCAAACCAAAACAAACTCTTTTTTCGATCAAAAAATTAAAAGTGATTTCATTATGAGAAAATTTATCGGTTTTCGTTTTCTGAAGAAGCTTTCTCGGAATTAAAAAAACTTTCGATCGCAATTGATTTCTGTAACAGGCCCGTATAATTTACATATTTTATTACAGTGTTAGAGCTATAAATGATTTTGTGCAGCATTATTTTCTTACATTTCGAAAAATTTATTATTATGTACACTTTTTCAACAACAATTACATAAGATTTCAGAGCAATTTTAATTTGTTAACCTTTTTAAAAGTTAATTTGAAAGTACTTATTTCTTGTCTCTTTTGGTAACTACACATTTTTAAACAACTTTTAAGTATAAAATAAAGGTATTATTTTTTAGGTTGTAATTGGCCAAATTATAAAGGATTTCTTTTGGGACATCGCGAACAAAAATAAGTACTTTTTCTAGTAGAAAAGTAAGTACTCCCTTCCTCAAGTTCTCATTATTTTTCTGCTTATTTTGTAAGCAAAGTTTTTGCTGGGTTCTTCCCTTTCGATGTAAAACCTTAAATTTTAAGGCCTTGTAAATTTTACGTTAACGCCAAATAAAAAATGGAGCTTCGAACGCAGGTTTGTAAGGGAGAAACGTAAAAGTTTCGCTAACCATATCGCTTACGGAAGACATGAATTTTATATGGCGAGTTTCCACTTTGAATACATTTTTGACACAGAAAGCGCTTTATATAACGCATAGAAAAATTAATGAACGTAACGATCAGCTTTGCACACTGAATGGTTTGTTACCGTTATTCCTTAAAATGCTCCCTTACAAACCTGCTTCGTGGTAGGGAATGTCGTGGCTCTTCAAATTTTATATATATTTTTTTCAATTTATTACGCATTCGTTCACTTACCATACTGCATCTCCGTAAGTCTTACTGCGTAGCGCATAAATGTGTGCTTACTTTTTAAAATGTACCATTAGTGCTTCGCAAGACAAGAAAATTTTTTATTGGGCGTATACGTTGGGTATCAGCTGTTTCGTTTTCCTTATGTATAAGGTACTCTTACTTAACGTGATGTTGGGTCGCGGATGAGCCTGATAACATTTAAATTTTTCTCCGTTTTGACGTGTCAGGCGTTATTGAAATTATCGTTTGTTTATGTTTTATTATTAATTTTATGCAACACGCATAAATATCAAAAGCTAAAATTTATTAATTATATAAATTTTGACAAATGTTCTGTTTTCTTTTTAACACATTTCAAAACGTTCAAGTATTTTTAGTAACTCAAAAGCCCCAATTAGCCGACTGTAACAGTAATGTAACCGAACCGTAAAAAAGTAAGAAATATTTATTTTTTTTACAGATTTACTTCTTACTATAATCTTTCAAATTGTGTATGTAAAGCAATGAAATGACGAAATGAAACAGCTGATTTGCATCGTTACTGTTACTGTCAGCTACCTGGGACTTAAACGTTATATAATTTTTTGAAAATTAATTAAATTAATAAAAAAAATCTAACTAACAGAAATGTATGTTAGAATTTCTATTAGATAATGGTAACTGATCACATATTAAGTTTCTATTTTACAGCTTTTACTGTCTTTTGATTTTGTTAAGACAAAAAAAATTGGTTTCTTACTAAAAGAACTAAAAACTTTATTTTTTCGCTCGATTATTACTAATAAATTTTCCCTGTGAATTTCATAATTATTTGTAAAAAATATAGTTGAATAAGTTTTAAATAGTTTCTTAATAGAAAATCTATTTAAAAACGTAAGATCTTTTAAATATATATATAGGTACATATATATTTATTAAAATCTTGCCTAGTCATCTTCACAAAGGCTGCCTTCATTTCCAGCCACAAAATCAAAGTTGAGGCAAAAAGAATGAATTGTACTCACAATATAAAAAAAACAGTACAGCACAATCCCCCATGTGTTCCAACTAGGGCTTCAAATCGGGAAATCCCGATCCCGGTATTTTCGGGATTAGGCGTATTCTGATTCCCGGGATTTCTGATTTTTAATCCCGGGATTTTCGGGATCCTTATTTTTTTATATTTCTTAATAGTTCTAAATTTTTTCCAATAATTTGTAAAATTATTTTTTTGTACGCGTATTTAAATTTAAATTTTAAATATTTACAAACAATTCTATTAACGAGTGTTGAGTGCGAAAGATGTTTTTCAACTGCATCATATCTTAACAAAAAAATTCGTTCGTGTTTAGCAGTTTACAACATTGGATGCTTTAATATTCTTAAGAAACTACTTGAACTTAGTATAAAGTACACGCCTTTTAAAAGTTTGAAATACATAATTTCCAATTGTGTTTTAAAAGTTTCCAAATGTTTTTAAAAATGGTTCAAATATATTTTAAAAATTTTCAAATGTATTTTAAAATCGTTCAAATGTATTTAAAAATTATCCAAATGTATCTAAAAATTTTCCCAATTGAATTTTACAGTTTTCCAATTTTTTTTCTGTTAAGATTGCCTAATTGTATTTTTAAAATTCTTTGGACAAATTTAAAATACATTTTGAAAATTTTGAACTACATTTGTAAAATTTTGAAACACATTTATATAATTTTGAAATACATATGTAAAATTTAAAATAGTATTTGATAATTTATTTTTATTTTGATAATTTTAATATACATATATTTGATAAATTTCAAAATTCATTTAGAAAACTTAAAAATATATTTTGGAAATTTTTAAATGCATTTGAAAAATTTGAAAATACATTTGGAAATTTTAAATTACATTTGGAAATTGTGTAATTTTTTATATCAATAATCAAATATGAATAAAAATAAGATTTTTATGTTTTTTGTTACGTTTTTTAATACATGATCTTTATGTATTGTGATCAATTGATAACTTAAGTTTGTTTTTATTATATACATATATATATTTTTTTTTTTTTTTTTTTTTTCAAATAAATAATATACAAAGTTCATGAAATATGTATTAAAAGGTTTTTCAAAGATTTTAAAAAGTTGTATAAATAAATGATATCCCGAAAATCCCGGCATTCAGGAAAACCAATCCCGATTGGAAACCCTAGTTCTAACCAATATGGCAAATGCAATTTGTCACGCATGAATGACTACGAAAACACTCCTTGGGTTAGGTTGAGGTTGCCTGACTTCTTGCCAGCCAGGCTGCCAACAACAACAGCAGCAACTCAAAGCAACAATATTAATATTTCGCTCGCTCTTCTTTTTTTTTTTTTTTTTTCTTCTCTGATACTGCTCTACAAACCATAATGGCCTAACGGGCTCATGACACACACACACACATTCAACGTCTCCATCACAGCAAAAAAAAAATAACATTTTGCCATCGTTGTCCTCATCGTCATCCATTTCCAAACCTCAACCTCCTCGTTGTTCTAGCTTGTTTTTGGTGTCTGTAAAAAGAAAAAATAGAAGCAGCAGCGGAAAAACGTCATAAACTGACTGTTTGTTAGTCATTGCCGGCAATGAGAGACTGTGAAGTGTATAAAATGTAAAAATAAAAAAAAATTACTTTAAAATTTTACTTGCCTGGGTTTTGAGTTAAAAAATTTTAAATAAAACGAAAATAAAATGTTTAAGACACCTTCATTTCTTATACGAAATACGGTAATTGAAAGCAATGAATTTGAAATTTCGGAATAAAAAGACGTTAAAATTTAAGCAAAATATTCAATAAGATCAAATATCCTCCTTTTGCGCTTTATTTCTTAAGGGTAATTTTTTTGTTACGAGTGTGACATATTGTGATTGAAATGTGAAAAAATTTTTTTAATACCGATACCGATATGTCGGCGATACTTCAGATTTTCCGATATATCGGTATCGGCGATATATTGCTGTCGATACGACGATAATTTGCATATAAATTTTTGGAGTATTTTTGAACAAATAATTAAATTTTCTATGTTTATTTTTTGCAAAGCAGAGCATAAAATTAAAACAGAATAATGAAATTGTTTCATATAATAAAAAAAATTAATCAACAAAGATGGAAAATAGCTCGGAGTCTCAAAATTTAGCGGCTGACTTAGCATTAGCTCTAACTGGAAGATTTAAGGCTTTAGAAAACAATGAAACCTTTTGATTAATTCATTTATTAATGATGTTCTAATAATCCCAATTTTTTAATGAAAACACTGAAATTTATTGTTGTGGGAAAGCTAGTTTCTATGCGCATTTCGCTGGTTGCTTAGGCCAGCTCATCAGGAAACTTTTTCCAAATACTTTAGAAAAGCTTAAAATATTATACAAGTAAGACCATAAAGTGAATAAGAATTTTAAACACTCAGGTCTTACATGTAACAATATCAAAGCTTCAACAAAGACACAACAATAAACCGTAAATTTTTCTTTCTTACATTTCCATACAATTGGCTGGTTTTTTTCCAACACGAATTGTAGTTGTAAGAGGATAGAAAGAAAAAAACAAAATTAAAAAAACTCAGTTGCTTAAATAAAGCAGCTTGCCATTTCAGTTTTTTATTTGCCGGGCATATGCAAATTTATATAGAAATACTTTCTGTTTTAAGAAATTGTATAATATTTTTAAAAAATGAAATTATTTTATAAAATTTATAATGTATAGTCATAGTGAATTTCTAGACTAATTAGGCCTTATAGGCTTGTAATCAATTTGAATTTTTAATAAATAAAAAAAAAAAAAAAAATTTATTATCAAAAATTATTAACCTTTTGGTTATGTGCAATACTTGACTCTCGATACATGCGCGAATATTTCAAAGACAATTGACTTCAATCGTACCCGAAATACATCTTTAGCTATTTAACATGTCTCTGTATTCCGAAAGTGTTGAAAACCCTGTCACACCTACAGGCGGTACAAGCTCTGATAAGTTTACAAGAACTGGTCTTGGGACCGTTTGTGAAAAAACTATAAGAGTATCAGAGAAGGATGAGCCTCTTTCCATTCTATGCTGTAATTCTGCTTAAGAAGAAGTCGGGAGATACCTTAGATCTCCTAGTATTTCTAGAGACGCAAACCAGCAATGAAATGTTATACACAAACTTGAAGCAAATGGCGCAGGAATTCGTAAGTTTTCAAATGATTTCTGTCGCATTTAAGAGACTATTTTCGGCGATGCGAAATATGGCCCCAAAAATAAAATGAAAATTTACCCTAAATTTGGTGCTGTTTTCCATAATGCAATATAACCCCATTTTTTAATGAAGAATTACCCCCAAAAAATTAAAAATAATATGAAATATGACCTTTAAATTGGGTTAATTCTTCATTATGAAAAATCACCTCAAACGATCTGTGTAATGCAAACGACAAAATATGGAAACTGTTTTTGGTATAAGATCTGGTGTCTAAATGCCCCCTTAGGTAACTGTATTTCGTTTGATGTTTATCAAGTAAAAACCATCAAACTACCGCATATCCGGATGGCAGTAAATTGTAATATGGGGTGGGCAGCCTGTCCCGGACATAAACAACTGGTCCTGAAGACGAGGCAATCTTGTCGAAAACTGCGGTTAAGTTTTAATATTATCAATCAACCATCGGTCTTTGTTCAATGTTTTTTTTTGGTTTCTATCGCTTCGGTATATCAACAGCTTTCGTTTTTTAGGCACGAATTAAATTGTGTATGTGTGAGTAGATGGACGCGAACCCCCCATTTCCGGCGAGCTTCAGCCCAAAGCGAAGCGAATTTGAGGTTTGGATTTGATTCAAAACGGTTCTCAAAACGAAATAACACTCAATCTCCCACGCACATCACACAAAAAGTGGTGTTGGTAAATTTTCAGTTGGACTATTCTGAAGCTATTCAAAATGCGGGGCTATTACATCGAAAATCCATAATCAATATATGTAAAAATTAGATTTTCATCGATATTTGGTTCAACATTTATTAAAAACTTGTAGGGATCAGTCTCGCTCTGAATTTACAGCTCGTCGATATGTTCGTTCGCTATGATGGTGTTGCTCAGCATTTGAAGGATGTAAAAGTCAAAGCAGAGCAGATTGTAAAAAATGCAACGTTGGCTTATGCATCAAATGCTTCATCCCATAGCATGCTGAAAGAGTTCGACAGTAGATAATCTCTTTTCTTCTTTTATATATAGAACCCCAGATGAATATTTATACATTATTGATTTTTGTTCATAACTAAAGTATAATTATATGGAATAAAAATTAAAAAAAAAAACTAAGAATAATTGAAAAAAAATAGTTTTCATATTGAATATAATGAGCCCACTAATGTGGACAAGAGTGCCATAAGGCACTCGCCTCTGGGGCGGATCACCCCTAAATCATTGTAAAAGTCTTGCGAATAAACTCCTGACAACAATTCTCTTTATATATGTATATATAATTTTTTTTTTCGTCATTTTACTTTTTGAAGCAGTAAAAATGTTCCAATCTACTTATATTTAGTACATGCTGCGGTGACATACAATTTATTTGTTGCCAAAGAGTATTTCTTGTCAGCCTTGACTTTTTAGCGCGAAAAAAAATTAATATTGTACATGATTTCAGAACAACAAACAAATGCACTTGAATTACATACATTCTTTTTTATGTACATATGTATTTATATTTATTTACTTTTACATAAAAATTAACTTGCAATAAAAACATTTGCCAACTCCAAAAAAAAGTTCTGTTGTGTAGGGGTTTCAAATTGATAGCCAAAGTCCCTTAAATATACTTAATTGTGAACGACCTTAAAATAGGATAGAAAAAAATTTCATTTTAATTATCAAAAAGTTTGCAAAATTGTGGCAATTTCGAAAAATGTAAAAAATTTTCAATTTCGTAAAATTTTGTAAAACAAAAAAACAATGGGAACCCCTGCTTTAGGAAATTTTGTAGTTGCAATGCTGTGTAGCTGTTCAAGACATCATATATCCTATTTTCCTATATTTTCATTTTTCAGATTGCAGGGATTTTTGAAATTGCTTTTAGTCAAGGGAAGTATGTGTTTGCTTAACCTCTTAAACACTTTACTAAAAACTTGTTATAAGAAGATTTAAATTCAAAAGAGTATAATTTCAGTATTTTGGCGAGCGAAATTAATTGATTTGATATTAACTAATTTAAATTGTGATTACAAAATTTAATGCCGGTTTCATACTATGTGACACACACCGGGAAATAAGGCCAATCTAGGACGCTTTCGGTCAAAATAACTTTTTTGTATAAAATGTTATATCATCTATTTTATATGGATTTTCTTTATATGGGGTAATTCAAGTAGAGATACTTTTCTCAATAGCCTTTTTTTGACAGATCACGTGTGAGTCGTGTCATTTTGTCATGTTATTTTTGTTAAGTATTGTTTGGTATTTTATAATGGAAAGACTTACACCTGAACAACGTTTACAAATCGTTCAAATTTATTTCGAAAATTCACGTTCTGTGAGGAATGTGTTTCGTGCACTTCGCTCAACTTATGGTCAACATAATCGGCCTACTGAGCGTACTATTAGCAACACCATCACCCACTTTGAGACCCAGCATTCATTATTAGATAATATTCGACCGAATAGACCACGTCCAGCACGCTGTGAAGAAAATATAGTGGCCGTAGCTGAGAGTGCACACGAAGATCGTGGAGTGTCGATTCGGCGCCATTCGCAGCATTTCGGAATGTTATCGTGCCATGATAACCGACTATTTGATGCCTGAAATTAAAGCTCGTGATCTCGGCGTCTTGGTTTCAGCAAGACGGCGCCACTTCCCACACATCGCATCAATCAATGGATTTATTGAGAGAACACTTCGTTGAGCACATAATTTCACGTTTCGGGCCGGTCGATTGGCCACTAAGATCGTGTGATATCACACCGTTAGAGTTTTTCCTGTGGGGATATGTAAAGTCTAAAGTTTGTGCGGACAAACCCGCTTCGATTCATGCCTTGGAAAAAAACATCACGCGTGTCATTCGCCAGTTACCAGTCGAAATGCTCGAACGAGTCATCGAAAATTGGACTCAACAGATGGACCATCTGCGACGTAGCAACGCCCAACATTTGATAGACATAATCTTCAAAAAATAAATGCCATAGAATGTTCTTTCAAATGATAATAAAAATTTCCCATTAAATTTTAATTTTCTGTTGTTTTTTTTTTTTTTAAAGTAGGGAACCTTGAAATGGATCACCCTATATATAGCAAATATAAGTTAAGGCTTCGAAGCGTAAATACAAAATAAAAACATGGTTTGAAAATGTTTCTAAATATTTGTAGCGATACAAAAAAAGTATACCAAAGTAATTCTGAAATTCTTGTGGAACCTTAATTTATAAATATTATAGACTTAAATTCACCCATATTCTATTTAGCGTCGGCAATAACAACGGTAATTGTTAGGCAACAGTTATTCTAATCATAAGCAATATCAATTATATATTAATTTGGTATTTTGTACGAGTGTTACAACGTGGTTGATTGTTTATCGATAATGTTCATAAAATACACACATCGCTAATAAAAGTGTCAGCTGATTTATTTGTTTTTGATAAAAAAAAAAAGAAAAAGTTCTCTGGTGCTTGCGCATTAAAAGTTAAAAAATATTTGTTTGTGAAAGAGTTTAAATAAAAATGGTTTTTATTTCTGATTTATTGAGGAAAAAGACTGCTTAGACAGAAATCTTGTATTTTGAATTTGCCCGATGAAAAAAAAGTAAAAGCAACTTTTGGGTCGGAAGGTCTATCTACACATCTGCTCTAAATTTGACTACTGGTTTGTACTTCTTTATGATTTTGTTGTAATTTACTTCCAAAACAACTTGTTTTTCAATTAAAACCATCATTAAGTAGTCATCTTCAATACCTTGATTGTCAATATTAATTTGAAATGCATATTATTTGGTACAGCATGCCTTTCAGCCTACATAAACTCTTAATTCATGGTGCTCAAATAATAAATTTAATGCCTTTGCGCTTTGGAATGTTTTCAGAGCAAGCAATGAAGTAAAGAAACAAAGACTTCTGAAATTATAGGGAGTTTCACGATAAAAAAAAAGTCTGGCGATTTAACTAACCTTGATGGATCTTTTAATTAAGTTAATCTATTCTTAAAACCCCATTGTAGCATTGATATCGTCAAAGTCATCATATAAACACATTGATCGTCTTCATCAAGCCATACAAGATTTATTGTTAATATTTAGTGCACAAGAAAAGATTCAGAATCCGAATAGTTTTGTTGTAAACAAAATTTAAATATCATTATTAATCTTGTTTAAATTAAATAAATTTTAAATTAAAAGGGCTAGTTTGAGTTTTATTTAAAACTTATATTGGAATAATACTGCATGTAGGGTGCTTTTGCCATCTCTTACATATTTGAGGAAAATATTTAAAGAAATAAAACTGATACAGTTGTAAAGTAAAGAACGAGCTTATAGAGTACACCATTCTCTAAAATTCATCCATTTGTTTTTTGTTTAGCAGACTCTTAGTTTACAAGATATGAGTTTTTCCGCCGACTACAGGGTTTAATCGAAAATTTTACCCTTACATATATAACAACATATAGCGCCCACTGTTTTTAAAAAAAGTTGCATAATTTTTTACACAAACTTGCTTATAATTTATCCATAAATTTTTTGTGAATCAGTTAGAAGTTATTATTTTTCAGCCGCTAAATTGGCCTTATTTTCCAGTGCGCGACATATCGCACAAAAATATTTTAAGAAGCAAAAGATTGAGGACGAATAGTGTAATATGTTTCGTAAAAATTTTAAAGTGAAAAGTAAAATTTTTAGTTAAACTGAAACTTGTCGCTAGCAACAAAAAACGTACCGTCTAAACGTATACGAGTTTTCGAAGAGCCACTAAAAGAAAATGCAGGCATCAATCGCAGTAATCGAAAGTCGTTAATACCATTTATTTTTCGGATTACCAAGAAGAATAAGTAATCCTTTTTCGGATTTGCGAACCAATCGAAATTCACGCGGTCAACGCTAAAGAACTTGGTTATTATAACCTAAACACCTCACAACCTTTTTTTTCAAATAGGGAGCCGCAATATCCATTTTAATCTAAATAACGGACAAAAATATTTAAGTAACAAACATTTTATTTTAAAAACATAAATTAAAAATTTGCAATAACAACTCAAAAATTAAAAAAACCTTATCAGTATTTTTTTTTATTTTTTATAAATATTTCATTAATTATTAATTTTCCAACTTCATTTTATGAAAATATCACCAAATTACTCACATACTTCATCACAGATTGTCATGTGGTTTTGCGCAAATGTCACATATTTTATTATGATCATTAAATTCCACTAAAATTTGTTCCTCTCCAGTTAATGAAGTCATAAACATTCCTTAACAAACGAAGCAGTCATCAGTTTTAACAATTATATAGATTTAAAATAAATTTATTAAATAGAACTGAGTTTTTGGAATTAGGAAATGCAAAATGCTACTGGTTTTTAAAAAAACATGTTCTATGTCTGGTCATACGGTAGCCAGTCAAAGATGGAACAGGCCTTGTAACTGGAAACAATTATGCAAAGCAAGCGTAAAATAGACAGACAGACTTGGTAGCAGTTGTAGTTGTTGTATGTATAATTAAGTCTAGTAGCATTTAAATACTGCTAAAGTAACAGGCCATAAAGACGTAGTAACGGCAGCAAACAGCATCTTCATCGGGAATATTTATGTGGAATAACTTAAAAAAAACCACGCAATCGATGCAACCGTTTATGCCAATGGCAATGAATGGATGTGTATACAGTCTGCAGCCATTAGTGATGCCGAAAACGATTCATAATTTTTAAATTGACGTTGCAGTTATGGCGCCAAAAAAAAAAGCAGTAGTAGAACAAAACCAGATGAATAAAAGAGTTTATTGTTTCGAAAAAATCAATTTAATTAAAATCTATAAAAAAAAAATTGCTGTACATAATTATAAATATTTGTCTTTCTTTTTCTTTCTAGGCCGAAATGCACTTGGACCATTCGATATTAGTGCCGTCTATCGGTCTAGGAGCACCACCACCTCATCAGCCCCTTCTACCTAGCGTTGTCAAGCATCGTAACGAACAGCTAGACATTCCAACATCGAAAAAATCCAAAGGACTTGACGAGGCATCAGCCTATCAGTTGGAATACCAGCATTATCAGTCGTTAATGTACGCCCACTGTGCCCAGCAACAAAGAATGGTGGCTGCGGGTCAAATGTCGGCCTTTCGACCGTGGCCTCAACCTAAAACTTTTATGCATGCTGCCTACAATGCAGCAGCCGTGGCAGCTTTATCAACACTTCCTTATTTGAGTCAAGAACCGCCAGTGTTACAAAATCCTGAACGTGTGGTGCGTTCAACGGATCGTGAGCGTTTTGAGCGTACGTATCAACCCAATGTAGCATTGGCACCTAGAAAGACGCATCTCTCGCAAGATCGTGAAAAAGAACAACGAGAACTGAGGGAACGGGAGAGAATAGAAAGGGAAAGGGAACGTGAATTAGAGAGAATAAGAGAGCGTGAAAGATCGAGAGAAAGGGAAAGAGAGTTTGAACGTGAAAGAGAAATGAGAGAAAGGGAAATACAAAAAAAAATGCAGGTTCACCAACAACAACAGCAGCAACAACAGCAAGTTAAACAACAACCATTAGTAAAGGGTTTGTGTGAAAGTGAAATACAAATTAAACAAGAAAGGGCACCAACACCCTGTGAAATGTCTCCCACACCACCGCCCCTTAGCAATCACAATGAAGAGGATCGACGTAGTTGTAATGGTTCCCTAATAGAAAGTGAAACACCCACAACGCCTTTAGTCTCCCCTTTGGCCTTAAGTCGACACAAAACCTTGCCTCCTACACACCTCAATCACATGGAACTACAAACCCGACGACTTTCCTTGCAAAATTCCAATTCATCAGCGGCTTCTTCCTCATCATCAGCCACCTCAACCACACCCACAAATTTAACATCCTCCACCACACCACCCCAAGCATTAATACCTGCCCAAAAACTACAACTGCATCATCATCAACAACATCACCAACCACATCACAACCCAACAGCACCTCAACCAACAGCCACACACCTGCAACGAATACCCAGTCATCAGGGATCGGTACATGGACCCCAGCCATATACAAGACAATCCCCTTCACCTCACGCTAATTGCAATAGTAAAAGTTGTAACAATCCTCTTAGTCCCGAAGAATTCGGTGGTTCCAATGAAATAACGTCATCGACATCACCTTTACCACAACAACAACAACAGCAGCAACAACAACATGCACAAACAATGATTGCCACTGTAAACCATCACAATAAATTGTTGCCAAATTGTGGTGTATATGGTGCTAACAACAACAGCAACAGTAGCCAACAGCAGCCACAGCAACAGCACAATGATCTGACTGGTCGCATACGTATTAGCAAAAATTTAATTAATCAAAATAATATAATGCGATCACCCACACCGCCACCACATCCCTCTCCAACTGCCACTAATCAGCATACCTCTTACCAACATCATCAACATCTTCAGCATCATCATCAACAGCCTCAACACAATCACCATCCGCAGGCTGGTCTCCATAGCCAACAAACAGTGATGGCAGCTCAAAATCAACAGCAACAGTATGATTACTTTAAACAGAATCAAAGATATTATCCACAACATTTAACGCCACAACAGCAGCAACAACAAAGTAATCATACCCCACAACCACTAACGGCGAATCTTAATCACCAACAACAACAACAGCAGCAACAGCATTCACCATCACAGTCTTCCAATGCAAACACGCCAACAGGCCTTAATTTAACCACAAATTTGACAGCGGCCTCTAACTCAACAACAGCAAATGTTTCTGTTGCTCCAGCATTAACTCATGACAAGCCTCATTTGCGTACACCTCAGGCCTTTATAAATCAACATCATTTACAGAATGGCCGCACGATGGCCAGCACCATGAACAGTGAATTTGAGTTGTCCACAGATACCGATGACGAAAGTGTCAACGATGGCGAGGCCGATAGCAGTAATATGCTGACACCCTGGGAGTTGGCCATCGAAACATTACGTGACTCACGACCCAAAGATAGAGAACGTTTGCTCAATATGCTGCAAAGAATTTTAAATGAAAATCAACATTATCGCTTGCAAAACCAACAGCTAAAAGAACTCATTGAAGTGCGCAACGAACAAATTGCCAAACTGCAAACTGAATTGCAACATTGTCAGCGGCAATTGGAGAGCTTGCAAATTAATCCCATGCCAGCGGCATTAAATGGCGGTGGCGGCCTTGGTAATGGTTTAATAACCAAAGCATTAAGAAAGGAGTGTGATGATCAAATGATGTTAAGAGTGCCTCTAAAAAAGTCTCAGCGGCGAGAGCCTGAAATGTTTGAGCGTGAGTTGAGAGAGAAGGAGTTAAGAGAGAGTGAGGAAAGAACACAAAGACAGTGTGAGGAGAGAATTCAATATAATTTAAGTCAAATTAAACGAGAGTTAAGTGAATCTATGGAGGAGGATGATAATGAGGAAGACAATGAATCGAGCAGAACCACTTTGGAACAGAGATCCTCTAACGAAGAGTCTCAACCTAATGTGGAGAGTACACGACCTGAGCATGGTCAGTTAGCAGAACAGAAAGCAAACAATAAAGATTCCTCGGAATCGGAGCAAGAAGATGAAGACAATGAAGATGCTTGTGGGGAGAATGGGCGCATGTCTTTAACGCAATCAAATCGTAAACGATCTCATAACAATGATGAAGTGGAAAATCATATTAAATTAGAAATGGCAAAAAATCAAAAAGACTTAATACAAAACACGCCACAAATGGCCATCAACGACAGCCATATGGCTAAAGAGTCCGAACAAAAAAATGAAGAAAGAGAACGCGCGTGTGAAGGCGTACACGAAGACAATGAGGAAGAAGAGGATGAAATGGAAGAAGATGAAGACGACGATGACGAAGAGAATCCAAATCGCGTACAAGCACCTCATACAAATGTTCTATCCACACCTCCCACTGCAACAACTCCCTTATCACCCGATTCTGCTGCCACTGCTGGTCAGTTATTCGATAACAGCAATAGTAGTGATGAGTCTTCAATGAAAAAAGCTCAAATGTCGGCCTCTAATGCTTTAGCAAAAATGAATTCTGAAACTAATGACGCAGACGAAGACGAGGATGGTGTTGGTGATGGTGATAACGAAAGTGACGCCAATGGCAAAAAAGGCAACAATGTTCAAAACTCTGATAACGAAGAAAGCCAATCACAAAATGACCAAAGCGATAATGAAAATTCTGATGCAGAAGATGAACCTCAAAACTCAAATCATAAACACCAGCAGCAACCTCCATCGCAGCTCTTTAGAGTCGACAAAGTGGCAGCTTCAAAAGCGGTAACACCAAATCACACACAGAAGATTATAAATACTTCCATACAACAAACGACAACGCCTCCTAACACTACTACGGTTGTGTTGGCTACAAAGGCCAGCAAAAAATTAACTCCAACAACGAATAATGATATAATTATCAAACAGGAATATCTATAATTAAGAATTTTTTCGACCCTCGCCCCTTAAGAATCCACTCCAACGCAAAATTAATAAATAATTATTAAACCATAAAAATTAAATTGTAAAATTAAAAAAAACACACACACACACACACACAAAATTTAAATGTGCCGATTATAAAAATTAGAGTTTAAGAAACATTTAAAACGAAAAATTAAGATGAAACGCGTTTTTCAAAGGCACTTTTTGTTTAAATTAACCTGATTTCAAGTCTCCAAACAAATCTAAAAAGCTTTTTCAAAAAATAGACAATTTTACTTGGGTTTGACAAATGTTTGCAATGGAAGCTTTAAGATTTAACTTATGTTATTGCATAACTAATGTGTGAATCGCTTTTCCAAAGAAGTTAAACTTTTTTCCGGCTGCAAAAATAGATAAAGTTCAATAAAATGAATTTTGATAATAAAACTTAAATTAAAGCTTTTGTCGTGTGTCAAACTTTAAATACAAATTTTATATTAAACAAAATTTTTTATAATTTATAAAAATTTGTATATGTAACTGGTTATTTTTACAATTTATTTAAGATTTAACGAATTTGGTACTTTCATTTTTGAAATTTCCCTTAAAGCTTCCATTAGTCCATTAGATTGCGTCAATAACATTTTTTATCCTTATATAAATAAAAATCTTTTGTTTAGAAATGCAAGGTTTTAGTAATTTATACAAAAATTTAAAAGCTTTATACTAAATTGTTAAAAGTAGAGCTTTGTCATAAATAGAGCTTTTGTTTTAAAAAAGCTTTTCTAGTTTCCTTTTAATATTTTTCTAAAATTCTGCGTTAAAAATTGCTTAACGTGAAAAGCTTGATTTATTAATTTTTCCTTTTTCTTGCTCTTCTTTATTTTGTAAATTTATTAAATGTTTATTTTATTAATCTTTTATCTTAGCTACTTTGGAAAGCATTATAACAAAAAACTTTACTCTAGCTATCGATACACAAAACAAAGTTCTTTAATTAAGTTGAAAAAAAAATTATTTTCTAGATTTTAGGTACAAAAACCAACTTTTAAAAAAATTTTGTTTACAAAACAAAATTCTTTAAACTAAAAAAAATATTAAAAACAAAAAAAAATTATATTGTAAAAATTAATTATTTCAAATAGTCATCTGTGAGATTAAAAAAAACAAACAAAACTATAAAAATTGAGTTTTTAAAACTTTAAATCAATCCCCTCCTACTCCTCTCCCCCATTTTTTATTAGAAAACCATTAGTTTAGTAAACGACTTGCAAAAATTAAAAAATGCTTAAAAGCTCAAAAGAAAAAAAATTTTAAATTTAATATAAAAAAAAAAATGAAGGTTTGCGTAACTAAAAATTTATATTAGAAAATATTTAAAATAAAAAGAAGAAAAAATAATTAAGAAAATTTATTCGAAACAACAACAACAATAAACAAACATACAAAAATTGTAAATTTTTTCTTGAAATACTCTTAACGATCTAACTTTCCTTCTCTTTCTATCTAACTGTCTCTTTCTCTATCTTAAAGAAAAAATTTTGGTATGGAAAAAAACATAAAAAGTTTATAAACTTAGGCATAAATACACTTTGAGGAAAATACTTTGTTAAATGATTGCATATAAAAAAAGCAGAAAACTCTAAAATAAAACCCTAAAGTAGTTTGTGATTTTGTTAAGATATTTTTTTTTTTTTTTAGAAAAAAAATTTTTGTTTTAAACTTCAACTATTGATTTGTTTTAGGAATTCAAAAATTTTATTTTGTAAACTTATTTTTAATATCCCTTTCGTTTTAAAAGGGGATTAAAATTTATGTTTTTTTTATTTAGTATTTACTGCAAAAAAAATGTTATCCATTTTATACACTCAAAGAAATTAAGGTTTCCAATATTTTTGTTAACAATTTCCAATATGCGAATAATACGAACTGTAATGAAAATGAATAATTTTTTAAGTTTTATTGATATTGAGTTCTACACTGAAAAAAAACTATGCCTTATTTACATATATACGAAAACGAAACCACGAAATTTTTCTCTACAATGTACGGAATGTTTTAATGAACTATTTTATAACTTTTGTTTTGCTATGAAAATACATAAGTCGTATATTTTACGAAATTATTTTTTACTTTCCTACACTGTAAAGGCCGGCAAAAATGTATTTGAAAATCAAACACACAACAAAAACCAAATGTGTGTACAACCACAATAACAAATCGTCGCGTTTCTTCCTTAACCACGTAGACCAACTTTTTCGAAATTGACTTTTTTTATTTAATTTGTTTTTATGGTAGAAAAAAACATTTGCCACCCGATTGCAATCTTATCTTGACAACTTTTTATAAAAAAATAAAATTAAGCAATTTCGAAAACCTCGTAAGCGCCATACAAAATGGCATTTGCATGCCAAATTGAATTGTTTTATATTTAAAGTTGGAAATGATAAAGCCTCACCCACCAATTTATTTGTTTTTGAGATTTAAAAAAAATGCGGAAAGTTTCAGGCCAATCGGAGCATTTTTGTTGCGTAGCCAGGCCCTCAAAAACACGAGACTTTTCGTTGTAAAAACGAGACTTTTTCGTTGACTATCGCAAAAACTATATATCCTATACATGCAAGTTTTTTCCTGTATGCCAAAGCTCTATCCATACAAAAATCCGTTCTGGCACGAAATTCGTTTTCGGACCCAAAGTGGATAATTCTTGCTCATAGAGGGCTAATTTCTAAGACCGACCCCAACTATTTTTGTAAAACCAACATTTCTTGTAAAGGATTCAAAGCTCTATCTCTGCTCCCAACAGTTGCTTCCACATAAACCGTAAAATGTATAGGGAAAACATGAAATTTGTCGAATATGAGTTATTTTTGAAATTTTTCGAAAACGAAAATACCTATGCCTTAATACCTTTGCTTGTGCATAATTGTAAACAAATGAAGTTGTTTGACAACTTTTGATAGTGCTTCCAGAAGTTTTTTGTGTTGCCAGAATAAATTTTTAGAAAAATAACACATTTCCACCAAAAATAAAAGTGGTATGCTTACGATCAATTATAATACGCACTGCAAATTTACAAAGTGCAAATTTGCACAATGACCATCGTGGTTACCCTTTTAATTTAATTTGCAAATTGTAGTTTGCGTCAAAACACGTAAGCGACAACTTTGGAAAAAAATCTGAAATAGGTCGAATTATGGGTTATTAAACGAACATTTTCATGGTGCGTTGCACAAAACATGATTTTTTTTTTAGGTTGCGTCATGTAGAAATTGGGGTACCTAATTTAATTTTTAAACAAAAATAATAAAATTAATAATAAATTAACTGCCAGGCCCACAATGTCGACAAGAACATTTCTTTCGCATTTTTATATTGAAAACAATCAGCCATGTCACAGAGTACAATTCCGTTCGGAATGATTCCGTTCGGAATTGAAGAAAACATATTTGTTTATTGATAGAAAGTAAATTTTGATAGTTTTTTTGCCTTTAAGGTACAGAAAACTCCTACTCCGTTCATGAAAACAAATATGGTTTCATTCCGCAAAGTTTTTTCGTAATTTTCTCAAGGACCAAAATACGGAATGAATTCCGTTTCCGAACGGAATTGTACTCTGTGACATGGCTGAATAATAAAAAATTTTAATTTGTTTTTGTTTTCAATATAAATATAAGAAAGAAATGTTCTTGTCGATATTGTGGGCCAGGCAGTAAAAATCAAATTTAATTTTCAAATTGCCGTTTGCACCAGAACACGTTTCTACACCCTTCAGAGAACCACAAAGCCAAACAATTTTGTTCTAAAACACTAAAAGTTATGAAGTTTTTTGTTTTCTGAAAAATAAATTGCCGCTTACGTTGTCAAAGAAGAAACGCGACTAAATGTTATGCAGTACTCTACGTCGCGCAATTTAAAATGTAACGCGGGTGCAAGAGTTTAAAGAACTACACTCCAGACAGTATTTGTTTCTTTCAATACCTTTCAATTAATACAGTAAAAAGTTGGTTGCCTGTACTCCTAGCACAAAATGTATTAATAGAGTGTCCTCACTAACTACAAAAATGCAACAATAGAAAAAACAACAGGTATTTAGTTGCTGTTAGCAGAACACGAAGAAAAAAATGTATGCCGTTTTTTTGTTTTTGTAGAACTGAGGCCACGTAATAAGTATATTCTGCTCCTGGAATTTGAAAATTACTTCGTGCAATCTGCGAGAATTTGTGACCCAATAAAAAATGGAGCTTCCAACGAAGCAGGTTTGTAAGAGAGAAACGTTAAAGCTTTGCTTACCATATCGCTTACGGAAGACATGAATTTTATATGGCGAGTTCCCACTTTATTCGGAGCATATAAAAATTGGTAAATGTAATGATCAGCTTTGCGCACTAAATTTTTTGGTACCGTTAGTGTTTTATATGCTCCCCTTACAAACCTGCTTCGCAGTAAGGGAATGTCGTGGACCTTCAAATTTTATATATATATTTTCTTAAATTTATTAAGAATTCGTTCACTTACCCTACTGCTTCTCCGTATGTCTTACTGCGTAGCGCATAAATGTGTGCTTACTTTTTAAAATGTTCCATTAGTGCTTCGCAAAATAAGAAAATGTTTTATTGGGGATGTTAACTTGTCTGTCGTATGTATCAGACACATACAAAGAATTGAGTGACTTCGCATACAATGAATTATTGTTGCAATAATATCAAAGAAATTAACATACAAAACATTTCATACATATCCCAAACTCACATTAAAAGAATAAAGAATGTAATTGTGTTTGGTTCCCACTCTCATTGCTGAGTGTATTTTTCATTCCCTTGTTAATTTTTGAGAGTATTTTTCATACCCGCACTCTCATTATAGTAAATCATTTGTTTTTTGCATCTAAACGTTCACACATCTAAGCTGCAGGTCCAGACCACTCGGTAAATGCATTGATGCGTTTTTAAATCTGTGTAAAATAGTATTGACAAGTTACATAGAACGCAAAGAATGTATATACGAATCGAACACATGAAGTAGGATAAGTTTCTACTTTTGCAGCCGTCGCATACGTCTTGAAAAAAAGGCCAAGAAAGTATCAAACGTATAGAATGCGTGGCGTGGCCCTCCAGCTTTATGTTAGTTCGTCGCCTACACTTCTCTTCAGTATTTGAAATTGTGTATTTAGTGAAAGCTAAACTCTAAACTGGCACTACAGTTAAGAGTCTTATGGCCATTTTCTCAATGTATCGACAAACTGCATTGTTTTCCAATAAAATACATGTAAAAAGTTGGGCGTCAGTTGATTGAATTTTTTGTACGGCAAATAAACCGTAAATTAATAATTGGCAGATGAGTGCCGGTTTGCTTTGCGACAGAATAGAAGCAAATGAGACATTGAGAAAATTTCTTTAATGTGCAGTTTTTCGTTGGGAAAAAAGATAATCGGCTAATGAGAATACGGCCATAAAAATGTTTCAATGTTTTGAATGTGTGTTCATTATTTAAGCTTAAATTTAAAAGCTTTTATATAAACTTTAAAAAGGATTGTTCACCAACAAGCGCTTAATATGTTTAATGGTGTTTGCTTGGCAATTCTTTTTTGGAATTATGGTAAAGAAACTTTTTTGTTTTAAAGTAAAATTCTTTTATCTTTTCTATTCTTTGAGTGTATTTAAAAATTATTTATGTAATTGTTTATTATTATTTATGTAATTCTTTGTAAAAAATATTTAAGACATGTAAAAAAATACTTTTAAGATTAAACTTTTAGTTTCTTTAAACCAAAGCTTTGAGGTTTTCAAAAATTCTTTAGACATAAAATTCCCTTTAGGAAAAAAAATAATTCTTGTGAATTAATTTAACGTGTGCTTCCCTTAAAAAAAACATTGCTAATTTCAAAGAAATATTTTTAAATGTACTTTCTAATATGAAAAAAAAAATTAAAAACTCCTAAATTTCTTTCTTTCTGATTTTTTTCTTTTTAATAATTTTTTTACAATGTATCCCATTTTATAAAAACTAGTGATAACTATTGACATTTTCATTTGTTTTATAAAAATTTTGTTTATTCCGAAAATGTTAAATATGTTTTTAACGGAATTCACAATGTAAGCCACTTCTTTATCGGCTGTTTACAATGTTAGCAACACTTTTGTTTGCAAACACGATAATTTCTAAAGAAAAATAATTCTTCAAACTACCACGACGCCTCGAACATTATTTTGGGGATTCACAAGGCGTGCTATCAAATCATATCGTCATAATGTCCTAAATAATATTTTACAATTGTTTGAAAAATTTTAAAATGGTGTTTCAAACAAAATAAAAATTGTAATGCTGCTTTCATTGATTCGTCGTAACTGTACAGTGGAATTCTAAATTATAAGCGGTTGCCCACAGCAGTTATATATATTTGTTGTAATTATTTTAAGACATATGACTTTACAACTTTATGACTACCTAGTGAATATGCTAAAATTATTCGGCCTTATTGTGTAAAGCGTTGTCGGTAACGAGCAAGTCGTTCTTTTTTTTATAAGTTAAAGATCTCAGGTTGTGTGTTACTTTAATCTATTACAAAAAATGAGTTACTCATTAACGACAACGCTTCACACAATAAGGCCAATTATGTTTAAAACAATATTGATGAAATTTTGATTTAAAACTTAAAAAGAAATGTATAAACATAATTTATAATTTCATACAAATTGTTGCGGTAGTAGAAGCAGACTCACTTTTCGAAAAAAAAAACTTTAGTTACATTTGTGTACTAAAAGTGAAAAGAATTTATAGCAAATCACTTGGGAAAGAATGACCTAGAAGAAAAACGAAACTGTTGCTCTAATTTCAAAGAAGGCTTTAAATTTTAAATGATATGAAAATTTCTGTTTATTCTATTATCTATTCTAACCTAACATTTTTTTTAATACCCACACCACAAAATTATGAGAGGGTATTATAGGTTTGTGCTAGTGTTTGTAACATATTAAAATATTGGTCATATGTCCACATTTTAGTATGCCGATCGACTCAGAATCACTTTTTGAATCGATCTAACGTTGTCCGTCTGCATGGCTGGCTGTCCATGTAAACCTTGTGCGCAAGGAATGCAATTTTGGAGATAATTTTTTTAAGAAATCTGGTACATGTGTTCTTATTGTCACAAGATCCAAGGCTATTGAAAATGGTGAGAATCGGACCATAATTTCATACAGCCCCCATACAAGCTTCTCTCCGGAATAGAGAGAGTCTTTGTGCACATAAACCATCTTGTTATGTTGGTATTAAGAATAAATTTGGTATCTAAATCATTTTATTTTTTTTTTTTTTTTTGGAATCTGTCTTTATTTGACTATAGCTCCAATACAAATACTACTTCCGAAAATAGCTTTAAATGCCATAACTTTCTTTAAAATTTTGGTATAGACATTGGCGACAATAACTTTTACGATAGCTACTATGTTGTGACAAAATATTATGCTGGTATGTCCAAAAATTACTATAGGCCCTCCCTTAAATGACTGAAAGGCAAGCCAATCTGATATATATAAAGATATATCTAAATAATATTCGGCACAAAGAATTTTAACATTAATCATATCCTCATGACATAATGGCGGGTCCATGATTGACCGCGGGTTGCAAATATTGTAAACTCTCGTTTAAAATATTGTGGTGTAGGGTATCATATGATCGATCGGGCTTGACCGACTAAACTTTCTTGTTTAATTTTTAATTTTTTTTTTTTGTCTTGTAAAACAAAATGTGTGCCAATTGTTTTTTTAAATCTTTTAATTTAACTTTATTAACAAATTTAAATTGAAATTTGTCGATTTATTTAAAAACAAATTATAAAAAAATCAAACTTCTTAAACTAAGAAGTTTGATTTTGTCATTACATTGAAACCAAAGCTTTAAATTTAATTATCATATTATCAAATAAATAAATAAATTAAAAAAAAAAAACAAAATTTATTAAAGTTTTTTTAAGAAATAATCTTTTGTAATTATTTTTAAATACATTTTAGTAAATTTATTCTAAAATTTAATTATTATTTTAAGAATTTTTTTTTTTTTTTTTTTTGTTTTATTAAGTGAGGCTTAATTTTTAGAAAATTTTTAATAAATTAAGTTTTTAATTTTTTGTTTCGCTTATAAGACATTTTATAATTTAGTTTTAAATTTATAAAATTAAGTTTTATATATAAAAAAAAATTTTTTTTTATTATTATTTTATTAATTAACTACAACAACAAAAACACAAATTATCAAACCCACCAGTTATTTATTAAATTAAATTTAAATTGTAAATTAACAACAAAAAAAAAGGAATAAATATTAAATAATTTATAATTGAGTTTAAACAAATTTTTCAAAGTATTATAATAAAATATTTGTTTATAAAAAAGAAATTTTTTTTCTTTGTTTATTTGAATTTTATAATTTAAATTAATATTCGTTTTAAGCTCAAATTTAATAAATTATTTTTTTTTCTCTATGTAAATAAAATTTTTGTAAGAAAAAAAAATTTTTTTTAACAAGATTTTAGAAAAATCTTTAAACATTAAAAATAAATTGTTAAAATTAAATAAAATTTTTTTTGTTTTAAATCGGATCTTTAATAATTTAAAGATTTTTAATCTTAAGAATTCTTTATTTTTTTTTTTTTTTTTTTTTTTAATTAATATAATTAATTAAACCTTTAAAACAACACCCCCTCCTTCCTGTTTTAAGACGTTAGTTTAAATTAGTTGTTAAACAAAACTAAAAATATTCTTTAAATAAATTAATTACAAATTTATTTAATTATAAAACATGAACTACAACAAGATTAAAAAAATCTATATTGTTAAAATAAATTTATTTAAAATAAATCAAAAACAAAAATAAAATAAAAATTACATTATTTAAAAAATTATAAAAAAAGATTTTTATTTATTTATTTTGATTGAAATGAAAAATTCTTTACAAACTAAAATAAAAAGTTTAACAACAAGACTTAAAAAATCTTTATAAAGTTAAAAAAAAGACCATGATCATTAAAAAAATACAACAACAAATGGTATTCAAATTAGCATTAATTATATGGCCAAAAAGATATAAATAAAACAAATTTCTACTTAAAAAACCAACAAACAAAAAAAACTCTCTTAAAATATTTAATGCAACCAAGAATTTAAATAACAACTTATTTCTATGCTTTTATTTAAACCTTATAAAAGAACAAAAAATAAAGAAAATATTAAATATATTAAAGGTTTTCAGTACAAATTTTATATTTAAATAAAAAAACCTTAAAAATGCATAAAACTTCATAAAAAAAAATAATAAACAAAGTTATAAAAAAAAATGCATAAACAATCATTTTTTTATAAAACCCAACAAAATTCTCTCAAAAAATTTCAATTTTTCCAAAATATAAGTTGAAACAAATCGAAAACTTTCTGAAAATCAAATATATACCAAAAAAAACCCCCCAATAAAAATTTAATTTAAAAAAAAAGTTAAACCAAATTATGTACAAAATTAAGAACGTTTAAACGATTAACAAAGAAAAATCTAATCAAATCAACATATAAATGCAATAATTAAAAAATATTTATCATAAAAAATTCGCATGAACAAAAACCCGTTTAAAACAACTCCCTCAAAGACAAAAAAAAATATCCATCGTTTCATATTATTGTAGCGTACCCAAATAAATAAAATATTAACATTATTTAAAACAAAATTAACAAAAAAAAAAATAATTATATTATACAAAAACCAAAAAAAATCATTACATTTTAAATTATAAACAAACAAAAAAACAATTTATGAATATGTATAAAATTAAAAACCTCTACATGCAAAAACAAAAAATAAAAAACCAAGTTATTATAAATATTATGCAAATAAAATGATTACACGAAAAATTTCAAAAAATATAAAATCCAATAAATGCAATTTCTTTAATAAGTGCAAGGCGAATTTATATTAGGTGGCAGCGAAAAGCTCGAACTATTTCCTTTGTTTTACAATAGCGGTATTCAATGTTAGGTGGGTTTTAGATTGCAACTGTTTGTCAATGCAACAGCTGATATACTGAATTGTTGGTGGTAAGCATTTACAAAAAGGTGTTTGATTATTTTGTGAAAATGTTTTAAAATGCCACGAAGCAGTGGAAAAGAAAACATATATTTCTGTGCGTTATGATTTATTCTAGCGTCAGATTTTTGTTGGGTTTTTCTCTTTTTATGTTTTTTTTTTATTGTTTGATTATTCTCAATTATGGTTTACAAATGTCAGCTTTTCACATCTATCAAAAAAAAACAGTTTTAGTATTGCGCAAAAGCAATGATGTGACTATTGCAATTCGAATGATATCGTCGTAAATTACGGTACATTTTATTTGATGTCGATATCTTATTTTGCTCGATATCTTATTCGGTGATTAGACAGACCCCTTTGTAATTTGTTGATGGAATGCAAGCAAACGCTTCATTATTTTGGATTTGCACTTTCGAAAGACCATTTGCATTTAACACTAAATTCCGCTAATGTTTTGATTACAAACGGTTGACATTTCGAGCTGTAAACAATAACAATGAAATGCAAAAAAACCTCCGTTGTGTTTATATTGTTGTATTTGGTGTATTACTGCTGTCACCGTTTACATAAATTCGCCTTAAATGAGTGTAGACGTCCTCTAGAAGTGAGTATTGGAACTAAACAAATTATAAATCAAAACAAAAGACACTTAATTAATAACAGTAGCAGCACCTGGTGGTGAGTTCTTAGATTATTTACATATAGTCTAGACAATAACATAAAAGAAAACGTATTTAAGACAAAATCCCTAAAAGAATAACTCACAATAGTCGTACTCGTTAAGATCCTTAAAGGTATTTAATGTTTTACCAAAAACAAACTCATAAGTAAAAGGAAGCAGCTTGCGCGTCATTGTCCATATGAAACATTTGCTGCTGAAACTTTTTGTAAGTCTCTTTTTAAGCTGCAATCGTTTTTAAACAATGAAATTTTTGTTTTGCATCATTTTTTATGCCTTCCTACTTTGTTCTTTCTCTTTTGAATAACAAACTCACTCCCCTTTCACCATCAAACTCAAATGTTTCGCAGCAAAAGTTGTATTACATACGTGGAGTGGCAATTAGGCTTTTTGTGCGGTTTTGCGATTTATTCGCATTGGCTAATAGCTTGCCGTCGTATAACTGTACCGAGTTACCTTTTTTTGTTTTTTTTTTAAAGATAAATCATATCGTTACCTAAAACGCAAAAGGCCCTATCTAACATTTTGAAGGAGAAGCAAAAAACTATTGCATATGATAAATTGAATTAAACTGTTTATAATTAATTTTTCTTCTATTTTTTTCTTGTAAAACATACCAGTTGTTTGAAAATTAACAATGTTGCATATTATACAACCTGTCAGTTAAGTATGTATTTTAGCGTTTATCATATTATCTTTTGCAGATAGGGCCGTTTGTGTTTTGTCAATAAAATCGCTAATGTTGGTCGCAAGATCTCAAAACTTTTTTGTGAACATTTGTGTTAATGCAATACATCAGATTTAATGGAAAGGTAAATTTTTAATGTTTTGCTAGTCAAGGCCTTTTGTGTTTTAGGTAACGATACGCCATCGGTACCATTTAAAACTCTAACGGATTAGGTACTGGTAAAGGATTTCATAAAACTCAGATTGATTACTGGTATAGGCCATAATACTCAGGAGCAGATTTTCTCTGAGTTTTTGGCTTTCAATTCAAAGGTTAAGGTCAACCTGGCAATATAACTACAAAAAGTTAGCCAAAATCTTATTCTAGAATCGGAAAAAGGTAGACTATATCAAAAATTTGTATGTAGTAGTTAACATTAATCCCAGCTAGCGTTTTCAACCGTATAAGAGTCGCCTGGGAATCTCATGAAGAGTGTTTTTGATCGTCGACGAGCGCATTTTTTAATCGTAGAAGACTCCTTGCAGGGGAGAAACTGTTACACAAGCGGATTCCTCTGTGAGATACTTCTACAACAATATTTGTCGTAGAGGGAGACGTTTGCGATTCGTGTAAACATTAGCTCTGTTTCTTTACTCTACTTTGGGATCCCTCGGGATCCCAATTTGCACGAAAAGCGTTCCCGTACTTTAAATTTGTGTAAAAGAGAGCAGGTTTGAGAGAATAAAATTCTTCTTCTTCTTGCACGAAACAGCCAAAACTTTTTCTTCGTGTAAATTGTTAAAGAGCTGTAAAACATAAACAAAACAAAACAAGGTATGGACAAAATGCTAATGAACAAAATTTTGGAAAGTGTTGTGGAATAAAATAGTGTTATTAAATAAAAAGGTTTTATATTAAAATATCAAGAAAAATAATGTAAGTTATTGTAAAAGTGTTTGTATTGTTCTATTTTTGGTAATAGCTGCGTTCGAGAACACAAAAGTTTTTACTATTTTTTACTGAACTTTACTGCATTTTACGAAATTGCGTTCGAGTACACAAAAGTACAGTAAATGAGAACACAAATTGAGAGCGTAAAGTGACAGTTCTTGACTGAGTACTTACAAATTTTTCTGCAGAAATTTTTGCAGTAAAATTTAGTAAATCAAAAAAACATATGTTACAAAAGGTAAACAAGCAAAAGAAACAAACAAAAACGATACAAATTGTGAAGAAATTGTTTTAAAAAAGGAAAGTTTAAATAAAAATTAAACAATAACAAAAAGTTAATAAATATTAGTTAATTAAACTTCTTTGTGGTGCATTTATATGGCTAAATTCCAACTTTTAAACTTTTGTTGTTGTTGTTTTATTTTTTAGAGTTGTTAAAAGTATTTGTATTTGGGTACTTAGTACTTCACTTATTTCTTAAGTAATCAATAGCGAAAAATGTATTCATGTATTTTCGAACAAATTTAGCCGGACAAAAATCAGTAAAATAAAATAAAAAAAAAAAATAAAAATGTGAAAGAGAAATGAAATAAATTGTTTTTATTTTCTTAAAATTTCGTGTTATAAAAAGTATTTAATCGGGTACCGATAAGAAAACGAGTTAAGTAGTCAAAAGTGTAAACATTTTCCAACACTTCAATTATTTGCCATCAGCTGTTGCCTTTATTTTACGAATTTTTACAAATTTTGCGTTCGCGTACTTTTTTGGACAACAGCTTTTTGTGAGAGAAAATTTTTCAGTTTACTCATTTACTGCATTTTACTGTAAAAGTACTCAAACGCACCTAATATATAGTTTATTTCTACAGATAATATACAATTTTTCAAAAGTGGCGCAAACTTTTATTGGTTTGTTAAGACTTTAATCGTAGAAGACTCCTTGCAGGGGAGAAACTGTTACACAAGCGGATTCCTCTGTGAGATACTTCTACAACAATATTTGTCGTAGAGGGAGACGTTTGCGATTCGTGTAAACATTAGCTCTGTTTCTTTACTCTACTTTGGGATCCCTCGGGATCCCAATTTGCACGAAAAGCGTTCCCGTACTTTAAATTTGTGTAAAAGAGAGCAGGTTTGAGAGAATAAAATTCTTCTTCTTCTTGCACGAAACAGCCAAAACTTTTTCTTCGTGTAAATTGTTAAAGAGCTGTAAAACATAAACAAAACAAAACAAGGTATGGACAAAATGCTAATGAACAAAATTTTGGAAAGTGTTGTGGAATAAAATAGTGTTATTAAATAAAAAGGTTTTATATTAAAATATCAAGAAAAATAATGTAAGTTATTGTAAAAGTGTTTGTATTGTTCTATTTTTGGTAATAGCTGCGTTCGAGAACACAAAAGTTTTTACTATTTTTTACTGAACTTTACTGCATTTTACGAAATTGCGTTCGAGTACACAAAAGTACAGTAAATGAGAACACAAATTGAGAGCGTAAAGTGACAGTTCTTGACTGAGTACTTACAAATTTTTCTGCAGAAATTTTTGCAGTAAAATTTAGTAAATCAAAAAAACATATGTTACAAAAGGTAAACAAGCAAAAGAAACAAACAAAAACGATACAAATTGTGAAGAAATTGTTTTAAAAAAGGAAAGTTTAAATAAAAATTAAACAATAACAAAAAGTTAATAAATATTAGTTAATTAAACTTCTTTGTGGTGCATTTATATGGCTAAATTCCAACTTTTAAACTTTTGTTGTTGTTGTTTTATTTTTTAGAGTTGTTAAAAGTATTTGTATTTGGGTACTTAGTACTTCACTTATTTCTTAAGTAATCAATAGCGAAAAATGTATTCATGTATTTTCGAACAAATTTAGCCGGACAAAAATCAGTAAAATAAAATAAAAAAAAAAAATAAAAATGTGAAAGAGAAATGAAATAAATTGTTTTTATTTTCTTAAAATTTCGTGTTATAAAAAGTATTTAATCGGGTACCGATAAGAAAACGAGTTAAGTAGTCAAAAGTGTAAACATTTTCCAACACTTCAATTATTTGCCATCAGCTGTTGCCTTTATTTTACGAATTTTTACAAATTTTGCGTTCGCGTACTTTTTTGGACAACAGCTTTTTGTGAGAGAAAATTTTTCAGTTTACTCATTTACTGCATTTTACTGTAAAAGTACTCAAACGCACCTAATATATAGTTTATTTCTACAGATAATATACAATTTTTCAAAAGTGGCGCAAACTTTTATTGGTTTGTTAAGACTGTCAAAACACTGACTTTTTATTTTGTGCTAAAAATGGTTTTTTCTGTTCCCGTTCTTTTGTGTAATTTTGTATCTTTGTGAGAGAAATTTATGCTAACTCTCATTTTCACGAACTTTGCCCAAAAAGTAAAGAAACAAAGCTATTATCTAACAAGACCATCCTGTTGGAAAATCATTTTTGTCAGATCCTTAGGTCGGTTTGTTTTATTGAAATTGTATTGACAATAGAATTTTCATGTTTCAAAAAAGGCTCTTATTTAGGTAGCTCAGTAATTGTTAGGCGACTCATACAGAAAGTCGCAAAGGGTTCATTCCAAGATTAAAAGACGAGCGTGTCAGAAAATGTATAAAAAAAGTAATAAATAAGAAAATGTAGATTTTTTTGTTATTATTACTCGTCAGATAATCATCAGAAGATTCTTTTAGGATTTGTATATTAAACATAATCGTCTAATAAACAGTGTATACTAGCTGGGATTGATCCTTTATTACATAACAATTACAGCCAATAATTCCAAAGACTTTTTAAGCTAACTTTTACTAGGCGAATTCATTACAGGTGCTCTTGGCAGATCATGTGATTATTATTTGCTCCTTGGATTTCATCTAGTTTATTTGTCAAAATTTGTTTTAATATTTGTGTCTATTCTTCTTCTTAATTTAAAATAAGTTTGCGCCTAATTTCGGTTTAAAAGTGAAAAATGATATTCATGTATGTGATGAAAAACGATCGTAATTAGCAGGTGTGATGAATTTCGACCGATTTTAAAATCCATTTCTGAAATAAGGTCTTAATTTTTTGTTCAAAATACATTTCAATTAACATATGTATATAGTATAAAATTCAAAAGACTAATATGAATGTAAAAGAGGAAAATTTATTACAAATAAATTTTTAAAGATATTGAAAACGAAATTATCGATTTCAAATCGCCATTAATTGTTCTAAATTGCGCCAAATTTTTAAATAGATTAAATAATATTCTTTAAAAAACATATTTTTGTTTTAATGCAAGTTACATTCAACTGGGGTGCTACTCTCTATTGCGATGCGAAAGAGAATTGTCGCAAATCTAGTGATTGGTACTCATTAATGCGTTTGCGCATTTGTCTTTCGCATCTTTTTATTTTTTTTTCTTTTCGCAAAGCATCGTTATTTCTTTTATTTAAGCTTTCCAATTTCAATTTTTTTTACATATTTTGCCATTTCGTTACTGGAAATCTGCGCTATATCTGATTTGTATTAACAGTATTGCTTGATTTTCAAACAATGTTGCGAAAGTGATAGAGAGTACCAAGTTGGCATTTAGCTTTCGCATCGAAATTGTATTTGCATCGCAATAGAGTAGCCCCTCTGATTTTGATATTCAAAGTAGATATTTTCTAAATAAAGCGAAATGAGGCGAGTCCACCTGTTATGAGTTTGCCTTGTAACTTCTGTAAATACATATTTACTACATTATAAAGCATTTACATACTATTGATTATAACTTTAAAAGGAAATAATTTAATTTTTAAAAATTTTTATATATGCCCACTTAATACAAGCGAACGTAAGATCGAGTTTGCATACAACACTGTCTTGCAAAACACTTGTGTTATTTAAAATGTCCTTTCTTTGTGCAATTTTTGTTGCTGTAATACTTTATTGGACGAAAAAATTAATCTGTATAGAACACTTTTGGTAAGCAGAACTGGCGCTGTGGGATGAACCAAACGTAATGTTACGGTACTCTTGCCATTCGTTTTATTCCCAAATTTGGCAGAAAATTTATTTTATTCCGTCCGCAAATCTGGGGACAAATTCAATATCGATCGAAATTACAATACAATTTAAATTGATCGATATTGAATGCCGTAGTTTGCTGTTACTTGTTGAAAATTTCAAAAATACATACACAAGGCAGCAAAATTGTGCGTACAAGCCGTTAATATTGTTTGCAGAACTAAAAACATTTTGTGTAAATGAATAAATTATATTCCTATTATTTCGACCTTTTTTCAGTTAAATATTATATTTCAATATATTTTTATTAAGCTTTAGGTCACTCTTTTATTAAAAACAATTTAAATATTATTTATTTTTCGATATTTCGATATTATTTTAAAAATTTCCTGAAGAAGATTTCCAACGGAAATCGAAATATCGAAAAATAAATAATATTTAAATTGTTTTTAATAAAAGAGTGACCTAAAGCTTAATAAAAATATATTGAAATATAATATGTAAATGAATAAAAAATTTAATTTTATTTGTTTATTAGGACTATTTCTAAAAATATTTGTATGTACTTATTTTTAACAAAAAACAATAGTTCATAATTGCAAAGAAAACTAACAACCTATTAAAAACACATATCGCACTTAATCAACAAGAGGTCATTAACCTAAAATTTTTATTTTTCACTTTTTCGAAAAAATCGACACGTTATATTTATATCTATTTTGTCTACTTTTTGGTAATGAAACGGTTGGTTTTGAGCTTATTTTTCATGTGCCTTCAATGTAAATTTAAAAATAGTTTTGCTTCTTCTGAACATTTTTAAATTTTAAGTAATACCCTCTTGTTGATTAAGTGTGATATGCAAAGTCTGCGTACAAACATTTTTTATTTCAAATTTTAAGCAAAAAAAAAAATTAATATGAAGTTGAATATCCTTTTCGATGGGGAACCTCCACTAAACATTTTGGCGTAGAATTGACTAGCTCGACGACTTTTGAACGGAAATGTTGTTTCATTATTCAGGTTTTTGCTTCTCCTCTAAAATTTGCAAAATGTTAGATAGGGCCTTTGGCGTTTTAGGTAACGATCTAACATAAGCTTTTTATATATTCTTTTTTTTATATAGTTTTAAGATGGTAAATTGACATTTTTTTGTTCTTTGTGACAGGTCACATCGTGAAATTAAATGTATCCATTTAGGTTATTTCAGTGACCTATTAAAGTCTCAAAAAGGTGCCAATTAACCTCCTCCTAGGTCATCGACATTTTAAAGTGACACGTCCCCTTCATTTAAAGGGTTAGAACTAGAACCAGTTCCTTCCACTTTAGAACTGTCACGTGAGGAGTTTGGTGTTATTTCCATTTTCCCTAGGGTAACGATACAGTGTTATTAATTTCATTATTTTTAGCTTATTTAAATTCAAAGTCATTTTTTCATGTATTTTTTACAACAAAGCATTTTTTTATTTTCTTTTGACTGTTTGATTATATTTTAAATATATATTTAAGTAGGTTTTTATTATTATTTATTATTTTTGTGCAATTACGCACAACTTAAGAGGTATAAACAAAAAACTACATAACCAAAAAAAAAAAAAAATCACAACTATAATATCAAAACAAAATGGAAATTTTAAAAAAAGTATCAAGCGTTTTAAACTTATTCACTTATTTTATAATACAATAATTAAAATGTACATTAATGTGTTATTTTTATATTTTGTAGTATTTGCTGATGTGTTTGTGTATTTAAGGCACATTTAATAGTGTGAATTCCTTAATAAATTTAAGCCTTTATTTTTTATAAATATGTACTTATGTCTGTAAATCGTTTGAAGTTTTGTTAAACTATTTCTTAAACCTTTTAGGTTGTAATATCTTCTACTTTTTGTTTAAAATTTGTGCAATAATTTACAAAGTATTCTGTAATTAGTAAAATAAAAGTGTTTGTTTTGTTTATTTGGTGTCTTTTTTATGTAGGTATTTTGTTTAATTGTGCATATTTGTTTTTTTTTTTCTCTCATTATAATATTAAGTTTTTTAACTTAAAACTAATAAATTTACGTTGTTTTTATTAGGTTTGCTTTACTAAATACAGTTCAAAAGATATTTAACAATTCTTTTAATTTTTAATTTATGTGTTTTAAAAAAATAATCATTAGTAACAGTAATAAATTTGTTACAATAGGTTTTTGTAAAGTTATGGTTTTATGTAAATACATATATATTGCCAAAAATAATAATTAAGTATGATTAGAAAGTTTCAAGAAAAACCTTTACATGTCCAGCAAGTTTCTACTTCTTTATTCATTGAAATTCTAAAGTAGTTTTAAAAATATTTCTTTTCGAAGAAAAAATAAAATTCGTTGATCTTGCTCTTTATATAGATCATGAGAGTTCACCAATGGGGGCATTTTGCAGCCACAGATCGTGTATAAAATTGTACAAGTTATCGCTGACAGATACCTGGAAGAAATATAATATTAGATTGAAAACAATTCGTTAAGAAAAAAATATATATAAATCCTTTTAAAATCACAGGTGTAATTTTGTGGTGTTCTGGAAGTCATACCGTTTTTGTGCTTCTCGGTGTGATTTCGGCAATTGAAAATCACACCGAACCGGAACACCAAAATATCACACCTGTGATTTTAAAACGGATATCTGATTATAAATCACGTGATTTGAGTTAAAGTAATTTTCAGACCAGGCCTGATAACGATATTAATTGATTCTGATCCGGATAATAGGTATTTTTCTACTGATTTTTTCCAGAAATAGTTTTTTGAAAAAATTATTTACATGATCGGAAAAATGTTTTAAAAAAAGAAATTTGTTAGTGAAAAAGTCACTGATCGGTTAAAATAATACTGATTATGAAACGGACGAAAAGTTGGGCTTTTACAAGAAAATTTTAGGCACAGAAAAAAAATAAAGAGCTTTCATTCTTAGAGAGTGACAATAACGTATGTACATACGTATATTTTATAGGATTATTGTAGTATAAACCGGCTTAAAAAGGACCTGCAATTAAAAGGATTAAAAAATCAGTCCCTTTGTTACTACACTGCTTTATAATAACCTATTTATAAGGCCTTTTAAGTAAAAAGAGTCTATTTTAGAAAATATCTCTTTTTGATAAAAATAAGAGCAATACAAACTTAATAAACAAACTTTCGTTCATTTGAACCTACATTTACCTTGTACGGAGTTGGATTTAAAGTTCGTTTATGATCATTTCTTAAAGTCTTTAACGACATTTGTACTCGTTCTCGCACTTGTTCCAGTGTTGGTAATTGCTGACAAATTTTCCCATTTTGCCAGTAGATTTTGTACAATGATTCAACATGAGTTGGAATGACGTAAGCACGTTTCGATTCTTGGAAAGGATGACGACAAAGTACTTTTTGGCCAACAGCTGGTGGAGGTTCGGTAACTTTTTGCAATAGATCGATTAAAGCATGGCCATCGGCGCTGTACAATCTAAATGGAGAAATAAATTTAAAAAAAAAACTATTCTCTCTTTTAGTTAAACATTTTAAATACCTGTAGGCATTCTTATGGCCCGGCATTGTAACTTTCTCCACATCTTGACTAAGTTTAATACGTGGTTGTCCATTGATTTCAACCAGTTTGTAAACACAACCTAAAGCGGGTTGTCTTTGACAGGTCACTACAAAAGAAGAAACGTTTTAACAAAGTGTCTTTAAAATAATTATAGTCATATACACTTACCCAAATGTGTACCAATACCAAAACAATCGATCTTATGTCCCTGTTCATTTAAACTCAATATGGTGTCCTCATTAATATCATTCGACGCCACAATGGTGAGTTTATTAAACCATGATATTTTAAAACGTTCAGCCACACGCTCAAAGGTATCACGTGACAAACATGATAAATACGCCAGGTCACCAGAATCAATGCGTATACCAACGGCACGATAACCTAAATCATTTAGACCCAAAGCAACGGCACAGAAATTAAATAAACCACTCCTAAAATTCGAGTTATAGTTGAGTATAAAAAAAACGAAATATATAATATTATTTAAAAATTAAGTTTTAACAATAACTTTAATAAGAGTATAAGGTTTTTAATATAAACAACTTGTTTTTACTAAATTGCATTGCAAACTGTGTTTGTAAGTATTTTGAATAGTTACATTCAGTGAAAGTTAAAAATGTAAACAAAATTATAAAAAATCCAAAGAAAAATTATTTATATCTTATAATTTTGTGTACAAAATATATTTATAATTTAATTATTATTTATGTATATGTATATCGCACTTGATCAACAAGAGGGTATTAACTCAAAATTTTTATTTTTGCAATTTTTGGAAAAAATATCGACACGTAATATGTATATCTACCTGCTGCACAGTGGGTTGAATTATAGTAAAAAAATGGTTTTAGAAAAAAAATTGATAGAAAATATATGTACATACAAGCATATACATTAGACCGACTCAAGTTGTGCCGAAAAAAGTGTTTTAGTTACCCCTCTGAAAATAAAGGTTGATATGTTTTATGATGATTCCCAAAATATTTTGGTTCTAGCGTTGACCATCCGTGAGCTGGACCATTTTTAAAAAAGGTCTTTTTTTCAGTTTTACGAATTTTTTTGTACTTTGCTCCAAGACGACATAAATAGAATTTGTTATCATCGTTTCGGGTTTTCATACAAATTCTACGTATGTGGAAGTAATGTTCTACTTTTCAAATTGAATCTGTTTTAAAATAATTTAAATTTATTTTTTTTTTGTAATTTTTCACATAAACCGCGAAAATCGCGATATATTTTATCTTTTTTTCATATATAGGCAATATGGGTATACAATTTTTTCATTTTAAAATTTATCAAAATGTGAAAAATACAATAAAAAAATATAAAATTAATAAAAAAATACGTAGAATTTGTATGAAAACCCGAAACGAAAATATGTATTTAGTTAAATATCTCAATAAGTAGATCGCAAGTGGTAAAGTTTTATATACCATCGGATGCTGCTTCAAAAACCCTTTTCGGTGATAACAAATTTTATTTATGTCGTCTTGGAGCAAAGTACAAAAAAATTCGAAAAACTGAAAAAAGACCTTTTTTAAAAATGTTCCAGCTCACGAATGGTCCACGCTAGAACCAAAATATTTTGGGAATCATCATAAAACATATCAACTTTATTTTCAGAGGGGTAACAAAATCAATCTTTTTTTGAGTCGCTCTAATATACATATACATATATATTAGGGTCGTTCTTGAAATTAAGTTGAACCGGTCACCCTCTAGGATTAAAAATAAGTAAAAAAAACAATTCCAGAAATATTTTTGTTTTTATTAAAACAAAAAGAAATTGTAAACACTTTTTAATTATTTGCCACACTTCGGATACCACCCTTTTAGTTTTTTTTTGTACACTGCGTCGCCATTTGCTGTACGATCATAACATATTGCATATTGTTATTCATGGCGCTTCTACGGCCTTTGGTGACTTTTTAAACCGACTTAAAATTCTGGGCGCCACTTATGCCAATGGATACTTAACCCCCTCCCCCCCTTATATCCAATGTTTTCCCCGTGGCATGAAAGCCCTTCTAAAACTATGTACGTCTTACTTTATATTTACTTACTTTTATGACACGTCTCAAATTGGGCCCCTTTTTTCTTTTTCACATACATGTGACATCAATCCATGTCGAACCCAATGAAAAATAAAAAAATTTGAGCCAGTCACGCCCGAGAACTGTACGATTTTTTTGTTTGCCATGCCATAATATACAGCACTTTTGTCTTTTATATATTCCGACGTTTTTAAAAAATTGTTTTCTTCTACTAAAAATTTTTAAATTTCAAGTTAATAACCTCTTGTTGATCCAGTGCGATATACATGTGTATATATGTATATTAAATTTTTTTTTTTGAAAATTTAGATAATTTTTCATAGAGTCCATATGTAGAAATTTTTTTTATTGTAGTCCTATATTTCCTATTTTTTTTAATAAATATGGACGTAGTTTTATGTTTAAAATTTAAATCAGAGTAAGAAGATTCAATGAATCAACCCCATTCATTTTAGTTGTAAATTTTTTTTGTTTTATGGAATTTTGATATTTAGAGTAACCAAGTTCATACATAAAAAAACGATAGCTGGGCGGATGCGTATACCTGTTCAGTGTGCCCTGTAATGAATAAGAGGAAAATTCAGATTTATATATTTATAAAAAAATGAAGATCTGTTTATTAAATGGGCTACGTCAATAGGCCTTTAGAGCGAATAAGCTCGATTATCCCTAATATCCGTTATAAAAAATTGCTATAAGCTTTATTTTTTAGTTGTTTATATATGTATAACTCTCAAATACGGAATTGGTGTGAAGTTTTATATCTTTTAAAAGATTTTAATGTGTTCTAGCTTCATTTCGAGAATACATTTATATGGTGGACAATTAAAAAATTATAAAAATTCATCAAAAGACATCATTGTTATATCCAGGGCTGTGAAGTCGTCAAGAAGTAGTTCTAATTCCAACTCTGACTCCAAACGCTGAAATGTTTTAAGTTCGACTCCGACTCCTGCTCTAACCTTGATGCTAATTGTATTGATATTTTAATTATAACACGTGCCGAATTGAGCCTTAATATAGTAATTTACATATCGTCAGCTCATTATTGGTTTGACCTACCGTATATTTATTTTGAATACCTTCCTTTCTGTATCCAAACCCTGTTTCACAAAATTTTTTATCGTTTCTCAGGTTCTATTAAGCTTTAATTTTGCTCCATATCAACTATTTTAAAGTTTATTAAATACTGTTTTGCTCTACACGCCACTGTTTAGCGAATGTTGTAAATTTCTCATACCAAAACGTACAAAATAAATTTATCTGTTGCTTTGCTTCATTGCCTTAAGAAAAACAAGTAGTTAAAGAGAATTCAAAATAAAATGACAGCAAGAAAATATATTTTACTCCTGCTTCGCCTCACTTCCGTAAAAAAAAAAAGTAGTAAAAGCAAAATAAAATGTCAACAACTCAATACACAGCAGTAAGTATAAGTTTGCAGCATCAAAAGCTAATTTTTAGAAATAAATTTAAGAAGTGGTGTATGCGGCACAAAACAATAATTTTCACTTTCAATAAAATACTATTAACTTTTAAGTTCGTTCATGAACGTTCACAAAATTTTCCTTTTTTCTTCAAAACATTTGCCTGAAGCAGTTTGAAAATACATAAAAAAAATCTATCGGGTATATTTTAAGAAAACTTCATGTAAACTATCATTGTTGTTTCCCTCCACTACGACTTTTTGGCATATGCGCCAAGTCAATAACGAGCTGACGATATGTAAAGTAGAAAAAACGTCAGTTTTTGTGGGTACTTCGCCTGCGACTACGGTACAAAAACCTCAACTCCGACTCCACAGCCCTGGTCATATCTTTTGATAAATAATAATATTCAATAACTAAATAGAAACAAATAAGATCCTTTTCAACTCATTTAAAAGTTAAAAAAAATCTTTAAACTGTTAAAATTAATATTAAAAGAACTATCCCATTTATTTAATATATCCAAATATCTAAATTGTACTTCAAGAACTCTATGAAATATTTTTTCAATTAAAAAAAAAATTAGTGTTAAGATTTTAAAATATCTTTTTAATATTTAAAGAAAATATAAACGGCATTTAACATTGTTTTACAAAAGCCATGCAGTGGTATCTCTCGGACCATTTGATGAAAATTTTTAAACAAAAATAAAAATAATAAATAATTTTTGTAGATTGCAGTGTAATGTGCTTGGCTTTTTGATTATACATACATATATTAACTAAATTTGTTCCATTTTTGTCAATTCAATTGGTTTGTGTATATATGAAAAAGTATATAGTACTACAATAAAACTCGACAAAATCTTTTAAGAATTACTATAGACAAAGACAATTTAGCAATAATCACAAATAAAAAAACACACACATATGTTTAATAATTTTATATAAATATAAAGTATATGATTATGTTTGGAAATAAATTAAAATTTATTAAATTAATGATTTGATTAAAATTTTTATTTTTTGAATAGATGCTTTACATACCTCTGCCAAAATAGTGTCGGGAAGTCATTTGTTTTAGATTTTTTTGGATTACAGTAAATTTCCAAATTTTTTTTTTATTATTATTATTTGTTAGACGATGAAAGTGGTATGAAGAGGAGAATTTTTTTTTTGTTTCATTTTGGTTTTTTAATTTAAAAAAAAAAATAAATAAATAAAAATTATAAATGATGTTAAAAGGAAAATTAGGAAAACAAAAAAAAAGTAATAAAGCCAATAAGTTAGACTTCCAGAAAACAGAAAAATAAAAAAAGCAGTCAAGTTAAAATAAAAAGGATTATATTTTTGCTAAAATTATATTTAGTTTAACGTAGTTTTTTCAGGTAAATAAGAAATAAAATTACAAAAATAGCTAAATAAATAAATAAAGACTTTGTAGCTAGCTTGCTCAAGCTTACCTCGAATTTGCTATATCCTAGCTCGCTAGCTAGTTAGCACAAGCTTTCCTTATAAAACCTATATCGCTGGATGGCTAGCTCAAATTTCTCTAGAGTAGACTATATCGCTAGCTCAGCGATGCCAATAGAAATTTCAAAAAATTCCAAGGTGTCTAAAAAAAATTCCCTCTTTTCCCTACAACCAAAATAATTATCCCTACACTATTCCCTACGTTAAAAATGTAATGTTTTTAGCTTCAGGCAAACAAATACGTACTATGTTAACATTCTGTAAATATTATAATTAAAGGATTTATTAACATTTTTTATAAAAGCATTTATTAACAAGATAAAAAACAAAATAAATATTTACAATGCTCTGTACTCACACATAAAAAAGTTCAAAAAAAAAACTCTGTGACAAATTAAAATTTCTTCTTTTTGGCAGAAACGCTACTACATATCCTTCAATCTAGAGTCAAAACTAAGTCAGACTGATTTTCAATTCCTCATCTTTTGTCCTTTTTAAAGGACTTAACCTTTTTAAAGAATACTTATTTTAAATAATTTTTTTAATATAAGTATCTAATATTTTTTAGCAAACTCTGTACCAAATAAAATGAAAGGCTCTGTAGAATTATAAAAATATATATGCTTGTCTTTTCCCCGCTATGTAGAAATTTATTTTATTAAATATTATCTTTAAATATTCGAATATATTTTAGCGAATGTGAGTGAAAATGCAAATAGCAAAAAAGCGAATAGTTCGCAAATGCGAACTCGAATATTCGGCGCCCCCGAATATATACGTATGTACATGGTTTTGGCACTGGTTAAAGAATGTCAGGCTGTTAGGGCTCATAGTATAGGGTTTCTGTTGAAAAGTACTACATTTGTACTTAATTTTTTTTTAATTATTCTGCTAATCTCGCAAAGCTCTTCTCTTGTCTGCAGAAGACCAGAGTCTCTGGCGGGTATCGAACCCACAACACCGGCACTGATAGACTAGCTCACTACAAGCTAGCGGTAATGAAAAATACTAATATTTACGAATTTTTACACAATCACCCCTATCGTGAAAAACAAGTGGAATTTTTGTTCCCATGAAATTTTTATTCCCTTCGAAGAGAAAAATGCTATCATGAAGCTCCCGTGAATAATTTTTTGGGCTATCAGTTCTCAGTGAATGTAAAAAAGAAGAAATATTAAAAATATTAAAAAAATTTTTTTTGTTATACACGTATATTTTTAAGAAATGTTAAAAAAAAAAACAAAATAAAATATATTGTATTGGAGTGATAGTTTGATTGCAACATTAGCTTATTGCGCTTTTATGTAGAAAAAAACTTTCTAAAATTCTGCCACCACGTCTTTGAAAGGCTTTATAACTCCTCAGGCAATCGACCTGTTTTTTGAATTTTGTTGAACAATATACATATAAGTTTGTGCCTCTTTTAACGGAAATTGGCCTTAAAACTAATTTTGCAAACTTCAATATTCGAATTATGAGAAGAATTACTTACATAAATGTTTTGTTCCCCAGTAAAAATA
The DNA here is from genome assembly GCA_943735925.1 of Pollenia amentaria. Lineage (NCBI taxonomy): Eukaryota > Metazoa > Arthropoda > Insecta > Diptera > Polleniidae > Pollenia > Pollenia amentaria. The sequence goes on along the minus strand of OX031007.1, from coordinate 199,385,218 downwards.
AAGTGAGAGATTCAAAGGGAAAAGTAAACAAATTACGAGGGAAAAAATTGTTCACGATAAGGGCAATTTTTCCGCGAACATTTTTTTCATTCTCCTATGAATAAATTTTTTTTCATGGTCGCAAATACGTGAAAAGGGAACAAATTACGAGGGAAAAATTATTCACGATAGGGGTGAATATGTATATTGAAAATGAGATAAATTTTTGTAAGTTCCCTACAGTTGCCTTAAAATAAAAAATCTCGCCTTTTTTCCCTAGCGCATAACTGCGCTAGCTAGTTCAAATATTCCTTATGAGACTTACATATACCGTAAAGTACCTAGCTCAAACTTTCCTAAAAAACCTATATCGTTAGCTAACTCAAGCTCACCCAAATAAACCTATATCGGTAGTCCGTTTTTATGTTTTTTTTTAATGGATAAATAAAAGTGAATAAATTGAATCTAAAACTTGTTAACTTCATATATAAGAAAATAATGCAACGACCCGTTATAGAGAGCAAGTTCACAGAAAACGTTCAAATAATTTTTGACTTATTTAATTTGTTTGTATCTGTTGTTAGGGTATTCATTCGGTTAACCGTTAATCGGTTAACCGATCAATTACTACCCGGTTAACTAATCGGTAAATTTAAAATTGGCTATTTTCGATTAACGATTACGATTGGCTATTTTCGATTACAAAACACTCATATGCGTTTAGAAATTATTTTTTCACAAAGAAGGTGTTTAGTTATCTTCATTTTAATTAAGTGTTTGCTGTCAACAGGTTTTTGTTTCACGTACTATTTCTATGTATGTGTTTAGTTATTTGTTTCTTCTCATATCATTCTTTTCACACTCGTAAAACTGCTCTGATTGGGGAGCAGCTCGAGCTCGTTGTCATTATTTTTTAGGCGTGTTTGTCTGGTGGAGAACCATTTATAACTCGATGTGACTGGTGGAGAACATATAAAACTTAGACGTTTACTGGTGGAGACCAAAAAATACTCTGGAGTGGATTCTGGAAGCTCTCGCCTTCCTATACGAAGGTTTAGGTCGAACGAGGACTTGCGGTGACTTAAAAAGTCAGCCAAAAACTTTAGTTTTAGGAAAATACAAAAAAAAAAAATATTCTTTTAACAGAATTAACTGAAACAATTAGAAGTATTAAAAATTTGAAAAAAAAAAATTAAAACGGGACTCCAATCGCATAATGGAAGATTTTATATGTTTAGAGAAGTCCAAGAAAAGGATTGAGACATATAGATATTCTGTATTATCGGTTACTTTCGATTTCTCCAACATCTACGATAAATGAACGAATTTTTTTCAAGTCAAGTTTTATCAAAACTAAATAAAAGAATCGCTTAAATCCTAAAAATTTAAATCAAATTATTTGTCTAAAAGATTATTTTATAAAATATCCTTAAACTATTGAAATAACTAATAAAATGATCTCACAGTTTATTTTTTAATTAATAAATAATTAATTAAAACATATTTATTACATATTTATGAATTATTTTTTTGTTTGCTCGTTTAAGTTTAATAATTGTTATGTTTGCTATGTTATTTTTTTTACTAATAGTAGCAAATAATAAATAAATTATGCATTTTTATTTATTGAAATTACTTAATTAATAAAAAAAAACTTTATTAATCGGTTAACCGATCAATATCCAAATTAACCGATTAAACCAAAACCTCGGTTAATTAATCAATCGATTATCCGAATAAAGCAAATGCCCGATTAAATGAATACCCTAGTATGTACAGAAAAATTCAAATAATTTTACATTCAAAATAAATTTGAAAATTCAACTAATTTTTCTTGAGTTGGCTGAATTGAATGCGTATTTGTTTGTTATGTTTTTGGTTATTCACTCATTTGTTTCGTTATTACTGGGTGCTTAACTCATTGTAGTGAAAAAACAAATCGCTTGAAATTGCTTTTTATTTATTTTTGCTAGGCTACCGGGGCATACCGGATGCCCCGGTAGCCTAGTAGTGAGCTGGTAGTGAGCTAATCTATCAGTACCGGGGTTGCGGGTTCGATTCCCTCTCTGGTCTCCTGCAGACAAGCAAAAAGCTTCGCGGGATTTAGTGTAGGAATAATAAAAAAAAAAACTTAAGCTTTCGTAAAAAAACATGTATCAGTACATTTCCTAAAGAAACTTATATCGATAGCTCGTAGTAAAACTTTTCTCAAGGAAACTTTATCGATAGTCTGCTAGCTTAAGCTATCCTAAAGAAACCATATATGCTAACGACATACCCCAATCTGTCCTAAAGAAACCTATGTCGCTAAACTTTTCTAAAGAAATTTATATCGTTATCTACCTAGCTCAAGCTCTTTCAAGGAAACCTATATCGCTTACTAGCTTGCTCAAAACTTCTTTAAAAAATCTATATAGCAAGCTAATGATATTTTTTGTTTTTGTTAGTATAATATTAAAACTAAATTTATAACTTTAAAACCAAAAAATTTAAATTAAAATACTATTTACCTGTCAAATAAAATGAAGAGCAAATAAGAAAGATATAAATTTTAATTATACAATATTAAAGTAATTATCACCTCGTTTTGTGTATCGAAATGGAACCAATTAAAATTAATGAATAAATCACCCAAAAATTTAGTTTTTTTATTAATTCGGTTTTAAAATGTGTTTTATATTTTTTCATTAAACTAATAGCCTATTTCCAATATGCGAACGAATTCTTTCGTTCGCATAACTACATTGAAAACAAAAACAAAGTCTAAAAATTTGTTTTTGTGTTCAATGTAGTTATACGAAAGAAAGAATTCTTTCGCACATCGGAAATAGGCTATAATAATAGCAATATTACAAATTGTTTAAGAGAATAAGAAAATCGAAATTAATAGTTACATGCATAGTATAATAAGTACCAGGTATGTTCATTAGGGAGAGTTGCCACTATTTACCCATGTAATGTCAAATTAATTTATTTAATTTTTGACGCTTGTTTTAATTTTTTTTTTCTTATTTTCTTTTGTTTGATGTTATATGGGTTTTAAAATTTAGAACAAAATTTATAATGACTATACCTTGTACTTATTCTACAAATAAATAATATTAAAGTTCTTCTGTCATTTTACACATAACCTACTACAATTTTAAGTATTCTTTTAAACAATTTGAAAATGTGTACTATTATTCTAATGAAAAAACTATAATAAAATTTAGAAAAATAACACACAAAACAACATGACATTTGTAAAGTTAAACATACAAGAATAAACCACAAAATTAAAAAATCACAAAAGCATGCAAAAGAAATCCATCCCAAAGAGCAAATATGTATGTATGTAAAACGCAACGCAACGCCAAAAATTATATCGAAAGCAAAAACGAAGTAAAAAAATATTTTATAATTTTGTTGTTGCTTTCTACAGAAATTCATATTGAATTTTGAAATTTCAAACGCTGCATATCTTGTGGCGTTGAAGTTTTTAAAACGCAGTATGAATTTTTGTACAAAGCAACAATAAAATTATGAAATATTTTTCACTTTGTTTTTGCTTTAAATGTAATTTGGGTGTTGCGTTGCGTTTTACACAATTAGGGCTTTAATGTTTAATATTGATGTATTTGTAAAAAGTCAGTGTTTGTTTATATAATACCAATAGACACTTAAATAACAATGCTTAGAATTAAAAGAGTGTTCAATATGCCAGATTTAAATAGAAATAAAAAAAAAAAAGAAAAAGAACCAAACGAAACATAACATAACTGAAAACTTTATTAAGAAAATTACCTCAATGACTTCTCGACGTATTTTGGCAGATAAGCTTGGGGCGATAATAATAACGATGACGTTGATGATAATGAATTAGCATCCACAGAATGTTTATTATTACTGTTACTCATTGTACTAGTAGTATTTTTATTAGAGGTAGAGGTTGAGTTGTTGGCATTGGCGCTGTTCTTATGCGAGCCATTTGTTAAAGCATTTGAAATAGTATGGCCATTTAAATGTTTTGGTTTAAAAAAATTTTTTCCATTTGTCTTTTCTTCATTAAGTTGTTTTGTTGTTATTTTGCTATACATTTGTGAGGATATTGTAAACCCATTTTGTTGAAGTTCTTTATTATTTAAGGAATTTTTGCTTTTCATACCATTTGATGAGGTTTTAGCGTTAATACCTGGCTCTTTATTGTCTATTTCTTGAGTTTTGCTATTATGTCTGTTGAAAGTTTTAAATAAAAAGTTTTTGAAAAATATTGAACATAAATATGAATTAAACAATTTAAGCTAAACACTGACGGGACATGACATAGATCTTTTTGTTTTTCAATGATAACTGTTCTTTAGATTTTTTTAATGCAACACTAGAGTTAGAGTGCAGAAATTTGTTTTCTTTATGCTTTATATTAGTATGTTTGAATATAGGAAAAATGGCAAACAATTAAGTTTTTTTTTTTTTTGTTCCGAGAGAATTTGCCTAAAAGCGAAATACCTCTTTACATCATACGTATCGACTAAGGCCATGAAACCATCAGGAAATGCTATGGCGTATGAGACCATGGCTGCCAATTCACCCTCTGAAGACTCTTCCATTGATACATCCAATACAGATGCCAGTGACTGACGATGTTTGACGGCATGTTCCAGTAAATCTCCCATAACACCTTTCCGTTTAAAAGTTAATCTAATTAATCGATTTTTTTATTATATTAAATTGCTGTTAAATTTACCAGTGGTTTTATGTTTTAAAAGTCTTGTCTTTAATTCACCAATACCCGAAAATGAAGTTATGTAGGCATGTGCATGAGTTCCTTTAACGGGTATATTAAAAAGTTTGCCAGCTAAAACATTAGAGGTGCCATCAAAACCACCTTAAGGAAAAAAAAAATTAATTAAATAAGTATGATTAAAATGTATTTATTAAGAAACTAAACGTTATATATTGCAATAAATATTGAATAAAAAAAGTTCAGGCTTAAAAGAAAAACATAATGCCCTAAATTGAACAAGATCCCATACTATAAATACATGGTACTCCCTTCACGCATATGAATTACATTAAAACAATTTCTCTGTTTTTTTACTTTTTGTGTAAAATACGGAAAACTGAGAGTAAATAATATTAAGTGTTTACGATGCTATTAATTACACAAGGGAACAATATTAAACTTTAGCAGTTTTGATGCAATGTTTTTACTAATTTATTATTTTTAAAAATCATGAAAAATCCAAAACGGGAAAAAGTTAAAGTCTTACCTACTTTCACGTAAAGTCACATAACGTATGAACGAAATGATACATAGATCATATAAATCGATGAAGGTGTTTCGCTTTTCGATGAAGTGTTTCGATTTTTAGGTGAAGGAAATACAACCATAAATACAACAGCAGCAAGCACACACACATTAAAAAAATTATTTCTGAATGAAATCGCGATTTTTATCAATTCAGTTTTCTCAGCAAATTGTGAATAACATCAAAAGTTGTGCACCGATGAAATAAAGCTAATTTCATTTGAAAAATATTTACCTAAATGTTTTTATAACAAAACTGTGATTTGATTTTTGATTTTGCATTTAAATTTTTTTATTAGGGAAGTAACGATACACTTTTTTGCCGATACGATACTAAAAACGAAATATCGGCGATACCGATACGAATATAAAATTTGAATTCAAGGAACGAATTTGATTGTATGGTCACACGAGTATTAACAAAAAATAAATAATGTTTTTATAAACAAGTTAGAGTGCCATATTCGACTGTGCCGAATCTTTGATACCCTCCACCGACAGGAGTGGGCTCTATATGATAAATACATATATATTATTTACTGAGCTTCACAAAAACGAAAGAAGAATAAATTTTAATACAGCGGTGTAATTAGTTTAAGCGTTAACAGTGAATTTCACAAAATTGCATGTTATTTTTTCTGACCATATGACTCTAAGAAATTTTACCGCAATATCTATATCTGTTATGGTTTTAGGCGAATTTAATTATTTTCCCAAAGTGGGCTTTATTTTGTTTAAGGCGTACTTAAGCCTATAGTACATGGCATGTAAAAAGACACATGCGCATGTGGTTCTGACGTAATTTTGACATCATCACACAACACGCAATGTTTATTGTGGCTTTGCATTGACGTCAAAATTACGTCAGAACCACATGCGCATGTGTCTTTTTACATGCCGTGTACTATAGGCTTTAGCTGTTTTCCAAGAGTATGGTATATATGGGGCATAGGGTAAATTATGCACCGATCTTCACGAAATTTGGGAGTGGGATTTTTGGTCCTATAAAACTGTGACGTACCAGATTTTAGTATGATATGAGGGAGTAGGGTTTGTATGGGGTCTGCGGTTAGTTATGGACCGATCTTCACGAAATTTAGCAGTCTGATTTTAAGTCCTACAAACTGTGTCCTATAAAACTGTCACGTACCAGATTTTAGTATAATAGCTTATATATTACGGTTTTAGGCGTACTAAACTCTTTTCCGGGAGTAGGGTTTATATGGGGCTTGTGGTCAATTATGGACCGATCTTCACGAAATTTAACAGTATGATTTGGAGTGAATTCGTGCCATTCCGTGCATTATTCCACCATTTATGTCAATTTTGTATCAAAATTATCCATTTTTTTAGGGTGGTGGTTCCACATTTTGATTCATAGTTCTGATCCTACTGAACCTATATTGCTGGATTTCAATCCCAAGCTACTTAAAATAACTACAAGCATTTTGTTCTTTTCTTTTGCGTTTTTCGACGTGTTTTCTCCAGACGGACAGACAGACGGACATTGCTAAATCGACTTAGATAAACTCAATTAGCCAGAAAATATGTATATGGGGCCTTAGATGAATAATAAAAAAGTTTCACACGAAATGACAAACTTAGTATACCCTCATTCACCACTAGTGTATGGGTGACCGTGTCATCCACAATAAGACGTTTTTCGCTACGATTGAAGTCTATTGTCTCTAATATACAGGGTGGGCCAAAAGAAACCATGGGGCTTAAAAGTTTAATAACTTTTTCGTTTATTAATTTTTTTATTTTTTTTTTTTAGATTATATAAATAACACTTAATAAATAATGGAGAGATACACAACGTCTAAATTTTGCCGTTAAATTTCAACAGTTGGCCAGAAATTAAATCAACTTTATTGAAAATTTGATTATGAGTGATGAAGCTCATTTTCATTTGAATGGCTTTGTTAATAAGCAAAACTGTAGGTTCTGGGGTTGTGAAAATCCAAGAGCCATTCTTCAACGCCAATTGCATTCCATTAGGTGTACAGTTTGGTGTGGGATCACATCTAAAAATATCATTGGCCCTTACTTCTTCGAGAATGAAGATGGAAGTGCTGTAACCGTAAATGGAGAGCGGTATCGGTTTATGATAGAAAAATGTTTACGTCCTGCTCTTGAAAACAGACCTGGATTTCAGCAGGACGGAGCCACTACCCACACTGCCCGAGAAACAATGGCACTTTTAAGTCAAATTTTTGGAGAGCGAATAATTTCCAGAAATTCGGAAATTAGTTGACCAGCGCGATCGCCAGATTTGAAAGCACCCGACTATTTTCTTTGGGGTTATTTGAAGGAGCGAGTGTATGTGAACAAACCAGAGACAATCCTTGAACTCAAGGCAAACATTGTTGCAGAAATTCGAACGCTACAGCCACAAACTTTGAAAGATGTTATGGAAAATGCTCTAAAACGAGCACATCAGCGCGAAGCTGAAAACGGTGGTAATTAAGGAGACATTATTTTTCATACTTAGTGTAAAAAAATTTCCATTTTGTATATTATATAATCTGAAAAGTAAAATAAAAAAAAAATAATAAACGAAAAAGTTATTAAAACTTTTAAACCCCATGGTTTCTTTTGGCCCACCCTGTATTAGATATTCGGGCCTCTGAAATATTCTCTATTTCAGTTTATTCAGATATTATATTTTCTAATAATGTTCGAAGACTGTTTACTAGCGGTATAACGTCGGACAATGTAGCAGTGGCCTTGCTTATGGATTTTGTAGCAACTTCAAGGTAACCCATAATGTTCAGCAAAATAATTTTTTTTGTTCACAAATATCATTAAAAATAAGCATAATAATTTAAAAACATCAACAAAAAGTAGAATCAGTAAAACTTGTATTAACAAGTTACACAGCAAACGCGTATAATGCATATACGTATAGAACGCATTAAGTATAAATTCTTTCCACATTTGCATGCGTCTACAAAAAAGGTCAAGAAAGTATCAAACGTATAGAACGCGTGTTGTGGACGTCCAGCTTAAGAATTAAAAGAAACAATTTATTATTCTTTTTGATCTTATGTTCTGCTTTTAAAAGTGTTATTTCTCTAAGTTGTAATACAAAAAATTAGCATTGGAAACTCAATTGTTTTTCCAAAAAACTAAAAAAAAAAATAGTATCAGCGTATCGACAGTAAAATATGAACGATACCGATATATCGGCAAACCTGAAATATCGCCGATATATCGGTATCGGTATTCGTTATAATCCTAATTTTTATATCCTACTCGTTTGGTTATTTTGCGATAAAAATCCGATTTTTTTTTTATATGCACACAAGTTCGGTAAAAACCTCACTTTGCTGTCAAACAAATTTAACTCTACGGTTGTGTTATTAAGAAACGCGTGTAGTGTGTTATTGTGCTAACTTTAGACGTACTAAATTTTATAAGAATTTTTTTTTTTTTTTTTTTTTTAATTTAGTTTAAAATAATGATTTTCTTTGGGTATATATATCCATTTTTTGTTTGTTTTATGACATCTTCATTGCAGTGTCATTAAAATAATAAACATTACCAGTAATGGGACAGTAATTAAAACAAAAATTCTTAACGCAGAAAAAAACGGAAATTCCATAAAAACTTTTTCTTTTTATTTTGTTGAATTTTGTTTAATAGCTGATAGTTTTTGCGGAAAAATTAAACATAAATAATGTGTAACAATAAGAATTTGTAACGTATAATTTACGACGTGTTAGTTTTAAGCGAAAACATTTGCGCAATCATTAAAATGAATACAAGGAGTATAATGGAGCAATAACAACAATATTATCCTAGTACCAACTGGTACTAATAACAACAATAACAAAAAGGTAAAACTTTTTAAGTAACGTATTTAAAAAAAATGATTTGCATACATACTTAAATTCATATGGATGTTTGCGATACATGAATTTTTTACCCAATTGTAAAGTTTTTTTTATATGAAAGTAAAAAGTTTTTTACAACCACCCGCAGCTGTTTGTGTTTAACACAAGTGAAAATATTAAGTTTTTCAGGTGTTATGAAGGAGAGTCATTCATACAAACTCAAAACCATCTCTAACAAGTAAAAGCGATATATTCGGTTGCGCCGAATCTTATACACCCTTTGCAATAGTTCGATAAGAACAGCATTTAAAAAAAGAGCACTTTTAAGGATTTAAGTATTTTGGTGATAACTCGGCTATTTTTTTCAACAATTCGACAGATTCTATGCCGAAGTATTTTGGAAGAAATTTGCCATTAATTTGGGTTATACAATATTGATTTGGGAAAATCTTTTTTTTACCCGGTAATGAGTATTTTAAAACTTTTTTAATGGTTTGAACATAATTATTTTGTTCATTGACCGATTTATCCATAGGTCATACATACATACGATTTTTATCATTTTTATTTTTTGCTTGATATATAAAAATTATTTCTTAAATTCGATATTTTGCATAAAAATAATCATTATTATTTTGGTACTATGTCTTAAGCCAAACCTTAACTTGCTAAATATAGTTGTAAAAAAGGCTTGAAATGTTAATCTGCAAATTTCGTTTCAACTTAAAATAATGGTTATTTTTAAGCAAAATATAAAAATAATAGCTTTTATTAAGCAAAATACGGAAATACAGAAATAGTCGTCATATATCAAGCAAAAAATTAAGTTTTTTAATAATCGTTGTGTGCCAAAAAGAATTAAACTCAGAAATAAGAAATATATTTTTTAATAATTTTTTTTATAGGGTTTAAAAATTCAATAAAAACGAAAATGTTTGTACATAAAAGTTGATATATAATTAAAATCCCGAGAAATCCATTCATTCGGGATTTGTTAAGCCTGAAAAATCCCGGTTTTTTGGATTCGGGATATCCGTTTGGCATCCCTACCTGCAACCTATTGTATCTTTTTGCCTTGTTAATTTGTAAACCGATTGACTGATTCTCGAAAGCATTACCTATCTATTTAAATATCATACATATGTGCGAGTTGTGTAGGGATTCGCTAAACTTTTAACTGTCAGACGGCCTACCTAATAAAACATCTGTTCTCCTAAGGATCCAGAATATATATACAAATAAAATACCGCGAGTTTTTTCCCTTCTCCTTTTTTACAATTGAATTTAAATAGGATAGTTGAAGGAAGGGAAACAATTTGCGGGGAATTTTTATTATTAATTAGGTTGATATACTTTATGGGGTTTAAGATCAATATTGTAGAAATTACACACGGAATAACAAAGTTATATATACCCTTTTTCGGTGAAGCGTATAAAAAAGAAACATTTTGAAACCTTTCGCTAGACATGTCTTTTAGACAATGATGTTGAGGTATTAGAAAAAAAAACATTAAATTAAGAACAATACAAATGAATTTCAATAATAAATTTTTAAGGGTACTATGATATTGCATGTATATATGTCGTTAGTTTGTTTTTCGATCCCATCTTGCTTTGCTAAATTGTTTTGCAAGTAAAACTAAACTAAGCTGTTAACATTAACGAAGGTGCATAAATCAATGAAGCACTTTTTTGTTTTGCTCATTTCTTTTTTAAGGTGATATCTTTAGTAGGAAAATGTGTTTTGTCTTTTCTTTGCCAATTTTAATTGATTATAGTAAATAATAAAATGAACATGATACGTAGGTCTTTATTATTTTTTGGCATTAGAAATGCTAAAATCATTTTTAACATATGATTTTTAAGACTGTATTTCCAAAAAAAACAATAAATAATCATGACCTTATTTGTCAATCATAAAAAGTGACACTCAACACATGGAATAAAAAGATTTGCAAAAAGTCTATCAAAATATGAATAAATACATATTCTTTTTAATTGTTAAGGTTAAAATTAGTCACGTGAAGATTTTAAGTATAATGCGTTATATAACCCACCAATTTTGGCAAATACATAGTTTTACTTGAACAGGAATAAATTTTCATATCTGTATGTATATGTACATTGTGTTTAGCTAAAATTGCCATAAAAAAAATATTAAGAAATTGCATCTTCTTTTTCGCTACTGTAAAAAAAGTTCCCTCACCAAACGGGTTGAAATTTGTCCTATATTAAAATAGAATTAAATTATTAAATTTACCTTTGTCGCAATTTAAAACAGCTAATGAAAAGCGTAATTCTTTTATGAAAGCCAACTAAAAATGTGTATTTTGTACTAAAATTAAACGGAGAACTACGAGTACAATTTTTTCCAATTGCCCGTTTTTTTTATAAATTGCATTTGGTGCGGAAGGGTTTTCTGTCAAAATGACCAGCAAACACGATTTAAATACTTATTTAGTATTGCCTATCACGTGGTAATAGGTAACTTTTTTGGGAAAAATCAGTCATAAACTTAATGTACATTGATTTAAACGTTTTGACTACAGTTTAAGCTCTATTTAAGTACTTTAAGATAATCTTAAATGTACATAAAATTAAAACCTGCCTCAACCCTACAATTTTTGAATAAAATAATGCTTATTGTGTATTTTAAGCAGTCCTTCTCTTGAAATTATATTAAAAAAGTAAGAAAGTATAGAACACCACAATGTTTTAAAACAAATTTTCGAGAGTGTAGCCTATTTGAGACCTATGGGCCATCACGGACTTGCCAGAACAAAATTATGTTTGATGTTAAGATTCATATAAAAGTTCTTTGTGCCGACAATTATCTAGATTTCATAATGAGATTTGTTTGCCTTTAAGTGATTTTAGGAAGGGGTTTGTATGGGACCTTTGGTTAGTTTTGGACCTACCAGCACAACATTTTGTCATGGCATAGTAGCTATCGTAACAGTTAATGTCGAAAAATTGTATGTTAATATCAGCATTTATAAGAAGTTATGCCATTAAAAGCTATTTTCGGAGTAGTATTTGTATGAGAGTTGTGCTCAAATATAGACCGATTCCAATAAAACTTGGTAAGATGATTAAGATTTAAATTTAATTCAAATACCAACATAGTATGATGGTTTCTGTTGGAAAGAAGCTTTTAGAAGGGCTATTTGAAATTGTGAATCTTTTCTCGCCATTTTCAATAGGCTTGGTGGTCCCTGTGACAATGAGAGCCTATGCACAAAATTTTATCAAATTGTCTCCAAAATTGAAACCTTTACTTAGTGCACAAAGTTTACATGGACAGCCAGCTAGCCGGACGGACGGACATCGTTAGATCGACTTAAAAAGTGATTCTGAGTCTATCGGTATATTTAAAATTGATCCTAGACCCAATATTTTAAGTGGTTGCAATCATCAGCACAAACGCTTTTGGTATAAAAATTATGTGTTTATATTTGTTTATAACACTAAAGGCTCAACTATAATATGCATGAGCTTGCTTAAACAACTGTCAAAAATTAACAAAAAGCCTGTCAAATGCATAAAAAACTAAAACAAAATCTAAAAACATTTGATTCCGTACGGAATGTGCTATCATTTTCTCACTTTGCTTAAGCAAATGGGCCTTCATGTTTTTCTCCCCTAATTTCTAACTTGGATTTTTATCACATTAATTAATCCTTCATTTTATTTTCCTTTGACTATTGAATAACTCTGTGTCCTTTGATTTTAAGTGTGCGCAGACGGCTTATATTTTGTCAATTTACTCTATAGCGTATATTAAATGTTCAATAGCCTCAATAAACCCAATCTTTTTTGAAAAAAGGTTCGGAGATTATTGTAAATATCGTAAAGATATTTACCAAAATCTAAAAACTTACCTATATAGGAATATTTAGAAGCTGATAGACCACCATCCGGACCTTGAGCTCGCCTTAAGCCAAATTCTAAAAGGTTAATATGTTTGCCAGCAACCATGCGATAGCGAGCAGCATTTGTGGCCATTAAACTAAAAATATATAAAATAATTTTCAAACTGTTTAAACCGTTCAATTAAAAATTGCTCAATATTTAAGCTCACCTTGCGTAATTTACTAAAGTCAATAATGTTGTCTCTAATAATTGCACTATTATTAAGGGTCCCTCAACTTTTATAATAGGTACCCGGGGAAATGCTACAGTACCTTCATCAATGGCATACAGTGTAACATCTTTTGCTGTCAAGTTACCCAAATACTCAAAGAAATCATTTTCTGTACCCTCGGGTAAGGTTTGGCGCAGATATTCGATATCTTTAATAAAAGAAAACATAATAATATATTAAAGTTTTAACAGTTAAACGAGTTAACTACTTACCACTTTCACTGTAATGAAAACTATCTAAAAATTTCATGCATTCATCGAGTCCAGCAAATATGGTAAACTCACCATGGAATGGATTTGTGCGGAAAAATAAATCGAATACAGCATGATCATCTGTTTTGCCAGATTTCCAATAGGCATATGCCATTGTTATTTGATATAGATCTGGAAAAGTGTAAAACTAGTAAATTTAAATGTTTTTTTTTATTATTTTTTTTTACATAAACTACATTACGGACTAATTTTAGAAAAATCAGCGGCTGTTTCGTTAGCTAAATTGCAAAATAGGCATAACTAACAAAAAATTCAAAATCGAATTTTTGATTGATTATTATGAATGTCATTAAACTACATGTCTTGACAAAATGTTACACTCCTTCAATCTAAAATGACGCTTTTATTAACAAAAAAAAGCTACAAGAGTGTTTATTAGATATACGCAAAACGACGTAATTTCTAACAAAATATAATGAATTGGGTTTCTTTGAAAATTGTTGGAATTTCGTTAAAAATATTTATGGTTTTCATTCTTCTGTAAAATTATATTTTTATTAGTTACGCCTTTTTGAATTTTAGATACCGATATGTAATTCGGTTCAAAAAAAAACATTTTCAAATTTCAATGCACATATTTTAAATAAAAATTCAAACAAACTTATTTTAATTTAGTGGTCACACAATTTTTAAGAATATCTTTGTTTGAAAGATTAAGGCTGGGTTTTTAAGATCTCAGTTGCCTAAAATGTTTGTCTTTAATGAAATAATAAAAAAAAAATCAAATTTCGCCGGAAAATCCAAGTTTCAGAGTATGTTAAACCAAGTTTAAACTTAATCCCCAAAATACGTAATTTAAAAACCAAATTGCGATTCTTTGTTAAACAAAATTTCGATATATCCATCATTAACAGACAGATGAAACTTGGTAGAAATTTACAAAGTGCACCATTATGTTCTCCTAAAAATTAGGGGTTTGGCAGAAAAACGGTTACAAGGAATGAGCTGAGGTCATTTTCATTATGTACAAAACTTTATCTGTATCTGGTATTAAAAATTATCTTAAATATAATTTTTACTTGATGACTTCTTGGTACGAGAGTGGAACACAGAGATCAAAATTTTACCTTGTCACCCCTGAAATGTGCTTTAAAATAAAATTTTGACAAATAACGAACACACAAGATTCAAAATTAAAGATTTTGACACAAAAATAACCAGCAGTTATAATGATGATGTATCAGTCCATACAAATATCTGACATAAGTTCTCTTAAGACAAACTATCTTATAAAACAATATCGTATTTTACCTGTTTCAAATCAAATGTGCTATCAGAAAAAACATCGTTTTGCTCAAACTTATAATGCTGGGTATTAAAAATTATGCACGATCGAATATTGTCAAATTTCTATTGATCCAGAAAGGTTGGTGCGAAGTCAATGCTCTCACACTCACCCAGTTGTGACGCCTTAGGTAATAAAAGAAGACTAAAGCTATGTTCACACCTATTAAATATTTGACGTCCTACGCGTAACCACTAGTCAGTGTTACCAGATCTTAAAAAATTGTACAGCTTAATCTGGCATTAGACGTGACCAAAAAATGCTAAAAATGATATTTAAAAATGCTAAAAATAATGCCAAAACTTTTTAAAGATTTTTGTTAAAAATGTATAATCAGTATGAAATTTTATTCGAAACTAAATACATTTTAGTGACTTATTTTTATTACAAATTATTATATTTAAACAACTGGGTAGTTTTTTTCTAGATACATATCGCACTTGTTCCTCTAAACAGCGTCAACTCAAAAATTTTCAGTACTGTAAAATCTTAGATCTATTTCTCTAGTATTTTGCCTAAAAAATGCAGTTTTATCCCCATTTGTAACATAAGAATACATATTAAAAAAAAAGTTTTTTGTCTCTACTGAAAATTGATAAATTTTGAGTTGACTCTGTTTCGAGGAACAAGTGCGATATGTTGCACAGATAGTTGAAACTAAATTTAAAATTTAGGGGACCCGCAAATCTCTGATACGTGCGAAATTGAAACGATTTTATTTCTATGCTATACAAGGTTTTTTAGATAATTTTATTTCTTATAGATTAAGAAAAGTTGAAGTTTTAAAATGATTATTTTTTCAGTAGTTTAGAGCAAAAAAGTTTTTTTAAACATTTACGCTGCATTTACACATGAAAGTACGAGTACTTTCATGAAATTTCTGTATACGTATTATCACCACCAATTTCACAAAAAAATAATAAAATTTCATGAAAATTTTCATGAAAGTGAAATTTAATTTTGAAAATGTCGTCAAATTGCAAACTTCTATCAAAAATTTCTCTTCTTCTTCCTTTATCGTTTTGCTTATTTCCAGTTTCGGAGTTGCCAAGCCAATTATTCACGACGAACTTCAGGCATTCGTTCCAAATAATATTTATTTTTATTAGTTTTCATGATATTTATAAATTTTAAACAAAGCCATTGTGTTCGTAATACTAAGTTGAAAAAATATATTAAAATTCTTTATATATACGAAAAAAAAATTTCAATTCGCAACACTGCTTATTTATTGTCATATACTTTCATGAAATCGCTTTCTTGAAATTTTCCTTGAAAGCTATCTGAAAGTTGGACTGAAAGTAGAAAAATGTAAATGTGTTAGTGAAAAAGTGTGAGTGTATTGCGACTTTCAAGTAACTACTTTCATGTGTAAATGCCCAGTTACTCAATAGAATTGTTATCTAAATACAAAGTGAAATTTCCTTGTACTTTAATATCGTAATATCAAAGGGCAAATAAATTTAACAACCAACGTGATGAGGCCATTTCTAATATTCTTAATATAAGAATTATCTATTTTTAGTCAAAATTTATTATAATTTATAAAAATAATTAAGTAAAATCGATAAAACTATTCGTTAAAATTTTTAAAATAATGCTTAAAAGAGCTAAAAACATTTTATGAAAATGTTAAAAAAAAAATGCTAAGTGCTAAATGTAAATTTTGCAGCTAAATATAAATTTTTAATGCCAAAATTAGCTGCAAAAATGCCAAAATGGCCACACTGCCACTAGTTTTATTAAAAAATTATTTGTTTTATTAAAAGATTTTGTTTGTTGTGCTTAATTCCCTTTTTTAAAAAAAAAATTATAAAAAAATACTGAAATTTATTGTTGGAGGATATAGAATTTTAAACTCATTACTGATTTATTGTTTGGTATTTTGTTTAAGCTTTGATATCTTTTTGAGTGTTTGTAGGTAATTCTCATTCCCTCTGTAGTCTTCTTTGCTGATAGCTTTGGCTTTTCTAAAATGATTTAGGAGAACGTTTCCTGATGATCTGGCCTAAGCAACCAGTGAAATGCGCACAGGAACAGCTTATCCTCCAACAATAAATTTCAGTATTTTTTTATAATTTTTTTAAAAAAAAGGGAATTAAGCACAACAAACAAAATCTTTTAATAAATTATTGTATTCCCAAAAACAATTTTGATAATAAATTATTTGTTTTTGTGAAACTTTTGGTTATATCAAACATCATTTAACAGTTTCTAAATTACATTATACAATTATCTTCTTACAAATAAAGTTTAGTAAATCAATAGAAATTGTTAAAAAAGAAGCTAAAGTTTGATAAATTTTCTGGTTCCGCTTTTTTTTATTTTTCTTCATATATTTGTTAGGTCTAAGCATACGAAAATAAAAAGTGAAAGCATGAAAAATAGTTCAAGATAATGTCGGACCAGAAAGAAAAATAACCCTACCAAACACAATAGTCCTACGCTGCCTGTTGTGCAGCCAGGTCATGGTTATTACGAATCCCGTTGGATTCTCGAACCCGCAGCCCGAGACATATCCTCGCCTATGAACCTCCTGCCCATCCTTCTCAGCCTGCTGCTATGTAGCCTCGGAAAGTCATTACCTGTGATGTTGCAGTGATCCGTTACCCAGCATAGCCTCACTAAATACTCCCATAAAATTTCCCTTAAAGCTCTTCGACAATCATCCACTAGCTTGGAACTCACAAAACAGCCCATCTGGCTGTTCAAATATATCTGTGTAAAAAAGGAAAAAGTGCTTAAGTTGACTCAACCCTTTCATTCCGAAGTTTTTTCTCGAAATCTGTTAGGTTTTTTTCAATTGTGATTGCAAATTTATTTATAAGGCAATAATATAAGATGTTGGGGATACATGAGATGTCGGTGATCCTACCGTTACCCTGGGACATATAATCCCAATAAGTTCTTACGGTGGGATATTTTGTCCCAATAAAGCTATCTGCATACACAAAAACAACAAAACTTGTGTTTTAACTTATATTGGGATAATGACTACCGCTCGAAATTTAATCCCAATTTTTTTGGGACAATATGTCCATTGCAAAACAATTCTTTCTAACTTTATACTCTATTGGGATACATTAAATATTACAATATAAAACGTAAAACAAAAGTAAGGACATAAGGAATATTGCTGGGGCATATAATCAAAGTTGGGGATTAAAATGTCTTTCTGCTTTTTTTTAAGTTGCAATATATAAAAACTAAAGTTTACTTTCGATCTGTGACATAAGAAATTTTAAAAATCACCTTTAAAGTTTAAAATTGCTTTCCTAAACTAAAAAAGATATACTTAAGCACTTTTTCCTTATTGCCACAAATATAGTGACCACCCTGCCCTGAGCAATGTAACCCCTTATCAATTCTACGGCCTTCAAGATCCCTAGAACCTGCGCCTGAACTAAAATAAAGTCAAATACTTATCAAGCCCAATGCCAGCAAAAGCAACTTTTAGGTTTATTCATCTTTTATCAGTACAAAATTAAACCAAGCATAATATCAGTTATCAACAAAAAAAGTTTTTTACATAATAAAAAAAAAAACAAAAAAAAAGCATTTTAAAAATAATTTAATGTCATTTTTTATTACCCTCATTATAAAATTAAAAAAACAAACGTGTCAGTAAAATTGCAAAAAGATTATTTCAGATTTACAGTGAAGGACTAAAGTCTACATGCAACCTACTTTTTTACGATTTTTGGGAATTGGTAACGATATCGAAAAAAACTCGTATGCCAAAATTTAAGGCATTAATAAATATTTTTATTAATGACACAAAAATATAATTCTAAAACATAACAAAAGTAATAATAACAAAAACATTAAACGCATTATTTATAAAAAATAAAAGAGGTTAATAAAGGGTTAATGAAACGGATTTTGTATGAAAATTTGTTTAATAAACCTCTTATTAACCAGTTTTATTTTTTATAAATAAGGCCGTAAATATTTCAGAGGACAAAAGTGTACATACACTTAAAAAGGAACAATAGAATTAAAAATTATGCTAAAAAAAAATATTTTCACTGCTGCTTATTTTATAGTTTGCTTGGGATCTTTGCCTTGCTGAAAAATCCAGTTGTTTCCAATACCTTAGTTCTCAGTCGATGGTTTTAAATTATGTTCTATTATGTTCTTATATAGATATCGGTCCATTGTGCCTTCAACTTAAACTTAATTGCCACATACAGATGATGCCATGGCTCGCCAAACCATAACACTGCCACCTCCATGTTTGACTGTGGGTATATTATTCTTTGGATCTAAGACTGTGTTGGATTGTCTCTAAACTTTGGAACGGCTATCTCTTTCAAAAATATTGTATCTAATCTCGTCAGTAAATAAGATTCGTTTTGTATTTTATTAATATGTATTAGCCAATTCAAGATAGAGTTTTTGCTTTTTGGCAGATAAAAGTGGTTTTTTGCGTTTAACTCTGATTGTAAAGCGACTCTCATGCAAAGCTCGTTGTATAGTTTTTGGGTGGACACTATTTCTGGAACATTTTTCAATGTGTTTCGCCAATTTTGGGGGTCTTATTTTTGGATCCGCATTTACTTCTTTAAGAATACTGCTAACATTGCGTCGTGGCAGCTTTTTCACGTTCATATCTTGAATGATTTTCAGTATTTTCATTTTTTTTATAGTTTCTAATAATTGTTGTACTGTTAACCGACAGATTTTACCGTTTTTGCAATTTCTCCATAATATTTTTGCTCTTTACGAGGATTTCTTATAAAATGTCTCACTAAAATAGATATTTTTTGACTATTCTCCATTTAAAAGATCAATAATTTTTCTAAAAACAATATTTAAATATAATGTTACTAATTAATTATAATTTAAAAAATTGTTATGGTAAGTTAAATTCAATATCAGTTAAAATAATGGGATTCCCCTTGTTTCGTTTTGTATTTTTCAGGTTTTCCTAGAAGTAGTCACGTTGCATGTAGACTTTACTCCTTCTTAAAAATTTGCTTAACGCTTGAAATTTCCATGTTAAGCTTTTCTTTTTAATTTTTTTTAAATAATCTTGTTTAATAGTGTCGTAATTAGTTGTTTACTAATTCCCAAAAATCATAAAAAAGTAGGTTGCATGTAGACTTTAGTCCTTCACTGTATATGTCAGTTGCAAGTGGGAATATAATTGGATGGTCTAACTAAGTACATAAGTACATATACAGGGTTATGCATTTCGTGGTTTCAAAATTGGCCGTCTGACAAGGCTGTCAGCTGTCAGTTAAATATCTGTTATCTGAAGTGTCATTTATTTAGTAAAAGGTCTGCCATTTAGCAACTGAACAACGCGTAAAAAAAGTTAAAACTTACTACAAAAAGTTCAAGCGTGGCACACTTTTTAAACGTTACGGGGTGATAAAACTGTGCAAGGAATTGGCAAGAATTTAAAGAAATTTGAAGAGGCTGAAAGCGTTACAGATGTGGTCTGGCCTGTGCATCATCGCAAAGTGGTGAAAGTGTGGCGGATAATCCGAAATTGTTGATTGCAAGGCTCAGAGCGCTATGGCCGTATGATAACCGACTTTTTTTGCCAGCATTTAAAGATTATAAACTAGACGATTTCTGGTTTCGACAATACGGAAGTAATTTCACGTTTCATTTGGCCACCAAGATCATTTGTTTGACGGCGCATTTCATTGGCCAAAAGTCCAATTTTTGTTTGTCACCGATTTCCAAAATTTTAATTTTATTTAATAGTAAACATATTAAAACTAAAGTAGCCAAAAAATTAGGTCAAAATATTGGTAATTGTGGTCGTGCTATGTTGTTAAACACGACTTTTTTTTTAATTCAGAAAAAAGTGATTTATTTTATATTTAATCCGAAAGAAATTATCATTGATCAAAAACTATCATCGATAATGACCAGCTAGCTTTTTTGCTAGGTTGGTAGTCTTGTTATATTTAAAAAAGTAATATGTGGGACTATTGTGTTATTTATATTTGAAATGTTAAGACATATTTTCTAAACTACTATATTTTTGTCAAATTTCAACTTTAGTAGAATAGAACTTTTGCGGATCAAAAGGGATTAAAAAGGTAAAACCACTGAGGGAAAGGTGAAAGTGTTTTCTTAAACCCTGTATATACTCTTGTACCCGTTTGGACCCGTCTGTTTAACACTTTTTTAATTTTAATGAAATTACTCCAAAAAAAAATTTTTTTTGTTTGAAATTTTTTTTTCACAATTTTTTTTATTCCGCAAAAATATTTGCAGAAGTAACAGAAATCATGTGCTATTGCCTTAAAAAAAATTTTATGATATAGGGAATATTGATCGTGATCGAACAGAAAACATACACATTTACGCTAAACAGGTATATTGTGAATCCCACCTTAGAAGGGACTTTTAAATTTTTTTTGGTCTTTTTATTTTATCTGTTTTTATGACTCTAATAATATTCTATGACCCTATAACTATGCAATGCGTTGTTAAATTTGTGTCAGGTATTTTATAGCACATAAATAAAAGGATTTTAAGTTTTTTAATCCTATTTATTCTACCTGTATTTGGTATGAAAAGGCTTAAAAGCAAGTGACATTCGGATGCAAACTCAGTGGATATAATATATCTGAGCAATAACAACGTTTTTCATAAAAACATTGAGAGCTTCAGCTATAAAGAATTAACCGGAGAGTATTTTAAAAATAAAACCGAGGAAGATGTTAAAAATTACATTCGAAAAAAAGTAAACTTAAATTCCTATAGCACTGAAATACAATTGGACTTAGAAAATAAATTATCTGTTTTCATCAAAAATTTAAAACAGCGATACAGGAAAGTTGATTACAGCAAAGATAGTTTTTATAAGAGCTTTACAAACTGGTTAGAGAACGAACTTTCTGCCCAGATCGCTTCAGAAACTACAAATCAAAACACTCGTGGGAGACCACAAAAATCGCTGGACAACTGTAGCGATAGATCTAAGAGGCGGAAGCTTAAGGATATCAATTAAGAAATCAGATATGAAAATATTTAAGATACTTTCATACATCAATTACGATCACAGAGACAATTGACAAAAGTGGATATCATTGAAAAAGTTGTTATAGCTAGTCTATTGAGAACAAAACGGGTTCTTAAAAGTATACCAAGTCCGAGCGATGCAAAACAATTTACAAATGAGGAGGCATTAGCATTATTTCTGGATTTGAAATTAACAAAACAGCAATATATTCAGCTCAGATTACGTGCGATTAAAAAAGGCTCAAATCTGTATCCAGCATATCATCACATAACAGCTGCTTAAATGGACTGTTTGCCATTAAAGGACACTATTACAATCACACGAATTTCGGCAGAGGTAAAATTACAATCTTTACTTGATCACGCAGCCGAACGCTTGTTACAATCAATAAAAGGAATTGAGTTAAAGAAATATGGAAACACAAAGTTAATTCTTTTTTGTAGATGGGGATGTGATGGTTCTTCCGGACGAAAACAATACAAGCAAGTAGTATGTGCAAATATTTCGGACTCAGATATGTTCATGGTATCATTTGTACCATTGCGATTGAAAAAGATTTTGGAAGATTCAGAGCCTTCGACTAGTACAACGCAAACAAAGGATATTTGGAAAAATGAGACACCATCTTCTACGAAATACTGCAGGCCTGTTAAATTTGAATTCAAAAAAGAAACTCATGATGCCATTAACAAAGAAGTTGGTGATATCAAGCCCAAATTGCAACACTACAGCCATTACAATTAGATTTAGATAAGCAGCAAATTGAAGCTAGCTACCAATTAGTGCTAACAACGATAGATGGAAAAGTAGGCCAGGCTTTGACTAACACGAAGGCTACATCCAGCTGCATCATATGCCATGCAACATCAAGCCAATTAAACCAAGTCCCGACAAAATCATTAGATAATACTGATGCATATGAGTTTGGATTATCACCACTACATTCAAGAGTACGACTTATGGAACACATACCGAAAATCAGTAATGATTTGGATTTCGGATCTTCAGGATCAATAAGAACCAACAAGGAGTTAAGACGTTCAAAAAGGAAACATGTTCAAGATGAATATCGCAAATTTGGGTTGATTATAGATCAGCCAAAACAAGGGTCAGGCAATACCGCAAGAAGATTCCTTTTAGATCCAGAAACAGCATCTGAAATAACAGGTGTTGATTTAAACCTCATTTTTAGATTTAAAATAATCCTAGAAGTACTTGCGTACAATGAAAAATTGACTCTAGAAAATGTGGATATTTTGCTACGGAAACTGCAAAAATATATACAATCAAGTACCCATGGAGAAATGTGTCTGCTACAGTTCACAAAATCCTTTATCATGGAGAAGATGACATTAAATATCAGTTGGTGCCACTTGGAGATTTATCAGAGGAAGCTCAGGAAAAAAGGAATAAGGATTATAGATTTTATAGAGAGCACAATACTAGAAAAATTTCACGAAATTCCACAAATGAAATCTATTTAATATATTATTGGCAACGTCAGATCCGTTCATTTTCAGTATTCGAAATCAATAGAAAGTGGAACATCGGAATTAGATGAAGAAGTCAAAAAACTACTAAAGAACAGAAATAACACAGAACAGAATATGGAATATTTGCAATCAATCTTTCAATTAAATGAAAAATAATTATAATTCATTAGATCTCAGACAGACATTGTATAAGTAAAAAATAATAATAAACAGAACCTCACATTGTTACAAAAGCTATTAAAATCTATTGCTGCCTAAAAGGTCTTTTTTATCCACATATGTATGAAATCTTCTATATGTATATATAGAAGAAAGTGGCGTTAGATACTACGTTTATAATTAAAGAACGGCAGGACCGATTTCGATGATTCGTACCAATTCGGAATGGTCTCTGACCAAGTAAGAAGAAAATCTAAAATAGGTGGCGCCATTGAAAATTACTCAGTATGAATTAAATCGTAAACTCTGCATTTGACGATGCTATAATCTTTAGCAAAGTTGTTGAGCATGAGCCGGTGAAGGTTTAAAAGTTGATATGACCAATTTCAGACAGGTGGCGCCACTGAAAATGACTCGAAATAAGTTAAATCATAAACTGTGCATTTGATCATGCTATGATCTTTAGCACAGCTGTTGAGCATTAGCATACAAAGGTTTCTAGGTTGGTATGACCAATTTCCGATAGGCGGCACCATTGAAATTACTCAAAATAAATTATATTATTTGATCATGCTATGGTCTTTAGTAAAGTTGTTGCGCATGAGCCGGCAAAGGTTTCTATGTTGGTATGAACAATTTCCGTTTTTCTAGGCAAAACAACGTTTGCCGGGTCAGCTAGTGTTTTAATAAATAAGATACATTCAAAAAATAAATACCTATATTATCGTATCAAAATTTAAAAAAAAAATCAGAATTCAGCGGATTTATTTTGCTAATATTAACAAATTTTTCAGCAAAAAATAATAGATACTTCTGTAGTAATAGCAAGATTTTAGATAATATTTCTAAAGTTTTTTTAAGTGTAAGCAAATTTGAAATTGTTAATTTTTCAGTAATAATAGCAAAATTTCCAGTTGATTTTACTATTTTTTTTTTTTTAATGTTAAAATTTTTTTTAGAGTAAACATTAAATTTTTTGAGTGTCCCCAAAAAATATTAATGATTATTATTTAAATCCAAATATGACATTTTTAAATAATTAAAAAATATAAAAAAAAAACATATTTCACGCTAAAGTTAAAAAAATCTAAAGTTCAACTTTGCCCTTAAATTCCCCAATAACTACTCAACTGATTTTAATGAAAATGAAAGTGGAGAAAAGTTTAAGAATCTATCTGTCGAATAAAAAATATCTAAAATATCTTCTTCGGTTCAAAAGTTACAGTCACTGTGCGGCGTTAGATAATCGCTTAACGTTAGAGCATTTGAAAACCAACATTCGCCAAGATACCGCCCGAAATGGGCAAAATATTGTTCAAAGACTACCTCAAAAGGATCGACTGCTGCAACCAATCTAGAGTCGGTCATTTAAAGGACATTGTATTTCGTACGTAATGCCAAAGTCCAAGCATTATAATGAAATTAAAATTTAATCGAAAACAAAGCTTTATGGTGTTTTATTTAACTTTACTTTTGAAGCCGAAAAATGGATAACCCTATATTATTATAAAATTTCAATTAAAATATAAGTACGCATGAACATATGTACATATGTATGTAATTATTTAAAATGTAAAATGCGAGTAATAAAAATTAATAACAACATGATAACAAACTCAAGATTTCTTCCAACAATCTGTTGTGAAAAACATTTAATTTTATTATTTTTAAACATTTTACCTAAATTTGTTTATACATTTAAGTAGAATGTGTTGATAATAAAAGATAAAAAGTAATAAAGTTGTTGTTTTTGTTAATAATGACTTTAATCAGTGTGCATTCTAACACTGCATCATATTTTTTTTTTGTTCCTCTAATATTTACATACTGTATACTAGGATGTTCAGTCAATTAATTATTGTTCGATTAATCGAACAATTTTAGACGATTAATTTTCTATTAATTTAAAATTGCTGATAGCAATTAAAGGATTAATCGAAGAATTTATGCCGGTTAATCGAATAACATTACATATATGGTTTTTCTGTCAAATGCAGGGCTGTGGAGTCGGAGTTGAAGAGTCGGAGTTGAGGTTTTTGTACCGGAGTCGGAGTCGGAGTCGCAGTACCCAAAAAAACGCGCGGCTCCGACTCCAAAATTTTTCGGCATAAAAAATTAAAAAAAAATTCTAATATTTTCCTATATAAAAATTCTTCGAAATTGGCGATGCAATATTTTGCAGATCAATATGAATAAGTAGATTTTAATTTATTTTATGAGAAATAGTTGATTCAACTACTTTACTATTTAAGTATATTTAGGTATATTTTTTATACGTGCGGAAAAAAGTCTAAATTACATTAGCAAAACTTATACTCAGTTATTGATCTAGTTGAAAAAGATGTGTGATTTTTTAAATAATTTACTCATGCTAAAAAATTTTAATGACAGGAATTGCCAATAATTTTAATATCAGAATTTTTTAACCATCAACGCTGAAATATTTTCAACATTGTACAGAATAAGTGTTGCTATAGCGCATAAATACTAGTATGTATTAGTAAAATTATTTCTCTTTTGTGTAGAAACATCTTTATTAAACGAATTATGGGAATCCCCGCGTAATGTGCATAAGAAAAACATGAGTGTTATGGTATGAATTAAAGGCCTGCATGAATGGTATCAATTATAGAATCAAATTCAACGTGAACGGGTTTCATTTGAACAATATTCAGTATAACATTAAAATTGATTTGTTTTTGTTTCATAAAAAATAAAATTTTATATTTAAGTGTTATAGGGCTAACTTTTAAGTTAATTTCTTACAAAAAAAAAACTGGGAGTCAAAGTGGAGTTGAAGTTTCATGTGAGTATATACATATGTAGCTATTAGCATACACGTAAATTTGAGCTCACAACTATTTAAATATTAAACATAATTTATTTATTTTTAATAAAATTTTTTAAAAAGCACTTACTTATGTATGCACAATATATGTACATACATACGTAATGAATAATACATTATTGCATCAATTAAGAAATTTATTTATTTAATAACAGCGATTAACAACTTAAAAATGGATAAGAATAACCGACAAAAGCAAAAATCTTCAGTTTTTGAATATTTTTCAATTACTGTTGACGATAGATTTTTCATATGCCAAGTAACCAAAGATGGTGATGAAGAAAAATGTGGTAGAAATATCAGTGCATATTCTGGAGAAAGTACTAGCGCTCCGACTAGAGTATCGAATTTAAAGCGACATCTGCAACGTTGTCACCCTATTATATTCGAAACTGTTACTGAAAAAGATAAGCAGGCGAGTAAAGTTCAACCTGGGCCAAGTTCTTTACAATGTCAATCAACTGTAACTAAATTTTTTAAATCTAAAAATATTACTGTGGCTATGACTGCAGAAAAATTCAAGCGCTGTAACATCGAAATGGTGTATTCTAATGCTTTGCCTTTAACTTTTTTTTCTTCTTCTGCTTTTGTCTCTTTAAATGGCGAAATGGCTTCTAAATTTGGTTGTTCTTTAGAAAGAAATAATATTAGAAAATTGGTACTACAGGAGGCAAAAAACCAGAAGGATATGCTCAAAGATATTTTAAATGGACGGTTTCTTTTTCTTAAGATGGATGTATGTACTCGGCACAGAGTTAATTATTTTGCAATTAATGTCCAGTTCATTGATGATAATTAAAAAGTCGCCACACGTACATTAGCTGTAAAGGACACTGAAGCGCATCATACAAGCAAGTTTTTGCAAGAACTGGTTATGAACGTTCTGGCGGATTTTGGTATTAATAAGCAACAGATTTTATGCATTGTGACCGATAATGCCACCAACATGGTCAGTACTGTAAAAAAGCTGAATGAATATGTAGAAGCATATGATTTTGATGAAAATGAAGCTTCGGTAGAAGAAATTTTTGATATTGACGGATTTGTGGATTCTGCTTTAAAGTTTAGCCAGATTCCCCACATGCGATGTGCTGTACATACATTGCAACTCGCAATTCGTGATGGCTTGGAAGATTTTCATGTAAATAGACTTATTGCAAAAATACGTAGTGTCGTGGTTTCTTGTAGAACACCGAAACTAGATGCCATTTTGAAGCGGCGTGCTGGAAAGGGGGCTATTTTAGATCAAGCTACACGGTGGGGCAGTACTTATTTGATGATTGAACGCATCATTGCACTAAAACCTTATCTTACTGACATGGCTAACCCAGCTGTAACAATGACTGATGTGCAATGGGAAGAAGTAGAGAAACTTGAAAGTCTTCTTCGTTATCCTTTCACAGTAACTAAAAATTTTCAAGACTCAGGTTTAACTGCTAGTATGTTTTACAAAGAATGGTGTAACCTAATTTTCCGTTTTTCTAAAACTAACTCTAAAATAGCTGCTGCTATTAAGGATTCAATGCCACGCAGAGAAATTACTCTCCTAGACAATGATATCCTACTTGCAGGTATATACGTCGATCCTATGGTCCGAGTTTTACTTAGCGAGGAACGTAAAAATAGAGCTAAAGATGCTTTATATGAATTAGCTCTTCGTATGAAAGGCTTACAGCTGCAAGATGAAAAACATGAAGCTAACTCTTCTACATATATAATCAGTGAGTCCCCTAAAGATGATTTTGAAAAATTTTTAGACGATCAGGAGCAGTCCAAGCGTTGTCGCTTAAATTTATTAAACAGTGGCGAAGAAACAAAAACTACACCAGTCTTAGCTAAATTTAAAAAAGATTTTTACCAAGCATTAAATGAAGTAGAGAAATTTGATCGTACTTCAAATGTAACAATAGAAAACGCAATTCCAAAATATCCTGAAATTATCCAGGACGCTGCTCTGATAACCACGGCATTGCCACCGACACAAGTATCGGTAGAACGATTATTTTCTGCACTCAGAATCATCAAAGCTGATTTGAGAGCATCAATGAAGCCAGATATTATTGAGGCTATCCTATTTCTGAACACAAATACAGAGTAATTTTTTTTTTAATTTAAGATTTTTTATTTGCAGTAATGTACATAATATTGCATTCATTTATTTGAAGTTCGTTATTTTAAGTTGCAAATATTATACTATTTTGTTTGTTATTAAAAGAATTAATAAAAATATTTCAAAAATTAAAAAAGTATAATTATAACCAGTGTTGTCAGGAATATAAACTTAATTGACTTATTTATGTTTAACTAAAAAATAAGGAACTCGTTGGTAAAGTTTATGAAAGTGATTAAAAATAAAAAGTTACTTGAAGTAGCAAGCAAAAATGAAATCGTAAAGAGCGACTTCTTAAAGAAAAATATTTTTTATGTACACAAAATTCAAATATCACTTTTACTTTTATTTTAGAGTAATGATATAATAACATAACATATATATGTATATAATAATATAGTGTAAGTCTCATCATCATCGAAAGAATGAGAACTGGAATTTGAATAACTAGCACATAAGTCTAATTACGTAATGATTTTTATGCTTATAATAAAATTTTAAGAAGGTCTGCTTTAAACATTTTGAAGTCAGAAAATAAGAATCATTCTACTTTACATATGTTAATAACTATGGGGGGATTCACAAGGTGTGCTATCAAGTCATATCGTCATAATGTCCTAAATAATATTTTACAATTGTTTAAAAAAAAATATTTTTTTATGTTGTTTGAAACACAACAATATTTTTTTTTAAACAATTGTAAAATGTTATTTAGGACATTATGACGATATGACTTGATAGCACACCTTGTGAATCCCCCCTATGTATATTAAAGCTAAATGCGGCTCGTATTAGAATTAAAATATCGATTCAAAATTTTTACAGAATCATTTTCTTGCTATATTCAACCATTTAAAAGGTACTGCATTAAAAAAAGAGTTTAAAGTCAAATAAGAACCAGTCTCATACATTTCGCATCACGGTTAGAGTAGGAGTCGGAGTCGTGAGTCGGAGTCGGAGTCGGAGTCGCACTTAAAAAATTTCAGCGTTTGGAGTCGGAGTCGGAGTTAGTACTTTTTTCGGACGACTCCACAGCCCTGGTCAAATGTATAATTTTTTAAGGTTTTAAGTCAAATAAACAAACCAAATGTATGGGTCCGTTGGAAATAAAAAAAAACAGTCATGTTTAGTGAGTAATTCACATACATGGGCGTACTGCTTTACTGAAATAATGCAGTAATCCGTTAATTTTTTACTTATAATTGAAACAAATGCAAAAAAATATATTTTTAACCCTGGAGCCACACGTTCAATAAATCACTTTCAAGTTGTTCACAAAAACTGATTTGTTTTTAATAAAGCACATTTATTTTTTAAGAAATATATTTTTTTCAAAGAAAGTTAATTTGTGCTCAGTTGTTAAATTGAACGTAACATTGGCAAGCAAATGGAAAGGTAAAACTGAGAGCAATCTCGTGGTCAATTTAAAAAGTGTGAGTGCGTTAATGCTGGTTCACACTGTTCAAGTTTTAGCCGTCAAGTCTTGAGCTTTTAGGAGAGAAGGGAAAAGAGAATGTCATTTCTTTGGTATGAGTATGGCAAAGCAAAAGAAAGACAAAACTTGATCGTGTGGCTTCCAAGTAAAGCAAAACATTTAAGCAACATTTGATTTTTAAAAGATTATTTTAAAAGATCTGTTTAATTGTTTGAACATATAACATTATATGATCTCAATACATGTTTTATTGTTTATCGTTGTAAAGGTTTTATCAATTAGTATAAATTGTTACGTTTGTTTTGTTTTTTTGTTAATAAAATATTAAAATACTTGTAATTAATAATGTTTATTTACTCAAGTACCAATTTTTTCTAAAATCATCTTAATTTAAAAAATTTCTGGATTTTGAATTGGATTTTATTTAATTTGTAGAGTTTTGAAACGTTTTTAACAATAAAGTACATTTAAATTTATGACAATTTGTTTTAAATTTATTTTCATTGAGTATATGGCGAATTAATACAGATGACCGCATCATGAGGGAGAGAGAGTCCTGTTTTAGGTTAAACTATTCTAAATGCCAAACTTCATACAAAAAAAAAAGAAATTGACAGCCAAGATCTCTCATGCGGCTACCTTTATGAATTCGCCTGGATTAATATCTTTGAAAAAGTTATTCCAAATTTAAAATGTTAAATTTTTTTATTCAATTCTCAAAAAGGGGGGAAACTTCTGAAGCCAACCATAACTGGCATTAAAAGCGTGATTATCATTCTTGAGTTAATTGTGAAATTCAATAGCTTTAGTTTTAATCATAAGGCCAGGCCGTTCAGAGGAAAGTTTTTATTTCCATTTAGCAGGGTCAAATGAAGAGTTGTTTACAGTTGTTTTTCTTAATTGCACAAACTGCCAAATTAGCGATATTGTACTTCTTGAACAAACCTGCTACTGATGAACTTTTTCGTAAAAGCGTAAAAGTTTTGGAGGAATTACCAAAATTTGTAAAAGTCTAAATACATAATTTTATATGTACTTCACAGTTTTTCGTAACTTTTGAAGGCCCGATGTAAAATGTATAATTTAGTTATGTTTTGCCAAATTTTCGTAACTTATGGCACAGAACAAAGTAAAATTTAAAAAAAAACCATTTTGAAAATAAAAACCTCAATTTTTAAAATGAAACTAAACGTTCAGAATAATCAATATTTGTTCTGATGTTTGCTTCAAACTGTGTTAAACAAAAAAATATTTTGTTTAATGTTCAAATTAAGCTCAAATATTTGACAATTTTTGTTTCTTGAAACAGTTGGCAAACAGTGTTAAATAAAATAAATTAATTCATGTTTGCCATGCGTTCAGACTAAACAAATATTTGCATCAAATAATTATTTAACGAAAGTGTTCAAAAATAAAAATATAATTCACAAATAGTAAAAATGAGCGCAGAAGATAATTTATTTGTTTTATGCTGTGGAGCAGGATCTCTGTTGGTGTTAGAAGAGGAGAGTAAAAGAAAAAAATAAAATTGGAAGACAATGGGTACGGAATTGGAATTGGATTCGTTACAGATCACTTCAATATATTTTTCGTATTCCTTTTAATACTATTTCAGTAATTGTTCCTGAAGTTTGCTGTAAAGAATCACAGGAAAAAATCGCTTCTATCGGGAACATGGCTAAAATTTGCGAAAAATTGCAAAAATGGAAACAAACCCTAAAATTTATTTGAAATCGAAAAATTTTTAAAGTTTCAAACAAGCCAAAAGTGCCTAAAACTATAAGGAATGGCAAGCATTCGATAAAAATTGCTAAATTTGCGGAAATTCGCAAAAATTTGCTAATAGCGGCATGATACCAAAGTCTAATAATTATTAAAAATCGTTAAAGCTGTAAAGAATCAGAAAAAATTGCTTCTATCGGGAACATGGCTAAAATTATATGTCGGTGTTTGCTCTTACATTTTTTTTGTAATATCAAATAAATGTTTGCTCAAAAATTACTAAAATATTTGATTTTTTTGTGTTCACACTATGTTGACATTGGACAAATATTTGTTTTCCGGCAAATACTTTTATTTGCTCAAAATGAGCTGTTATTTTATTTGACACTCAAAAATATTTTGTGTTCAGACTCCGTTAATGAAATATTTGATGTTTGCTGTCAAATATTTCATCAATCTGAACGTACCTTAATTCCAAATAACCCCTAAAACAAAAATGAACTAAAGCCCACATTAAAAAAATTTATATGTAAAATTTTTAATTTTCGAATAAATATAATCAATTATCAACTATGCAGAAAGGCGAAGCCGGTTTTTGTTATACTATAGAGGAGAAAATACTTGCGCCCGGCCGAAGGAAGGCTATGCAGAGAAGCTGAAGCTAGCGAAGCCGGTGTTTGTTATACCATAGAGGAGAAAAAATGATAAGAACTGCTCGTCTCTGAAAGGAGTTTTGAATTTTTAAACTCAATTACTTTTTAGATATAATCAATTTAGCCGACCGAAACTTATAAAGACGGAACACCGTTTTTACACGTTTATATCAATTTTTTCAAGGCTGTGTTTTTGTTTATTAAACGAGTTTATTGTATGGTTTTTATCACTGAAATATGAAAAATATATATTTTATATATGTATGTACATTAGAGCGACTCAAGTTGTATGGAAGCGAAATTCGTGCAAGGTGTACCCCCCTCAAAATGAAGCTTGGACTTTTTTAAGATGACATTTAAAATATTTCGGCTCCAGCTTTGGCCTCTCGTGAGCTGGACCATTTTGTAAAAGGGTCTATTTTTGCATGATTTGTTAATTTGAGAATCTGTTTCCTTATCAACATACTGGCTGACCCGGTCCGCGTTGCTGGCCCTAAGCAAACATTAGTGTTGTATTACCAGACGATTTAAATTGATCTTTAAACGAAATTTACGGCCTTTAAATAAAAATCCATGAAACCGCGTTCTCTGGCACAATTTCAAGTCAACTGCATGTAAAACATCGTTCATTCCCCATTTCTGTTTCATCATTATAATATTATAAATAAAAATGTTGTTCATATACATATGTTTGATTTACATTTGATTTGAAAATACATATGGTTGTATGTATGTATATATATGCTGTGAATCTTACGAAAAAAGTGAGCGTAAAAGTGGGCGGGGCAATATTTTCTTTCCGCAAAAGCTAAGTTAGACCATGACGATCATTTTAAAGAAAAAATCGTCCAAATCGGTCAAGCCGTTCTCCAGTTATGCGCTTAATAGAAAAAGTGGGCGTAAAATTAGGCGTGGTAAATTTTTCTATCGATGAAAACTTAAAAGTTGATTAATACGAACATTTGAAAGAAAAATTAGTCAACTCGATGGAGCCGTTTTCTGATTTTAGGTAAATAGAAAAAAGTGGGCGTAAAAGTGGGCGGGGCAAAATGTTCTTTCCGTAAAAACCTAAGTTGGACCATGGCGATCATTTTAAAGAAACAATCGTTCAAGCCGTTCTCAAGTTATGGATTTTGCCACACCACTCCGCCCCAGACCGAGAATCAGAAATCAGACTTCACAGTGTCACCCGCCTGAATATTCTGAAGATTCCCTGAAAATTTCATCAAAATCGGCCCAGCCGTGTTGGAGTCCATACGTTATATACACACATCCTATTTTATATACATATATAGATAGAAGATAGATACAATATGGGTATCATAAGAATGGTTTTTTTAAGGCGCGTCCAACTGAATATACAATTTTTGTTTGGGGTTGCTTGTAATAAAAATGCCGAATAAAAATATTTTAATCTTTAGTCGATTTAATTAAATACGGGTCTCAGCTTTTTTTGAAATTCGTGCTAATTCGCGTTTTGACAAAAATGCAATGGGGTGGTAACCCTTCGTTTTAAATAAGGCAATATGGGTATCAAATTTTTTCTTTTGCCAAGTACATCATCTTTGTATGTAAATAATTTAGATTGTTGCAAATTAATGCATTTTACAAGGTGCCCTGGAATATATATAAATGCAATTTTGTGGTAACTTTAATATGATAGCGGATTTAGTTTCTAGATCATGTATGGATGAAAATAGGACTAAAGAAAGAAAAAAAGAAATGATCCACGACTTTTTGGCGGCATATTTTATTTTGTTTATTGTAGGAATATTTGCACTTTGTCATAATTTTGCAATGACATTAATTGCACAGCTGTAAAATTTGGAAAGACCGAATCGGCGATTTTTGTTTCGACGCGCAAAAATAATAAATGTTGTATCACATCGCGGTTTGTCGGTAATCTATTTCGGTTTAATTCAACTACCGCGAACGGCATTTTCATCACGACCCAATCAGGGGTGCCAGATAATTTTGATAAAAAATCGGCATTTTTTCGAAAAAAGATCGGCATTATATTATTATATCAATTAAAGAATATCGGCAAATTAAAAATATCCCATTTAAGAACAATAATACATATTTTTATTGACACAAAAAATAACAAAAAAGAATAATTCAGCAATAACATATAACCGATATAAAAACATAAAAATTGATAAAAAAAAAAGAATATTTTATAAATTGTATTTAATTTAAAAAATTTTGAACATTAGGTTAAATTTGTTTTTATAGTTTAAAAGTTTTTTCAACATTTTATTTTAACAAATATTTTATAGATACATATTTGAGTTTAATAGTTTAATTAAATCCATTTTAATATCAACACCAAAACAATTTGCATTATTAAATTTTAAGTAATCTTTATAAAAAAGAATTCCTTGAAAGGATTCCTTTTCTAGGGAACATCGAAATTTGGTTTTTTTAAGGTTGACTTGGCTAAAA
The DNA here is from genome assembly GCA_943735925.1 of Pollenia amentaria. Classification (NCBI taxonomy): domain Eukaryota; kingdom Metazoa; phylum Arthropoda; class Insecta; order Diptera; family Polleniidae; genus Pollenia; species Pollenia amentaria. Next base: position 199,350,559 of record OX031007.1, on the reverse strand, counting down.
ATTCTTTCCACATTTGCGGAAGAATGTGGAAGGACCATAATTAGTTGTACAAACTTTGACAGCACTGTAATGCACCCGTAGAATCCTCAAGTTTAAAGTCTGAAATTGTTTGCCAATAAGTTTACAAATTTACTTCAATTCCTTCTAAATCTTCTTAAAAGTTTAAATATTTTAACTCCCTAAATTCAGGGTCTAAAATTTGTTTTTCTTTTTCAGAAATAAAGCTGGGGAACTCTTTTAGAATTTAAAAAGAAAAAAAATATATCACTTTTTCATAATTTTGTTAGGGTTAATCAGATTTAAAGATTTATAAGATTTTGTTTAAAATCAAAACGTTTTAATAATTGATTTGAAAGTTCTATATAAAAATTAAGACAGTTATTAACAATTTTGTTAATTTCGCTTTTTTGAGTTTTCATTTTGATAGTAACTCATTAGCCAATAAGACCAAATACTCCGCATCAAAGTTCAAAAAATTCCTTGTGTTCATAAATTCCGTTAAGTAAATTTAATGTTTTAATTGTTTTTATAAAATTAGTTAATACAATTTTATAAAGAATTTCCATTTGGTTGTATAGGTTATGATAAATGCTTCAAAGTTACCAAAAATTGCACGTTAACAAGCAAATTTTCCGTGGTTTTTAGCTTAAACCCAACGATATTGGGAACTGATAAACTTAAACTTTGTTTTTATGCATGACATTTTTCATACAGCATACTTTGATTTTATATTTTTGCAAAAATCTAGATTATTTACATACAAAAATGATGTACTTGGCAAAAGAAAAAATTTGATACCCATATTGCCTTATTTAAAACGAAGGGTTACCACCCCATTGCATTTTGTCAAAACGCGAACTAGCACGAATTTCAAAAAAAAAGCTGAGACCCGTACTTAATTAAATCGACTCAAGATTAAAATATGTTTATTTGGCATTTTTATTATAAACAACCCCGAACAAAAAATTCAAAAACCGATCTTCTTGGACAAATTGTATAAACAGTTGGACGCGCCTAAAAAAAAACTTTCTTATGATACCCATATTGTATATGTTGATAAGGAAACAGATTCTCAAATTAACAAAACATGCAAAAATAGACCCTTTTTCAAAATGGTCCAGCTGACGAGAGGTTAAAGCTGGAGCCGAAATATTTTAAATGTCATCTTAAAAAGTCCAAGGTTCATTTTTAGGAGGGTACATCGAGCACTTTTTTTGGTGAGTCGCTCTAATGTACATATATCACATAAATTCACTATTTATGCAGGGAATATTTCAAAATGTAACTTTTGACGAAAAAATTTTTTGAAAGAAGAGCGTAACTTTTTGTATTCTTCCCCTGGCAATACTGGTGATGCAGTCAACGTTCAAGTTTTTTTTTTCAAGTGTTTTACACATACTGCTTGTCAAAACTCATAAAAACTGAAAGGTGTGACAGGTTGCACGCAATTTTAAAACAATTTTTTTTTTAATATGTAATCAAGAATTATTGCGGCGGAACATTTATAGAGACAAACTTCCTCCATGTCCAAGATTGTTGAGCATGTTATGAAGGATAAAATTCTTTTTTATGAAGGAATTAGTTTTTCCATCCCAATATGCTCTTCGGCGTGATTTTATTGATACGCCATTTGTAAATCGTTTTTATTTGCAGATTATGTCATGCTTTTGTTTCGAACTAATTAGACTGGTCGGCACAAAACAAAAAAAAATTAAGCCAGGCGATAGAACTTTGTTATGTGATTTTATTTAACTTTAGCGTGTCGAATTCAAATATTGATTCTATTACGTCTAGTTTTTTCATGGGTTTGAATAATATTTCGTCTGAAATTTCGAACTATTTGGTTTATTCTCAAGAATGATAAAATCTCTGCTTTTAAAATAAAGTATGGCAGTGTTGTGCATGACAAAAAAACATGGTTTTGCTCATTGTTTGCGTTGACACCGCCTAAATTTGTTCTACTTCATATATTTCTGTTCAATAGTTTTATTAACATTTCTATTTATTAATTATTAAAAAAAGTAATTCCACTCAGAAAACTAAAAGTGGTTTCATTCTGAAAAATATTTTCGTTTTACTTTTTCTAAAGAAGCAAAATACGGAAATAATTCCACTTTCGATTCTGTATATTTCCAACAGTGAGTTATTTAGAAATAATTCGCGATACATTTTCTTCATGTAAAATAAGTACGAATGGATTTTTTTCATTCGTAATTTACCTGGATTTCCGATATATTATAAAAATCGGCTTTATTGTGTAAGACGTTGTCGTTAACGCGTGAGTCGTTTTTTGTAATAGATTAAAAACCACAGGTTGTGTGTTACTTTAAAGTATTACACTTTTTTATAACAATGTGCTTAGTACATATTTTTAAAACTGATGTTGTATGAATAACGAAAAGTATACGTGCAAGAAAAGATGAATTATGTAAGTAGTTTTCAATTCCAATGAAAGTACTTCCTTTGAACATTGCTTGCGTTCCAATCAGTATTTTGGATACGAATTTAAGAGTTAAATACCGCAAAAGATTAATTTAAAAAAAAAATAATGAAAATGAAAAGCAAGTAAGAAATATATGCGCTGAATTTTAAAAAGAGCCTTTTTAACAGTTAAGAGAGCGTTTGCTAAAAAATATTAAGGTATTAGAAAATAGTTTCACTTTAAATCCAACAAAAAAGCCAATAATAATTATATTCATATTTTTGAAGAGTTTGGTTATAATATATCAGATACAGTGAAAGACTAAATTATTAGTACAGAAAGCACTTTCAACTTTACTATTAATTTAAGAACCTTGTTAAAGTAATTTTTAATAAAGAAATATTTTTACTAGATAGAATGATGAATTTCCCAACAAATTCACTTTGTTTCTTTAAAAATTTTTTATTATATAACCTATTTTAAATAGGTCATATAATCATAATATATCACGATGACATAATATATCATGTCATCAGTGCGATGACATATTATATCACGTCATCAGTGCGATGACAAACTGTGCGGTGACATAATATATGATGTCATAATATATTTTTTACATTATTTTTATGTTTAAAAAGTAAAATTAGAAGCAAAAATTATCATATTCTATTTATTTTAATTATTTATTTAAATACATCAAATTTTTTAAGTAGAATTATTACGAAAACCATATTTGGCATGCTGCTGGTGTCTTATAATGGAGAGTTCTTCTGTAAACAAAGGGCGGAATACAACAAAAGTGAAACAAACATGTGTAACGGGTCAGTAAATAATGATATTCTATCAATTTGACTTAAGACCAATTACAATGACTAAATTTGATGACAGTTTGTCATCGCACAGATGACATGCTTTATAAAACCGACTCCGATTCGTCATTTATGTGAAGCCAATGTGTCATCCCATTGATGACATAATTTAAATTATTGAGCCTGATGACAATGTGGCCAAGTGATGTTAACGCTGACATCACAATGAAGAAAAGTGTCATGGGGTCAAAAACGAAGACATTTGTCATAGAACTGATGTAAAAATGCATCGCCTTTTCTATCAGTGTAATCCTTTCTGTTTATAACTGGCCCCAGTCGATTTGGCATAGAACTCATCAACTTTTTTGTGAAATTGTCTAAATATTTACCATTTATGACCAGTGCCGCCTTCAGCAAATTTTTTTCGTTATTGCCCTCTTTTTCACTCTCCTTTCCAACTCTTCGCATAAATGCTAAATCGGATTAAGTTCTGTGGATTGTGGTAGCTGTGGTAGAGCATTCGAAACATTATATGGAAGACACATATGCACATGAGCCGAATACTTCGGATCTTTATCGTATTGGAAAGTGAACGATAACGGTAAATTCAACTTTTTGGCACTTTTCCAGGTTTGCTTTTAAAGATTAATAAATTTCATTTTGTCCGTAGCGCCTTCAATGAACACAAGCTCGCCCACATTTGCAGCGGACATACAGCCCCACACAATCAACCCTCCATCACCATGTTTTACACTTCCAGCAATGTTTGGTTTTTCTAGTTTTGTGTTTGGCTTTCTTCACACCGTTTGGCGGCCATCAAAGCGAAAGATGTTAAATTTGCTTTAATCCGAGAGCAGACCTTGGTCCCAAAAATCATTTACTTTACGAAAATATACCTTGGTATATGCTAAACGCCTCGTTTGGTTGATTACGAAATTAAAGATTACGTCTATCAGCACGAAAATTGTAGTTCGCATCATGTAGTACTCTCCGGGCCGTAAAGGAATGAACGTCTTTTTCAAACTCTTGCCAAATCTCAGCAGCAGCAGTGTTGAGGATATTTTTTGACTTACCTTGACTACTTAAAGATTTAGGGCGACCTGAATGTTCAGCACTCTCATATGTCAAGGGAGCCCCATGAAACGCTGCACGATGCTCCAAATGATGTAGCGACTTATATGACTTATCTTCTTCAAGGCCTATCCAATAGGTCTGCGCAAGGAGCCAGATGCTTATCTTGCTTATTCCCTTGCTGTCAAAAGTTGTTTACGTTTTGCTTATACATGAATATTTTTTTCAGGTTTTTTGTATTTTGAAACACATACATGCATACAAAACACGTTTTTCCTTTTGTTTTTCCTATGTAATAGTAAGATTTTGACAACCGCGAGGAGTTTTACACAAACAAAATGCCTGCTGTAGCGGTAAGGCCTTGATCTTCCCAATCTCAGTATAGGATTTACCTTGATAGAGAAAATGTAGAATAATTTGCGCTAAGATGCGGGCTAAGGAACACTGACATTCGCACTTTGACATGTGCAAACTTCAAAACTTAAGGCGTACCGTTATTTCACGACTGATCAAAAACAGTGGCCAGTTCGATAAAATTTAAAGAGTTTAATCACGCTGTGGCAATGGTTTTGTCCAGCAAAACTGGATTTTTTCCTTTTTTTATTGATCATATAATCAAAATTTTGTGAAAAATTCATCATTCTATTAAAAAAAAAAAATTGATTATTAAAAATCATTTTAACAAGGATCTTAAATCAATCATTAACTTAAAAGTAATTTCTGTGCCAATAATTTAGTCCGTCACTGTATAAATATTATTCAAAATCAGTGGTCGTACATGTATTGTGAAACAAAATTGGATGAAAAATTAGAAACAACGTCTCTCTGGATTGAAGTTTTTAGTTTTAAAATTCAATTGGCGAAGATCCATTAATTGGCGAAGAATTTAATATCATATGAACTGAAAGAATTTTTGTCTTTCGTTCGGTAGAGAAGTTGTCTCAATCCTGGGCACTCTCATATACGAGTCTACTTAAGTCCAATTTGGCTCATTTTCAATACTTAATACAATATATATACATATCGGACTTGTACAACAATAGTGTCATAACTCAAATGTTTGTTTTTTCACTTTTTGGGAAAAATTTACAAATAGAATCTGGGAATTATTTCTTTTTCATAAGTTAATTTATTATATTCAACATTTTTTATTTTAAGATCATTCCTAAAAATTTAAGGAATAGAACTATTAAAAAAGCTTTATAAAATACATAACTGAAATTTAGCTCATAGAATAAATTCGAAAAATAAAAAATGTTGAAAAATTTACAAACAATATTCATATCTAATCGCTGTAAAAATATCGTACATTTTTAAAATTATTTTCTGTATGCTATAAATGTAAAATTAAAAATATCTGTGCTTCTACTAAAAATGTTTAAATTTTGAGTAAATACAGTATTTTTGAACGATTGCGATATAAGAAATATTTGGTCCTCCTATCTCATGTGGTATGGGCGCTATTGTACAAAAAACCATTATTCCGGGAAGAACAAGTTTGTTATTTGTCTTTAATTAAATTATCGGAACAAACACTCCGTTCCCTTAACTTACAGTTAAAACAAAACCAAATTTTAAAGTAGAGTTTGTGTTTTAAATGTAAGTTATGCGAACGAAATTTACGTTCGAAATTGATGAACAGGCAGTATATATCAAACTTACAGTCTCTACTTTCAGCAAGATATCGACCCAAATCATACAGATCACAATGTGCAAATATGGCTTCGGTGAAACACTCCACATATACTTGTATCACTTTATCACAGTCCAGACTTTAACCCCATTATGTATTATGGAAAATTTTAGAAAGATGTAAGAAACCGTAACAACAAAAACTTTATTTAAATTTTATTCAAAAAAAAAAAACGTTTTGAAGCTGTGATAGTTCTATCACAAAGGCTTCCTTTCGAAATAATAAAGGGGTCAAAATTTCGCTAAATTTTTAAAATTTAATATAAACTTTCTTTAGCAAATCCTTTGTTAAAATATTCCATAATATTTTACCGAAAACATTTTAAGAATCAAAATGTATTCTAATTTTCTTTATTGGATATCTTAATATTTACAAAATACAACTTGCAGACCTCTAGTAAATACATCATGTTTTAACATCTCAAAACTCGAAAATATTAGTTTAATAGATAACTACTTACTTTATGGTTTTAATTTTACACACAACAAATGGAAAAAGAAAATTTTATTCTACGCCCAAAAGTTGAGTTTACAATATCTTCATATGAAATAATGAACACTTGATTTACTAATAGGGAGATCGATTATTCGACTTTTTTCTAAAACCGGGTTTCGAATATTACGGTTTTCGATTAATCATTTTTAAAATAACCGGTTAACTGGTTTTAGTTCGAATACATTAAACCACAAAAATCAAATAAGTTTTTGTAATAAAACGTTAATTTAAATCAAAACAAAACAATTCACAATGGTAAGAAACCAACAAAATACATAGATATGACTTAAGGTATGTTCAGACTAGAGATGAGCGATCCCGTGATTTTTAAAGATCATCGTGATTAGTGAATGTGATTTAAAAATCACTGCTCCTTTAAACTGTGATTGTGATCACGGTTTATCAGTTTTTTGTTCTTTTATAGCAATTGCGGCCAAGCTATATGTACAATGCGCGAGCTTTTGCAAGAGCTTTTGTAAGCACTTTACAAAGAAACAACAACAAATTGTAAGAGCTTTCAAATCTGTTTACTTTCATATACATACATACTTGAACAAATAAATTTTGGCATAAAAAATTCTAATAAGATAGAAGAGAGAATGAAAGGAACAGCAATATCATTCGACATTTCATTCAAAAAACGCTATTACCCACACAAACAGTGAAATATCATATATTTGAATATGTAACAAAATAAAAAAGAAAAACTTAGAAGGTACCTGTTACTTGACAAATTTGGTCACAACTGTGATTCGTGATTTTTCAGTAACAGTGATTAAATCACAGGTACAGAAATATCGCTCATCTCTAGTTCAGACCCGACAAATATTCGACGATAAAATCCAAATATCGTGACTAGTAAATTGATCAAACTTTAACTTTATCTTAACGTTTTTAACAATTTCTATTTATTTACTAAACTTTATTTGTAAAAGGTTAACCCCCATATTCATAAAAAATGTTTTTGATTAATAAAAAGTTAATTAAACAAAATAAAGGTTTATTAATTATTAAGCAAATATAAATTTATAGGAACTTAATAAATTTTTTATTTGAGATATTCTTCCAAATTTATTTAAAATGAGTTTTACAGGGGTGTTCTGTAAATCGAAAACGCAAAACGCAAGAGTTTAAAAGTCGTTTTTTTAATAAGATTTTTGTAGTTAAAGAAATACAAATACAATACAATACAAATATTTCTCTTTTAAACAGAATTCTCTAAGAAAATTATAAAAAATTGAACTAAAAGTTTATTAAAAAGAACTTCAAAATTCTTGCGTTTTGCGTTTCCGATTTCCAGAACACCCCTGTTAATTTCTTGGTAGTTAAGCATGTCTACATGAATCAGTAGACTTCAACCATATTTTTGAAAAGTTGCAAGCAAAACCTCTTAGCCAGGATTATCTATTTCAAATTATTTTGTTTCAGCTTTTTGTATGAAATATTTGTCAATTCGTCGACCACAATTTTAAACCTTCCATGACATTGTTTGGTTTCATTATCAAAAAAAGTTGTTTTTGGGAATACATAATTTTTTTTTTTTTTTCATTAAAAGATTTTATTTATTGTGCTTAATTCCTTTTTTTATTTCTTCAATTTTGTTTTTTAGTACTTGATGCTTCAATAAATAAAACTGATGAATTTTTCCATACCGTTGATTTCGCCGGAAAGTCGTAGTTTTAAGCATGAAGATCTGATAGAACTACTTAAAAGTTTTAGTGCCTTAACGGGCTAATATTTTCCCAATGGTTTATTTTGGCAGAGTATTTTAGTAAAGTATTATTTGTCGTCGAATGAAGTTAAGTTTTTTTTTTTTTGGAGCACATTAATTTTAAGCATATGGACTAATAAAAGGTGAAAGGTCGTGTCGCGGAAGAACCTTTGCAACTTAAAATTTTACGGCACTTCGGGATCCTGACTTTGTCTTTTTAATCCCTTTCGAAATATCTCTGGAGATAACATCTACATATACATATAGAAATATATTTAGAAAACTCTGGCACAAATGACTATTTACTTCTTAACTGAACACTTTTTGTATTATTTTGAATTGTTTTTGGGTTTTTTTCAAGAATACGCGCTTTTATAAGCGATTTGTATTTACATGGTTCATAATGTTTTTTGACTTTTGTTACATTTTGTTTAAGTTAAGTTTAAGTTTGCCCAATATTCAATTAGAAAAATACTTAAATTACGGGTACACTTACACCAAATGTAAGGAAAACGTATATAAATATCACATTATTAAAATAACCGGCTTATTATACTTAAATAACCGGTTTCTTCGATATTCGAAAAATGGACATTTTAAAATAACCGTTTTTGGCAAGCTAAAATAACCGGTTAAAACTGGTCGAATAATAGATCGATCTCTCTATTTACTATGCATTAGTGATATCAAGTCAAAATTTGCGATTTTAGACTAATGACGTTGTTGCAGCAAATGAGCAATATATATGATATTAATAATGACAAAATCTAAAATTTTAACTGGTATTCTCAATGTCATTAAACAAATGCGTTCGGTAAATTAAACTTAATAGATAACGTTAATTTGGCGGCACATATTTAAGCATTTATGTATAAAACTGTTTTATCAAAATTATTCAATAAGTTTTAAGCTATTGTCACACTTAACAAACCTTTGACGCCACTCACGTAACCACTATTTTGCAATTATTAATTAATTACAATATTCCAAAATTTCTTCAGAAATAAAGTTTAGAAAATTAATAGAATTTGGTTTTTTCGAATTTTTCGTCAAATATTTGTTAAGTGTATTTTTTGATTTGGCAACACTTTCAACAAGGAATTTTTTGTGGCAATTTCAATTTTTAGCGATGTAAGTTGAATGAATACAACAACATAAGTTGAATGAATTTTAGGAAAACATCAAATTAAAATAGAAAAACTATTTTGGTAGGCGACAAATAAAATGAAAGTGGCGCGACATATTTACTGTATAATTAAAGAAGACAAAAATAAAAAAAAACATTTAGAATATAGAAAAGGTAAATGTCCGAAAACATACATATGTATATAGAGATTTTAAATAGTATAATTTTAAAAAAAGTTAATAATTTTTCATAGAATGTTTTATAAAATTGTTCTTTAAAACAAAAAAAGATACTGTTAAATGAAAATAAATAATTCAAAGAAATATTACACCTTAATTTTGACATAATAACAAGTATGTAATTAAATTTTACTTTGTTAATATAAAAAATTGGCATATTAATTTTACAGCCGGCATTTTTTATTATAGTTTTATACTGCCAACTATTACGAAATGCATATATTTATATATGTAATTTTAAGACCACACTTACCTGTTAGCAAAGGTTGCACCACACCATTTTGATTCATACGGCCACGATCCATAAATTGTCCGGCTGTATTGCTACAGCTTAATTCACGTTCACTCATAATGTCAACGATTTTTTTTTAAAGAGTTTTAACACAATTTTTTAAAATTAATTCAAATGATTTTCAAAAAAATATACTAAAAACGAAGACACGTGAATAAAAATAAATAAAAAATATTTAGATTAATTATGTAAAGTGAATTTAATAATTTTCAAAGTAAACAATTAATAACGTATAAGTATTGAAATTGAATTATAAAATTTTTTAATCGACTTTTTCACATTCCAGTTCACTGAACGATCGAATACTGATTGTTTATTCTACTTTCGAAATTTATTTGTTAAATTTTGCAAAAAATACTTAATTACTATCAAGCGAAGTGAAATTTTTTTCATACACTTTTTATACCCTCTACCATACTTGGAAAGGTTATATACATATGTATGCATAAGTTTGTCATTCCGTTTGTAATTTCAACAATATTGATCTCAGACCATTTAAAGTAAATATATATATATATATGATTTAACGATATCCGTTTGTCTGTTGAAATGAGTCGTTTTGAAATTAGTTTTTTTTAACGAGTTTTCACGCCACATATGCTCCGTTAAAATTTTAGAAATGATCCAATGCCCACGACTACCTCTAATTTTTACCCATAAATCTCAAATTTGTATCTATACTGCCGTGCTTAGAAAAAGGCAGTAAGCTTCACTTACTGCCCTCTCTTCGTTTTGATGCAAACAAATTCCTTTAATAATTTTATACTCATGAATTATAAAATAAATCATTAAAAATTGTAGTTCAAAGCAAGAGCAATCTTTAAAGTTTGTCAAATATATTTGCCGTTAGGCAAAAAGGTCTTAAGTCAAAAAAAAAAAAGGATTTTAAGTTTTTGATTAAATTTTTTTCTCTTTCGTTTGGTATCAATAACTTAGCACAACTCTTCGAATCGTAATCAGGGTGCCCCGGTCGGCTAACTGGTAGTGAGCTAGTCTATTAGCGCCGGGGTTGCGGATTCGATTCCCACCAGAGGCTCTGGTTTCTTTCCTGCAGACAAGCGTTGAGCTTCGCGGCATTAGCAGAGGTAGAAAAAAATCTGCTCTTTAGAAAAAAAGACTATGAAATACACCTACAGTACAATAAAACTACAGTTTCTGACTTAAGTCCATGTTGCCTAAAGCCAAGGATATTAAGAAATACATTACAAAATACAAAATTTAAATTTCAGTTTTCTCTGATTTTCATGTTTACACATTACAGCAGTGAAAATTAAAAAAATCGGTCCATAAATGACCTAGTTATGTATATACAAATAACTACCTTATTTAAACCGAAATGTACAGTAGCACAGTAGCGCCCATACCATATGTGCTAGGTGGGCCAAATTTGTCTCAAATATTTTTTAAATATAAAAGGTATTAAATATTGGATATCAAGCAAATCGGTATGGACAGGGTCCATACAAAATAAGCTAGGTGGATAAAATTTAGCTAAAAAATAACTTTTGGTTCTTTTCTAACCATGGTAAAGGTCATAAAAGATTCGGCGCAGTCAATTATAGCACTTTTACTTGTTATACCCTTCACCGAAGGTAAAAGGGTAGATAAAACTTTGTCATTCCGTTTGTAATTTTTACAATATTGATCTTACACCCTATTAAGTATATATATTCTGGCTTCTTATAAGAAGAGAAGTTTAAATCCGATTGTCCGTCTGTTGAGATGGGTTTTCCGAAGACCCCAGATATGAAGAGGTCTTGGTTGCTATATATTTATGTCAGATATTCTCATTATAATGCTATTGAAATTCAGCTAGATCTGTCCATAAACGGCTGAAATATGAGCAAACAAAAAACCACGATTACCTCTAATTTTTCCCATAAATCCCTTGTTGCTGTTGTTTTTTTATTTCTTTTTTTTTGTTTTTTGTATATCTGGAGAACGGCAAGAGCTAGAGCTCTCTACACCAACTCTCTAAAAAATGGAAGGGATTGGAGTAGTGGGCGTGGCACAAAATAGATTTATTTACATCTTAAGAATGGTATTTTTATCAATTTCTGTTCTTATCGCAACATGGTGAAGGGTATATAAGATTCGGCATAGCCGAATATAGCACAGTAACTTGTTATACCCTCCACCACCACTGTGGTGAATGAGGGTATACTAAGTTGGTCATTCCGTGTGAAACTTTTTTATAATACATCTAAGACCCCATAAAGTATATATATTCTGGCTCCTTGAGTAATTCTAAGTCGATTTAGCTATGTCCGTCTGTCTGTCCGTCTGTCCGTCTGTTAAAAACACGCTCACTTTCGAAAAACGCAAAAGAAAAGAACAAACTTGGTCTCAAATTGCTTGTAGTTATCCTAAGCAGTTTGGGATTGAAATCCAGCAACAGCGGTTTAGTAGGATCAGAACTATGAATCAAAATGTGGAACCACTACCCAAAAAAAATTGATAATTTTGATACAAAAACTATCATAAATGGTGGAATAATGCACGGAATGGCATAAAATTCTGCACGAATTCGTTTTATACGACTGCAAATCATACTGTTAAATTTCGTGAAGATCGGTCCATAATTTACCATAGGCCCCATATAAACCCTTCTCGCGGAAAACAGTTTAGTACGCCTAAAACCGCAATAAATAACGCTAGCATATTAAAATTTGGTACGTCACAGTTTTATAATAAAGCAAATCACACTGTAAATTTTTTTGAAGATCGGTCCATAATTTACACTAGGTCCCATATAAACCCTACTCCCGGAAAACAGTTTAGTACGCCTAAAACCGCAATAAATAACGCTAGCATACTAACATTTGGTATGTCACAGTTTTATAAGACCAGAAATCACACTGTAAAATTTTTTGAAGAACGGTCCATAATTTACATTAGGCCCCATTTAAACCCTACTCCCGGAAAACAGCTTAGTACGCCTAGAACCGCAACAAATAACGCTAGCACACTAAAATTTGGTACGTCACAGTTTTATAGGACCAGAAATCACACTGTAGAATTTTTTAAAGATCGGTCCATAATTTACACTAGGTCCCATATAAACCCTACTCCCGGAAAACAGTTTAGTACGCCTAAACCCGTAATAAATTACGCTATAATACCAAAATTTGGTACGTCACAGTTTTATGGGACCATAAATCAAACTGTAAAATTTTTTGGAGATCGGTCCATAATTTACACTAGGCCCCATATAAACCCTTCTCGCGGAAAACAGTTTAGTACGCCTAAAACCGCAATAAATAACACTAGCATACTTAAATTTGGTACGTCACAGTTTCATAGGACCAAAAATCACACTAAGATTTTTTGAAGATCGTTCCACAATTTACACTAGGCCCCATATAAGCCCTACTCCCGGAAAACCGTTTAGTACGCCTAAAACCGTAAAAAATTATGCTATCAAATTGAAGTTCGGTACGTCACAGTTTTATAGGACGAGAAATCACACTGCCAAATTTCGTGAAGAGTGGTCCATAATTTACCCTAGGCCCCATATAAACCCTACTCCCAGAAAACCGTTTAGTACGCCTAAAGCCATAATAAATGATGCTATCGAATTGAAGTTCGGTACGTCACAGTTTTATAGGACGAGAAATCACACTGCCAAAAAAGATTAGTCCTTAATTTACCCTAGGCCCCATATAAACCCTACTCTCGGAAAACAGCTTAAAACCAAATAAAGCCCACTTTGGGAAAATAATAAAATTCGCCTTAAGCCATCACATATATAGATATTGCGGTGAAATTTTTTACCTTAATTCATATGGCAAGAAAAAATATCATGCAAATTTGTGAAATTTACTGTTAACGCTAAAACTAATTACACTGCTGTATTGTAATTTATTCTAATTTATTTTTTGTAATACCAGAAATCAGTCTTCAGAATTTTGGGATGATTGGTCCATAATTTACCATAGATCCAATACAAATAACGCTCCTAAAAATTATTTTAGTTCGGCTAAAACTTTTAAGAATCATGATATTTTACTCAAGCCAGTTCAAAGTTCTAACAAGAAACTCATAAAATTTTCTTATTGTCGGTCAATAATTTAATTCAGGTCCAAACCGCAACTAATTTTAATGCTAACGCTCGTTTTTGTGAAGCTTAGGTTATAATATATATCTTATTATCATATAGAGTCCACTCCTGTCGGTGGAGGGTATCAAAGATTCGGCACAGCCGAATATAGCACTCTAACTTGTTTTTTACTTAATTTGTTTGTTTATGTTTGTATTAGATTAGAATGAATTAAAAGTTTAAATATGTGTGCATGTTAGTATGTATTATTTAATAATTATTTGTATTGAACATTTTATTATATTTCAAGGAGTATTTCAAATTAATTTGTACAACTGATGTTTACAAAATTACTCAGTAACTAATAAAACGAAAATTTGGCAATTTTAGCTTAAATTTTGTAAGTACTGTAAAACTATGCAGTAGAACATTAATATATTTACAGTAGAGCACATTTCAAGCAAAAAATACAACATTTTAAAAATTTCGTTCAGATATTAGTTTCCAAAAACTAATTAGTCGAAAGTCTAATATTTCGTTATCACACTTTTAGATTATAAATAATTAAACTAAAATTTTATTACTCCGAGTAAAAGATGAAAGTCGAAGTATAATACACAAATAGCATCAAATTGTATTACATACATATAAGATAAAATTCTAGATTTAAGATAAAATTAACAATCTAATCCAAATTTGATTTTTTTTATTTAAAATGAGGTTTAAGTTCATCAAATTTAATTTTTAATAAATTATTTTAATGAAGGAAGGAATTTTATTTTTATTATTTTTTTGACTGAATCGGCTTCAACTCAGTTCGAATTTATATGTTTCAAAATCGAAATTTGCTGTAATTAATTACAACTATTTTTTTTCTTTACATGTTTCTCTTTCACTTAAATTTTTTTTTTTTCTTTTTTTTTTTTTTTTTTTTTTTGGGAAAATGTTAGCTTAACATTTTTCATTTAATTTTTTTGATTAGATTTTTCATATGTTTTTGTTAGCCATTTATTAGTCAAGTTAGGAATTGTATTTTAGAAATTTAGCAATTTTTGGTCTTCAAATTCTAGCACCACAAGTATAAGACGAAATAAGTACTTAGTACTTTAAGAGGGTAGTCTGGCTACTTATAAGATAAAAGCAAAGCATAAAATTAAAGCCTGATTACAAGACAAAAGTCTAACTGCTCGTTCGCCGATATCGAACGTTAACGTTCGCATAGTAAATAACATTTAAAACAAAAACAAAAATTCAAAAATTGTTTTTGTTTTAAATGTAATTTTCTATGGGAACAGCCTGTAAATAAAGTACTGATTAAAAGACAAAAAAAAAATTGTTTAAATTTTGTTAACATAATTATTTAAATTTTCTTTCAGAATAATTTCTCATTTTTTGATTACACTACTCTGCTAGACATAGCAAAAAACTATTTTAATATTTTTTTTAGAATTACATATCTATATTTTTTCGTCAAAGTATGTACGGTACAAACAGTGAAAACAGTCCATTGTGTGAGTTGTGTATAATATAGAAAGAAATAATTCGCACTTGCAGTCTTATCTATCATGGACATACAAAATATGTGTTCCTTCACGCAATGATAACACCAACGCGCATGTGTATTAAACATTATTATATTATTAAATAAGTAAAGTCTTTGAAAAATATTCAGACAAAAAAGCTGTTATTCTGTTATTAAGTATTTAAAAAAATATTATCATTATATGACTGCTGTGAGCAACACCTCATAATAAAGATTTCTAATAAACACAACATAAAAAGTCTTATTATTTTACGGCTTTTTTTGTTTGAAACACAAAACTAATTTATTTAAGCTATTGTAAAATATTAGGATATTATGACAATATAACTCGATAGTTAACCTTGTGAATCCCCCAAATACGGATAAAAATCAGAACGAATTACCATGTATATAATAAAAGTATAAATTAAATGTGGTCTTGGTATAAAATGTTCTCAATCTATAAATATCCAAGCAATAAGACAAAAATGTAGGCGAACTTCGAAGTACTTGCAAAATTAACAGTATTTTGCATTATTACATTTGTATATAAAAATAATCTTTTTTTTTTTTTAAATTATAATTAATTGCGACTGTAATGTAATGCATATGCATGTATTTGTATTGTTAAATAATTATTCTACATTTGTTTATGACCCTGACAACAACATTGAATATAAATAAAGCAAAATGATAACAAGTAAAATATTCTCAGTTTTAGTTAATAAAAAATTATTGAGTGTTCCTGAATCAGTTATCAGTTTGACTAAGAATATCAAATTAAAAATTTACATAGGTATTTGTAATTAGATATGTACCTACATTGCGTACATTTCTAATGAAGTTATATGAAATTTAGGTAATTTCACACGCAGTAATAGTAAAAAAAACATTCTTTGGTACGAAAACAATTTTACAAGGCAAAACTTTAATATTAATTAAGGTTTAAGGTTATTTCTCCTTATAAATTAAACCAGTCTCTTTTTGTAATTGTTTGATTAGGTGAACAAAGGTAAATGTTTGTTTATAAAAACGATAATATGCACATTAGGGTATTTCAATTTGTTCGGGACCAAGAAAATTGACAAGGAGTATAGCAGAAACGAAAACTCTTAAAAGATGTTCCGAAGAAAATATTGTTACAAACTGTAAATGGAGCATCCGTTTTTTTTTCACGGTAAAGTTTGTGTACATTTTTTAGCTACCTGCATACATATTCAGGCAACTGTACGCATTGTAAAATTGCTAATCAATGTTTATCGTCGTGTAATAGTGATGATATTATAGCAGTTACAGCCGAATGCTGTAACAGTATACCACAACAGAGCCACAGACATAGATTACATAGTCATGAAACTCCCTTAAAATTGAAAAACATTTATCGGAACTGTGTGAATTCAACACACTTGTAAAGGTTCACCTCAATTTTTTGGCAAATATTTTATAAACAAAAAACAATTAAAAAATACATTTTTTATAAAATTTATTTGATGTGTTGCTAAACAATTTATTAAAAGAAATTTTAATTTTTTGCATTTTATTTTATTTAAAACAATGCCTAAAGTTTTATTCCGTACCATTCTTTGCGCTAGTTTCTTATAATATTAAAACGTAGAAAACCCAAAAGAAAAACAAGTTACATTTGCATTTTTAAGCGTTTGCGTGGATTATTCGTATGAGTGTTAAGGAGCTTGTTCTTTAGGCGTGGCTCTCTTTGTAAAACAGTATCTAAATCTCAAGCTTATACAGCATAAAATTTACACCTTTAATAAACAGCGGTTGGCCAAAGTCTCATCTGGAATTTTGGTAACCAGTAAGTATACTCACTCCTCCACACGTAAAGAGGGTATTATGGGCTTGCACTGATATGTGTAACACATAAAAATATTGGTTTACGACCCTTATTTAAGCATACCGATACTTAGAATTACTTCCTAAATTTATTTAACGTTGTCCGTTCATCCGGCTGGCTGTATATTGATGAAATTTGGTAAAAATGATTAAATTTTCATAAGGAAGAATAACAGGATCGGCCCATACCTTCAAAGAGCCCCCATCATTGAACTTGGCACAGAAATATTTTATTGCAACCTTAATCATTTAACCAAATTGTGTTTCAATCGGACTATATTTGACCACAGCTCCCATAAAAATACCGTCCCCCAATATAGCTTTTAATGCCATGAATGTCAAAAAATGTAGGATCAGAACTGACCATAGGTCCCATACAAACGCTTTCTAAAAAATCTTTTTCAGATGTGGATATCTATATAATATTCAGCACAAAGAACTCGTATAAGTACATGAATCTTAAACTAATAACATAATTTTGTTTTGACGCGTCCATGATTGCACCAAATACCAAATAGGGAAAAATTTGTATTTAGTTTAGGGTATTATGTGGTCGGGCATTCTTACTTGTTTTTTATAATTAGGAAAATATCATTAAATTGGTGAAATATTCCCAGCAAAAAGTAAAGCTGGATTTGACATTAATAATGATATTTAATTAAACAACTTCTCCAATATATATTGCTACAAAATGGTTAAATATTATTTAAAACTAATAGCATTTTCAAAAATAAGAGAACTTTTTGTGAATTCTGATTTTTTGCATTTCTGATAGAAATCTAACAGAAATCTAGTGAAAAGGGCATGGGAAATTCTGATGTGTTAGCCGACATTCTAATTGTTTTCTGGCAGATAGCTTAAAGAATATGGAATAAAATTATAATTTAATAATCGCACAGATTTCTGTAAGAAGTCTTTTAATTTATTGGAAAATAAAACTATATTTAAGAATTTTACATACATACAATAAAATATATCAACTTAATGGGAATTGTAATAATTAAAAAAGAGAAACACAAATGACAACTTAGACACACCTAGATGAATTCAATCAGAAACCTATTAGACATATCGGTACATAAATTCGATCGGAAAGCGGTCAGATATAACGTATAACCAATGTCTGACAGAAATCTGCTAGAAGTCTCTAAGACTGAAGTCAGACATTTGCAAGAAATGTCTGAATCAGACAACGTCCATGTATTTTGCTGGCTGGGTTCATTCTAAACCAATGATACAATTTTTACTAACACATGCTCAACACTTAAGTTTTTGAGAAGCGAGTTTCATATCTATGTAATCTATGGCCACAGAGACCTCATGTCTAACCTTCCGCTATACCTACTTAGACCGAAAAAATATATGTAGGTATGTATGTATATTATTTATATTTTTCTTTTTGATTTTGTCTTTAAAACTTTAAAAATTTACTTTTTTAATTAAATAGGGTGTAAGCTATATTATTTCTTTACAAAATATAACATAAAATTCATCTTCAATTGAAATACCTATAAAATATTAAAGTTTTTAATGTCATTCGAAAGAAAATATCACCAAAAATGATATCATATTTATACAGACAAACGAAATATTAAAACCGCGAAGTAATTGTGATGACGACAAAATTTGTTTAAAGCAAAATTCAAAAAGTAAACAAAACAATTTTTTACTATGAATAACAATGGATCACTAGGTCAACAGGCAAACACACAAAATATACTCTACTGACTATCTCAAACGGAATTAACTTTTCACGGAATTAATTTAAATTGTAACTATTGTTTATTCTATATATGAACAATTCAAAAGTCGCGTTAAGACTGATTGCGTTGAACACAAGACTTGATGTTTTTGTTTATTCTCGTTCGTATTTTTTAAAAAGTATTTGAGAAACAAAAGAAAATTAAATTATTTTTTAATAAAAACAACTTGTTTATTTTACGTTACTAAGCAGCCGAATGAATCCACATATACAAAATTGTGATAGATGGAGTAGGAGCTGGCAGATAACTTTGAAGGTATTAATGAAAAGTAGATTGGTAAAAGTATTTTAAAGCCACCCTCTTAAGGGAATATTTTAAACATTCGTTAAGCACAACATGTAAGGAATATCAATTGATTATACACGTGAGCTTTATAGTCCATCCGTCGCTGTTCTGTGCAATATACATTAATGAAGGTTGCCTGAAGGTCGGTGGTGGCGGTTTACAAAATATGTTTCACTTTTTTAACACACAAAAAATTTTAAGGGTGGGAGTTGCTTTGTATTATTTAATAATATTTTGTGGCATTTTTTGTTGAGGTTTTGCTTTTAAATTTGCTTAAGCTTTTATTAAAACATTTTGTTTTATTTCATTTTGTAAACATTAATCAAAATACACATAAACTTTAGGATATACTTTAATCACTTGTTGAGAATAAGTTTTAGCTTTAATATTTAAGTTAAAAACTGTGACACTTTGTTCTTTTAATATGTTCAGTTTCCAGGTGACTGATATTTTTTTAAAAAAAAAATGTTTTTTTAAGTTTTTTAGCAACCGGCCAAATTTTTTAAATATTTAAAATAATTTAGAGAAAAATCTCACTTCCAAACACCGTAAATATATAAAATTGTAGATTGTCATATTTTATTTGATAACAGTAAGTGCTGCCAAGCTCATTTTAAAATGTCAATAAATAGTGCTGGCTAGGCAGTTTTATATTAACCAGGGATGTATAACAATAATGAATAATAAAGGTTACCACAGATGAGGCAACATGTCGAAATATGGGCTTTTTTTACTAAATGTTGCTACGTGTGTGGGGATGTTTCTGGTTGAAATTCTTGTTATGTTTTTGGTTTCTCAAATATCAAACATTTTTGATATTTTATGTTTCCAAACGAAATGTTTCATCGTGTGTGGCGATGTTGACTGTTTTTTCTTTCTCATTTTGTTGAGAGCAGTTGTTGGGTGAGGTGCTTTTGCAACTCTCGGAGAAAAATATATGAATCAGCGTTGCCATTTTGGTGCCTTTCGGGTATTTTTTGGTGCTTTTTTGCTTATGCAATACCCTAAATTTTGTTAAACACCCGTTTTTGAAAAGCGGGTATTTATAGTGCTTTTAACAATTTCTCACAGTGCTTTTAAGTGCCTTTTAAGTAATCTACATATATTTTTGGCACTGAACCATTTTGCTGCTATTATGTAAATACAGCGAATACTTTTTTAACCAACTGCGTATTATTTGCATTTGTGTTTTGAGTATTATTCGCAAACTCTTCTAGTCTTTTCTCAAGCATCATTGTTTAGCAGTTTTTTTATTATATCAGTTGATTTGTTTTTGTGCAATTTTAAGCAAGAAAGTGCATTGGCTATTATAAAGTTACACAGTTGTATTAAAAGTAAGTTCTTCATTAATTTTTTGTTTGTTAAAGTTTATCAACTAAAAATGGCTTTCCTTTAGATGAAAACCAAAAATATATAATAGCTTGGGACTCTTTGTTTCTGTTTATTTAATTTTAATAAAACCCAACCGATCTCAATACAAAAATCAAGCGTTTCTTATCTTTTCGTTATAAAATATCAATAATAAGAAAAATTTAGGTTGGTGCTTTTTTGCCAGCAATTTTTTTCATTTTTACCCTTTTTTACCCTATTTCTATATGCTCACAGTGCTTTTGATGATGCAAGAGTTGGCATCACTGATATGAATATATATGAAATCGGAATATGGCAACAATTGCAAATTGTGAGATTTGGAAAACAATTATAATTTAATATAAAATTTTTGGGACATAAAATATGTTAGGTATGCCAAGAAAATAACTAAATAGTTTTTTTGTGTTTTGTAGTAGTACATTCAAAAAAACACGCAATACTGATGTTTCGTTTTTAGTGTCGTCTCACAGAGACTGAAAATTTTATTTCATTGGCCAAAAGTCCAATTTTTGTTTGTCACCGATTTCCAAAATTTCAATTTTATTTAATAGTAAACATATTAAAACTAAGGTAGCCAACAAATTAGGTCAAAATATTGGTAATTGTGGTCGTGCCATGATGTTAAACACAACTTTTTTTTGAAATTCAGAAAAAAGTGATTTTTTATAAATATTTAATCCGAAATTTTTAATCCAAATTTAGATATAAATAAATTATCATTGCTCAAAAACTATCATCGATAATGACTTTGCTAGGTTAGTAGTCTTGTTATCTTTAAAAAAGTAATATGTGCGACTATTGTGCTATTTATATTTGAGATGTTAAGACATATTTTCTAAACTACTATATTTTTGTCAAATTTCAACTTTAGTAGAATATAACTTTTGAGGATCAAATGGGATTAAGAAGAAAAAACCACTGAGGGAAAGGTGAAAGTGTTTTCTTAAACCCTGTATATACTCTTGTACCCGTCTGTTTAACACCTTTTTAATTTTAATGAAATTACTCCAAAAAAAATTTTTTTTTCCGCAAAAATATTTGCAGAAGTAACAAAAATCATGTGCTATTGCCTTAAAAAAAATTTATGATATAGGGAAAATTGATCGTGATCGAACAGAAAACATACACGCTTACGCTAAACAGGTATATTGTGAATCCCACCTTAGAAGGGATTTTTAAATTTATTTTTGGTCTTTTTATTTTATCTGTTTTTTATGACTCTAATAATATTCTATGACCCTATAACTATGCAATGCGTTGTTAAATTTGTGTCAGGTATTTTATAGCATAGAAATAAAAGGATTTTAAGTTTTTTAATCCTTTTTATTCTACCTGTATTTGGTATGAAAAGGTTTAAAAGCAAGTGACATTCGGATTCAAACTCAGTGGATATAATATATCTGAGGAATAACAACGTTTTTCATAATAACATGGAGAGCTTCAGCTATAAATAATTGGCCGGAGACTATTTTAAAAATAAAACCGAGGAAGATGTTAAAAATTACATTCGAAAAAAAGGAAACTAAAATTCATATAGCACTGAAATACAATTGGACTTAGAAAATAAATTATCTGTTTTCATCAAAAATTTAAAACAGCGATACAGGAAAGTTGATTACAGCAAAGATAGATTTTATAAGAGCTTTGCAAACTGGTTAGAGAATCGCTTCAGAAACTACAAATCAAAACACTCGTGGGAGACCACAAAAATCGCTGGACAACTGTAGCGATAGATCTAAGAGGCGGAAGCTTAAGGATATCAATGAAGAAATCGGATATGAAAATATTCAAGATACTTTCCTGCATCAATTACGATCACAGAAACAATTGACAAAAGTGGATATCATTGAAAAAGTTGTTAAAGCTTGTCCATTGAGAGCAAAACGGATTCTTAAAAGTATACCAAGTCCGAGCGATGCAAAACAATTTACAAATGAGGAGGCATTAGCATTATTTCTGGATTTGAAATTAACAAAACAGCAATTTATTCAGCTCAGATTGCTTGCAATTGAAAAAGGCTAAAATCTGTATCCAGCATATCATCACTTATCAGCTCCTAAAATGGATTTTTTCCATTAAAGGACACTATTGCAATCATACCAATTTCGGCAGAGGTACAACTACAATCTTTACTTGATCACGCAGCCAAACGCTTGTTACAATCAATAAAAGGAAATGAGTTAAAGAAATATGGAAACACAAAGTTAATTCTTTTTTGTAGATGGGGATGTGATGGTTCTTCCGGACGAAAACAATACAAGCAAGTAGTATGTGAAAATATTTCGGACTCAGATATGTTCATGGTATCATTTGTACCATTTCGATTGAAAAAGATTTTGGAAGATTCAGAGCCTTCGACTAGTACAACGCAAACAAAGGATATTTGGAAAAATGAGACACCATCTTCTACGAAATACTGCAGGCCTGTTACATTTGAATTCAAAAAAGAAACTCATGATGCCTTTAACAAAGAAGTTGGCGATATCAAGGCCCAAATTGCAACACTACAGCCATTACAATTAGATTTAGATGGGCAGCAAATTGAAGTTAGCTACCAATTAGTGCTAACAACGATAGATGGAAAAGTAGGCCAGGCTTTGACTAACACAAAGGCTGCATCCAGCTGCATCATATGATATGCAACATCAAGCCAATTTAACTAAGTCCCGACAAAATCATTAGATAATACTGATGCATATGAATTTGGATTATCAACACTACATGCAAGAATACGACTTATGGAACACATACTGAAAATCAGTTATGATTTGGATTTCGGATCTTTAGGATCAATTAGAAACAACGAAACCAACAAGGAGTTAAGAATTTCAATAAGGAAACATGTTCAAGATGAATATCGCAAATTTGGGTTGATTACACTGTGCAAGAAATTGACACATTTTTTTTGTGATAACGTTTTAACATAATTCGTATACGCTGAATCCAGTGGTGCCCGCGGTTTTTTAAGATTGGCTCTGGTTTTCGAGATATACCGTTATTTCGAAAATGGAGGAGGTTGCACAACATGTTCTCGTAACTCAAAAAAACCGAAATTCCGCAAAAAAATTTCTTTTAAGAAAAGTAAAACTTCTTTCTAATATCCACAGTCGTTTTAGAAACATAATTTTTTTTTTGGAAAAAAAAATAATTTTTTTAACAAAATTTCGAAATTTTTGTTTTTTTAAAATTCATAATAAATTGGAAAATGCAGCTATGCCTCTACTTTTTTGCAGACGTATAAAAAACAAAATTCCAAACAAAAAAAGCCATAAATGATAAAAATCTGTTTGCAACTTTCGACAAATTTTAATTAATTTAAGAATTTCATAAAACGCAATATTTGTATGGGAGCCCCCCTAAGAAGTGGTGATAAGGGGCAAGTATGTCTTGAGAAAATGTTAAGGACAAAAAATTAATTGAGGTCGGTCATACATTATATACCACTAGGGGCGACTTCTGGGAATTTGTGGGACTTTTTCTTCAATATATTTCTAGTCTGCATTGAACATTTTGTATGGAAGCCCCCTTAAGGAATGGAGATAGCGGGTGGGTATGTTAGAAATAAATGATTGAGATGAAAAATAAAGTAGGGTTGGTCATACATTTGACCCATCTAGGGGCATCCTAGGCACTGCAGGGGCCAAATTTAAGAATTTCATTAAACGTCCATATTTGTATGGGAGCCCCCCTAAGGGGTGGAGATATGTGGCACCGATGTTTAAAGAAAATGTTAAGAACAAAAAACATTGGAGGTCGGTCATTTTATCCCGCTAGGAGTGAATCCTAGGCCTTAGAAACAAATGATGGAAATGAAAAATAAAGTTGCGCTGGTCATATATTTGGCCCGTCTAGAGGTATCTCAGGCGCGTATAAAAAACAAAGTTAAAACAAAATAAGCTATAAGTGATTAAAGTCTGTCTACAACTTTTGATTTTTTCAGAAAAGATGACATTTTTTTATTTTTTATAATAAACAAACTTAAAAATTTCAAAACATTTATTTTTGTTGAAATTTATTCTTCTTCCTCCTGCAGATTCCAACAAATATCCCCTAATAGCGAACCAAGTTATTTGCTGCTATACCAGTGTTCGAGCCTGGCTGTTACTTGGTGAAATCTCTTGCCATGTTCATCAGACTCGGCTGGTGATTGTTCATTAATTTTTTCGGCCTGGTAATGCAAAAAAAGTATTTTCAATGACATTCTAACGTTTAAGTTTCTAAATGCGGTTAGCATATTTTGGATTAAAATTCGCCAGTTTTCAGACCGATGATTTCCTAATACATTTTCCATTACTGATTTCACACAATTCCAGGCCAATAGCTCGATATCATTCAATGCAACCTCAAATTGATGGGCCTTCATAAGACGACGAATGTCCGGTCCATTAAGAGTTCCTGTAAAATAAAAACATTATGATATGAAATATAAATCTAATTTAATAAAGTAGTTAGAGTTCATACCTTCTTTTACTTTCATGCCGCTTAATCGTGGAAAAATTTGGCGCAATTCGGTTAAAGCAACACCATCTGGGCTCAATGCTTTTATAAAATGTTTTACAATACCCAGTTTGATGTGGAGCATTTATGACTTTATTTCTTAATTCTAAGAATTTTTTAATCGTTACCTGTGGATTTTCCAAAATTCCTACCGCAAAGTGAGAGTGTGGTAATAATGCATGCATATTTCGGCTGTGGGAAAAATCGCCCAAAGAAAAATGGCCCAAAAAAAGAAATGAAAAATCGCCCAAATGAAGAATCGCCCAACAGAACATGAAAAATGACCCAAAAAGTTATATATGAAATTTTGCCCAAAAGAAACGAAAAAGGGCCCAAAAAAAATGAAAAATGACCCAAAAAGCAAAAACGAATTTTTTCCCGGTGGCATGTTATAACGTCCAGTGTCATAGTGTCCATGGACGTTATGACACTCCAAAAAGTGTCATAGTGTCCATGGACACTGCGCTAACTAAAGCTTCTCTGCACAGCCGGCCTTCGGCCGGGCGCAAGGATTTTCTCCTCTATGGTATAACAAACACCGGCTTCGCTAACTAAAGCTTCTCTGCATAGTCGGCTTTCATTTGGAAACAAGGCAGATTTTAGAAGCTTTACTTAGCGAAGCCGGTGTTTGTTATACCATAGAGGAGAAAATCCTTGCGCCCGGCCAAAGGCCGGCTGTGCAGAGAAGCTTTAGTTAGCGAAGCCGGTATTTGTTATACCATATATGAGAAAATCCTTGCGCCCGGCCGAAGGCCGGCTGTGCAGAGAAGCTTTAGTAAGCGAAGCCGGTGTTTGTTATACCATAGAGGAGAAAATCAAAAAAATGGGCCATTTTTCATACAACATTTTTGGGTGATTTTTCATTATGAAAATAAAAAACGAAAAATCACCCAACAATAACGAAAAATAGCCCAAACATTTTAGGTCACTTTTCATATGAATTTAGGCCCAATTTTACATGGAATTTTTTTGGGCGATTTTTCATTTCTTTTTTTGGGCCATTTTTCTTTGGGCGATTTTTCCCACAGCCGCATATTTCTTTGGAATAGCGTAAATTTGAATATTTGTTCTTTTGTTTTGTATTGTAAATGGCACAAAAACGCATTTAAAAAATTTTACGTCAAAATGTCATTGAAAATAAATTTTCTGCATTGGCACTTTCTCCATATTGGCCCTTTGCTGCAATAGAGTCATAACTCAAATTTGAATTTCTAGCATCTAAATATTTAATTCTTCTCTCTAGAGTTGAATATAGAAGATATTTGTAGAAATTTTTACACAATATGAAGAAGCGATATGATGATTAACTCCACATTATTAGCTAGTATGCGGCCCTATGTTCCACTGTGAGCTAAAGCATTAAATACATTAGCTCAAAAATCAGCGTTTTTGAGTTATGACTCTATTGCAGCAAATGCTCGATATATACATTATGTTGAATAAAGAATTTAATAATTAAAAAAATCCTATGAAATGCTCCATATAAATTATATTCTTCATATAAATTGAAGAAAAAGTCCCACAAATTCCCAGAAGTCGCCCCTAGTGGTATATAATGTATGACCGACCTCAATTAATTTTTTGTCCTTAACATTTTCTCAAGACATACTTGCCCCTTATCACCACTTCTTAGGGGGCTCCCATACAAATATTGCGTTTTATGAAATTCTTAAATTAATTAAAATTGGTCGACTTTTGTGAATAAAATCAAAAGTTGCCAACAGATTTTAATTATTTATGGCTTGTTTTGTTTGCAGCTTCGTTTTTGATATGCCTGCTTTTAGAAGCCTAGCTGAATTTTTTAAACAAAAACTTCGAAATTTCGATAAAAAAAATTATGTTTCAATAACGACTCATATTAGAAAAAAAGTTTTATTTTTCTTAAATGAAATTTTATTGCGGAATTTCGGTTTTTTTTTAGTAATTTCAATAAACTAAACCGTTTTTGAGTTACGCGAATATATGTTGTGCAACCTCCTCCATTTTCGAAATAACGGTATATCTCGGAAACCAGACCCAATCTTAAAAAACCGTGTGCCCGGCTTGTCTGTTTTTTCAACTAGCATAGTGTTATAGATCAGCCAAATCATGGGTCAGGCAATAAAAATGATGGCAATACCGCAAGAAGATTATTTTCAGATCCAGAAACAGCATCTGAAATAATAGGTGTTGATTTTAACCTCATTTTTAGATTTTAAATAATCCTAGAAGTACTTGCGTGCAATGAAGAAATTGACCCTATCAAAATATCGATATTTAAAAAAATTATAATCGATATATATCGCCGATATTAAGAATACCGATATATCGATACATCGATATTTATCTACGACTATCGAATTCGATATTTTTAAGATCACTTTATAATAAAATTCAACATTTTAACCGTTGCTCAACTGCTTACAATACTGTTGTTTTTTAAGAATTGCATCATAGGTTTTTTTTAACTAATATTAAGAAAATAAAGGCGTTTTTCCATTGTGCATTTTCATAGATTACACAGGTCAGTTTTGTCTTGGTTTTTTAAGAGATGACAACAAAAAAAATAAGCGCGGAAAAAATATTCTGGAAAGGGTTCCTAGAATTTTGCAAAGAATCGACTAATGAAAGTTGGAATGTTAATAATAAAAAAAATATTTTGTTTGTTTTTTATTTGAGCATGTTCTTATATATTAATAATAAAATATTGCACAGTTTACTTGTATAGTATGTGTTACAAGTTTTGTTTACCGGCAGTATATAATCCGGCATTATATAATCCTAATTATTTTTTTTAAATTTCATATGGCGAATAAGTAAAAA
This sequence comes from Pollenia amentaria, assembly GCA_943735925.1. NCBI lineage: Eukaryota > Metazoa > Arthropoda > Insecta > Diptera > Polleniidae > Pollenia > Pollenia amentaria. Next base: position 199,322,568 of record OX031007.1, on the reverse strand, counting down.
CTTTTTTGTATTCTTTACTTTTTTAAAATTTTTTTGTAATATGTAATACGTTTGTGCCTATGTAAAAATGTATTGTCATAGGTATATTAAGTTTTTAAATCTCAGCGCAGTCAAGAATGAAAAATTATCAAAAAAATTTTAATTAATTTCATGTTGTAAAAATTCCTGTCTTCATAAAAATAATTTAATGAAAATTAAATACAATGAACATAAGCCTAATTAAAAATATCTAAATTTGGATTAAAAACCATTAACAGTTCAATAAAATAACCACAATACTAATATTGTTTTTAAATTTAGTAATAATTTCAACTTAATACGTTCGATACATCGATATTTTTAATTGATATATATCGATACTCTTAAAAAATATCGATACGATATATATCGATATATTTTTTCAATTTGCCCATCCCTATTACAAAAGCTATTAAAATCTATTTCTGCTTTTATTTTTAAAAGGTTTTTTTATCCACATATGTATGAAATGTTTTAATAAATAAGATACATTCAAAAAATAAATACCTATATTATCGTATCAAAATTTAGAAAAAAAATCAGATTTCAGCGGACTTATTTTGCTAATATTAACAAGTTTTACAGAAAAAAATAAAAGATTCTTCTGTAGTCATAGCAAGATTATAGATAATATTTCTAAAGTTTTTTTAAGTGCAAACAAATTTGACAGCAAACATTGTTCATTTTTCAGTAATAGGTGCGTTTGAGTACTTTTACAGTAAATTGCAGTAAATGAGTAAACTTAAAAATTTACTCTCTCAAAAAGCTGTTGTCCTAAAAAGTACGCGAACGCAAAGTTTGTAAAATTTCGTAAAATAAAGGCAACAGCTGATGGCAAATAATTAAAGTGTTGAAAAAAGTTTACACTTTTGACTACTTAACTCGTTTTCTTATCGGTACTCGATTAAATACTTTTAATAACACGAATATTTTTGGAAAATACAAAAAAATTATTTTATGTAATCTTTCATATTTGTTTGTTTCTTTATTTTTTTTTAATTTGCTAATTTGTGTCCAGCTAAATTTGATCAAATACTTTTTTTACTATTGATAACTTTAAAAACAAGGGCTGTTCTAAGTACCCGAGTACTTGACACTTTTACAACTCCAGAAAATTAACATAAAACAAAGTTTCAAAAGTTGGTATTTAGCCATATAAATTCTTCACAAACAAGTTTAATTAATTAATACTAATTCATTTTTTGTTTTTATTTTAGTTTTATTTCAACTTTTCTTTTTTTAAACAATTTTTCACAATTTGTATGGCTTTTGTTTGCTACTTTTGTTTGTTTACCTTTTGGAACATATGTTTTTTTGTTTTACTAAATTTTACTGCAAAAATTTCTGCAGTAAAAATTTGTAAGTACTCAGTCAAAAACTGTCACTTTACGCTCTCAATTTGTGTTCTCATTTACTGTAGTTTGCGTACGCGAACGCAATTTAGTAAAATGCAGTAAATTTCAGTAAAAATTAGTAAAAACTTTTGTGTTCTCAAACGCAGCTAATAATAGCTACATTTCCAGTTGATTTTACTATTTTTTTTTTTGATGTTAAAATTTTTTTTAGTGTAAACATTAAATTTTTTGAGTGTACCCAAAAAATATTAATGATTATTATTTAAATCCATATATAAAATTTTTAAATATTTAAAAAAATAAAATAAAAAAACATATTTCACGCTAAAGTTAAAAAAATCTAAAGTTCCACTTTGCCCTTAAATTACCCAGAAACTACTCAACCGATTTTAATGAAATTGAAAGTGGAGAAAAGTTTAAGAATCTATCTGTCGAATAATTTTACTAAAATATCTCCTTCGGTTCAAAAGTTACAGAATTTTGGCCAATGAAAATCGATTTTCAGCCACTGTGCGTCTGTGGTAAAAACTGAAACGTAAATAGTAACACATGCTTCGACAAATCGATGGCCGGATTTTTTTGCCGGCCATCGAGATATGGAGTGTTGAGTTTGTCGTATGTGGTATTTGCTCAATTTACTCAAAACTATCGGAATCCACATACGACAATTAAATTATCAGCCAACGAAATGTTGCATCGTCTGTGGGTACTATAACATAATAAATCTTATAACTCTATTTGTCTTGTTCTAATGCTTGCAAATGGAAAATTTTAAACATATTGTAGTTACGGTTTGATATAGGTTAACAATGTTTTTCTCCCGACATTTACATTGAAAAACAGAGCGAATCTGTTCACAAAAAAAACTTATAACCTAAAAAACACTTAAAACTTTATGCACTTCCGCAATATTTTCCGTTCAAAGATTTCGAACTCTTTGGCCACAATAGGGGAAATGGTAAACCAAATCGGAAATGCATATACCATGACTGATCGAACTGCGACCTTGTAGAGCAATAGATTTGTATTCTGGGGAAAAAATATCAGAGATGCGCTTTGCTTTAGAAAGAAGCAATCTTCCATGATGATTAAATTTCAAAAAGTTATTAAAATATAAATCTTGAAAGGTATCTCGTTGCCATCAAGAGATAGATGAAGAAGTTTACCTTGCGACACCACAACTCTTGCGCACTTTCCATATGCGTTTCTAATGCAAATGGCCTCAGATTTAGAAGCATTATACCAATGCCCCTGGTTTTGTTAAAATCGCTTATAGCTCCGAAGTGGGCGCCGCACTATTCTGTGGCTGAGTAGGGGATTCGCCATAAGAGTATATCATGCCGTCGTTCGAATATAGAATTGCCATTGAATTTTCAACCGATTGGGGAAAGTCGGGTAGAAAAATGTTAAATAAAATTGGCGACATCACACAACCTTGAGGAACACCGCGTTTGAGCGTGCCAATGTTGGAAGATGCATCGTTGAGTTGACGCTAAATTTGCGGTTTGAGTTCATTCAAATGAAAAGGAAAAATGAATTGCAATTTAAATAAATGAAATCAAAAATGAATTGCAATCAATCAAATTCAAGAGCAGATCTAGGGGAAATGAAAAATGGAAATTTCTCCTGTCCGTTTACTTACTATAATTTACTATTTTTTACTACAGCTGGAAGTTTTAATACAAAAAGTAAACAAAATTTTCCAATTGTAGTAAAAGTAGTTAGAGTTTCTAGTAAACGAATACAGCTTTGACAGCAAAAAATGTTATGTTTAGGTTCAAAGTTGCTAGAATCTTTAAAACTCTATTGAAAATTAAAAAAAAAATCCACAATATATAAATATGAGATTATTTAAACAAAAATTATTGTTAAACACGCCTTTAATAATATTTTCACACTATTTGATAAAAATAAAAATTTAAGTTTTTTTTACCAATAAACAAAATTTTACCATTTTGATAGGATTTTGGCCGATACCTAATAAATCAATTCCTATTCTGCCGCTACCTGACAACTCCATGGAATCATGGGAATTTCAAATCTAAGAATTGTTTGTCTTTGAACTATACTGGGGTATATACATACGAGTAACGCTTGCTGTCTTTTACATAAAAAATTGGTTGTGTAACAAAACGACAGTGATGCTTACTGTAGATTAACTTACAAAATCAATTCAAATTTCAATCAATTTAATTCAAATGAGTTGGAGAATAATTGCTAATTCCTTTTTTCTAATTCATTTGAATTAATGCAAAATCATTTCAATTTAAATTAATTGGAAATGAATTACAATTCACTTTGACAAATTCATTTGAATTGGAAACGAATTGTAATTTATTTGACAAATTCATTTAAATTGGAAAGGAATTGCAAATTATTTTTATCACATTCATTGGAATTGACTCAAACTTCATTCAATTCATTTGTTGGCGTGAAAAGAATTAATTCAAAATTTGCTAATTCAGTGCATGAATGATTCGCGAATTAATTCAAAAATGAATGATTTATTTACAGCTCTGCTGTGTAGAATGGTACCGTTTAAGCCAAATTGGAAGGCTGACACAGCGTTACCCACAAATTCATGTTCGAGCTTCAATGTTTGGATGTGCTCAAAAATCTTACCAATATTTGATAACATTGATATTGGACGGAAGCCTTCAATCTTATCGCTGTTTTTCCTTCTTGATGGGTATGATCTTAGCCGACTTCCACACAGTGGGGAAGTAACCATTATTAAGGCAGTTATTGAAGATAATTGTCAACAGATTTAGAGTGGTGTCAGAGAACTTTCTGATCAAAACCATAAGATTCATAGTTGTTAATAACCTTAACGATTTCTTTACCTGTTTGGAAACAGAGCTGTAAAAAGCTGCAATCAATTGACATTGAAATCAAAGTGATTTCCACCAAACTGATTTCATTCTTTGATTTCTAAATGATTTCAGATTTCAAAATGAAATCTTGTCAAAATTGCAATATTTTTTGATTGCAATCATTTTGAAATCATTTTTTTTAGAAATCATTGAATGCAATTAATTTAATTGCAATCAATTCGATTGCAATCAAATTTTTGTTGAAATCATGTGATTTCAACAAGTTCCCTTGAAATCATGTGACATGAAAAACGTAGGTTTGTTAGTCATTTCTTGCATTTTTTTTTTCTACGGAAGAACTGATTGCAATTAGAAATAATGTTTACCAATTTTACAAAACTTTGTAAATAAAAATTGCCATTTTCATTTGAAAAGAACGATTCTGATTTAACTTTGATTGCAATTACTGGATTTGATTGCAATTAAAGTAATTGCAATCAAATCGATTGCAATCAAATTTGATTGCAATCAATTTATATATAAATTGATTTCAAAAAATTGATTCAATCGTTTTTATCATATTGATTTCATGATTTCAAATTGAAATCATGAAATCAATTTACGATTTTGAATGCAATCAAAAAATTTGCAATCATTAAAGCGAAATCATGTGATTGCAATTAAATCGATTGCAATCATTTACAGCTCTGTTTGGAAATAGTTAAAGTGGTAAGAATCATTGCTCTCCAAAGCGTTAAATGATCCGTCAAAGGTGATGCGATATAACATTTAGACATGATGAAATACGCTGATCCATATCGGTGACAGCTCTTGCTGGCAGTTCCTAAGAATATACTGAAATAATTAGCGTTTTCATTGTCATCGGTTATAACGGTGTCATTTATAACAATTTTTTGACAAAATGGGGATTTTTTGTTAGCGATAACCTTGTAGATTTCTTTAAAAGCTGAGGGACCAGACCTGATATTTTCCAATCTCTCATTGAACTTTTTAGCTTGATCCAAGTTAACAAGCTCCTTGACAATGATTTTTAGGAGTTGTATTTGTTAAGACAATATGTTGTTTTTATAGCTATTTCCTATACGGTGATAAATTTTTTTAACTCCCTCTGCCATTTATGCTTAACAGGGAAGTATTTTTTACTTGTTCTGACAATGTTGTTTTTAAGTTCAATTCTTTCTGAGTGTGCATTATGAATTAAAATAAAATTGGAATGAAATGCTTTAATTAGGACACGACAAAACAGATTCCAATTGGTTTTTAATAAGAATAAAAGAGACGTGGGCAGCGCATTACAAGCTCAGATAAATCTAAATTTTGTTCCAACTTGATTGGAAAATTGTCGGAAAATGTTGGGAGGTTTGATGTTCTACAATTTGGCGGACTGTCATTAATGAGGCAAGCACTAACCAGAAAACGACCGAGGATTGAAGAACCATTTGGAAAGGATGGACAATTATCTCAGATGCGTAAAACATCCACTGCACGATCCTGAAGCCAACTGTGTAGGACTTTATCATTCGAATAGTCAATGCTTTTTCTTTTGTGACAAACTTTATTCATAAAAACGTAACCTCTTAGTACTACAATTTTTTTTATTTTTTTTATTCCAGTCAGAAAGCTCTCGTTTGCCATATTTGAACTCAAGTTTGTATGTCCACAAATATAATGGATAGGCCAATTAAAATTTCATGCGTAAATGAATGTGCTTGTGGAGTCCTTATTATAACCCTAATTCTCCACATTTAAAATGTTCACAGCTTCAGAAGTTCATAAACTATATAAAATGGCTAAATATGGATTTTCAGGCTGAAACAATTAATGCTAAAAGTATGATTGACGCTTTAAGATTTATATTTAAACCAGCAGTCATACAAGAAATGCACGAAATGCGCAAAAAAATTTTTTTTTCGTATAATGTTTTTTTTACCCGCCTTTTACTCAATTAAAATGTATGAAACTTTGCAGGCAATCATACTCCCGATGACAATACACGAATACAAAAATAGTTTTAAATATAAAAAAAAAAAAAAATTTTAAAATGTTTAAAAAAAACAAAAAAAAATTATTAAAGAACTTATGTGATTAAGATTAAACTTTTTAGATTATTTATCTTTTTGTTTTTATTATTATTATTTTATATTAATTTAATTATTATTACAAATAAATAAAAAAAATTTAATTTGTCAACATCTCTATAGAAAAAGTGATTTTATTCCTGGGATTAACATATTGTGGGTATTACAGTATCGAGGGAATGAAATGCTAGTTAAGGCCTGTATTCACTATCCTATTTATGGCTAATAAATCAGTGAGTGTTTAAACGCTGGTTTAGTTGAACTAAACTTAAATTTATATGTAGTTTAAACTCAACAGTTGTAAATCAGTGTCCCATGTATTATATGTAGTGTAAAAAGTAACATGTGGCAGCACTACGATAAATGTAGACAAATTCATATGGTTTGTATTGGTAGTTTAAACGCCCAATTTTATGCGTTTAAACATGGTTTATATGTTTTCTGATTTATAGATTTGTTGGCTTAAACACATTTTAAACCAAAAATAGAGTTTAACTTGCTCTGATTTATTAGCCCTTAGTCGCACGATATGTCAAAAAAATCGTGTGTGCTCATAATGTATGACAGTGTGGCTTAAAAATGAATTGAGTGACAGATTTTTTTGACAAGTCTGTCCGACTTGGAAATGTTTTAAAAATTTTCATAAAATGATAGATTATATGCGATCAGAGTTGCATTTTCTTGTAAAGTAGATGAGTCATTTGAGTTTGCATCTTTTTTGTGGGATAGTGTGGCATTGACAGCAGATTTTGCAGACATTTTTTTTATGTCGGATAGAATTTCGTCAGATTTTCGTGTGAATGAATCGTACGATTATGTAGGATAGTGAATACCGGCCTTTAGGTATGTTATATACGGTCGGAAAGGTTAATTTGTCTAGTTTCTCAGCATAAGTTTTATTTTTAAGATTTTAGAAACACTTACACATAAAAAGGAAAAAATTCAAAATAGTGCATATGCTAAAAATTGAAAAACCCTCGTCTTGAGTTAGAAATTATTTTTTTTATACATATCCCACTCGCATCCCACTAAGAGACCAAAACTACCTAAAAGGAAAATACATAAGCTTTCTTTTGAGCAAAAAAAAAAAAAAATACCGTTTTCAAAAAAAAATAAAAAGTTAGTTTTAAATATAAAAAAAAAAAATTTTAAAAAATTTAAAAAAATACAAAAAAAAATTTTTCGAAAGCTTGAAGAAATAACTATCTAATTTGTTTGGGACAAATTTTACTAACACCAATAGATAAAAAGTTACATGGACGAGAAAGAACACCGGTTTTTGCAAAATGTCAAATTTTGACCCCCTCTTACTCGGAAACTTTTGACCGATCTTGTTGAAAATTTGTGTCTAAACTACAATCCAATAAGACTAACCTTGGTGCAAATTTCATCCAAATCGGAAGACATCGATTTCAAAAACTGGGTCACTTGACATGAAATCACCCATATATTTATGTAATAAATAAAACTTTAAAAAAATAACTTTAAAAAAATTCTTTTATTTTAAATAATTTAAACAGAAAAATTATAAATTGTCCCACTGTTATGTTAACACATAAATATATCAGTTGGAGAGCTAAAATATTTTAGCCAATGAGAACACAGGTTGTGTGACGTCAGAGTTACTACATGCGCAGTAAAATAATTTTATGCCTGCCTGATGTCGTAATCTTTATTTCTAATATTCTTGCTTCCTAGCAAAACACATTGTTGAAAAATGTTTTTGAAAAAAAAATGAAATTTTTTTGAAGTTTAAAAATTTACATTAAAAACAACTAATTTACCATAGTATATAACTAGTATGCCGACTGGTGAGAACGTTCTCTTTTTTTTATAACTCTCATCACACATATAGGTTCTGTGTGAATTCAACACACTTAAAAACAACAAAAACAAAACAAAATTTGAAATTTTTTAATTTAAAATTTTTCACAATATAACACTTCATGTTTAATTTTATGACTTAAACACATAATTAATAATTTTTTTCAATACATTTTGCTAATTTGCTTTTACAAAATGTTTTTATTTTTCACAAACTAAAAATTTTTAAATAAATTTTTTTGACACTAAATTTTTTCTGTTGTTAATATTATTAAAGCCAGCAGAGTAGCATTTTGTGGTATAAAAATAATATTTGAATTCATTAATTATTTATATATTATCCGATATTGCAGAATAAAAATTTAGCAAACATGGCTTTTAAAAGTTTATAAATGCAGCCAGCATTCAATAAATTGAAAATTTATTGAACTAAGAAAATTTTATTTTGGAAAAAAAATTGTTGCCACATTCTATACGATTTTATGCAACTATGTTTAGTGGTGGAAATAGTTTTATACACCAATACATTTGAAAAAAATCTTACTAACACCCAATTTTCACGATGATTTAAAAGACATGTCTTTTTTGTATTTCTTTTTTAAAGAAACTTCCAAAAACTTGGGTAATTTTCACCATGTTTCTTTTCTTTGCAGTCAGAGCTGATTTTTTCTTAGTTTCTTATTCGTAACAATATTTAAAATTTCGTTATTCCACATAATTTTGATATATTTTGAATTTTTTTTAATTAAAATTTTTTATATTTCTATATTTTAATAAGTACATGTCATTTTGAAATAAGAATAAAACAGAAATTAAAAAACACAAATAAGTGCAAAGAGGAATGTCAAAAAAGAAACACAGAAATACGATTCATGTCTTTTTTTCTACCCTGCTTACTTCTCTACCCCGCTCACTCTCAAACAAAAAAAGACATTATTTTAAAATAGGGGAAAAAATCATCGTGAAAATTGGGTGTAATACAAACATAAAAATGTACCACTGACAGTTGAGTTATGTACCTGTCAAAGAGTCGGCATACTAGTTGTATACTATGTAATTTACATTTATAACAAAGTCAAATTTGTATTATTTTTATTATTTTAATATTAATGTACTTCTTTATCTTGTCTTAATTATTTATTTATTTATTTAATCACGGTCTATGGACTAAAATCCTTACAGACCAATAAAATAATCTACATTTTATTAAGAAACTTAACTAATGGCTTACATTTAAGAACAAAATGATGTTACGTTTTATAATATTGACATTTACAGGGTAATCAATAAAATTATAGAAATCATTAAAAGTTTTGCATAATCTCCTTAAGGGGTCAGCGTTTGCATAATTAGTTTGAAAACACTGTAGATGAAGTGGTGCGAAGTTCCGAGTTGATCTTAGGGGTACATTGAAGTTAATTGTCTTTTGCAGGAACTCTGAAGAAATTGAACCATTTAATAAATTTACTAAAAAAGCAACGTTAAGCACGATGCGTCTACTTTCCAAAGTCGGCAAATTAATTATAGAGAGCCTTGCAGAATATGGGAGAAGATTCACATTTGCATTCCATGTTGTATTTCCCAGACAAAATAAAATAAATTGTTTTTGAACAGATTCAATGCGCTTCTTGTGATAGTCAATGTAGGGATCCCAAATAATGGAACCGTATTCCAGGATAGGCCTTACTAAGGATGTGTACAAAAGTTTGGCTATTATGGGATCAGTAAATTCTTTAGCCCATCGTTTGATAAAAGCAAGCACGCCACGAGCTTTATTTACCATCATGATAATATGTTTATTAAAGTTTAATTTACTATCAAGGAGAACTCCTAAATCCAGAAACTCCGTCACTAATTCTAGCTGATTTCCACCTAAGGAAAAACGACCATCCTCATTCCAATTTCGTGAAAATCGCATATGTTTGCACTTTTTTAAATTAAGGGCCATCAGGTTGATATTGCACCAATCATAAAATTTGTTTAAATCATGTTGTAAATATTTGCCGTCAGAGATATTATTATGACTTAGAAAAATCTTCACATCATCAGCATACATTAAAACATTGCAAAATTTTGTTACACTCGGTAAATCGTTTACAAAAATAGAAAATAAAATCGGTCCCAGGTGGCTCCCTTGAGGAACTCCAGATTTCACGATAATATTTTTAGAGGTGACATTATTGAAGATAACACAATGTTTCCGACTTGTTAGGTATAACCTGAACCAGTTTATGGTATTTGTAGTGCATCCCATAAGATCAAGTTTTAATAAAAGTAAAAAATGGTTCACTTTATCAAATGCCTTACTAAAATCAGTGTATATGACATCAGTTTGTTGTTTGTTATTAAAGCTTCTATTAACCAGGGTTGTCAGTTGTAAAAGGTTAGTTGTTGTTGAGCAGCAACTTCTGAAGCCGTGTTGATGAATAGATAAAAAAAGACGATATTTGGTGACAAATATTAACTGTGATACATTTTTCTAATAGTTTTGGGATTGCACTAAGCTTTGCAATACCTCTATAGTTTGTTATGTTTGATTTATTACCGGCCTTGAAGAGTGGAATTATATACGAATCTTTCCAAGATTGAGGAAAATAGCCATGCTCTATAGATTTGTTAAATATTATTTCCAGAGGAGTAGCAAGTGCATTTGCACAATTTTTTAAAACGCAGCTGGGTGTACCGTCAGGTCCACTCCTAAATGTCAATTTAACGCTTCTAAGAGCAGTTAAATTCTGTGATGTGCTGATCGGAAAAATTTGTATCGGTGGGCTTTCAACAATAGGGTAGGGATATGTGGTATTATTATATTGGGCATCCGAGTAGGTCGTCGAGAAGAAGTCTGCAAATAAATTACTTTTTTCCAAATTGTTGTTAGATTCAACAGATTGGTAATTCATAACAATGGGATAACCAGTTGATTTACGTTTAGAATTAACGAATTTATAAAACGATTTTGGGTCGCATTTTAAATTGTGTTCAGATAGTTCTTGTAGAGCAGTGAATTCATTAAATTGTAATCTGATCGGGATACAGCATATTTAGCGTAGTCGGAGAGCAAACCAGACTTTTTATACCGTTTAAAACATTTATTTTGTATATTTTTTAGATTCGATAATCGCTAAGAGTTCCATGGTGGTCCAGTTCTGGTGCATAATCTTACTTTCGGTGCACATTCATCAAAATATTTAAAAATAGTAGCGTAGAAGACTTGTATTGTTGAATCAATAGAGGACGGAGTACCACTGATGTTAGCTAACAAATGCAGCCAATTAGTGTTAAGTAAACGAAAGTTTAATTTTGAAACAGAAAACTTTTTCACTTTGCGTGCCTTTTGTTGATAGCAAACATGGAATGTTAATGCTAAGTTCAAGTGTGGGGTGATAACGGTCTTCAGGTATGACAATTGGTTCAGTGCGGTTAGCGTACTTTCGGTTGGTTCATTTATGAACACTAAGTCGAGTAACTTTTCAGATATGTTACAAACTTCATTAACTTGGAAAAGACACAAGTCATAAATTTTATTTAACAACACATCCATCCATTCATTAGCTTTAAACGGAGCGTAAAAAAATGAATTAGGTAAAAATTTCCATGAAACATCAGGCATGTTGAAATCGCCAAAAACAAGTATTGAATCTCCTGGCTCAGTTAATAATGTAGTTTATTCGATTAATTTTACGTGTTCATAGTAAGTAATTTGATTTCTATTTTGACTGGGCGGTATATAGGAACAAGTTATAACGATGTTTTTGTGTTTTAGTTTTATACGTGTAGCTACAAATTCGATTCCCTTGGGAACATTTAAGTCAATTTTTACAGATGAAAAAGTATTATGAACTGCTATCAAGACACCGCCACCTCTTGTGATTGTATCTCTGTCCAGTCTATAAATATTGAATTTATTACATAATATTTCAGAATTGAGTGTATTTTTGTTAAGCCAAGTTTCAGTGAATATAATAACATGATGATCGAATTCAAAACTATTGATATAAAGTCTAGACAATTTTGTATTTAAGCCACAGACATTTTGATATACAATGTGTAACTGGTTATCAGTTGCATTATTTAGTTTTTTGGAGACATTGGCACAGTTGGTGGAAGACGAGCACGATTATTAACTCTTTGGTTAGATCGCGGTATATATTCTCTAACTAGTGTATATTCAGGCCAAAAAGATGGATTAATTAAATGACTAAATACTTCAGATGAAACAGTAATCTTAAATGATATAATACTTATAGGTTGAGCATATGAGTATTTATAGGTTATGATGTCTTCATTTAAATTTAATTTACTTTTAACGAAATAGTTTATGTCTTCGATTGTAGTTTCTGATGCAAAACGGGATACAAACAAATGTTTTTTTGGAGGAAGCACACGAAGTTCACGGAATTCACGAGCCACATTATTATTATCACTTATGTTTGTTAAAGTAGAGTTTTCAACAGCTGCCTTAGATGTTACAGGAGTGACTGACTGATTGATCACCACTGGATAATTTAAATAGGCTGATTCAGAAGTTGTTGCCTTATTGTTATTTCGAGTTGACTTACGGCGTTTTGGAGAAGATTGCTGTGGGGAAGCCTGTTTAGAGTCTTGCTGAGTGGGCTCAAAATTATTAAATGACGAATACTTATCAAACAATTGACCATACTGTAACGAACCTTCTTGGCTGGGGTATAACTCGCCGGTTATCCAGGGTTCACTTTCCAGTAAATTTCTAATTAGTTCCTGACCCCGTTAATAAAAAAAACAACACACTTCACCAACTATTTGGTTTCAGCAAACACACTTTATTTCTTATTTAATATACAGGAAACTAAACAAACGGCTTTTTCGATTCGACACGACACCCAGGCTACACGAAAGGGGAACTGGCCGTACGGTCGGCGCGCTATCCTCCGCAGGCAGTGGTAGGTATGTAGTGTACGGTTCTACGTATGCCCAGTGAAGCCACCAAACTACAGCAAATCTGCGGGATGACCACGGAGCCGCTGCGTTGAGTTGCTCGTAGACGTATTCCTGCGGGATGACCACGGGCACACTACTCGGCGTTCGACGCTGGGGTAGGCCTAAATTGGAGAACCTGCGGGATAACCACGGGAGCTCCAATTCATCCCACACAAACGTCACACACAAACTGAGGCCCAGTGAAGCCACCAGACACACACGAATCTGCGGGATAACCACGGAAACGCTGTGTCGAGTAACTCGTAGTCTTATACCTGCGGGATGACCACGGGCACACTACTACGCTCGGCTAATAATGTTGGTGTAGCACTAGATTGCAGTCTGCGGGATAAACCCCGACTGAACAGGGCTGCCAGAAAAAATTGTGAAAAAATCGTCAATTTCCTGAGAAAAAATAAAAAAATCGTCTTTTTATGTTTAAATAATCGTCAAAAAAATCGGATGATTTAAATTTAGTTTTTAAACAAAGTTTGTTCGATTTTTATTTAAAAACAAGCAAACAAAAACATATTATATACACACATATAAGCCCCCTATGTTAACCCTAGAATGGTAAACATATTTTTTAGCAATTAATGGTAAACATCGCCTGTGAGGCAATTTTTTATATATTTATTATATATTTGGTTACAAAAATAAACAAAAACAATTCATTTTTAAATAGCTTAAACATTTTATAGGCGTATTTGTGATCTACATCTATATTTTTTTAGATTATTTGAAAAGATCTTTTACAAAAAAAAAATTTTAAAAAAAACACAGCTTGAAATAAAAAAAAAACTTCTGGGTCTTCTAGACCTGAGATCTAATTAACGTATAAAAAACTAATTCACAGCTTAAAACTTAAAAATAATTGTTGAGACCAAAATAAAATTTATGGTTTTTTTACCTAATTTTTTTTTGTCGCATTGCCAACAGTTTGGTGATCTGTGCTCTAAGCAGTATGTTTTCTTGCATTTTGCGCAGAAATATATGCTCATACGCTTCAATTTCGGAGGACAGAAATCACATATCGATATTTTGCCCTTTTTGATACCGGGTTCATCTGAATCATTGTCAGAATTACGATCAATCACGTCATTTATTGAAATCTACTTCCAAATCGTCGTCATGTTCACTTTCATCTACCGATATCTCCTCCAGCCATTTTAGTAGCTGAGCTTCAGAAGTAGCCATCTAAAAAACTATAAAAATTATACGCAGACTTTATTTTTTAGCAAAAAAAAACAAAAAAATGCACAAGCAAATATGTTCAAAAAAATTACCGTTATTGGTAAACTTCGCCTCACAGGCGACACACGTGTCTATATCTCAGCAACACAACGGAGAAAAAAAAACACGTATGTGCCCAAGCTCGTACAACACTCAACTGAGTTGGCACGAGAGCACGCTTTGATACGAGTGAGCGATCAGGAAATATCGCAAAAAAAAATAAATTGCTTCGCCTCACAGGCGATGTTTACCATTCTAGGGTTAATGAAATTGTTTGTTAAATTATCAAAGTTGTTTTTGGGAATACAGTTACGTATTAAAAGATTTTGTTTGTTGTGCTTAATTCCCTTTTTTAAATAATTGATAAAAATACTGCAATTTATTGTTGGAGCATAAGCTGTTCCTACACAGAAAAAATTATTAAATTTCTCCAATCACCAAATTTATTCCAAATTCATAATATTAAGCAAACAAGTTGTTGATTTTGCACCTATTACCAAAATGATTATATTGATTACTAAAAATTTTAAAATTTTGAAAAACTTTTTTCGATAAATGATATTTTTAATTTTAATTAAAAAAGTGATCAAAAAACTTTGCCATTTCAAACAATGTGTTAATTTATTTAAATAAATATTGACAATTCCCAACAACAATTCTACATGTTTTAATTATTTTATTTTAAACAAAAAAAGTCAATTAAGACTTTTTGTTATTTAATTAAAATTTTAATTGAAAATATATTTCAAAACAACTAATATGTTAATTAAATAAAAATTTACTGCCTGGCCCACAATGTCGACAAGAACATTTCTTTCGTATATTTATATTGAAAACAAAAACAAGTATTAGTTTTTTATTATTGTTTTCAATATAAAAATGCGAAAGAAATGTTCTTGTCGACATTGTGGGCCTGGCAGTAAATTTTTAATTTTCATTCAACAAAAAAAATAAATGATTCAATTATCACATTAATTAAATTTAAATACTTTTTAATCCATTTTTTTAATTGATAAAACACTTTTCTGTGTATGCGCATTTCACTGGTTGCTTAGGCCAGATCATCAGGAAACGTTCTTTGTTAAATTTAACAAACGTTTCTTAAGGAAAATTTTCATAAAAAATTTGTTTTGTAAACCTTTAATTACTATATTATATTAATCTAAGGTTTTTTCCAAAGTCTTAAGAATAAAAGATACTTTCAATCGGACCATTTTCTAAAAAATTTCAAATTTGTATACCGTTCACAACAGAGGGTATATATTCTTATATAAGTTTGTCATTCCTTTCGTAATGGCTACAACATTAATATAAGGCCCCATTAAGTATATACATATGTATATTCTGCATCCTTATGAATAGCAAAGTTGGTTTAACGATGTCAATCTAACCATGTGTTTGTTCAAATGGGATTTCCGAAGACTCGTATATAAACATTGCTATACATTTATATTAGATATACGGGTCTGTTCTGAAAATCACGTGATTTGAAAACACGTGCTTTTAAAATCACATGTGTGAATTTGTGGTGTTCTGGAGGTCATGTCGGTTTTGTGTTTCTCTATATGCTTTAGGCAATTGAAAATTACACCGAAACACACAAAAAACGGAACATCAAAATAACACACGTGTGATTTTACAAAGCACATGTGATTTAAAATCACGTGATTTGAGTGAAAGTGATTTTTAGAACAGGCCTGATAGATAGGAATGGTGTGCTATTATATTCCAGCCAGATCGATCTACAAATGCCTGAGATATTAACAAAAAACCACGACTGCCTGTAATTTATACCCATAAATCTCTCATTTTGACCTGTAAACCTTAACTTCTTTATATCTTCTTTAAATTTATTATTATTTTTTCTTTTTTACCTGAAATATTAGTTTAATAGTTAATTTAATAATAGTTTTGGCATGAAGCTAGGATGATAAAATTTGGCTTAAAAATGTTTCATATACATATATAGAGTATTAAATGTTAAAAATGAGCCAAATCAGTCCATAGCTCAAAAAATCTTCTTCAAGGTTTTGGTACGAGTTTTTACTTAAATTGACTTGACTCAAAATTTTGCTTTTGCTCATAAAATTGTTTATGGAAAAGAACAAAAATTTTTTTTTCTGTGCTGCCTAATAACAAACATCAAAAGATTTAAAATTGTCTTATTTTGATGATTGAATAAAATCGTCACTTTTTAGAAAAAAATCAGCAAATCGGCACTTTGCTAATTTTGGAACCAAAAATCGTCAAAATGACGATAAATCGTCAATTCTGGCAGCCCTGCGACTGAAACCTGATTTTAACTTTCGGTCTGCTCATGGTGAAATTACTAGAAGGTGGCAGCACTACGTGTTGTTGTACAACAATACAACAAAAACAGGCAAATTTGTTTGTGTAAAGAACCCAATGCTGTCAAAAATTATGAACAACAACGTTGCCATGGATTGTCTTTTCCGGCCAAACCTTAGGGGGAACTGTTACATGGACGTAATGGAGTATTGATGGATCGCGATCCATATTGCAGAATAGTCTAATTTTATGTGATCCATGATCCTGATCGCGGATCACATGATAAATGTTGAACGTTTAGCATACTTTGTGATATAAATTTGTGAAATATTAGTATTAAGGGCAAATTCAAAATAAATAAGATTAAAATATTTTTGTAAAGTTTGTGATTTAAGGAAAAATCCAGCAAGTTAGTGAAACAGGCCATATTTGGATTCAAATTTAAGGCCTTATTGTAAGTAATATTATTATATGTAAGATTTACTTATATGAAAAATTCTAATTCACACGACGTTTTAGAAGTTTTAAAAGATACATTTAATGAAATTTTGTATTGATCTTCTTAAACAAGCAAAATCAAGACTTTAAAATGAATCAAGACGTTAAAATATTACAGATATCGACTCCTTTAAAAGTGTTTGTTTAAGTTACAGATTTATTTCTGTTATTGATTACATTTCGCAATTGTTTAACAATACTGTATTAACTCAAAATTTTTAGTAGAAGCAAAACAATTTATAATTTTACATTAAAGGCATATCAACTACGTCTTCATTACCGAAAAGTAGACAAAATAGCCACTACATATATTTTTACAGCGAGTAGATATTAAGATTGCATGTTGATTTTTTCCAAATAGTGAAAAAAGGTAAATTTTGAGTTAATACACTATTGTTGAACAGGCACGACATATTTATTTTTAAATATTTATAAGATAATAAAATTGTTCGGTTCCGAAGGATTTTGGTAAAAAAGTTTGGTCGAATAGAAAATTTTGAATGTCAACGCTGATCTGCAACAAATAAAACAAAAATATTATGAAAAAAAAAATACTAAAAAATTCATAATTAAAATTTTAATGTTACATGAATTAAAACCAATTATTTTTCCACTTTTCTTCACTGCAAGTCCTTTGGAGGTTTAAAGAAACAGGCGTACAAGTGCATATCAAACATTAACAGATTTTTAAAACGTACGCACAACGTGTTCACAGACAAAATTATTTTTGTTTTTATTTATTATATAAAAGAAAATACATTAGCACAACTTAAGACGCACATTTAAAACCCAATTACGATTTATTTTTTGCAACTATTTTAAATTTTAAACACAATTTTCATTTAAATCCGCACAAAAATGATTATTTTTTTAAAGCACAATAATTTTTTTCAAGAAAGTAAACATAAACAAAGCAAAATGACAGACTGTAGTTCTCACCACAGTTCAAGCAAAAAATAGCCAGATGCCGTAGTGCTGCCACCTGTAGTTATTGCACCATGGGTCTGCTTTTATACTTTCATGTCGCCGTACGTACAAGTAGGCTGCAACTGCCCATCTGCTTGGTCAGCTGTTTGGGCCCATCTGTTGGGCATGTGTTGTTTGCTACGTGCCGCGGGGGGTCTCAGATGCCAATTCGAATCTACTGGCTACCACTAGAGTTCGCTATAAACGGCCGTTAGTAAATTCGAATTCGATTTTGTCTTATAGTTATTTACAACTGTTCATCATATTTAATAATACTAATCAAGCTAACGAAAAATAATAATGACAACATATCCACAGTTCATTTTAAAGAAATATCATCTTCATGATGATCGCATAATAATAATAATACAATAAAAAAACTACAAAAGAAAATAAAATAAAGTAGAATAAATAATCTCAACGGTACTCATGGTGTAGGTGGAAACGAGGGTTTCCGACTTCCATCGTCACAATACTGATATAAGGAACTTGAAACGTTGTTCAATTCGTTTTGAATTTTCAGGAATAAAGTTTTTCTTGCTTGAAAGAAGTTATAAAAATCTGCGCCAACTTTTCTACAGTTTAGACAGCACCAATGTAAACCATCATGTTTTGGGTAGCTTCGGCAATAAGAGTTGGTAATCCACTGCATTTTAAATGGACTAAGCCATTACATAACCAGCATACGATCATCCTTTCATCAGGATTTTTTATGGAACATTTATTGAATAAACAGTTCATATTAAAAATTTGATTTGAATAACAAATGCGATAATCGAGGTATTGATGTATAAATTATGTTTTTATTAAAGCGGGAAGAAGAGCGAGATAATAATACAAAGCATAGTATATAACTAGTATGCCGACTGGTGAGAACGTTCTCTTTTTTTTATAACTCTCATCACACATATAGGTTCTGTGTGAATTCAACACACTTAAGAACAACAAAAACAAAACAAAATTTGAAATTTTTTAATTTAAAATTTTTCACAATATAACACTTCATGTTTAATTTTATGACTTAAACACATAATTAATAATTTTTTTCAATACATTTTGCTTATTTGCTTTTACAAAATGTTTTTATTTTTCACAAACTAAAAATTTTTAAATAAATTTTTTTGACACTAAATTTTTTCTGTTGTTAATATTATTAAAGCCAGCAGAGTAGCATTTTGTGGTATAAAAATAATATTTGAAATCATTAATTATTTATATATTATCCGATATTGCAGAATAAAAATTTAGCAAACATGGCTTTTAAAAGTTTATAAATGCAGCCAGCATTCAATAAATTGAAAATTTATTGAACTAAGAAAATTTTATTTTGGAAAAAAAAATTGTTGCCACATTCTATACGATTTTATGCAACTATGTTTAGTGGTGGAAATAGTTTTATACACCAATACATTTGAAAAAAATCTTACTAATACAAACATAAAAATGTACCACTGACAGTTGAGTTATGTACCTGTCAAAGAGTCGGCATACTAGTTGTATACTATGATACAAAGTAAAGTTGAAAAATTTGTTTATTGTTGACAATTTTGTGCTTTAATTTTGTATTGTTTTGTAATTTACTTTTATTATTTATATATTGTATGGTTGTTTATGTGATGTTTGTAGTGTTAGATGTAAAATATTTAGAGAGAAAACAGGTTTTAGCTGTTAAAGTTTTGTTATTGTTTTTTGTGTTAAATTTTGTATTGTTTTGAAATTTTGTTGAATAATAATAAAGTGTTTTTGTTTAAATATTGTTTTATTTGTTTGTTTATTTTCTTTTGGTTTGTTTTGTTTTTTGTAAGAATTCTGATTTAATAAAAATAAACTAAACTTTTTAAATATTGTTTCATTGTTTATAAACTTTTAAATAGGTATCAAATCCCGCGCGGAGTTAAAGATAGAAAAAAAAACACGTCTGTACTCGACAACGGTTTGGCCTTGTTGCTTTTAATCTTCATGGTTATTTTTGTTTTTTCTTATCTTTCCTAATGTTTTTCATTTCTTTCAACTGGCAATACTGACTTTAAAATAAATGTGTTTTTCCATTAACTTATTCGACAATTATTCAGTGGTTATTTTGTTTTAGAGTTGTTAGTATTCATATTCTCTTGCTTAAGTAAACAAAAACACTGCATCTTATTTATCTCTTAAATTTCGTGTGTTTGTTGATTTCATTTCTTAGTTATTCATTATATTGAATACAAACGAAGCAAATACAAAATTATAATGAAAGTTTCATGAACATAATTATTAAGTTTCATGCAGATGTTTAATACACTATTGCTTTAGTGTGATTATCTATGCTAATATAAATTTAAAATTAAAATTTATAAGATACAAATAATCCCCACTGAGTAATAATATTAAAACTTAATAATTTATTTAAAAATAATTAATTTTGGGGCTTTTTATTTTTAGAGGGGATATTTTAAGAAATTTTGATTTTTACTACATTGCAAATTCGGTTGAAATGAACATTGTATAGAAAATAATTTAAACCGTTTCTTTTCTGTGTTCAGTGTATGCATTTGAATATGAAAACCGCACATAAACACAAAAATAATTTCAAGATATAGTGATAATGATAAAAATTAGTTTTTTTTTTGACCTAAAAACGATCTGTACTAAATTTTCATACATAGTTTCATTAATAATCTCTTAAATTTTCCACATTTTCATTAATGAGTTGCAAACTAAAATTTGAAAAGCACATGTAAGCAAAACTTTTGACAATTCTGGCCTGACTAAAAAAATTACCGGCTGTCTCTTCGCCGCCACCTGAAGTAAATTCGCCTTGATAGTAAAATTTTTACTAGCAAGAATTATTCAACCACCTGTTTTATGTTTTTGTTTACAAAACAAAAATAATTTTCATAATTTTTAAACTAAAAGTTTTTCAATAAAATAAAAAATTTTGCTGGTAAAGCGTTCATTTATTTTTTTTTATTTCTTTGAGTGATTGGGGGGAAAATTTTAAATTAACTCTGCTAGTGAAGTAAATAAACACACCTGCTGAATTAACTCAAAATCAAAACAGTTTTAGTGGAAGCAAAGCAATTTGTAATTTTACATTAAAGGCATATAAAAAAGAATTTTTAAACCAACCGTTTCATTACCAAAAAGTAGACAAAATAGCACAATATTTGTACAGCGGTAAAATATGAATATAACATGTCAATAAAATTAGATAGCGGTACTTAAAAACTGTTTTTTCACAAATCAATTTACCTAAAAACGATGCATTGCTTGATCATCCAAATTCATAATAAAATTATCAGTGGCTCATATTCTTCATTACTTGAATAACGGCTTTTTATTGAATATAAATACAAATAAGTTCTAATATTCATAGCTTCAAACTAATAAGCGTCAACTCTTGGAGGTTCAGCATAAAGTTCTTCCTTCTTCCTTTCACCTGACCAATATTGCCTCATACGTTCGCTGCGCATAGCCTAAAAATAAAAAAATTATATGAGTTAGATTGCTTCATAGGTTAAAATTGGAAAAAATTCCCGTGGAATTTTTATTCATGATTGGGCTGAATATTAATGAATTACAAAAAAAAAATTATGGGTGTTATGGTCAAATACGGGCTGATTCCAATAAAATTTAGTAACAGGATTTAGATTGCATTCAAATAAGTTTGGACCAACATAATAGGATGGTTTTTTTTTTTTTTTTTTTGGTTAGGACCAGCACTCAGGGGATGGCCCCTGAGTTATGGGAAGAAGGATAGAGGGAGTAGTGTTTGTGAACATTCGACTTGAACTTATTCATGTTGAAAGTGAGATGGAAGACTTCAGCAGGAAGGTTGTTCCACATACGAACAGTCCGGCCAAAAAACGAATTTTCTCTGTAATGCGTTGTACGATTTACCGGCCAATCGATCACAAAAGGATGGGCTCTTGAGGAAAAACCTGTATTACGGACAAACACACGGGTTTCGGGAACCAGATCCCTAATTTCATCAGAACACATCCCATTGTAGTAACGATAAAACAGGCAAATACAACCCACATTGCGACGGTGTTCAAGGGAGTCAATAGAATTGGATACCCTACTGTCACCAATGAGAACCTTCGCCCTCTCTTGCACACGGTCGAGAAGCTCCAAAATAGACTTTGAGACACCGGCCCATACATGAGAGTTGTATTCCATTCGCGGTCGGATATAGGTGGTATAAATAGTAAGGAGATCAGAATGAGTGAAGTATGTCTTACACCGTTTCAAAAAACCGAGGCACTTGAATGCTTCTTTCGACACCTTAAATATATGTTCTGTCCATCGGACATCACATTGTATCCTCATGCCCAGAACATCAAGAGATTCTGATTTCTCAATGATTATACCACCCATATATACAGATGAGGCTCCTTGATCCGTCGCGCGTTTGTGCGTCAGCACGCAACATTGGGTTTTTCGGGCATTAAAATCGACCCTATTCGCGCGACCCCATTCCGAGACTATATCAAGATCTCGGCCAAGCGTATCGTTCATGTTCTGTCTCATAGCACCAACATCGGATACGCTTGGTCTATAATCAAATGAATACGAATGGCACAGGTTGCTGTCATCTGCAAAAGAGTAGATAGGGTTGGAAGTTTGACTTAGAAGGTCATTTAGAAAAATAAGAAATAGAGTAGGAGAAAGAACGGAGCCTTGCGGTAACCCTGAATGAATCTTGAACTCGTTTGACGAAGCCCCATCTATAACAACTCGTATAGTGCGATCTCTGAGAAAGCTCGATATAAATCGAGAGAAATTATCACCGACACCAAATGCAATAAGTTTTGACAAGAGTGCACCATGCCAAACTCTGTCAAACGCCTTGGAAATATCTAAAGCAATTACCTTACTTTTGCCAAAATGGTGAATGGAACCGCACCATTTTTCTGATAACAGGGCCAGTAAGTCTCCAGTAGAGCGACCTCTACGAAAGCCATACTGGCAGTCGCTTAGTAGGTAATTTGACTCTAAAAATTTTACAAGATTGGGCGGTAATTTTCAGAGTTATTAGCCACTCCTTTTTTAGGAATTAGCGTTACATTAGCAACTTTCCAGCAGATGGGAAATTCCCCGGCATGGTATAAAGTGCTGAAAAGATTTGCTAAGGGACGAGCTAGAGTCGAAGAGCATTGCTTCAAGACCAGTGCAGGTATTCCGTCCGGCCCAGGAGACTTGTGTATATCTTTGGCATAGTAACCGATACTTTTTCGATTTCGGGTGGTGGTTGATTGCTAGCCGGTAAATAAGAATTATTAGCAAATAATTCGGCAAAACAGTTAGCCTTATCAACCGGCTCCGTGAATGTTTGGCCATCCTTTAAAAAGAGTTGGTATTGAGGAACTAGCATTATCCCTTACTCTTTTAACGAATGACCAGAAGCTTTTACTGCCCCGGGAAGCAGTAAGAACTTCAGTACGAAGACGTTGCTCGTGAAGTTTTTTCCCGTTTAAGTACTTTGGCACACGAAGACCTTGCGATTTTGAGTAGCAATTCAGTATCAGCGTTTTTATTGTTACGCCAATTTCTAAATGCTTCCTCTCTGGATCTGACTGCTAATTTGCACGTCTGATTAAACCAAGATTTTGATCTAGTTCTATTTTTTTAACTGGAATGAACATTTTCATTCCTAGCATAATAACATTTTCAACCATTTTCGCCATGGCATTGACGTCGTTATCAAGGAAACAAAGTTTCCAATTAAAATGCCTAAAAAAAATCATTGAGCTCAGCCCAACGAGCTTTTCCGTAAACAAATATTGAGCGTTTCGTAGCCCGTCGTGAAACGTTTCGAAGTTCGGAGAACGGAAAAGAGGCAGAAATGGTGCAATGATCCGAGTTACCGAGAGGTGCTAGAACTTCAACTTCGTACTTTTGAGGGTGCGAAGAGAGGAAGAGGTCAAGGGTATTATGCTTGTGCCCATCAACACATGGAATATGTGTTGGTTCATTCACCAGTTGCACGAGATTATTGTGCGCTGCAAATAACTCAACAAATTGGCATTCATAAGTTGTACGGCCCGAGTGGCGAAGCCAAGAAGAATTGTGGACATTAAAATCGCCAGCAACGATTTCACTGCCCGGGAAATTTTCAAGAATCTTCGATATAGAATCGGAAATGGAGTCGAAGCCCGATAAAGTAATATCCCTTCCCGCATTTGGACTTCTGTAAAGAACCCCGAAATGCAAATAGTGTGCATCGATTTTGAATTTAACCCAAAGACAGTTAAATTCTGCATCAAACATGCCCATTGATTGCTGGCATTGATACGCAACTTCATTGCGTATGTACATAGCAAGACCCCGATGAAGATTAAAGAGGAATAGGAGGTGATACCCTGGAATCTGAAAATCAAGTGGATCAGAATTTTCAGATACCTGAGTTTCACATAAGGCGAAAACATCCGGCCGATGAAGACAAACATGGGCATATACAGAGAAAAAATTCGTCCTCAGCCCACGTATATTGCAGAAGTCGATTCGAAACCGACCTCTCATCACAACACAAAAAAAATTCAGATCACACGTTGGTCACATTTGCACTAATTTAAAAAAAAAAATTATATATCAAAAGTTATTTTCGGGAATACAAAATTTAGCATTAATTTATTTATTAATGAGTTGCTAAATTCCCAATTTTTATTTTTGATAAATTTAATTTGTCTTTTTAATTTATTCCTACTTAAAGAAACACACAAAAGTAAATTTATTAAAAAAGGCAAATATTGGCGCGTATTGTGTTGTTTTATTGACGCCCAAGAACCCAATAAATATTGGTACATTGTTGTCATTTTTATTGACGCGCTGTTGCATATGAAGTAGTCACACGATTGCCGCACCAGGGTTGCATTTTATTGGTAAAAGTAAGCACAATATTGCCCTCGATTGGTACATGAGGCATTTGATTGTGCAGTCACACGATTGGGGTATTAAAAAGTGTGAAAATTGATGCATTGTGGCAATCGTGTGATCCCAGCTTAAGACTAGACAAACAATGCAAGAGCAAAAAATCGTCATCTGGCGTAGTAATGTCACCTGTTTATTTCATCATGCGCACAAGTATTAAATTAACAACAACCACAACCAGAGAACATTGTTAAAGCTACAACAACCATTATGCAGAAGAAAAAAGAACATGAATCAGCAAAAAACGTTACAAAGACAATCTCTTTACATACCAACAAAAACTGTGCAGCTACTGAAAATACTGCAATAATTTTAATTATTATTACAGATAAATAAAAAAATTTAATTTGTCAACATCTCTAGGGATTGACATATTGTGGGTATTACAGTATCGAGGGTATGAAATGCTATTTATGTATGTTATATACCGTCGGAAAGGTTAATTTGTCTAGTTTCACAGCATAAGTTTTGTTTGTTGTTTGTATGTTTTGATTTAAGTTACTCAACTACTCCAGCAGTTGAGAATTATTTGGCCTGTAAATGAATACACAACGCCAACGCCAATTTTCGCTAGAATATACTAACGTCAGTGATCCAGAAAAATAAAAAGGATAAAACTTAGCACAATTAAGACCTCATAAGGATGATGAAATCATGTATAAGATGGATGAAATTACAAAGTGACATTGATTGTATTTAAAAATTTGATTAGAATCCAGACTTTACAGACACCCTCCTGATTAAGAAAATCGACCAAGGAAACATATTTGCAAATGTCATGGAACTTAGCTCTCTGACCGTCGTAAAGGGTACAGCAAAAAATAACGTGAGATGCATCCTCAACAATATCGCAATGATCACAATTCCCAGAGGGAGTTACCCGCATTCTATTCAGTGTGTAATTAGAATAAGTATGGCCAGACAAAATTCTATTCGCCATCCTCAAGTCGGAAGCTTTGTTATTGTCAACGTCAGTAATCGTACGTTTAAACCAGAATTCCTTTAAAATCGTCGGGAACAACCTACCATAATCCACTCCTCTAGATGATCTAGCCCTTTGATAATCCGAATTCCATTCACCACGTAAAAGGGATTCGATCGCCATCATAGCATCCCTAAAGGACCACTTAACATGAGCACGAACGCCGTGGGTCATCGCCCCCCTGGCCGCCCTGTCAGCGCATTCGTTACCAGCAATTTTCATGTGGCCGGGAATATATACAAAGACCAGCTTATCAAAAAAGTTATCGTCGATCTTGTTAAGTACTCTACGAGTGATGTAATTATTGTGATCTCTATTCTGTAAGGCCAAGAGGCAAGCCAATGAATCCGTGAAGATCGTGACATTACGGAATGAACTAGAAATTGCAAAATCCACTGCCCTATCGATCGCCAACAGTTCAGCAGACATTGAAGACAAAATTCGGCCAGTATAAAAGGACTCCGTGTGATTCGTGCCATAGTGGACAAAGGCAAAGCCAGTAAAATTATCCGCCACCGATCCATCAGTAAATATAACCTCGGCGTTATTAGCCAAATGCACGTTCAACTTTTCCAGAAAGATGCTATTCACAACCACCGCATTGGCGTCCCTTTTACTCTTGAAAACGCCCTTGAAAAACTCCACATCAAAGTACATATTTTTACCTGTACTGGCAACCTTCTCCAAAGCATTCGTGTCCTCAAAAATGAAACTGTACTGTTTAAAAACGATTGCGGCGCTTGTGTTAACATTACTCGGCGAGACCAGATGTTCCATGACAGGAAGCTTGTGACTTATGGATTTCAAAATTTCCATCGCGGTGGCTAAAACAAAACGCAACCTAGGGGGGAGCTCACAAGCCATATGATAGATAATATGAACAGGTGTTGACCGAATTAAACCAAGACCTTGTCTTAAATAGTTATTAATACTAGATTGAAATAATCTTAGTGCATTCTTGCCCAAATTTGCAAATGTTGAAGCGGCATACTCAATTCTGGGTCTAACAAAGGATCGATATATCTGCAATGCCCTACCAGGAGCCACACCGATTCCGATGATTTACAATTCTGTAAAACCCACAGGTTTTGTCCGTATTATTAAGCACAGCTCGAACATGATTGACTGACGAATTGTTACAAGACACAACCCTTCCAAGAAACTTGATCTCATTTACATTTTGAATACCGTCAGAGCCGAACACTATATTAAGCGGACGGGGCCTGGTGTTGAAATGAATTGCCTTAGTTTTCCCACAATTAAATGATAGGCCCATATCCCCGCATCGCATATGGAAGTTGTTCATCACGTCGTTTAGTTTACATCTTGCAACATCAAAATTTTTATCAAAACAGACAATGAAAAAGTCATCAGCAAATTGAAAAACAACCGTCGTCTCATCTGATAACTCATGTAGACCAGCAGTAAACACATTGAATAAAACAGGTGATATTGCACTGCCCTGCGCCAGACCATTGTTCGTCACTGCGAATTGACCACCCAGAATTAGAACACGCCTTTTCAAGAAATCCTCGATCCAGTTCACCATGTGGGAATTAAATTTAAGCTTCCTTAGTGAGCCACAAAGCAGCAAGTAATTGGTATTATCATATGCCTTATCAATGTCCAAACACACCGCCACAACCTGATAGCCCCTACCCTTGATATCATACACAAGATTAATGACATCATTGATACATTGAGAAGTGGATCTTCCCCTATGAAACGCATACGACCTTGCGGGTAAAATATTATGCAACGAAATGTGATCCTCCACATGGGTTTTAATCAAATGTTCCAGTGACTTGGCCAACACCGACAGCAAACAAATCGGCCTGTTGTTAGTAATAATAGACGCGTCTTTACCTCTCCTAGGAATAGGGCATATTCTGATTCTCCTCCAAGCCTCAGGTATCTCACCCTTCAACCACTGTTCCTCAATAAACTCAAAAATTTTCCTTCTTGCCTCTGGCCTTATGTTTTGGAGAATTTTATACGAAATACCATCATCGCCACAGGAGGAATTAGGGTCCCTTGAACAGACGTAAGATTCAAATACTTCAAAATAAAGAGGTGGCACTGAGTCCCCCGGAGATCGCAAGTGACCAAGAGGTTCTGTCGATGTGTTCATATCTGACGCACCCACCACGGACAGCCCAGCTAAAAACAACTTAGCCTGGTCATCGTCCCAAGAATTCTTAAACCCTTTAGGCATTTTGTACTTTTTCAAGTTGGCAAGTCTTCTCCACATTTCCTTAACCGAGCCAGGGTTAGATAAATTGTCCAACAGGAGCCGGAAAGCCTCTCTCTTTTTCTTGCAAATGTAATTCTCCAGATCCCTTTCAGCCTGCTGAAATTTACGGAAATTATCCGGGGACCCAACTTTAAAAAATCTACCTCTCATCAAATTGCGCAAACTAAACAGCCTGTTACCCTCACCATCCCACCAAGTCCGAGCCACGTATTTATTCTTCTCCGATACGGCTACAGTACATTTTTTTCTAACGTCGGTGACTCCTTTTTGCAATTCGGCCAGGCTGTCAAACTCTAGACGACCAATTTCCCTATAAAATTTAGATTTGTCCACAAAACTTGATGAAGACCTATTATAGGATTCATCATCACATTCAATCAAAATTGGGCAATGATTGCTACCAGTGATTTTGGTGTTGAGTGATCTCCAAGTCACATTAAATTTCGAGAAATTGCAAAAGCTAACATCTAGCGCCGATGGTGAGGAGCCCTGAGCATTAAAAGTGGCAGAACCATCATTCAACTGGAACTTTGAGAGCGACAAAACATCCTCAATGATGATGCCCTTGTGATCCGCGGGAGCCGAACCCCATACACTAGACCTGGCGTTAAAATCACCACAAATGAAAGTAGTCGTTTTCCTGGTATCAGCAAAATTGAAAATTTTTCTCATCTATAATTGCCCAAAATGCAAATATTATTCCTGAGATTGGTTGTTGAGATTGCGATCGAATCATTGGCGCTGACAAAGTCGGCCACACAATATTTTATATTTTTCCTTATGTATACACCAACACCATTAAATCCATCCGCTCTATTTTTACACACGAAATTATAATCAGCCAAACTGGAACAGGAGTTGTCCGTTAACCAAGTTTCATATAAGACAGCAATATCCACTTTGTAATTAACCAAAAATATTTCCAATAATTCTCTATTTCCCTTTTTCTTTAAACTTTGAATATTAAACTGTAACAGACGCATTTTGACGAATTAAATTTATGCCTCATCGGCAATAGATCTACCGATTAAATCGGCATCTAATAGTTGATTAAGAAAATCGACCAAGGAAACATATTTGCAAATGTCATGGAACTTAGCTCTCTGACCGTCGTAAAGGGTACAGCAAAAAATAACGTGAGATGCATCCTCAACAATATCGCAATGATCACAATTCCCAGAGGGAGTTACCCGCATTCTATTCAGTGTGTAATTAGAATAAGTATGGCCAGACAAAATTCTATTCGCCATCCTCAAGTCGGAAGCTTTGTTATTGTCAACGTCAGTAATCGTACGTTTAAACCAGAATTCCTTTAAAATCGTCGGGAACAACCTACCATAATCCACTCCTCTAGATGATCTAGCCCTTTGATAATCCGAATTCCATTCACCACGTAAAAGGGATTCGATCGCCATCATAGCATCCCTAAAGGACCACTTAACATGAGCACGAACGCCGTGGGTCATCGCCCCCCTGGCCGCCCTGTCAGCGCATTCGTTACCAGCAATTTTCATGTGGCCGGGAATATATACAAAGACCAGCTTATCAAAAAAGTTATCGTCGATCTTGTTAAGTACTCTACGAGTGATGTAATTATTGTGATCTCTATTCTGTAAGGCCAAGAGGCAAGCCAATGAATCCGTGAAGATCGTGACATTACGGAATGAACTAGAAATTGCAAAATCCACTGCCCTATCGATCGCCAACAGTTCAGCAGACATTGAAGACAAAATTCGGCCAGTATAAAAGGACTCCGTGTGATTCGTGCCATAGTGGACAAAGGCAAAGCCAGTAAAATTATCCGCCACCGATCCATCAGTAAATATAACCTCGGCGTTATTAGCCAAATGCACGTTCAACTTTTCCAGAAAGATGCTATTCACAACCACCGCATTGGCGTCCCTTTTACTCTTGAAAACGCCCTTGAAAAACTCCACATCAAAGTACATATTTTTACCTGTACTGGCAACCTTCTCCAAAGCATTCGTGTCCTCAAAAATGAAACTGTACTGTTTAAAAACGATTGCGGCGCTTGTGTTAACATTACTCGGCGAGACCAGATGTTCCATGACAGGAAGCTTGTGACTTATGGATTTCAAAATTTCCATCGCGGTGGCTAAAACAAAACGCAACCTAGGGGGGAGCTCACAAGCCATATGATAGATAATATGAACAGGTGTTGACCGAATTAAACCAAGACCTTGTCTTAAATAGTTATTAATACTAGATTGAAATAATCTTAGTGCATTCTTGCCCAAATTTGCAAATGTTGAAGCGGCATACTCAATTCTGGGTCTAACAAAGGATCGATATATCTGCAATGCCCTACCAGGAGCCACACCGATTCCGATGATTTACAATTCTGTAAAACCCACAGGTTTTGTCCGTATTATTAAGCACAGCTCGAACATGATTGACTGACGAATTGTTACAAGACACAACCCTTCCAAGAAACTTGATCTCATTTACATTTTGAATACCGTCAGAGCCGAACACTATATTAAGCGGACGGGGCCTGGTGTTGAAATGAATTGCCTTAGTTTTCCCACAATTAAATGATAGGCCCATATCCCCGCATCGCATATGGAAGTTGTTCATCACGTCGTTTAGTTTACATCTTGCAACATCAAAATTTTTATCAAAACAGACAATGAAAAAGTCATCAGCAAATTGAAAAACAACCGTCGTCTCATCTGATAACTCATGTAGACCAGCAGTAAACACATTGAATAAAACAGGTGATATTGCACTGCCCTGCGCCAGACCATTGTTCGTCACTGCGAATTGACCACCCAGAATTAGAACACGCCTTTTCAAGAAATCCTCGATCCAGTTCACCATGTGGGAATTAAATTTAAGCTTCCTTAGTAAGCCACAAAGCAGCAAGTAATTGGTATTATCATATGCCTTATCAATGTCCAAACACACCGCCACAACCTGATAGCCCCTACCCTTGAGATCATACACAAGATTAATGACATCATTGATACATTGAGAAGTGGATCTTCCCCTATGAAACGCATACGACCTTGCGGGTAAAATATTATGCAACGAAATGTGATCCTCCACATGGGTTTTAATCAAATGTTCCAGTGACTTGGCCAACACCGACAGCAAACAAATCGGCCTGTTGTTAGTAATAATAGACGCGTCTTTACCTCTCCTAGGAATAGGGCATATTCTGATTCTCCTCCAAGCCTCAGGTATCTCACCCTTCAACCACTGTTCCTCAATAAACTCAAAAATTTTCCTTCTTGCCTCTGGCCTTATGTTTTGGAGAATTTTATACGAAATACCATCATCGCCACAGGAGGAATTAGGGTCCCTTGAACAGACGTAAGATTCAAATACTTCAAAATAAAGAGGTGGCACTGAGTCCCCCGGAGATCGCAAGTGAGCAAGAGGTTCTGTCGATGTGTTCATATCTGACGCACCCACCACGGACAGCCCAGCTAAAAACAACTTAGCCTGGTCATCGTCCCAAGAATTCTTAAACCCTTTAGGCATTTTGTACTTTTTCAAGTTGGCAAGTCTTCTCCACATTTCCTTAACCGAGCCAGGGTTAGATAAATTGTCCAACAGGAGCCGGAAAGCCTCTCTCTTTTTCTTGCAAATGTAATTCTCCAGATCCCTTTCAGCCTGCTGAAATTTACGGAAATTATCCGGGGACCCAACTTTAAAAAATCTACCTCTCATCAAATTGCGCAAACTAAACAGCCTGTTACCCTCACCATCCCACCAAGTCCGAGCCACGTATTTATTCTTCTCCGATACGGCTACAGTACATTTTTTTCTAACGTCGGTGACTCCTTTTTGCAATTCGGCCAGGCTGTCAAACTCTAGACGACCAATTTCCCTATAAAATTTAGATTTGTCCACAAAACTTGATGAAGACCTATTATAGGATTCATCATCACATTCAATCAAAATTGGGCAATGATTGCTACCAGTGATTTTGGTGTTGAGTGATCTCCAAGTCACATTAAATTTCGAGAAATTGCAAAAGCTAACATCTAGCGCCGATGGTGAGGAGCCCTGAGCATTAAAAGTGGCAGAACCATCATTCAACTGGAACTTTGATAGCGACAAAACATCCTCAATGATGATGCCCTTGTGATCCGCGGGAGCCGAACCCCATACACTAGACCTGGCGTTAAAATCACCACAAATGAAAGTAGTCGTTTTCCTGGTATCAGCAAAATTGAAAATTTTTCTCATCTATAATTGCCCAAAATGCAAATATTATTCCTGAGATTGGTTGTTGAGATTGCGATCGAATCATTGGCGCTGACAAAGTCGGCCACACAATATTTTATATTTTTCCTTATGTATACACCAACACCATTAAATCCATCCGCTCTATTTTTACACACGAAATTATAATCAGCCAAACTGGAACAGGAGTTGTCCGTTAACCAAGTTTCATATAAGACAGCAATATCCACTTTGTAATTAACCAAAAATATTTCCAATAATTCTCTATTTCCCTTTTTCTTTAAACTTTGAATATTAAACTGTAACAGACGCATTTTGACGAATTAAATTTATGCCTCATCGGCAATAGATCTACCGATTAAATCGGCATCTAAATAGTTCATCCCGCGGTTAATATTATCTCTCATCTTGATCAATAACTTCCTATTAAAAACCCCATCACAACCCTCAATATTCCAATTTGACAGAAGTGCTGTAGTTTCCTTTGATAGGGTGGCCAAAATATCCATGGCCTTATTATGATTAATAGACTGCTTCTGGGAACAATAAGCGGGGGAAGCATTCGCACCCGACTCTCTCTGAGAATTTAGATTCACCCTTGGCGGCGCAAAATCTGACTTAACGGCATGTTCCTCCAAAACCCGTCTATGCTCATCCATAGTTCTACGCGCATTGACCTCTTCTCTCTCTCGGTTGATATTCCTCTTTATCACTTTGGCAAGGGGAGCGATTCTATGAATGTCCCTAATGGCCTCCTGGTGGCTACTGACATCGTTATTACCATCCTTACCCTTGAGTGCTGGAAACTCCTCAGAATCTTCCAGAACAGAAAAACGATTTGAGAATACACCTGTAAGCCTTACTCTAGCCTCCTTCATCGACAAATTTTCAATGGTCATCAACTTTCTGACAGCAAACGCCTTAATTCTGGCCGGGCACTCTTTATACATGCGCGCATGGTCCCCCCCACAGTTGGTACATTTCAAAATATCACATACAGCCTCTTCCAAATGCTGACTGAAACATCTACGGCATAACTCATACGATTGCTTGCAGTGTTGCGCAAAGTGATTAAATCTGTAACACCTGAAACACTGGCCAAAAGGTATATAATATCTAACATTTATCTTCGTGAAACCAAAAATTAACTCCTTAGGCACCACATTTCCCTTGAAAATCACCCTCATGTTTCTTGACGGAATATTTATCACCTCGCCATCTGCGCCTTTTTGGCGCCTTGTCATTCTCTGAACTCTTAAAATACCCACTGATGAACGCACACCATTAAAAAACTCCTCCTCTGATATTTCAGTAGGGATATCAAACAAAATACCCGTTTTAGAAACAAAATGGGCAAAGATCTTGGGAGTCAAACCCCTATCGCGAAATTCCGCATTATCAACAATTGCATTGGCTGCCACGTAATTCTTAAGCATAATTTTGCATCTACCGAAACCAATTTTAGACACCTCCAACACGTCTTCAATACCAAGCTCCATCAGGGCCTTGCCAACCGTAATACCACTCAAATACTTCCTCATGCCGTTAGGATCATAAGCATCCACATAAACAATAAACGGTCCCTTATGAACATCAGCATACCGGAACTCGAAGCTATTAGGTCGTTTCCGATTAACGTCACCAGCACCACCGTCCATCGTCGCGCTGTCCAACAAAGCATTATCCGACTTACCTTTTTTTGCCACAACGCCACTGGATCTTAAGCACCTCTTTCCACCACCAACAGCAATCAGACTTCCATCATCAGCCGGCGGGCCACCGCCCCCGGTATCATCCATCTTCCTCTTGGCAGACAATTCCACCGCTCACCAACAACCCCTAAGGCAGCACGACACCACCAACCAAGGACTTGAACGGAGCCAACTACTCCAAAAATACTTGAAAACCGCCACGCACCCGATAACACAATTTATGAGTATACTGACTCCACAAAGGTTTTTTCAAACCTTATACAAATATACAGCAAATCAAAAAACAAACGCCGATACACAATATAACACGTCTGCTCAAATCAACTGTTGTCACTCGAATGCAGCATAAGTTTTATTTTTAAGATTTTAGTAACACTTACACACATATAGGAAAAAATTCAAAAAAGTGCATATGATAAAAATTGCAAAATCCTCGTCTTGACTTGAAATTAATTTGTTTTATACATAACCCACTCGCGGCCCAAAAAGCGACCAGAACTTTAAAGGAAAAAATTCAAAAAAGTGCATATGATAAAAATTGAAAATCCTCGTCTTGACTTGAAATTAATTTGTTTTATACATAACCCACTCGCGGCCCAAAAAGCGACCAGAACTTTAAAGGAAAGGACCTAAGCTTTTTTTTGTGCGAAATAAAGTACCCGCTTAAAAAAATAAAAAAAAATCTAAATTTAAAAAACAAAAAAAAAATTTTCGAAAGATTGAAGAAAAAGCTATCTAATTTGTTTGGGACAAATTTTGCTAACATCAAGAACACCTGTTTTGCCAAATTGTCAAATTTTGATCCCCCTCTAACTCAGAAACTTTATTGACCGATCTTTTGAAAATTTGTGTCTAAACCAGGGACCGTAACTGTTATGACTTTTATCGAAAAAGTCAAGAAAAAAAAGTTATTTTTTAAGGCAGAAATTAAAGTTATTTCTTAACTTTTATTTTGTAAGGCAAAAATTAAAAGTTATTTTTGTCTTTTATTATTTTACTCAAAAAATAAAAGTTATAATTTAATTTTTTAAGGCAAAAATAAAAGTCTTGAATTAAGTATTGCATAGTAATGCGCTAGTTTTATTGCCTCCAATTTATAGGTAATAATAATTGAAGTATATTACAGAAGTCTATGAAAATTATTGTTATTATTATTATTATATTTGTTCAGCTGTTTAATTTTACCATCAAAATTGATTCTAAGTTTTCTTCAGATAAATTATATCTCAAATCCCCCAAAATTAATTTGAGTGCTGAAAATGATATTCTTAGAGTTTATTTTTGGAATCTTAAGACCATCAAATAATTGAGTTGTTAAAGTTGGATAGGAGTCTGAATCAAAAAATTACAAAGGCACCGATTCTTTAGTTAACAAACTAATGCAGGCATTAATAACATCACTT
The DNA here is from genome assembly GCA_943735925.1 of Pollenia amentaria. Lineage (NCBI taxonomy): Eukaryota > Metazoa > Arthropoda > Insecta > Diptera > Polleniidae > Pollenia > Pollenia amentaria. The sequence goes on along the minus strand of OX031007.1, from coordinate 199,287,039 downwards.
ACAGACATTTCAATCGTAAATTCATATTCCTCTCGTTTCGACCGCTTTTCATGTTCATTTAATATTTCACTTTGTTTTTTATTCAAATGTCTTTTCATATTTGTTACATAACTCACATCAATATATTTGTTACAAACCTTACCTTTCCCTCTTAAACCTTCGATAATAAAGTCGCGCACATACAAATTTCGTTTTCTACCCATTGAAAATAAAAAAATAACACTATCTCATATGATTTCTAATTCGCGATTGAACGTTATCATTTGTTATCAGTTCAACAATTCTATATTAAACTCACATTGAAAGAAATATACTGAAACAACTTAATTATATAAAAAAAAGTAAATATTGGTATTTCAGCCCATTTTTGGAGTATTTTGCTAATAACTTAACCATTTCTTAACCGATTTGGCAGATTTATATACCCACGTTTTAAGGAAGAAAAATTACCATTTACTTAGATTATAAAACTTGGACTCAGGAAGATCTATTGTTCCCGAAAATGGGTATCTTTAAAAAAAAAGGGTTTTCGGGAAATATATGCTGCTAAAAATTTCTGACATTTTGGTATATAAAACGCGTTCATATGTCATACTAGAGCCCTAAAATTTAAAATTTTGAGTATTTTCAATAATGTCTTTGTACGGGAGGTACAACAATAATTATTAATAGCAAAATAAGAGAATTATGTTTTGCAATGCTCTTGAAATTGTGATAACGGATGTTTTATCATTTATAGCATTGAAAGCAATGAAACTAGCGTGTTACTATGCAATATTAAATTCATGACTTTTATTTTTGCCTTAAAATATTAAAAGTTAAAAAATAACTTTTATTTTTTGAGTAAAATAATAAAAGTCAAAAATAACTTTTAATTTTTGCCTTAAAAAATAAAAGTCAAAATTAAAAGCAATTTTTTTACTTTTATCAAAAAAGGCACAAATTTAAATACAAAAATTTTCATAATGATAAGAACCATGCAATGTTACTATGAAATATTAAATTCATGACTTTTATTTTTGCCTTAAAATATTAAAAGTTAAAAAATAACTTTTATTTTTTGAGTAAAATAATAAAAGTCAAAAATAACTTTTAATTTTTGCCTTAAAAAAATTAAAAGCAATTTTTTTACTTTTATCAAAAAAGGCACAAATTTAAATACAAAAATTTGCATGTACATCACCTATGTATCATAATGATAAGAACCAATTTTCTACGATCATTTTTCATTTGTGCTTTGATGTAAATTTTTAAAAATAACAGTTATTTTCTGTCCCTGGTCTAAACTACTATCCAATAGGACTAACCTTGGTGCAAATTGCATCCAAATCGGAAGACATTGATTTCAAAAGTTGGGTCACTTGACATGAAATCCCCCATATATGTATTTACATAAGTCGATCTTTAGTTTGTTAAGGTATGTTCAGACTTAACAAATATTTGACGAAAAGGTCCAAAAAACATGACCACAAAATTAATCAAGCTTTCGCTTTATTTTTAACAATTTTTATTGACTTTCTTGTCTTAATTTTTAAGAAGATAATTGTATAATTCAATTAAGAAACTATTAAGTGATGTTTAATCCAGAAAACGTTTTGCAAAAGCAAAAAATTTTTGAATAAAACTAGTGGTTACGTGTAGGACGCCAAATACTTATTAGGTGTGAACCAGAGATCAGCAATGAGTAGTGAAAAAGTGAGTAGAGCCGAATCATGACTCATAATTTCTTGTACTTATACTCACTCATACTTATTGTAATTCGATCGAAACTCATATTCACTCAGAAGTTTGATTTTACTCATCGTACTCATACTTAGAACATTTATGTAGTGGTTGATTTAGATTCAACAGAACTCAATGTGTATAAGCGAAGCAAAATGTGAGTCCACAATGGGCTTCTACCCTTACGTTTTTTCACTAATTGGAAAACTCCGCTATTTAATTTTTCCTTTATCTCACTATTTCTATCCATTTTTACAACCTGCTCATAAATATCAATAATAATAAAAAAAATGTAATTTCCCCAAAATGTTTCTGTATAAACTTACAATTTTATGCTTTTTTATATTTTTATACATTTTATACTAGTTAGAAACTTTTAAATGACTAAACTTGTAAATATACTTGGATGAGTTAAATGAGCTGAATCAATGTGAGTATTATAAGTATTTTCCTGAAATTACAAGTCAAATTGAGGTCATTTTTAAATGTGTGAGTATGAGTCGACGTAACACTCATATTTGTGAGTGTGAGTGAATCAGAGTAGTTGAGTTTAAATGATTTCTACTCACTTATACTTAAAATTTCATGAGTCAGTATGAGTAGCGAAAAAGCGATTCATTGCTGATCTCTGGTGTGAACATAGCTTAGGTTCACAATTATTTTTAATTAAAGTCCATCAAAAATTCGAAAAAAATACAAGGATCTTTAAAACGTAGTTTCCATAGATACCCAAATAGTCGCGGAGATATTGTTGAAGAACGCCAAGTAAAATCAATCAATCCTTGGTCGTTGTTTGTTGAAGTACGAGTCATTCCGGTGCGTAAATCCAATTGATGTGGTAGCTATGGGGAACATTTTTTTATAATTTCGTTTTTAAAATTTGTTCAATGTCAATTTTAATAGAATTCGAGTTTCAGAACAATGATGTATGATCAATTGTAAATTGGAACTGTTGGAGCCAAATATTAACCACAAAAAAATATTTAGAATTTCTTACAATTAATTTTCGTTCAATTAACTTACTTGAAAACGTAACATTTGCTTGTGCATTGTAAAGCACTCATTGAAATCATCAATTAAATCTTTGCACATCTTTTGACCTCGTTCGGCACCGTAAGCCTCCATACAGTCCATCATGTTCATTTCCAATTCGCCGCACTTATCATAAGTTTGATGATTGATCAAACTGCCGGTCAAATCGGTAAATGGTGATAGAAGGAATGGGGTAATAGGCATGATGTGCTGAAAATATATTAGTGAAAGAAAAATATTAAATATTTGCATACACAACTATTGAAATTGTTTATAATTTTGTTAGTGGGCACAAAGCAGTCTCAATGACGTAACAATAGAAATTAACATATTTTCCCGAATTTCCTAATGTTGAAGAATGTTTATGAAAAGAAAATTGTAGTTTAAATTTCACAAATTTTATATTTTAGTTTTTTGCAGAAAATCTTACCTTTTTATATAAATAACAAATTTTTTAGAAAATTTATAAATTTTCGTGTGGCTCAGCACAACAAAATTCCTTATTAACAGTTGTGTTATAAATGTACTTTAACATCTGTTAAAAGTCAAGTATATAATAAAAACAATGACACTGTCTTATCGACTGTATTGACGTTCTATACTATGCTTATGACCATGTTTAACTTTTTAGCTACTTCACGTGCTAACTCAATTAATTGCTTCAGTAGTTTGTAAACAATTTATAATATTTCTTTTTTTATTAGTTTAATGTACATTAAAAATTATGTTTAATCAAGAGTTGGTGGAATTTTTAAAATACTGTGGTGTCTGCCAAATATGCCAATTAAGATATTTAAAAGCTCGTGGCAATGAATATAAGGATTTAAAGGAGACCTTTGATAAAGTATAGAAATAAACATAAATGTTGTAAAAAGCGTTCTAAATAAATTTTCCTTTTCCTAGCTAAAAGTTAATTTTGAACCGGAGAATATTGAAGAAGTAGAGGTAAACGTCGCTAAAAAGCAAAAGATTGGCGTATGTCCCTGTTGTTTGGGTCTGTTTTCAAAAGATTTCCAGGCCCAACTGATTGAGCGCATACTTAAAACTGATATACACAAGTTTGAATGTAATGATATTGTTGTGGCAATTAGTATGCCTATGTTAGTACAAGTTCGCCAATTATCTATGTGGTTTGCACTAATAGATAAATTCTGTGCTAAAATCGACAAAGACAAAGCGCTTGATGTTCCTTTAAAAGAGGCTGTCAAACTAATTATTAATCCTATTGTATGTAATGAATTGAAGAAAAATTATGAAGCTAATGGTATTATGATTAACATACAAGTATCACATGTTCAAGAAGCCGCGGAATTGGAAAAATTAAAACAACTACATGAAAAAGCCTTTCCTACGGTCCCTAATACCAGAAAACAATTGATTTCGAGAGGGGTTTTAGAAAAACAATATACTCCCAAAAATGTAAAAGCGGAAATGTTTAAAGAATTTTTTACTGTTCCTCCACCAGCGGCTGCCGAACATTTAACTCTTAAATCTATAGATTTGACTGGACCAACAGTTTTTGTAGCTGGTCGTTATCGTAAAATTTCACGTGAGCTGTCTCACACACCATGGGTACTAAATGGACAACGTGTTATGGAGGATAGCATTGAGGAAGTAATAATGAGAGCTGTGACACCCCAATTTTGGTAGGTTTTTTTTGATTTTTTTAATAAAAAAAATAGATTTTCAAAGGTTTAAATAACTAAAGGTCTTTTTGTAAATTGGGCATATGCCTACCTAATTTGGGTTTCTCTCTACTTTTAGTAAAGATTCTGCAAGAGTAATTTTTATGTCAAGCGGCCGTGAAGACGTCGATGTTCGTTGTTTAGGCAAAGGACGTCCCTTTGTACTAGAAATACCCAATTCATTTCGCACTACACTCACAACCTCTGAAGCCAATCTTATAGAAAAGGAAATAGATAAATCCCAAAAACTTTCCGTCCGCAATTTACAAATAGTTAAACGCGAAGAGTTGGTACACATTAAAACCGGAGAAGAACAAAAGAAAAAATATTATCGTGCCCTATGTGTACTGCAACAACCTGCTACTGCCGATATTTTGAGAAAATTAAATATACCAGAAAGTTTTGAAATAAAACAAAAAACACCGATACGTGTTTTACACCGTAGACCATTGCACACAAGACCACGTATGATATATAAACTGAAAGCCATGGCGCAAAAAGAAAACCCAAAAGTATTAGTGCTTGATATAGTAAGCCAGGCTGGTACTTATATAAAGGAACTAGTGCATGGAGAATTTGGTAGAACAACTCCCTCGGTATCTTCTATTATAGGACAGCCAGTTGATATAATGGCCCTAGATGTTATGGGCATTGATTTGGATTGGCCCAAAGAAATTGACAACAGTTAAGAAGCAGAATTGTAGAAGCTTTATACTTGGTTTGTTGATCTTTAATCGAATAAAATAAAAGGCATTTGATTTATTATATCTTTTCTAAACCAATTTTTATACAAAAAGTTTTGAAGTTTTTTTGTTTACCAAGAATACAGACGCATTTCGAATGCTTTAATTTAAAAATCTAATTTTTTACATAGTTAAGGCTTATAACCAATAAGATTTTGTGAAGTAATCTGGGGCAGTTCCTTAATGCCATTTTTATCTACCACAGCTACATTAAATTTGGGTAGATTGATAACCAAACGTTTTTGAATTTCCAAAACACACTTCTTGAGGACTTCATATGCCTCCTCTTGAGTAATATTTTCATGATAGAAACGATCAAAGATACTGGCACAGAACATACCACCATAACCTTGGCCCGCGTATTTAACTGATTTGGCATTGGCTAAATAGTCAATGTAATGCAGCTCGGGACCTTCTTTGGGATCATAGCTAAAAATGAACAAGTTTGAAAGATTTACAATAAATCCACTCATTCTCTTACTCACCCAGCCACAAACATGTTAACTTGGTATGGTGTGCGTGATCTCAAGTAATCGGCCAAGTTTTTACGCGTGAAATGGGCAGCACACTTGGGACTCAAATCATAACCATTGCGCATTTTATACAAAGCAATATTTTTGCAAATAAATTCTGTGAACTGTACAGTGTCACCGGATTCACCAATTGTGGCTATCATTAAGTTATCGGCAATTTTATGTATTTTATTTTCATCTAAAAGAAATAAAAACTTATTTAAATAAAATGAGATCTTTTAAAATTTTTGTAAAGTCATTACTGATGAGAGTCATATTTGGCTAAATATTTACCTTCTTTCATTACAATAATGGATCGTGCTTGTGTGGTATCAGCAGATACCATTACAAAATCAGGACCTCGTATACCCAAAATAGTCTCCATTTTATTAAATAAAAATTGCTTTGTGTTCTAAAACCCAAATAAAATATTTCCAAAAATATTTTTTAGATTTTGCTAGCCGGGAATGACAATTGTGTTTAGATGTTGTTAATGAAGTTAGTTGCAGTTGATAATACAGATGTAGGTAAGGCAGACTCTAATAGAGACGTAACCAAAAAAATGTTTTTTAAATTTTAACATTAAAATTACAATTTGGTAACTTTTGCTGATAAAGCACCCCAATCCTCCAAAAAAAAAAAACGGAAAATCCCTACATGTAGGGGTTTTTTATACATACTAAAAAAGGTGCGTAAGAAAAATCTGACTGATTTTTTATATTAACCAAAATGTAGGTATTTTTTTTACTCATATTGCATTATATACGAAATAAATGCTAAAAAAAATTATTATTAATTATGATCCAATATGTAATGAAATGGAATTCGTAAGTTTGAAAAAAGATGAGTACAAATTTGAACTATTGCCTTCACAATTTAACTTAAGCCTCAATGATCTCATGTGTGAGTGGGGAACAATCGCATGCAATTCATTTTTTGTGGAATTGATATCTGCAATTGTGATATGTTTTGAAACATGGATTTGAAACAGCTCTGGATAAAAATAGTAAAATTAAAAACTACTAGTGTTTGCCCACTGGTCGAAATTCGACCATAATTATTTATGCGAATATGAAGAAATTATACATATAAGTAAAAATTAATTAACATATTTCGAGCATTTGTTTTTTATTAATCTTAGTGGGTCGGTTTGGCGAGGGACCAGCCTCCAGTCTATATGTTCTACTTACATTACAATAATATAAAAAAAATCAGAAATTACCAGTTAAAAACCCAAAAAGGGCAAAAATGTCTTCTCTAAGATAAAGTTTCTCAATCACTCTGCATGTTTAATTTTATATTTCTAGGTCCAATTTTAATGAAAATTCAAAAAGTATCTGTTGAAGAGTAAAAAAGTTCCAACATTTTTCTTCTTGTAGGTTCTCATTCACTCCTATAATTTTATGTTTCTACGTTCAATATTATAGAAAATTCAAAAATTACCACATGCAGCACGGAAAAGTAAAAGAAATTTGTATCCCGTATTTTCTCTTTTTGATGATTTTTTCTCCGCATAAAAGTACCAAAAAGTTCAATATTGTAGTGGAACTCTATAATTTAATTCGAATGTGTCAATTCATAAAGAAAAATATGGTGTAAAAAAGTGCCAAAAATAGGTACGATTTTCACACCTAAAACGTTCGAATTTCGGAAAAGTACCAAATTCATATTTATATTTTTAGATAAGTTACGAATTTGGTATAATCTTGATTTCTATGTTTGTTGGCTTAAAAGTTAAATGGGGTGACAAAAAAGATGTAAAATACAGGTTATACCCGTTTAGTACCCAAAAGGGCCGAATTTTAAACCAGTCCTCTTATTTTTCTAAAGCACAACGATAAGTATTACAGCCTGTTCCTCGATTTCGAACGTTAACGTTCGCATAGAAAATTACATTTAAAATAAAAACAAATTTTAGAATTTTGTTTTTGTTTTTGTTTTAAATATTATTTTCTATGCGAACGTTGATGTTCGAAATCGTCAAATAGGCCGTTAAATTTGTTTTTTGGATCACTTATTTTTACCCTTTTTACCCCGCAGATTTTAATGAAATATATATTGTGCACTATTGTAAGTAAATACCTCTCATATGGTGTACTTTTTGTTCAAATCGGTTGGCAAACAGAGTACCAATGTGTTCTTAACTGTTTTGCCTTTGCCGATTTATATATAGATAATGCCGAGGTTATATTTCCAAATTTATAGAAACTGGTACGGATTTTGTTTGCTTTACACAATGCAAATGCCGACGCAAAGATAAAACAAAAAAGTGAAACATTATTTGTATCATAAGATCATTTCCGCAAAACAATGGAAGAGGTTTTATTATTCTCTAATGCACTAATGGTCACATTATAAAATTCAGTTCAAAAGGAATACATTTATTATTTATCAAATAAACTGTTGCTTTCGTAAAAATTATCATTTAAGGTTTAAGTTCAAAAAAAACTATACATATTTATTTCTTTTAAAAACATCTCAAACGTACATAACGTTTTTTTAGTTTTATTACTTATTTTTGTTATTAAAGTATTACTATACATAAATATGCGAATGAAATTAGGTGCGATTTTCACCCTTTGTATTAAGTTTACAACTCTGTTTTGTTTAATACGATTTTATAGGACAAAGCGTGAGTGTATTTTTCGTATGAATTGTAATTAATTAATTTGCTGAGTGAGAGAAATAGACAGATAGAGCTTCGTGAACTGTTTTATTCTAGTAAATTAACACACGGGTTAAGCAGCCCACACACGGCTGATTTGTGCGTGTGATTTGTATGATCTCGACGTCTTGTTACTTGTTAATGGGACTGTGCGCGCACAAATCACAACTAATGGAAAATTTTCGATTTCTTCTGATTTGTTTGATGTGTTAGTGGGCTTGTGCGCGGATATTTTATAATTATTTCATTTTAGTGTACAACAAAACGTCAAATTATATTGCGGAGATATTTAGCATCCAAACATTTTTTGTGAATGTGTCGCGAAGATTGTTAGCAAACAATATTTAATTGAAATTTTAAAAGAAGAAAATTTTATTTGGCAAAGTAAAAGTAAAAAATATAAAGCAGAATCGAAAAACAAAAAGCATGAAAAAAACTCCTCATATGTACAAGCGTCCATGCGTAAAAAATTTCTGTGGTGTTCCGGTATGTTTTATAAGCTGTATGTTTTATAAGCTTTTCAATAAGTTTTTCCTCCATGATTCACAAATTTGTTAAATTATTATTTCTTGTTGTCAGCTGATTACTTGTCAAAAATACACAACGCGTTAAGAAGTTCAAAGTTAACCAACTTTCTGCCGGGAGCGCGTCAAAAAGTTTGTTGCGTAATTTGTTCTATGAAAATACACTAGTTTAACTTTTTTTTAACAGAAGTCTACAGAGCGCGCGCGCACTAACGCGTGTAATGTACTTTTACTTATTGTATGATGCCGTTTTTTTATCCTTAATGCTGTGTGGCTTTTTTAAAACCTGTGATTTTGCTTAACATAAAACTGTTTTTTTTTTACTGTACACAAATATAAGTATGTAAGTGAAGAGACGATTATGCGTGTGTACTGATGATTGTAACATTTGAATAGTTTTAACTATTTACTTCCGGCTGGTTGGTTGTTGAGACACTTTTCTGAATTTGGTACTTACATTTTAATTGGCATACTGGTAAGAATCGGTCCATAATTTCACATAGGTCACATAAAAACTTTTCGGAATAGGGTCTTTGTGACCAATAAACATATAATTTTGTTGGTATATAAATTAAAATCGGGTTTAAAATAATTTATTGCTACCTGATTTATGTAACCAAGTATCTGGTCAGTCGTATATGGACCTGTTATTAGAATATTGTAAATGTTGGTATTGATTTCAAATTTGGCTACCATAACTTTTATAATTGCTTATATATTATGTTATTGAATATATATATGCCCATATCAACACGGTCTCAAAGATCATTTGAAGACAAACAAATTTGATATACTTACATATCTTTTATTTTTTTTTATCAAATCATATTATTAATTGTTTTTTTTTAAGTAATGTTAAAATATTACCTTTAAGATCGTCCTATTTACAAGTATTCAGTATCTATTTTTGTAAAAATGATTAAATAAGAATTATATGCAACAGTTCATAAACTGTTACTGGCAAACAAGACGCCAATGTTCACTGTATATATGCATACATATATGGCATTTGCTCATTAATAGTGTACTAACTCGAATACTTTAAGTATTCAGTATCTATTTTTGTAAAAATGTTTAAATAAGAATTATATGCAACAGCTCATAAACTTTTACTTGCAAACAAGACGCCAATGTTCACTGTATATATGCATACATATATGGCATTTGCTCATTAATAGTGTACTAACTCGAATACTTTAACTTAATAGCATGATAATTTTACACTGGCTAGATACGTATATTACGTGTCGATTTTTTCCAAAAAGTGAAAAAATTAACATTTTTAACTAATACACTTTTGTTGAACAAATGCGATATATTATGCATGTTTAATATATTCTTATGTATATTTCAATGAAAAAAAATAATTTAATAGATATGTTTGTTTTTAAAGTTGCTCCTTTTTTTCTCTGTTTACTTTTTATGAAACTTTTATTTTTAAATTCTCTTTAAAAATTTTGTACGGTAGCACTGGTCGCATTATCTGAAAGTGGTTTTTGTATTTGGTTTTTCCGCTGAAGTATTTACAATTTAAAATTACGGACTATTTCAGCTGAAGGTCCACACCATGCGTTTATGCGTAGATGCGTTCCTAAATTCAAGTTTTATGCGCCAAATTGTTTTTTTTTTATCATCTGTTGTGCTAATATGTTTATCAAATAAAAACAATTTGGTAAAAATGGAAGGTGAAACTGATATTTTAATAGAATTTATTTATAAGAATTCATAGAGGAGTAAGCTTTTATTATCAAAAGAATTCGTAATTTTTCATGATGTCAATAAGTTTCCCTTTCAATCCCCATTTACACGTTGCAAGTCTTATTGATCAGCCTGCTACTTTATAGGCGAGAGAGACTAGGAAAGAAATGATTCGCTGTCTCTTTCTTTGGCCTGTAAAGTTGATCAATAAGACTTGCAACCTATGAATTGGGACTCAAGGCATTTGTTAAAAAAAATAATAAGCATAACAAAGATTACATTCAGAACATAAAAGTAATCGATAACTAGAATAGCAAATTTTGTTTATGGAAAAATTGTTCTAAAAATTAATTTCAATGTATTTTGTTCTTGAAAGTTATTTCAATCTTTATTACATAAGCTTTTTCTTTTATTAAAAACCTTTTTTTTTATCATTTTTATCGATAACATTGAAAATAAAATATGATTTGTCATCCATAGCCATCAAAAACAGCTGACATTTTTTCACCACACATGCGACGCATACAAAAGTAGAAAGTAAACCTACCTTCATGCGTTGATACGTATATGCATTCTATTCGTTTTGCTGTGTAACTTGTCACATATCATTACACTGATTCTACTTTTTGAAATATGCATAAAAGGGAACAACGCATAGAATGCATGGCATGTACCTTCAGCTTTAGACAGTAGACAAATCATCTTTAGACAGCACTTGAGAAGTTGTGATTTCTTGCAACACTTTAATATGTATTCACGCTTGAAGTCAAAATTAGGGCCCTAATCATATAAAACGCAGCGTAACGCCAAAGAAAAACATTGAAAGCACTAACAATGTCATAAATATTTTGTAATTTTGTTGTTGCTTTCTACCGAAATTCACATTGTGTTTTAAAATTTCAAACGCTGCATAGCTCGTGTCGTTAAAAATTTTAAAACGGTACATGAACTTCTGTTGAAAGCAACAACAAAATTATAAAATATTTATGACATTGCTTGTGCTTTCAATTTTATTCTTTGGCGATGCGCTGCGTTTTACATGATTAGGGAATAGATTAAGAAACTCAATATAAAATTTAAATGTATCTTGTTTGCCTTCAAAATCGTCGTTGGAATTAGGATTTTTATGTACTTTAAACATCAATATGATTATTTCTATATATTGGAAAAAACAGACTTAGAATATGTAAAAATATATTCATACATTAAACTTGAGTTCAAATATGGCAAGCAAGAGCTTTCTGGCTAATTTTTTATTTTGATTATTTATAATCAATATTAAGTATTATGGATTTTTCGTTTTTCTTTCTTACTTTTCGTAGTTTTCATCTCGTGTCTTTATATCGTTTTTCTCAAGCCATCGTAATTTTGGGTTCTAATTACAAGAACAAGACGCAAAACTGTGTGAAAGAAAGAAACAAGAAGACAATTTATGTCTGTCTTCTAATTATTCATATGTATGTAAAAGCTTCAGGCAAAATTATAAGACAATTAAAAAATGTCCGCCAAGAAATGTTCCTAGTGAAAAATCGGACTTATTAAGAGTTTTTTGATGACATTTTTAAAGTAAATTGCTTAAAAATTGTGTGCAATCTACGTCACAGCTTTAAATTTTTGGAAATTTTGACAAACAGTTTATGTAATAAATGGCTATTAAGAAAAACTTGAACGTGTAACTCAAGGCCTGTCCAATAGGTCTGCTTACCGCTAGAACATTACAAAAAACAACAGGCATTTTGTTTGTGTAAGGTTCCTCGCGGTTGTCAAAATCTTAAGGAAAAACGTGTTTTGTATGCATGATAACAAAAATATACATGTATAAGCTAAAGCCTATCCAATAGGTCTACGCAAGGAGCCAAATATTTATTTTGACCCCTTTCAGACAAGCAAAGTTTACTTTGCAAAGTCTTGAGTTTATAGAAGAGATGGGAAAAGAGAATAGCGGGGGAGTACATACTTTGCTGTACTCACAAATTCGTTTTGTTTTTCGTTCGTAGATTATACCTGAAGTTGGCTGCAACTTTATATTTATATACAGCGTTACCAGAATCTTTGGGATGAAAATTGTCATATGGCGAAAGAAATCATATTTCGAAGAGGAAAATCTTAAATTTTTTCCCTTAATTTAAATTTTTTTAAATAGTAAGAATTATTAATTTTTTATAAAAACATACTTCTTATTATTTAAATTGAAATACATAAAAACATAATTCGTCAGTATATGAAACTTTATAAAAATACATTTTTTCTTTTCACAAATATTTTTTTTATCAATATTCTAACTGCCTATTTCCGATGTGCGAAAGAATTATTTACTTCGTACAAATACATTTAAAACAAAAACAAAGTTTTTAGAATTTGTTTTTGTTTTAAATGTAGTTGTTCGAAAGAAGGAATTCTTTCGCACATTGGAAATAGGTTATAATATGCCTTTTTTAATATTTTTATGTCCAGAAATAATGATGCAATTTTGTGTATTCTAGATACTGGGTACAAAAGTGTGCAGCACCAATACACATCAAGCTGATGCAAAACTTCATTGTTTTAAAAATTGACTGTTTAAATAATCGTGTATTTGTTATAAGCAAAATAGAAATTCCTAAAAATAAAAAGTCATCATTTGAGAAAAAAATCTTTAATCATATTTTTGTTTAAAAAATAATCCAAAATATGATAAAATCAACATTCCTGCAACGCAGTTTATATATTATGTTCAAACAAGAGAAGACAACAATTTGTCAAATTAAACTTTGTGTGTCTGAGCACGCATCAAAGTTTAAAAGAGAATTCAACAGACTTTGTCAAAGTTAACTTTGCCTGTCTAAAAGGGGAGTTTGTTTTGGGATCGTTGTACCTAACTAGAGGGTTACACGATCAAGTTTTGTCTATCAAGTTTTACGTTGCCTTTACACATGCAAGTAGTGGCATGCCACTGTTCTATACATATATAAACGAAAAAGTGTTCGAAATAGTCGAATCTTATGCCATTTGCGTTTCTGTTTACACATGCCACTGCCAGTTCATTTTCAAAATGTCGTCGAAGCGTCAACTTGAGATAATTTGTTTACATCTCAAATTAAAAAAAAAAGTACCAGAAAACAAAAAAGAGTTGCCGACTTCATTACATAGTTTTAGTTTTGGGGATATAGTTTACATTTATTTATATTAGCATTATTTTAGCAAAATTAATGCTCTTTAATTAGGAAACTTACTTATTTTAACGCCCGTTACTACAAATTAATCATAAAAATGCATTTAACAGTTAAAACTTAAATTACAGTTCGACAACAATCCAGTCGATTTGCATTAAATATTGAACAGGGTAACATTGCTAATCGTTTTGACATTTAGTGGCATGCAAGTGCCAAATTTCCACTCGCATGCAATTTTTGCTGCCACTGGAGCTGCCATTGCGAAAAATGTGAGTGTATTAGTAAAAAATCGTGAGTGTATTGAGTTTTTCGAACTGGCAGTGGCATGTGTAAATGCTAGGTTAATACACTCACACTTTTTTTACCAATATACTCATACTTTTTAAAATTGAAGCGAACTTGCCTTCAAAATTATCTTTTAAGTGAGTGTATTAATTTACGTTCAAGAAAACAGCTGATTACAAGTTTGGTAAGAACATTTTTCGTTTTGTCTTTATAAATTGTTCTCTTAATGACATCTTGAAATTAAATTGCTTCAAAATTGCGTGCAGCCTACGTCAGAGCTTCCAATTTTTGGAAATTTTTACAAACTGTATATGTAAAAGACTATCAAGAAAAACTTGATCGTGTGGCTGCAGTGTAAGCATATCTATTGGATAAGCCTTGGTGTGACTATACTACTACTTCCTTAAAATACAACTCACCAATTGACACGTCAACCTTTATCAATTATGATAATGCCGTGTTGCTGACAGCCCGTGAATGATTTTTTGTATTTCACTTATTTCTTTCTTCGTCTTTTTTCAGTGACAGCAAACTGTATTTGAGTGCGTGTCATTAATTTTTTTCCTTACGATTTTCTCGGTTTTTTTCAAGAAAATTGTTCAAAATATTATAATATTGTTTAAAAATTTCTTATTCTTCAGAAACAAGGTTAAAGTAAATAAAATATGTCTGGTGAAGTTGTTGAACAAGTAGTGGAAGCTGTGAAAGATGCAACGGAATCGGCTGTTGAAAATGCAACTGAAACCATAACAAATGCAAAAGTTCCCTCAACTCCAGAAGGCATTGCAGTGGCTTATAGCAGTCTGGTGATAATGGCCATACTACCAATTGTTTTTGGCTCCATACGCTCGGTCAAACTGCACAAAGCAAAAAAGGTGGGTGATTTACATTTGTTGGTGATTTACATTTGGATGTCTAAAATTGTGGACGAAAAGTAGTTCGTACAATATGTTTGATTGGTTGTTTTTGTGTTAATTGCTGTTGGAAATTAAAGTGGTGATAATCCTACTGTTGCTTGTATTATGTTCTAGCAATTGTCTAAGCAATTATAACGTTCTGGCAATTTTTAACTTTATGCAAACAACTCACGTTTATAACCACATCAGCATTTTGAGTTTTATTATATTTCTTCAGAGATCAAGGAAATTTTATTATGTGAAAACTTGTCCATTCCTATCATAGTTTGGGGTAGTGCACTAAATATCATACTAGGGCATACTGCAGTAAAAAAATAATGCATTAAAATTTTTAAATTTTCTTCTTACTGAAAATTGTACTATTTACTGAAAAAAATTGCGGCTTTAATCTCGTTTACCGAAGCAATTCTAAATAAAAAAATGAGTAGGTACCTATGGTGATAGAAAAGTAAAAAATAAGAAGAATATTCGAGTTATGAGCCTCATAAGCTGTCATATATATGCGATTTTATACTACATTTATCAACGAATTTGACCAATATTTATATAATTTTAAAGCTCTTGAATAGATTTTTTTTATGTAAAAAATTTATTTAAATATGCTTTACTAATTAAGAAGCAGGGAAGAGTTGGTGAAAATACAAAAGTTTTTGGTAAGCATAAAAATTACCATGCAGAGAAGTTTTAGTTAGCGAAGTCGGTGTTTGGTTAACCATAGAGGACAAAATCCTTGCGTAAAAATTTTGATATAAATTTTTTCAGCTTTAAAATGATACCAATACTGGCCATATACGTTGAGAAATGAAGTGGAAAATCGTATATATGACAACTTATGATGTTCATAACTCGAAAACTAGGCGTTTGCGCCACTTTTTTCACTTTATATTTTCGAAACAAATCTAGTTTACCGACGCAACTCCAAATAAAAAAAAAGTACCTAGGGTGATAGCAAATGGAAACAAGAAAAAATATGTCGCAAACGCTTAGTTTTCGAGTTATGGACGTTTAAAGTTTTCATATAAATATGCGCTTTTCCACTACAATTCTAAACGTATGTGGCCAATATTGGTACCATTAAAAAGCTCTTAAATAGATTTTTCGGAGTGTACAAATTTTATTTTAAAATTTTTAACTCAGCTCACATTACTGTTATTTTCATTTTACTTCAAAATGTAACGGAAGTGCACTAGGAAAGTATAAATTAGTATGAACTATCTATGTATATACATACATCAAACAATTAGAAAAAAATTAATATACCTATTTGTTTTTATGCTTACTAAAAACTTTTGTATTTTTGCAAACTCATCCCACTTCTTAATAAACTAAAAATATTCAAATAAATTCTGTTTGTCCGAAAAAATCTAGTGAAAAGCTTTGAAATGATACCAATATTAGCCATATACGATTGGAAATGTAGTGGAAAATCGCATATGTACATGAAGACTTTAAACGTCCGTAACTCGAAAACTAAGCGTTTGCGCCCATTTTTTATCTTATTTTTTGTTCTTATTTTTTAATTTTCTATCACCCTTGGCACTTTTTTCTTTGAGCTGCGTCGGTAAACTAGATTTAATCCATATTTTCTTCTTATTTTTCAATTTTCTATCACCCCTAGGTACTTTTTTTTAGATTCAAGTCGAATTCATTACAGGTGATCCTAAAAGCCCTGCTGATAACTTTTTTTTCTTTAGCTTTATAATTGTTAGATGTCAACAGTTTGTTTATTATCTTTGTTTCTGTTTTGATTTGTTTCGGTTTTTGAAATTGTACAATGATTTTACAAAAACCAATTGCTTGTGGTTTTTGTATGAGTTGTACTACCGAGATTACCTGGAATGAATTCGCCTGGTTTAGATTTGTTCCAAATTTTAAAATTTAAATTTTAAAAAATTTTACTGGTTACTGAAAAAAATTTTAGTGTTCAGTAAATTTTAACTGATTACTGAAATAATGCAGTAATCTGTTAATTTTTACTTATTACTGAAAAAAATGCAAAAAATATATATTTTACCTGAAAATTATCAGGGGTGTGCTGGAAATCAAAAAAGCAAAACGCAAGAATTTTAAAAGTCGTTTTTTAATAAGATTTAATATATATACTATATATATATATATATATATATGTATATTAAATTAAAAGAATTTAATGACAACTATTTCTCTATTAAACAGAATTTTATAACAAAAATTTAGAAAATTGATTAAAAGTGTATTTAAAGAAATTCCGTTTTACGATTTCGATTTCCAGCACACCCCTGTATATGTTTTCCTATTGAAATTATATCAAAAAGTCAGTACTGATCAGAAAAATGTTCGGTAAGCATTAAAATTTTACTGGTGTATAAAGTCTAAGGGGGTATTTACACGATGTCTTTTCAGACAGTTTTATTAATTCTCTTTTGAACATGCTTCTAAAAACCTATTGTCTTTTAACGATGTCTTTTCAAACATTTCTGTTTTCATTGCTAATTTTCTAATATCCATATACATACCAATTAATAGCCTATTTCCAATGTGCGAAAGAATTCTTTCGTTCGCATAACTACATTGAAAACAAAGTCTAAAAATTTGTTTATGTTTTCAATATAGTTATACGAAAGAAAGAATTCTTTCGCATATCGGAAATAGGCTATAAAAGAAATGAAAATTTATAAAAACAAACATGAAAACTCGTTTCGTGTCTGGTTTGACAACCCCTCTTTCTTCTCTAACCCGATTGTTTACAAACAAAACAAACGTGTGTAAACTCCCTCTAATGCCCGAAATTTCTGCAAATAGATCACTAGCTTTCTTACCATCGGGTTAAAGTGCAGTGTATTTTACACCATCTATTTTCGATAGTTAGTTCACGTAGGCCAATTTAACGTTGAAATTACCAAAATAGTGTTGCCGGATAAGTAAAGAAAACTGTTAGGTACGAACACGACCAGATATCTGTTACTTAAAATTACGGGCATAACACCAACATGATATAAACAAAAAATTATAAACAACATAAAACAAACACAACAATTTATTTAAATCTTTATCAACAGTATTTATTGTGTTAGTAAAGTTGCGCATGTGGCTAATACCACGTCAAAATAATCCCAAACATTTTGTTGATGTCTTTTTTAAATTCAGGTTTTGTGCCTTGTTTACGTTTCTTAATTATTTTATTATTTTTAGATAGCTTTTTATACCCTTCACCGTTTAATCTTGAATTTTGAACTTTAAGTTTTGGCAAATTTGATTTTCCGAGGTCCTTAAGTTTAGTTCATAGATAGCACAGAGAATTTTCACAAGCCGTACGCGTTCTTCTTTGACTGAAGAAAACATGCTAAAGTCCGGTAATTTAAAGTAGGTATTATTATTTATCGATATATTTAAAGATGAATTACAGGCAAGACATATAACAGCAGAACATTTTTTGTCGGAAAAATCAAAATGTATCAAACGATTTTCAACTTGGACAGAATTTTTCCTTAAACTATTAATATTCTCTTACTTTTCTTTAGACACAGCAAACATATTTTGAAGCGATTTTTAATAAGATTTTCTGATTTTATATATGTAGTTTGAAAAAAACATTTTTAACAGGAAAAACAAAACTTACTAACGTCTCAAGCGAGGTGACTTTGTTTTTTGCTGTCCATCTGTATAGTACAGTGTAGAGGTTCGCGGTCGGTATAATTTGAAACCGAAACCGCGGTTTTTTAAGCCCTAAGACCGAAACCGAAGCTGAAGAAAATAAGTCGGTTTTTCTTTCTTAAACATGTTTCCCGGTTTTTTTACCTATTTTTTTATGAGAAACCCTTGTTAAAATGGTTTGTCAAAATTGCGGAAAAACCACAAATACAAATACAATTTCGTGTATTAACTGTGTAACAACTTTATCTACTGTTTTTACGCCAAACTGTAAAAACATTCGTTATCTTGGAGAATTTCTGTTTTCTTCAAACTGATGAAAATTTGAAAAAAAAACCATAAAAACAAGTGAAACGATTAACACAAGAAAATATTATCTTACAATATTTTTGGATAAGTTTGAGTATTTTTAAGTGAGTTAATTAAATAATATTAAATATATATATATGTTTATATTTTAAACAAAATATTGTTTCAGAAATGTCGGATTTGAAATCGGGAGTGTGGAAACATTTTAAAAAAATCTGAGAATGAGTCGAATGAAACTTTGACATATTCAAAAGGGTCTACTAGTTCCATGACCAATCATTTGAAAACCGTACAAAAAGTAAATGTGGATAGAAATACAATTCACGAGAAATCAAATCCAAATGCCGTATAACTAAGGCGAATTCATTACAGGTAATCTCGGTAGTACAACAAGTACAATTCGTACAAAAACCACAAGCAATTTGTTTTTGTAAAATCATTGTACAATGTCAAAAACCGAAACAAATCAAAACAGAAACAAAGATAATAAACAAAATTTTGACATCCAACAATTATAAAGCTAAAGAAAAAGAGTTATCATTGTACAATGTCAACAACCGAAACAAATCAAAACAGAAACAAAAACAAAATTTTGACATCCAACAATTATAAAGCTAAAGAAAAAAAATTATCAGCAGGGCTTTTAGGATCACCTGTAATGAATTCGCCTTGCGTATTAAAGGGCTGCATGAATAACTTCATTCATGAACATACCGAAATGTTCATTCAATGAAGTTCGTATTCAAACAAACTTCAGACCACTGAACAAACTGTTGTTTTATTCATGCTACTAGCAAACACATTTCGTTTCATATGACAAATACAAAGACTTTGTTCAATGAAATGACTTTTGTTTTACAGTTTTCACTCTCTCGTTTTTTTTTATATAAATACTCAATAGCAATGTTGCCACTTAGTAAAATTATGCAATTTCTTCTTTTTGTTACCTTTACAATAATATATGTAATTTGTAAATCTTTTTTTAAAATAAATTAAAATTTTTTTCCTAACAACTTTTTTTTTGTACTTCCAAGCAAAACACATTGCTACAAATGTTTTTGAAAATAAAATGAAATTTTTTTGAAGTTTTAAAATTTACATTAAAAACAATTAATTTACATTGAAAACAAAGTCAAATTTGTATTATTTTAATTATTTTAATGTTAATGTACTTCCTTATCTTGTTGTTTTTACTCTTTTTGGTTATTTTTTGTTTTTTATATATTTCCTAATGTTTTTCATTTCTTTCAACTAGCAATGCTGACTTTAAAATAAATGTGTTATTCCATGATTTTATTCGACATTTATTCAGTGGTTGTTTTGTTTCATAGTTGTTTGTATTCATATTATTTTGCTTAAGTAAACAAAAACACTGCATCTTATTTATCTCTTAAATTTCGTGTGTTTGTTGATTTCATTTCTTAGTTATTCATTATATTGAATACAAACGAAGCAAATACAAAATTATAATGAAAGTTTCATGAACATCATTATTAAGTTTCATGCAGATGTTTATTGCGTATAACACAACAAAAATGTTATGGACGACTTTATAAAAAGAGACACATTAGAAATAATTGTGTCAAAGCTTGCATCTGTTGATGGTTTTTCGATAAGAGGAATAACACAATCAAAATTTATACGGGAATCATTTTCAACTAAAGGAATGTCTTAGTCAAAATGCAAAACCAATGCGATGAATGTAATTATAAAAGATTTTTATCAAAATAGACAGAATATAAAAGAGCAGCTTAAAGCCGAAAAATTGAAAGGTGAAAGATTTAGTTTGACCATGGATGAATGGACAAGTACAAGAGGCAGACATGAATGTCAATATACATGGACATTTCCAAATTTTGTGGTTGATTCGAATAATTCGTTCATGCAACTCCGCAAAAACACTAGAAATTATACGAAGCAAACTGCTGGAATTTGGAATTTCTTTAGATTAAGATATTGTTGCGTGTACATCTGATGGAGATGCAGAAAATGTTAAATTGGGCGCAGAAAATCCAACCGAGCTTCAGTTAAGGTTAGTTCATGGAATTCATCTTTCAGTTATGGATGTCGTATTTGAGAAATGTGATGATTTAGAAAACAACAGAAACGAATAGTGATGAAGATGAAATTTTTTTGATGACGACGAAGATATTGAATCCTCCATTGCAATGAGAATGATTTCTTACCTCTTTAGACATATCGCAGCTGTAAGAAAAGATGTAAAATATTTTAAAAATTCATCAGTACGCAATAATGTTCTTCAAACCAATGTTAAAGAAATTCATCATCGTGAGTTATTTTTGCTATTAGATTCACCAACTAGATGGAATTCCATTGCTGTAATACTTGAGTGAGTATTACTCTTAAAAGACTGTATTTACAAAAGTTTAGAGGAATTTATAGGAAGCCATAAATTTTGATTTTTGAAGAATCTTTAATTGTAATTAAGATGACAGTTGAAGCACTATGTGAATCGAATATTAACATAATTCAGCTTAAGGGGCACTTTCATTCTTATATACAAAATTAGAAACTTTAATTCAGATATAAGACAAAACCTGTTGAAAGTTATTAAAAAGAAATTCACCAACTTCAGAATAAAGATCTTGTGAATTTGGTCAAGTATGTTTTAAATCCAATTATTTACCCATCAAAGGAGGTTCCTAAATTATCAGTAAATATATTGAAGCGTCTATATCTAACTGATGAAGTAACGTCCGGTTCCGAAGAAGATGAGGTGGAAGCCGTTTCATTACAGGATGAATTAAATTCAGCTATTAAAAAAGCATTAACACAGCCTAAGCCCAAAGGAGACTTATATGCATCGCCAAGAATTAAGTTGTTATAAAAATACCAAAAATAAAACTAAAAGCATTTTATTACTTCACAAGGCAATATTAACGATTAGACAATCTTCACTGAATGTGAAACGGCATTTTAAGTAGCTTGGAAATTTTGCACAAAGATAAGATCAAGTTTAAGCGATTCTTCGCTAAATGTCTTAACATTTTTGAAGTTTTGCTATCTACAAAATAAGCAATGAGCGATATGCATTTGTACTTTTATTTATTATTTTACTTTTAATAAAAAATGTAACTGAATTAAATTTTTAATAAATATAAAAATAATGTAAGTTATTTCATAATTTCTTAGGCCCTAAATGTAAAACGCAACGCGACGCCAGAGAATTACATTGAAATATAAATATTTTGTAATTGTGTTATTGCTTTCTACAGGTACTTTGATCAACTTTCGTCAATATTAGATATAGATATATATCAAACATGCAATGCCCTGAGTAGATGAGAATTTATAAGAGGAGACTTTTTGATAATTTTATGTCTTTCAATTGGTACTTTCTTATATTTTTATATGAAACTTACAAAATTAAATTAAATATTCACCGAATCACGTGGAAGATGACATATGGACCGGAGATTCGACCCTCGCGAAATCGATCGACTGAGACAGAAAAAATTAATGCTCGAAACATGCAATTTCATATACATACTTAGATGCACTACGTTTTCTTCATATTTACAAACACTAGCAATTTTTAATAGTTGTAAATTTTATTGAAGATATTTTGCAAAAAAAAAAAAAAAAAAAAATTAATTCATTTAATGTTGTAAATTTCTTCCTTTAATAAAAATAATTTAATGAAAATTAAATTTGAGGAACTTAAGCCTATTTTAAATATCAAAAACTCCAAAAAAAAAAAAAAATCTTAAAAAAAACAAACATTCAGGTATGTGATGGAAATCAATTTGGAAAACGAAACGATTTGAAACCTATAATATCGTTTTTAGAATTTTTTAAAACTGTTTTTTATACATATTCCCCTTATTTTCTGTCCATATTCTTTTAAATTATGTATTACATGCGTTAATTGTACTGTATTTTGAACAAAAAATTTAAATTCTAGTTCAGAAATTAATTTTAAAATCGCTCGAAATTCATCACATCTTTTAAAAACGTTCGTTTTGAAATCGATCGATTTTCATCACATACCCGAATAAGATACGTTTTTAAAAAAATTACAACAAAATTAAAAAAAAAATGCGAAAAGTCGGATTTTTTTAAGCTTCAGGTCATGATATCGCAGAGAAGAAACAAGATATTACAAAGGTTAAACAATTATTTTGAAGGTAGTTGGAATACATATCAGGTGCTTTTTAAACTTTAAACGAAGATATTCAAAAAACTGATATGGAAAATTCTGACTACAAATTCGGATTCAGCGCTACTTAAACCTTTAGAATATAGACGTTAGTCCCTGGATTTTTAATTTTTCCTAATTTTGCAGGCCTGTGTTATTATTTATGATAAATAGAAATGCTTATTTAGTTACTTATAAAAGAAGAACTAAATTAATTAAACAAATGAAATATAAAAAAATCAACTTAGAAAAAAATTAATTTTTTTAATGAAGTATGTATACCAATTTAACGCGTAAGATTTTAGTAAACATTCGACTTACCTTTGAAGAAGATGTTAACGCAATAATGGTGGCCATTTAAATAAGTGTTTTTTTTTTTGTTTTTGATTAAAAAGGAAAAGTACCGCTAAAATGAACGTGGGTTCGAGCCCCGCGGTAGTCAAGAATGATAAATTATCAATAAATTTAAATTATATTCATGTTCAAATTTCTTCCTTTATAAAATAATTTAATGAAAATAAAATTTAATGAACTTTAGCCTAATTAAAAAATGTGAAAATTTGGATTAAAAACCTTAAAACAGGTCAACAAAATAACCACAATACTAATTATTCTTAGCAGCTAAGGTACGAGCTCTATGTTTACTTTAGTCCTGCAAGTTGTGCTGGAAAAGGTCAAAGGGCAAAAGAAAGACAAAGAACATGAAAAACAAGAAACAAATTAACTTTGGACTTCAAGAAGAATTCTTGACAAAAAGTATGAAATAACAGAAGTAAGGAAGAACATGCAAATTTGATTAAACAATTTCACAACAAATTTCGATCTACCACAGGTTGAAAATACCATTTAACTTAAAGATTGATATTTGACTTGACTGCCAGCCGTCGTCAATGGCGGTGAGGGTACAACGGCAAAGACCTCTGAAGAGATAGTGTGGTTACTATCGTCATATCAACCTGTAAGTGAACGTGGGTTCGAACCCCGCGGCAGTCAAGAATGATAAATTATCAATAAATTTAAATTAATTTCTTCATGTTGTATAATTCCTTCCTTCATAAAAATAATTTAATGATAATTAAATTTAATGAACCTTAGCCTAATTAAAAAAAAAATATGAAAATTTGGATTAAAAACCATAAAACAGTTCAACAAAATAACCACAATACTAATTAATTATTATTTGTAATGAATGTATGAATACTCAGCAAAAAACAAAAGTATTCATACTGTTCTCTAATATAAATATCGCAGTTGTTCCTCGAAACAGAGTCAACTAAAAATTTATAAATTTTCAGTAGAGACAAAAAACTTTTTTTTTAAATGGGGATAAAACTGCATTTTTTAGGCAAAATACTAGAGAAATAGATCTAAGATTTTTACAGTGGGTATATGGCCACTGTTTATCGTTTTCTTGCAAAAAGTAAAAAATTTAACAATTTTGAGTTGACGCTGTTTAGAGGTTATTTATTGTTTAAAAATTAATCATAGTATATGACGTTATATGGGTTTTAAAATTGAGAACAAAATTTCTAATGATTATATCTTGTACTTAATCTACTATGAAATGAATGTAATTATAATTACTTTTTTATCAATTTCTTGCAATAAATTTACCAATAAGTTATACCGAATGAAAACCAATTACTTGTAAGGTTACTTGGGAATGGCGAGTTGCTAATTACAAAATGTAACTGAATTTTTCAATAACAATTACATGTTATTGGTATTTGCCAATTGACATTTATATGTAAATATTTTTTTTTCTGTTTATTTATTAATACTAACTTAATAACTTTGTTTTCTTACTTTTTTAAATTTTGTTTTTTAGATAAGCGGTGAAAAAGCTGATACTATGACTACAAAAGATGCCATGTGTTTCCCCCTCATAGCTTCCGTGACTTTATTCGCTCTTTATATCGTTTTTAAAATTTCCTCCAAAGATCACATTAACTTGTTAATGACAGGCTATTTCTTTGTTTTGGGTGTTATTGCTTTGGCCCATTTACTTAGTCCCATTGCAAATTCCTTAATGCCCGCCGCTGTACCAAAAATACCATTCCATATACATTTCACTCGTGGTGAAGGCAAAAATAAGGAAGATATTATCAACTATAAATTTAGTACTCATGATATTGTGTGCTTAGTTATATCGGCGGTCATTGGAGTGTGGTATTTATTGAAGAAACACTGGATTGCCAATAACATGTTTGGTTTGGCTTTTGCTGTTAATGGTGTGGAAATGTTGCATTTGAATAATATTGTTACTGGTTGCATTTTGTTGAGTGGTCTTTTCTTCTATGATATCTTCTGGGTATTTGGTACAAATGTTATGGTTACTGTAGCCAAGAGTTTTGAAGCACCTATTAAACTAGTTTTCCCACAAGATTTACTTACTAACGGATTGAACGCCTCGAATTTCGCCATGTTGGGTTTGGGAGATATTGTTATACCCGGTATTTTTATAGCGTTATTATTGCGTTTTGATCACAGTACCAAACGTAAGAGTCGGATTTATTTCTATTCAACCTTAGTTGCCTATTTCTTGGGCTTAATGGCTACAATTTTTATTATGCACGTATTTAAACATGCCCAACCGGCTTTATTGTACTTAGTGCCCGCCTGTATGGGTACTCCTTTGCTAGTGGCGCTTGTTCGTGGTGAATTAAAAACATTATTTGCGTAAGTTATTTTTAAGCATAAAAAAAATGTTTTTTTTAATGTTTTCTTAATTTTTTAGCTATGAAGATCATCCCGAAGAGAAACCAGAGAAGAAAGAGGTCAAGGAAAGCAGCAGCAGCAGCAGTAAAAAGAAGGAATTAAAAAAAGCCAAATGATTATCATGTGTTGAGAATTGTATCACAGCAACAGCTACTGATAATACAACAAATAGCACTACTCCACAACATTCTTCTTCAACAGTTGTTAAACGTTATCCCAAAAATTTTACAAATCGTCCAAATTCATACATATAAAAATGTATTGAATACTTCTTTACCAATAAATCCATTTTTTTTAAATGTTATTACTCTATGTTTAACAAATTATAATTTTTTCTTTTATAATTTCATTATGTATTCGCTCAACAGTTTTGTTTTTATTATATTTTTATACTAATTTCTACTTTTTTATATTATAAGAAATTATGATAAAAGTAGTTTAAGCTTAAACCTAAGCAAAATAAAACAAATTTATTGATAAAATATTGACAAACTATTACAAAGATGTAAATAATTAGATATCTATGATATCTGCCTACCTTCCAAAAAATATGTACGATGATTAACTGCTTTATTTCAGCAGTTTAATATTTGTTTTAACATTTTCTCTTCACTTTGCTTAAATATATATATATATTAGGGACGTAACGATGCGCCTTTTTGCCGATACTCAAAGAGAAATATCGCCGATACCGATACGGATATTAAATTTACTGCCTGGCCCACAATGTGGATAAGAACATTTTTTTCGTATATTCATATTCAAAACCAAAACCAATTTTAGTTTTTTATTTTTGCTTTCCATACACATATGTAAATATGCGAAGGAAGTGTTATCGTCGACATTATGGGCCTGGTATATAAATTCAAGGTAAAATTAGCAAAACTGAAGTAAAGTAATTTATTTTTTATACAAAATTACAGTGTAAGAGACAATTAAATTTAAAATTGCTTTTAATAAGACTTTGAAAACAACGAAATGAATTTAAATTCATGGTAAAATTAGTTTATTAAACAAAAAAAACAGTGTAAGAGATGATTAATATTCAAAATTAATATTAATAAGATTTTTGTTTAAAAAACAGAGTATTCTCAACTTTTGCGGAGATATTTTCGCAACTACATTTGAAGCAGACCTGCAGTAAAAAATCTTCTCAGATGTGACTGACAGCTTTGACAACTTAAGTATTTCTGCGTTATGGTCTTAAATTTTGAGTATAATATTTAATAGCGCCAGTAAACAAAATGATCTGTGTCTCCAGCAAAATTAGAAGATCTATACTTCTTATTTAGCTGAAAAGCGTAGGATGGACAGACGATCATACTTCTCCAAATTTTCTTTAAGATTTTCACAAACGCTCCAAAGGTCAGTTCTTGTATACTTATCAGAACTTTTACTAGGTTTAGGGGTGTCCGTGTCTTCAATAGGGGTGACCGTGTCTTCAAAACTTTCGGAATGTAGAGTCATGTTGTGTAGCTCAATAAGACGTTGTTTCGATCTATTGCCTTTTAAATTCTCTAGCATTGTATCGAAGATAATAGATTTAATTATTCTCTAAACACTCAAATCTTTAATTCAGAGCTAATGATGGCGCTGCGAAATATGGCCTCAAAACAAAAATTAAAATTGACCCCAAATTTGGGACTATTTTTCATAATGCAATATGGCCCCATTTGTAATGAAAAATTATCCCAAAAAAAAGAAAAATAGTCTTAAAAGAAAATTAAATATCACCCCAAATTTGGAGTAATTCTTCATTATGAAAAATCACCTTAAAATGTTTAATCAATTTTAACCCCAAAAAATGTTAACATTAAAAAAAACACAAAGAGATTTATATTAGAATTTAAATCCCAAATTTAAAATCCTGAATTTCAAAATCACAAATTTAAAAATCCAGAATTTCAAAATCCTGATTTTTAATAACCTGAAAATTACTCAGTTTTGATTTTAAAAATTACACGAAAGATTGCATGGTTGGATTTTCTCTTTGGTATAACGAACACAGGATTTGCTAACTAAAGCTTCATTACAAAATCGGCCTTCGGCCGGGCGCAAGGGTTTTCTCCTCCATGGTATAACAAACACCGTCTTTGCTAACTAAAGCATCTCTGCATAGCCGGCATGCATTTTCTACACTTTGGGATTTAGATACTAATCCTAGGCATATTTATATAAAACTAGCTTAACCCGGTGCGCTTCGCTACACTGACCCCGCACATTTTTATATTGAAATTTATAGTTTACTATAATAGTAGCTTTAACCACGTTTGAAGACTCTCCCTTTAATAGTTCTTCAGTTGAGCGATATTTAATGTATGCATCCTATGGGAGGTATTTCCCCCCCTGCGCCCACCCGCTTTATTTTTATTTTCAAAAGTGTAGTATACCATAAGAGTGACTTTTAGAAAGTTTGAACATTCTCACTATTACAGTTCTTAAGATATGCGATGTTAAACATTGGCGTCCTATGGGGTATTCCTATACCCCCGCTGCTATTTTATTTCAATTCCGGGGCTCAGAAGATCCTACTACAAAAAGTTCAGCAAAATGCGTGCAGCGGCTCTTAAGATATGCGATAATTAATATTGGCATCCTATGGGGGGTACCAATTCCCCTGCCCCTATCGAAAAAATAAGTAGCCTATTTTATTTTTAGGGCTCACGTGATGTTACTGTAAAAATTTCAGGAAAATCGGTTCGATAATTAATATTGGCATCCTATGGGGGGTACCAATTCCCCTGCCCCTATCGAAAAAATAAGTAGCCTATTTTATTTTTAGGGCTCACGTGATGTTACTGTAAAAATTTCAGGAAAATCGGTTCGATAATTAATATTGGCATCCTATGGGGGGTACCAATTCCCCTGCCCCTATCGAAAAAATAAGTAGCCTATTTTATTTTTAGGGCTCACGTGATGTTACTGTAAAAATTTCAGGAAAATCGGTTCAGTAGTTTCGGAGTCTATAAAGCGACAAACAAACATACATAATTCATTTTTATATATAGGTATAGATATAGATATTACAAAATTTATATAAAATTTTTTTGGATAATTTTTCATTTCTTAAAATTTACAATTTATAGCAGTAAATGAAAATATCCCCAAAGTAAAAATTATGAATTATGATTTTATTTTTCATTTCACTTTAAATGCAAAAACACCCCAACGAAAAAATGGAAAAAGAGTGACAAAAAAAATTTACCTAAAATTGCGTGTTGTTGTGTCTCATGTAAAATGTTGGCGCTATTCTTCATTTTCTTTTTGGGGCCATATTTCCTGGGGTAGTTTTGCGCACCGCCGCTAATGATACATAAATCGCAAAATGTTCGGAATCTGAACTATTCTGCATCTCAGTTTATTCATATTTTCTAATAATTTTCGAAGACTGTTAACTATCGAAATAGTGTCAGAAAATGTAGCAGAGACTTTTCTTATGGATTTTGTGGTCTCTTTGAAGTAACCCAACATTTGTAACGAAATTAACAAAACAATTATTAGAACGTACAATTACATACAAGATTTATCAATGGGAGAACGGTTTACCATTATTGTGCAAAGCAAAACGGCTGATGCTGCAGGTCCACGCTAGGCGTTCAATGTGTTTATGAATCAGTCCAAAAAGTCGTAGTGTAAAATTGTATTGACAAGTTACACAGCAAACGCGTAAAATTCATATACATATGTACGTATCGAAAGCATGAAGTAGGATTATTTTCCACTTTAGCATGCGTCTCGAAAAAAGAAAAACGCATGGTGTGGATCTCCAGCTTAAGAATTAAAAGAAACAATTTATAATTTTGTTTGATTTTTTGCTATTAGTTGTTATTAAAAAAATAAGCATTTAAAATTAAATTGTTTATTCAAAAAAAAAAACTAAAAAAATGTATCGGCGTATCGACAGTAAAATATCGCCGATACCGATATATCGGCAAACGTGAAGTATCGCCGATATATCGGTATCGGTATTCGTTACATCCATATATACATATATGTGTATATATATGTTTGCACAGAAAACTATACATACCCCACCAAAAAATGTGTTTCATGTAAAAATAATTTTTCAAAAAAAACTATATTGTATCGATCCTTGTAAAAAATAAAAAAATTTTAAAAACAAAAATTTTAAAAACAAAAATTTTAGGAAAACAAGATATTTATTAAAAAAATTAAATAAATTCAATTTTTAGTACACAGAAAAGTATACATACTCCATTGTTTATAATTCTTTATCATAAAAAGTTTTTATTTATTAATATGTTGTTGCTCTTCCATTAGTTTTTTACACGGCATTTAGACGATTTCTTATTAAATAGACAAGTTTAGCGGAAGTTTCAAAGAAATTTTATACCAATCCTTGCTAGGGGCAATTTTTGGGAGTTGTTTGTTCCTTACTGTAGTTTTTCTTATACTGACACCGAATTCATTGCAAATATTTTCAATAGGGCTTAAGTCAGGCGACTTTGGTGGAGAATGCAGTTGTCTTGGTACATTATATAACATCCATTCCTTCTAAATGGCCGCAATATTCTTTGGGTCGTTATCTTGCTGAAAGTACTAGTTTCAAGGTAGACCCATTTCAGATACCTGCTTTCTCAACTTATTTTTAAATACATTTAAATACACAACACGATCCATTGTTGTCTCAATAAAAAACAATTTACCAACCTCAGACGCCGACATACAACTCCAAACCATAAAACAACCTTATCCGTGTTTTACTGTGGGCATATAGTTTTAAGTTTCAGCTCTTTATTTTTTATCCACCAAACTTTTTGTTTCCCAACGATCTCAATCGGCTAAAATTACTTTCGTCGCTTAAGACTTAATATTTCCAAGAGATTTCATCATTATACATATATATAATTTTAACCAAGCTCAATTCGTTTGACTTTATTAAAATAACTTATAAATGGTATTATCCAAGGAAATTTTGCTACAACAACAGCCGTTCTCCTCGGATTTTTGCTGATCTATTTTAATGTGTCGTTAAACGCGTTGCGTAATTTTAAGCGGGCGGCCAGTTCTTGGCAAGCTTTTAAATCTGATGTTCTTTTTGAACTTTTAGAAAACGGTTTGTACGCTAGTCTTTGAGTTTTCAACAATTTATTAAATTTTAATCAACGGTTTCCCATTTCTTCGATGCACAACAATGAGATTTCTAATATCCAAGCTTATTTCTTTACTTTTGTACTCATTGTTGTAAAAATAAAAATCGACCGATTGCAAACCTTTTTAATTGTTACTGATAGACGTGAAGCATTATAACGTACAGGCAATATTTGTGGAAATTCTTTGAATATTGGAACTGAAACTAAAAACTGAATTCATTTAATTTTTTTTTTACTAATTATCTTGTTTTCCTAACATTTTTGTTATTACAACTTTTCACAAGGAATGATACAATATAGTTTTTGTTGAAAAAGAATATAAAGCCTTATTCAGGATGACGTTGTTGTATACGACTGTGTCGTTTTTTGTAATAGATAAAGGTAAAACACAACCTTTGTTCTTTAATCTACTACAAAAACGGCACAGTCGTATACGAAAACGACCATCGGAATAAGGCTGATTAATTTTGACTTAAAACATATTTTTTGGTGGGATATGTATAGTTTTCTGTGCGACTGTATATATTTAGACATGACATTTTAGAATCAAAGAAATATCTTTATTTAAACTAAAAATTATTTAAAAATCGGAATAAATAAACTAAAATTA
This sequence comes from Pollenia amentaria, assembly GCA_943735925.1. Lineage (NCBI taxonomy): Eukaryota > Metazoa > Arthropoda > Insecta > Diptera > Polleniidae > Pollenia > Pollenia amentaria. Next base: position 199,255,564 of record OX031007.1, on the reverse strand, counting down.
ATGTGTTAAGAGAATTTTATTTGTTAATATTTTTTTTAAATAAATAGGAACTAAAAATTCAAGGACCTAACTGTACAAAACTGCAATAAATTGGAATTACAGTCAAAATGATTTCAACCAAACTGATTTCGAAGTATTGCAATTTCAAGATTGCAATACTTTGTGATTGCAATCATCTTAAATCATTCTTTTTAGAAATCATTGAATACAATCTATTTAATTTGAAATTGAAATCATGTGATTTCAATCAATTCCCTTTGCAATCACAACTATACTTAAAGTCCGCCGAAATACCTAGTCCTTTCATAAATTCTTGTACACAAGTTTTATAAGATAAAATCATTTTTAAAAGCTTTCTTAATGACTTTATTCGCCAGCACGTAATGCAAACCATACAATTGCTGTTAAATCTTTTTTAAAATTTAATTTTAATTGACGATTGGCCTTCTAGAAGCCCCGATCTGAATCCCGTGGACTAGAAATGTTGTCGATATTAGACAGCATGGTCTGCTTTTGGTTTGGTTGGTTAACGTAGTAGCACGCCCAAAACGAGGCGTGCTGCAAGTAGAGCCGACAGTGACTTCGTTTTGACAACACCCAACTCGTCAATAGTAGGAACCCCGGATCAAGCGTGAAACCAGGGCAGTACTGAGGTGGCTAGAGCCAGCCCGTTGCGTTGAGATATTTCACCAAACTTCCGAGTTTCGCCCGTGATATCTCAGAGAGTCTTGTAGAAGGTAATTCCCAAATAATCCGTGTCGTGTTGTGTTGAAGAGTGGGAAATCATATAGGAGATGAAATACTGTCTCCTGATGTCCAGGTTCTCTGCAGCATCGGTAGTATTCATTGAAAGGGAGACCGAGTCTCATAGCGTGATTACAGATGAAGACTGGGCAATCACATAGGAGATGAAATACTGTCTTCTCAGTTCCAGGTTCTCTGCAGCTTCGGTAGCATTCAATGAAAGGGAGACCGAGTCTCATAGCCTGCTTACAGATCGTCCAGTGACTAGTAAATTCGTACACCAGTCAAAAAAGCGACCTATGTCGTATGTGGAGCACGTCATCATAAGTAGCCATGCAGCAATCCAGTTTCCTCCATTTATTATTAGCCATATCCAGATAATGTCTGACGTTTTCGCTTCTGATAGTTTTCAGGAGTGTTACGACGGGCACAACCTGCGAAATATCGAAAGCGGATCCAATCTTGGCCAGCCCGTCTGCTTGCTCATTGCCATAATGGTCCCTGCACAGGGATCCAAACTAAGGTAATGTCAGATAGGCTGCTCATCTGGATAATTCTTCTTTACACTAGGTAAAGTGAATGGTCGTTGTTTTATACGTCTTTAGTGACATCAGAGCCGCCTGGCTATCGACAAAAACGCCAATTTTGGCGCTAGTGTTTCTGTTGTGCAGTATTTTACATGTCTCTCTTATCGCCAGTATTTCAGCCTGAAATATGCTTGCTTTATCCGGAAGACGGAGAGATTTACTTGCAGCTCCTCCGAGAAAACCCCACAGCCAGCACCGCAGTTCATCTTTGACCCATCAGTGAAAGCCTTAGTGCAGTATTCATTTCTGTGTACCCCTTCCAATACTCTGACCTCACGCTATTACCAGGATATGATATAATGGTCCTTGTCTTCTCAGTAACCATCTAATAATGTACTCCTTTACATCCAGATCAGTTAGAGCTTGTTCGATCGCAGTGATCGTGACGTTATTAAAGGCGCCCTCAATATCCTGAAAAGCAGCCATTGTATATTGTTTATATTCCAGTGATCTCTTTATAACCCATGTAGTGCGATTTCTGTAGAGCGACCTTTAAGGTGGACGTGTTGACTGGCTGAGATTGGTCATAATGTTCAACCAGAACTGCGTCGAGACCACATTTTCCATACAATTTGATATAAAAATTTATCGTAGAAAGCCGTCGTGAAATAAAATCTATTTTATTTTGAGAACGTTTTTTCTAATGCTCTCAGATATAGACACTTATTCTCCCAACAATCTTACCATACTCTCATTAAATTTCATACATTTTGTAAACAGAAAATAAGAAACAAAAGAAAATAAAAATTATAATAACAAAATGAGAGAGAATTTGAAGTTACTGCCGACGTTTTATGTATGGGCTTAAGGATTTTTGCCTGAAGTTGAATACTCAATTCTGTTTAAACACTTAAGCAGAAAAGATGACGGAAGACCCTTGCAGTCTCTTGACTACCCCTGCCGATTTTAGGTATAAACACTACCTTTACTTTCCTCCAACTAGCCGACACGTAATTGAGAGATGGGCAGAGTTTGTATACTATCTTCCAACATAAAGTGTTATAATTCCTTCTCTGCAGCATCTTAGGAAAAATGCCATTAGGTCCTGGGGATTTGGACGGTGCAAAGCTTTAAACCGCTCATAGGATTCTTTCTTCAGAAATTATATATTTCTCAATCTCGAAGAACGACTCATCGTATGTCGGCTTCTCTCCTGTTGCGTCCGAGAAACAAGGAAAGTGCGTGTTAAGTAAAATGTCAAGTGTTTCCGCCGATGATTCTGACCATGTATCATCCGCTCTCTTGACATAAGTTGGGTGAGAGTGTCCCTTGGTCAGAACTATACTAAGTCTGGCAGATTCCTTATTATTTTCGATTTATTCGCAGAAGTTCCTCCATGATCTTCTATTACTGACATAACTATTGGTAAAAGCGCCACGGGCTTCTTTTTTCAGAGCCGAGAGTTGTGAGTTCCACCAGGAAGGGAAACTCTTGGCCTTTGTAATGGGGCAAGAGATTTCAAACGCCGTAAGCTATGTTCACACCTATTAAATATTTGACGTCCTACACGTAATCACTAGTTTTTTAAAAATTATTTTCATTTACAAAATGTTTGGCTAGATCAAACAGCACTTAAAAGTTTCTAAATAACATTATACAATTATCTTCTTAAAAATAAAGTTAAGCAAATCAATAGAAATTGTTAAAAATAAGGCGTAAGTTTGATCAAATATTTGTTAGGTCTGAACATACCTTTGGTCAAGCGCCACTGAAGGTCTTCTTCACCCTATCGAGTGCAGAAATGGGATCTTTAATAACCGGCACTCTTTTGAGTCTGCCTGAGAGTTTCGTTGAATTTACGCAGTGTTATGTTATGTTTTATAATATTTTCTAATTCATTCATTTATTTATTAAACGCCAACAATATTCTAATTATAATGTAGATGCTTGAAGAGCTCAATTTTATAAAGCAAAAACTATATATCCAAAAATACAAGAATTTCCGGTGATGCCAGATTATCAAAATATATACACTGAGAACATCATATACAACATGACATCCCCTTTGTTTTACTGAGAAGGTTCGTAGTCCTCAAAACATCTGGGAGCCCTTATCTGCCTCTTTGGCCTAGATGTTGTACTGTTGTCGTAATGTTGCACTGAGTCCTTAATTTGCTGGTTACTTATTCCGGCTGCCTGAGAAGTACATTCATCCTCAGCATCGGTTGTAAATTGTTGAGTTGGTATTTGCCGAGTTGGAGATTGTTGTGATGTTGATGTCGTTTGTGATTCGTCTAAATTTGTTCGTTCATCTTCGCTGCTCGTGTTTGTTGTTGTAGGGTTCGGCTTCCTTACGTGAATAGTGTTACGTTGGTATAGTTTTTAGTTTGAACCTACTATACATGTTCGATTCGATAATTTTTGTCTCACTTCCCCTTTAGTCCACACATCTTCGGGATTTCGTTTCATGTATACTTCATCTCCAACATGCAGATTGTTTTCCTTTCTTGTCCCCTTATTGAAATACTTTTTGTTATTTATACGTTGTTGCTCGATCCGTTGTGGCACTTCTGTTTCTACTTGTTGATCCGTGTTGGTATTTGGTATACCACAGTTTAACCATCTGCAAAATAGTCTTTTGGCTGGACTTGACCCAATCTTGTTTGGCGTATTCCTCCAGATCAACAGTGATTTGTAGAAATCAGTATTCGATTAAACCGCCTTTTTTATGAGCTGCTTTGCTATTTTTACCGCTGATTCGGCCTTTCCATTCGCTTGTTGATGATACGGGCTCGAGGTCTCATGTTTAAACTCCCATTCTGATGCAAATTTAACGAAATCAGCGTTTGTTCCGTTGTCAGTGATGACCTTTAAAGGAATGCCGTATCTACCGAAATTTTTCCGACATATGTTTATTGTTGTTTTGGCTGAAAGACTATTTAGTTCATCGATCTCGAAAAAATCTGAATAATGGTCCCCTTTTATTAGAAAATTACTTTTCTTTTCCTTTATGTTCACCTCACATACGTCCATTGATACGATTTCAAATGGTGATCTTGGAATTTCCGAAAGTATTAACGGCTCCTTTTGTTGATTTCTAGCATATTTGTTACATATATCGCAGTTCTGTATTTTAAGTTTTATGCTGTCCGAGATTCCACTCCAATATACATTTTCCCTAGCTAACTTTAGAGTCGACTCCATTCCCAAATGGGGCTGATGCAAACGATCAAGTATTTCCTTCCTCATTTGTTGTGGAACCAGTATTCTATTTCCTTTGAAGATCATTTTGTTATTAGTCACCAATTCATCACGGATACTCCAGTAGTCTCTTATTGCTTCACCTGTTTCGGATTTGTTTTCTGGCCACCCACCATTTATTGTTTCTATCAACATATTCATAACACTGTCTTGAGCTGTAGCTTGTTGAATTTTGATGATCATCTTGTTGCTGATTCTTTTATTCTCGATGTCACTGCTGCGATCTAGTTCTTTCATATCCTTTTCTATTTTATAGATTTCGAACGATTTTTCCTGACGATTTTCATCAATTGGTGCTCTCGATAAAGTATCTGCAATATACATTTCGGTTCCCTTTGTGTACTTTATGCTGAAATTGTATCTTTGAAGTGATAGAATCATGGATTGTAGCCTCTTAGGTGTATTCAATAATGGTTTCTTGAAAATACTGATAAGTGGTGAGTGATCTGTTTCAATTTGTACATCTTTTTTCCGCAAATATACTGATGGAATCTTTTGCAAGCAAAAAGAATAGCCAACATCTCTTTCTAGATTTGTGCATAATTTCTTTGTGTTGGTGTTAGTGTTTTTGAAGCGTAAACCACAGGATGGCCCTCCTGCATAAGTGTACAGCCCAATGCGAATGACGATGCATCTGTTTGAATCGTTACTTGTTTCCTCATATCAAAATATTTTAGAACTGGAGTGTTTGTTATAATTTGTTTAATTTTTCTAAATGCTGTTTCCTGTTCGTCGTTCCATGAAAATTCACCTTTAACGTGCGTTACTTTTCTAAGGGGTTCAGTTATCCCCGACATGTTTGGAATGAACTTACTCAAATAGGTCGCCATACCCAGAAAACATAACGTATAATTTTTTTTGATGGTCTTGGAATGTTAATGATCGCGTTAATTTTGTCATGATCTGGTTTTAAACCCTCCTCTGTTAAAATATGACCGAAAAATTTTATACTTCTCTGGCAAATTTTAATTTCTTCACGATTTATTTTCAAATTCTCCTTTTTTAGCCGTTCTAGTAGCTGTTGTAAGTTTCTGTTGTGATCTCGTGTTGCCTCCTCGATATTTTCTCCTTTTCCTACCACCAAAATATCATCGGCAATGCATGTTACACCTTTTAAACCATAAACGACCTGATTTTGCCTCATTTGGAAGATTTCCATTGCTGGCTTTACCCAAAATGGTAGTCTCTTAAACCGATACTTTCCAAATGGAGTCCAAAACGTGGTTAATTTGCTGCTCGGTTCATCTAACTCCAACTGCCAAACCCTGTTCTTTGCATCGAGTATGCTGAACACCTTAGCACCCGCCAGTTCTGTAAGTATTTCCTCAACTGTTGGTAATTGGTATTAAACATTACTAAGAGCCTCGTTCAATTTTCGAGGGTCGATACATATTCGTAGTTTGTTGTTATTTTTTTTTACTATGACGATGTTGCTAGTCCATGGAGTATATTCTAGTTCTTTTTCTATTACGTTAGCCTTTTCCATATCATCTAGTGTTGCTAGGGTTGCCAGTCGGGCTTGTTTTGGCTGTATTGTCCAGATTTTTAATGGCCTGTCCAGTTTCAAGCTAAAAAGAAATTTGTCCAGCTAAAAAAATAAATTTTTTTATTAATTTGCTATAACTTTTTTACTTTAAAGTACAAAAATATCTGGTAGCTTTTTTTGTTTGGTTTTTGGTATGATTTTTTGTTTTCGTTATTTAATTTTAATTCTTAAATACATATCGCTTATTTGCTGGAAAAAGTCATAATTGAAGTTTTCAATTTGCAATGGGAAAATGATGGGAAAATTATATTTCTCTCAAGAGCTGAATATGCAAGATTTTTACATTAATTTTTTACTTAAGATAAATATAGGAGCGATAATTAATTCTACATTAAAATAAGAAACAAAGTTTTTTAGTTATGACGTTGTTCCAGCAAATGAGAGGTATGTAGATATATAGTACATATAAATGAACTGAAAAAATATAAGTTTAGTTATATTTTGTTATGTTAGTATTGTAGTAAAGTATTATAAAACAAGCAATGTAATAATATTAATGACTCGTACATATGGGTATTTTTTAATAAAATTGTTTGTACAATAAACAAGTAACTTTTCGTGAAAATTTTATTTCAAAATGTCCAGCTTTTTTTTTTAATATCCAGCTTTTTTAATTCACATGTCCAGCTTTTTGATAATCTGGATCTGGCAAGCCTAAGTGTTGCCCTTAGTTGCTCGCGTAACGGCACAGGAATCTTCGTGGTGGTTCACTTTCGGTATTGCAGTTCCATCAACTTCTAATCTAATATTTCCCGCCAACCTACCCAAGCCTTTGAATACCTCTCCATATTTGTTGATTATGTTGTATGCCTGCTCTGTCGTATTTTGTGTGACAGCTTTGCAAGTTTCTATTAATTCTAGCTGTTGACATGCACCTGCTGATAACAGCGGACAGTGATCCCTTTTGATGACATAAAAAAATAATTTTCTTTCGTTTTTCTTACTTCGTACTGTTAACTGCGTTGTTCCAACAGTTGATTTTCAGTTCCCTCGATTGTCTTTAATTTTGTGAATGTTTTCTTAATATGTGGATTTGCATCTATGTATTTTAAGTTATTGTATCCAATTAGATTACATGTAGCTGCCGTATCCAACTGCACCTTGACGTTTACGGATTGACACTTTTCGTTGTATATATGAGAACATCATATATAACATGACACGCAGTCAGCCCGTCTCGGATTTCTAAAGCACCATTTCTCCGTATTACCTATGTGTCCAATTTCGAATAGTATCTAGTTGTGGTCCGAGAAAGACCTAATGTTAAATGCCCTCCACCTATCAACTGATAAATGAGACTTATCGTTCAGCAGTGTGATGTCCACTACCTCTTCCCACCTATAGAAATTTCCTGAACTAGGAAATCTTAATGATGGTTTAGAACCAGAGTTCCAAATGGTAAGTTTGTTAGTATTAATGAAATATAACTCACCTCTATTGTTGAATTCACTACTGACCCAGATGGTGTGCCAACGCTGGGCACATCGCATCACATCGCAGGATGATGCCCTCTTTGGCGCCTGAAGAGGATAAGAGCGGCCGTACTTCATCCGGATCGGCATCTCTGTTCATGGTTGTACATAAGTATATCGAAAATGATTTTTTCCCAAGCTATTTTTTTCATTTAGGGCCATTATTACAACATACTGATAAAGTTCCTGATAGTTAATGTGAACAATAGCTATCGTGATCGATAAAGTGACTATTATGTTTTCTCCATTAGTGCTATTTCACACTCTTCAAGTTTAAGCCGTCAAGTCTTGAGCTTTTTGGATAGAAGGGAAAAGGGAATGTCACTTCTTTTTCCCTCTCTCCTAAAAGCTCAAGACGACGGCAAAAATTGAAGAGTGTGAACCAGAACTTATTACAAATGTCTGCACCCTTTAAGATTAAACTGAATAATTTTACATGTTTATATGTTTTCTTTTGTCGCAATTGCCCCGTTATTTTTATTTATTTTTTTCTTGATTTCAATTTTTATTGAGGCTTAAACATTAAGGTCACAAAAGCAGCTGTATAAAGATAACTTAGAATGCATAAAATTTAAACATTTAAGAAATGATCTTAAATAACACTAAAGATGGACGGATACGAAGTTTTACATCAAAGAATAAACATTAAATTCGTTTCATAAACCTTTTATTAACCGTTTTATTTTTTTTATTATTATAAAGGGGTAAAAGTATATTGCTCAAGAATATAATAGAAGTTTACAAGGACTGTCGATAGTCAAGTGTGAGATCTTATAACAAACATAAAACTAGGACTTAAATTATTACAATATATAAAAATAAAATCAGACTTTAACCCCTGTTGGAGCCTATAATGAGAATTGAACCATAGTAGGCGGTATTTTTTTAAGTTAGTGAAGGAGTTAATATCCTCATGTAAAGTTCCAAGTTGTGTTTTTTCGTGTAATTGTTTTTGACATCATTACCATTTTTTACACAAACAAAATGCGTGTTATTTTTTCTATTGTTGCATTGTTGTAGTTTTGCGCAGATCTACACTCAAAATGTATCAATAATAGAATACAAAAAGATTGATTCAAGTACGAATTGAATCAATATCAATATGTTCTTGATTCAAGTACTATAAAGTTGATTTCATCCCGAATTCGTACTTGAAATAAACCAAAAGTGAAATTAGAAGGAGAATATTATGATTTATTTATTTACCCGTTTTACACCTTATAGAATTTTAATTAAAAAACACCAGCATCATGCCGATGTGGTTTTTACTTAAAAAATTTGATGTACATATTTAACTTAAAATATGAACTAAATAAGAACTCTAGCTTTTAATTTTACTTATTAAATATGAAAATAGTGTGTGTTTTTCTTGTTGTCTCTACACACAACAAAATCGTATTTTACCAACTTGTATGGTATTGTTGTAGTTTCTACAACACACTTTGACAAACACACGCGTAGCACGCATAAAGTATGCAATGCTGAGAGATGTGACTAATAAGATATATGAGATTAAGTGTGACGGGGACTGCGTTTATCTTGGCAAAACACCTAAGAAAAAGGGAAATAAAATTCCCATCCCTGAGTGCCACCACTATTTAAGTGCGAGAAAAATACAACACTACGGGGTACGAAGCGAATACGACCCTACAGTCTTACGTACTTGGCGTGGGTATACCGAATTCTAGAAGAATTCATTCAACAAATAGCCAATTGAGTGTACAGTAGTAAGAAGCCATTTTTTTTGTTGTCCCCGGGAAAAGGTTATGACTGAAGCCCCATTAGTGACATTAAAGGTAAGCACCTGCTACCCAATTGGGGGCATTATTAATGATAGTGGCATATGTACGAAAATCTATATATTAAAGGACAAGGAAAATTGGAACCTGTTTGGGGAGGTAAAACAAACGACCTGCTCTCTAGACGTGGACTTAGGAGGCATAAGTGATGATAGTAGCAGATTCCCTAAGACTATGACAAGATCCTTCAACTCCGGCTCCTTTAATGTACCCAGCAATTAAAGTTCGCACCAAGCTGCCAAGAATCGTTTTAACTTAACGGAGGCCGAGGAGCCTAAACGTCTCAAATTGCAAAAGTCCAGGAAAAGGCGCGACATCGCTGAGGGTGAGGTTGTTTTAAAAGAAAAAGATATTTATTACTAGACGCAAGATCTTATTTGCCAGAAGACGCACGTTTTTTTTGCTGACCACTGGCCCTACACTCATTGACATTGATCCTATGCAAAAGGTAGAGGAAAAAAGGCGAGATACCCTGGAACCCCAAAATTAAACTATGATGGGTAAAGTTGTGTTTAGGAGCTTAGAAATTAATAGGCTAAACGTGTAAAACAGAAATTGAAAAAAAAGAAAATTGTACATACCCGATTAAACATCTAAAATCGAATTCAACTTTCTAATTTTAAATCCGAGACTATATCTCGTACCTAATCTGAGTTTAAATATTGGGATTGGAAATTCAATTCCAAATTTGAGCAGGGCAAAATAACAGAAGCATATTTAAATCCCGAATTTAATTTAATTTAATTAATTAAGGAAACTAAAAACAAATAAACCCCGATTGTGACTTTCGAATCCTGATCTCAATCCCAAATTTTAAACGCATATGCTTGACCGAAATTTATATTCGACTACCGCCACTAAATTTGAATAAAAGAAAAAATAATAAAAAAAAAAGAAAAAAAAAAGAAAAGTGTCGATAGGAAAAAAGCTTGAGCAAGATTCATATGCCAAGTCTAAAACTAACGACTAGAAAGGAATGCAACTTCAGATACATAAAAGTTCAATTTAAACATCTAAGCCAAGGCTAACACTTAACCTTAACGTATCTACTTAAGATAAATACCGAATTTAGGCAGTTGGATTGAATTCAGATACTTAAACTAAATTAAACTTATTCTAAATATATAAATGCCTAAATTGGTGACAAACTTGGGGATTTGTCTAGCTTGACGAATTGATAATTACCTAACGTAATAAGTATTTTAAGTAATAAAGGAAATAAATAATTCCTTAATACCCAATAAATTTAGTTTAAGAAATACGTAAATGAAGAAATTCTTAATTACCTGATTAAATGAAGTTGAAAATACACATTTGAATTAATTCTTCATTACCTGATTCATTTATATTTTGAGTACTTAATTAAATTTATTCTTAAGTATCTAATTAAGCAAATGTTTAATTACTTGATTAAGGAAGTTTTCGATTACCTTATCGAACAATTTTTTAACTATCGGAGTAGACAAATAATAAAAATAAGTTTGCAATAGCGTAATTGTATAAATTTCTAAGTGACTAATTGGATAATTTACTGTTTATCCAATTGGAGGAGTTCTCATGGTGGCTAATTAAAATCTTCCTTGATTAACTAATTGAATAAATCTGTTGTTACTTAAACAAATGGTAAAGTAGATAAATAAGATGGTAAAAATGTATGAGACTGCTTAAGGTCATAGAAAAATAGATACATAAACACCTAGAAAAATACTAATAATAATGCATATAAGATAGGAATAAATGGATTGTACATTTAAATCCCTGACATCATCTGATTCCCTGGTCTAATAAATAAATATTTAAATATTCAAATGGATATTTAGGCAACTGCTGTGACTAGATATAATGGCAACTATCTAAATATTAGAGAAAAGGAAAAGAGAGGGAACCTAGTAATAGGGCCAATCTTTTGATGGACCAGTAAATACGCATATACCGAACGCTAAATTATAAGCAAAAGGGAAGATTCTGAATAGTTTATTCATTTGATTAAGTCCATTAACAAATGAATTCAAAATAAAAATCTTTATTGGATAAATAATTTGATAAATAAATTATTTGATTGCTAAATAAGTCATTAATGCCACTAATTAATAAAGTCTTAAGTACTTCCATTAGTGGACATACATAATTACATACTTATTTACATATACGTTTACATACTAATACCTGCTAAGATACCTTAATTTAGACTGAACTAAAACTAAACTAATACTCAAACTAATATATCCCTAGTAAACTAATTAATTATATATATATGTATGTAGTATATTTTTGTAGATATTGATGCCTATATAACAATAAATAAATAAATAATATAATAAGTAATTAAATAAATAATATAATAAGTAATTAAATAAATAACATAATAAGTAACTAGGTAGGTAGGTAGGTAGGTAGAAAGGCTGGTGTGAAGTCTCCTTCACACCCTCACCCAGAGACCAATACGGTCCATTGTGATGCCTTGTTTATAGTTGAGAAGCTGAAAAAAAGAAGGTGAAGAGAAACAGCAAAAGAATCAGAAAAGATAAGAACAGATAAGAATAGATGAGAAAAGGAAGTTCTGACCAAACCCGAGAGAAAAGCCTCACTCAACACAACACCAATCCGCCCTATGTGCGGCTAGCTCCCAGTCTCCTGCTGCGCAGCCAAGCCATCCCCATTACGAATCCTATCAGACTCTCGAGCCCACAGCCCGGGACGTCCCCTAATTCGCCTAGGAATCTGCTGCCCAGCCACCTCAGCCTGCTGCCCTGTAGCCTGGGACAGCGGCACAAAATGTGCTCAACCGTCTCCAGCTCCTCCGGGTCCTCACACAACCCGCACATATCCGACACGTCGGATCCTAACCTCATCGCCATCCTGCCTATCATGCAATGACCCGTGATGATTCCTATTATGGTCCTCACGCAGACCCTGCTTCTGCCCAGCAACAACTCCGAGTCGGACTTCCTGAGCACCGGCCACATCGTCCGTGATACCCGGCAGTCCGTTCGGTTCCCCCAGGCCCTATTGGTCGCGCCCAGAATCCATTCCCTAATCTTCCCAAAGTAGAATCCTATTGGAGGCCTAATTGCCTCTATGTGATTAGGATCCTCCATCTCTGAGCCCTGTCTCGCCAACTCATCAGCAATCTCGTTGCCGCTTATGTTGCAGTGACCAGGCACCCAGCACAATCTCAACATATACTCTCCTAAGGCTCCCTCCAGAGCCCTCCTGCAACCGTCAACTAGCTTGGATTTCACGTAACAGCCCCTTACGGCCATAAGGGCCGCCTGGCTGTCGACATATATAGTGACCTCCGAGCCCCTATCAATGTTGTCCCTCATCAGTTCCACGGCCCTCAAGACCCCCAGAACTTCCGCCTGAAAAACACTGCAGTCGTCCGGAAGCCTATATGACATTCTGATATCCAGATCCTCAATGTAGACCCCCGCACCCGTGCCTCTCATCTTCGAGCCGTCAGTGAAAATAGCAAATCCATTAAATAATCTGCTCCTACCTGACCATCTCTCCCTAGAAGGCGTTACCACCTCCGGCAACCGTCCGAAATCCACCCTGGTGCCCACGAAATCCGTGGAGCCGGGTGATCCCAGGCAGTAACCTCCAGCTTCGATCTCACTCAAGATCCGTGAGTGACCCTGCGTGAAATCCCTAATCAATCCTAGTTCCCTCAGTCTAAGAATGCTTCTGGCTGCCATTCCCATAACATACTGCTCAATGGGCAGAAGATGTAGAATGACATCCAGTGCCGCTTGAGGTGTACTTCTCATGGCACCTGTCATGCCGATTGAAGCACACCTCTGAGCCTTAGACAGAAGGTTCCTTCGACAAGCCACTCTCAATGACTCCCACCAAACACAGCATCCATATGTAAGAATGGGTCTAACCACCGAAGTGTACAGCCATCCCACTACTGACGGCCGGAGTCCCCAACTCTTACCTATCGATGATCTGCAAGCATAGTAGGCATTGAGGCCTCTCTTAAGTCTCTCCTGAGTATTCCTTCCCCACGACAGCTTGCTGTCCAGAAAAACTCCTAGATACTTAGCGCTATCAGATAGTCTAAGCTCTACTCCTCCTAGTACCGGCAGCCTAAAATTCTCTACCCTGTACCTCCTAGTAAAAAGAACCAACTCGGTCTTCTCCGGATTGACTCCCAAACCCTTATCACTCGCCCATGCTGACAGTTCGCCCAGCGCCCCTTGCATGACTTCGCTTATTGTCGGCAGAAACTTGCCCGATACCAATATCACTACATCATCCGCGTAGGCCACAACTTTCCGACCCAATCTGTCAAAAAGTCCCAGAACGACGTTGACAGCTAAGAGCCATAATAAGGGAGAGAGAACTCCCCCCTGTGGGGTTCCCCTAGTCACCAGTTTCTTTAAGCGCTCGTTTCCCCAGTCCGAGTGAATAACTCTGCTGCTGAGCATCAGAGTTATCCATTCGACCAGGAACAGAGGAACGCCTAGATCCACCAATGCCTGCCTGATAGCCTCTATCTTCAAATTATTAAAAGCGCCCTCTATATCCAGGAATGCCGCCAAGGTGTATTCCTTGTTTCGCAATCCCCGCTCTACATAACCCACCACATCATGAAGCGCACTCTCAACAGATCTACCCTTAAGATAGGCGTGTTGAGCGCCGCTGATGATGCCGGCGTCAATCTTCGTCCTCAGATGTAGATCAATCAGTCTTTCCAACGTCTTCAAAAGAAAAGACGATAAGCTGATTGGTCTAAAATCCTTGGGTTTAGAGTGACCGGTTCTTCCCGCCTTGGGTATGAAAACCACCCTGACCTCCCTCCACCCTTTAGGAATGTACCCATTCAGCACACAGACCCTAAACAGTTCCACCAACAGCAGGAGTGATGATCTCCCGATATTCTGTAACATCGCCGGAAAGATACCGTCTGGTCCTGCCGATTTGTAAGACCCAAAGGTATTAACCGCCCATGTTACTTTTTCCAAGGTGATCATGTCCCCCACCGTCTCCCTCTCCTCACCGCCCGATTCTGACCCAGAGAAGGGGTTACCACATTCAATCTGTTCCCCCGTCCCAGGATCCACACATCCCGGAAAGTGAGTTTCCATTAGCAGACAAAGAGATTCAGAGCTAGATTCCGTCCATGAGTTGTCCGGTCTCTGAATAAATCCAGGGACTACAGGGTCCTTGGATAAAATTCTCCTGAACCTGGACATCTCATTTACAGATTCCACTGACTCGCTAAACTTGACCCACGAGTCCCTTTTCGCCCTCCTAATGTCTCCTTTATATCTATTGTAACTCAATCTGAAGTTACTCCAATCTTCTTCCCTACGCGTATACTTCGCTCTATTAAACAACCTTCTGACAGTGGACCTTTGAGTCCTCAACTCGTCTGTCCACCATCTTGGTTGTGTGCGCTTGCCCGGAAAGTTCAAAGGACAGGAACGCTCATAACTACTAGTCAGTACCCCCGTAAAGGTGCCCACCAGTTGCTCTACACCGGTCGAAGTCGACCCCCAGTCGCGTGTAACTCTAAGGTTACCTTGCACCAATCTCGAAAAGTAATCCCAATCCGTCCTTCTCGGATTCCTATACGGACACCTTTTCGACCTCTCAAACATTAGATTAAAGGACAGGCGACTATGGTCAGAGAAGGAAAACCCCAGGTCCACCCTCCAATCCTCCACTAATTCCCTACAGTTCGTCAATGTCATGTCTATCACTGCCTCTCTATCCCTAGTTCTGAACGTAGGTGTATTCCCTCTGTTACAGATATAAAGATTGCTGGCAATAATAAAATCAAACATAGACTCACCTCTTTTGTTGATGTCGGCACTTCCCCATTGGGTATGGTGTGCATTGGCGTCACACCCTAGTACCAGTCTCGAGCCAGTTCTGCCTGAGTACTCCACCAACTCTCGCACTTTTTCACCAGGTGGATCGGTAGCCTCGTACGGCAAGTATACCGATGCTAATGCCAGGACCCTTCTGTCCTTGGCTTCTCCTGTCACAACCGTGAGGTCTCCATTACTATAAGAATGAGAAAACATAAATTTAAACTCAGTTCTCGCCAAGATACAAGTTCGTACCTTCTCATCTGTGTGGGGTACGAACAATGTATACCCCGTGACCCTTAATCCAACTACCCGGTTTTTATTAATCCAGGGCTCTTGGATTAAGGCCACGTCCACGTTGTTGTCGATGAGGTGGGTTACTAATTCGGTTGAGGCTGCTTCACAGTGGTGCAGGTTTATCTGCACCACTTTCAACCTCTTAGGGTCTATCATTTTTAGGAAACCTAAATTTGATAGACCCCAACCCGAATATTGCAACCCCTCCTATCGAATCAAGCTTTTTAAGAGACTCCCGGTCCACTGCGAACCTGAAGTCTCTTCCCTGGTTCTCTTTACAACCCAGTGAAGCTACCAACTTCCACTGGCTTGTATTGAGCCCCTTGTTCTGGTTGGCCAGTACCCCCAGTATGACCTCCACCGGTTTTATAGGTGGAGGTATCCATACCGTGACTACCGGCCTTAATGGCAACTCAGACGCTAGTATAACGTCCAGACTAGCTTCAGGACAGGAGCTGCCACACTTACCAATTGCAGCCTTTAAAAACTCAAAGGTTTTCTGATTGCCGCAACTGACAGTTTTGACACCTCTTGTCCAGTCAGCCCCTTTGAACGATACTTCGTCCGGCCTTCCTTTGGCACTAAAGATTTCGTCGAGTAGTTTGTTCTCTAGCACCTGCCATCTCTCGACACTGATCCTTCCATCGGGATCCTTACGATCAATGACAGCCGCTAGAATACCGTCCTTACTCGACGACTCCCTTAGTTTCTTTGAAGTGGATGGTTGGTCCTTTCTGGAGTCAGTCCTCTTATTGATCTCCTTATGGGGATCTTTAAGAGAACTGACCACAGTCTGACCAGTCCTCTTAGCCGCAGGGGATTTCTGGTCATCACCAGACCTCACTCGCTTAACTACCCCCTTTTTGGGGCCCTTAGCAGAGCTCAGTCGGTGATCACCCGATTTCCCTGCAGATGTTGACTGGTCTGTCCCAGCAACCCTTCCTTTAGTGACTCCTTTTTGGGAGTGACTATCGGAAATTACCAAGACATTTCCAGCCCTCATCGCGCGACTAGTAGTGGGTAAAACGTTCTCAGGCCTAGCTCCCTTAACTGCGACCAAACTGTCACGATTAAGAGGGCCAGCCGTTGAACCTTTACCCTCCTTTTCCTTATCTTCTGCTTTGTCCGAGGATTCAACAACAGGGGGTGCTGGGGATTTGCTGTCTTTACTGACAACATTTGTATCCACAGCAGCCCTTGTTGTGTATCCCGCAGGATAGGGAAGCCCTAGGATGGCACCGACAGAGCCGTGGATTCGTTCGAATCTAGCAACGTTCTTTCGGTGCTTCCTCAGCAGATGCCTATCCCGCCCATCGTGCAGTGAGGAGTCTTTCTTAGCTATCTTTTCCAGAAAGGCTAAGGAGGCTCTCACACCACTCTTGGCTTTATCGTAGCTCGTTCGGCTATCTGACGTGACCTGTTCTGTCGCATCTTGCCGAACAACGAGTTTTGATACACTCGCCAATCCACTCTCCAACCCGAGTGTGACTCCGGAAGTCGATGGCCCAGCCCTATGGCCCTCATCATGAGCCGAAATCAGAGTTATTTCGTGCTCATCATCAGAGCCCAGAGTTAGGTCACCGAGTCTTTCCGATGCCCCTGTACGAGACGGAGATCCGATTGGCGAGTCTATCCTGTCCGTCATGACTGTCAGTTCTGTCATTAACTGACTCTCCTGCAGCAGAATATCTCTGTGAATACCCAGCAAGTCGGAGTCCAAATCTGACCCCGAACCTGCTGAGCTGACAGAGACATTCCCTGCGCCAACTTCTTCATTTCTTTCTTTAAAATTTAAATTATCCAGTTTTTGGTCCCACGAGTAAGCACGTAAACAAAGCGACCATCGCGCGCAGTGACGGCGTACGCGGACTAGGCTAGAATTACAACTGACCCTTGCCATCGGCGTCAGAGGGAAGCTGTTCACGACCAGTTTCTTTTACCACTAACTAGCCATTCAGGTCCTCGGCACTGCTATCAACCACCTTGACCTTAAAAGTGGGGGATGTAGGGAATCAAAGGGAGAAGTAGGTAGGATTATAGGTAAAGAGGATGGGATATGGGATGGATAACCCTTGGTCATGCTGGCTTTAAAGCTTATGCCTTCGAACTTGTTCCGGTTAGACTGTACCGAAACAAGTTCCAAGACATACACTACCGCCGGCATTTAAGCCACCACATCGCGGCAAGATAGTTATCCAGGTGGTAAGTAACTAACTGGGTAACATAATAAACAGATAAACAAATTATACAAAAAAAATAAATAAACGGATAGTAAAATGAATAGATAGACGAACAAAATAACAAATAAGCAACCAAATAATTTGATGAACTCCTGGAGTGATATTTTAAGCCCTTTTACCGACGAATGACAAAATACTGAATACGTATCAATGGCTGATGGAACTTTGAGGCCTTCTGGCACAAACAACTGAACAAATTGAGGCTTCAGACACCCACCAGCACTGGTTGGATTAGGGGTTGCTAGAACAAATTGAAACGACACTTTGAAACTATACAAAAAGTTTGGTTGTCGATGTTAGTTATCGATGCTACCTTTTGTTTTTACCACAATTTCGAAATTAATTCTCGCGGGAATAATAAAGTAAACTAATATTAATTAGTTATTTAAACAATAATCTAATTTAAAACTAAATTCATTGGTATGGTAAACCAAATTTAATAAGAAAGACTAAAATCAAAACAAATGAAAAACATAAACAAAAGGTAACCCAACAAACTATTTAGGTAGAAAGGAGGGGGTCTCCCAACGAACATTTTAGGTAGAGAAAGGAGTTTATTCTATGGATGAATAAGCCTTTAAATGTATAAATAAGAAAAAAAATTAACTAAATTAAAATTAACTTAAAAGAAAAGCAAATGAATAGGAAAAGGAGAAGTGAAGTTAGATATTCATTAAGGTGGATAGTTAAGTAAATGTACTTTGATAAATAACGAAATATTGAAAGAATTGATCAAATCACAATTTTGGTAGGGTTCCATATTGTAATAATAACTTGACTAACGAATTTAATGGATAACCAAATACTTAATTGAATGATTTAATCAAAGTTTTGATAAATGAATAATTACCTTAATTAGCGATAAGAAAAAACCTACATGCATAGGAGAATAAATACTTACCTATTAGGAAAATAATAAGGGAATATATATATATGAGTATTAATTTAGACCAAATAGCGGGTGTTTATTTAAAAAGGAGAAAAAAAATACAATAATAATAATCCGAGGGATAAATTAACATTCGTATGACTAAGTAAATATAAGTTTTGTATTAAAAATAATTTTTCTATTCGTATAAGAGACTCTAGAACATAAGATTTGAGAATTATATTTTAGACAATAACAATAACTGTAACATAACTAGATGTAAATAAACAATTTTTATATGTTTAAAAGTTTAAACGAAAATATGTACTAATTCAGTTGTTGATTGGGTGAAAAGGTAACAGACGCGCGGCGAAGTGGTAAGTTATGATTAGGGGCATTACTCCAAATAAGATTTTTTTTTCAGGCAATGAGTGGTGCCACGGATGGCAGTAGAATGTCATACGGGGTGGGCAGCCTGTCCAGGACAAAAACAACTGGTCCTGAAGACTCGAGGCAATCGTGTCGAGAGCTGCGCTTTAGTTTTCGGTAATATCAATCAACAATCGGTCTTTGTTCAATGTTTTTTTTTGTTTTTTTATCGCTTCGGTATATTAACAGCTTTCGTTTTTTTTAGGCACGAATTAAATTGTGTATGTGTGAGTAGATGGACGCGAACCCCCCATTTCCGGCGAGCTTCAGCCCAAACACCAGCGTGCCATTGTCCATCGCGAAGCGAAGTTGAGGTTTTGATTTGATTCAAAACGTTTCTCAAAATGAAAAATCACTCAATAACTCCACGCACATCACACACAAAATGGCGCCCAACGTGGGGCCCGAAAGAGATTTAACCCTTCGGATTAAATTTATTTAGCCTGGAGGTGTTTTAATTCTTCTTTTCTGGTTTCCACACCTTTGAAAGTTTCAGGATAAAATTTTCAACCCAGTAACTTGTTTTTTTTTATACTTTTGACGATTGTCCCGGAAGGTGTTAAGTACACACCATTCCTGCGTTGCGACGGCATCGTATAGAGAAGTTAGGTATTGGGGATCTCGGTTATCGGACCTTATATAGGACGACCTATGTCCTGGAAGGTGTAAAGCAAACACCAGCGTGCCATTGTCCATCGCGAAGCGAATTTGAGGTTTTGATTTGCTTCAAAATTTTCTCAAAGTGAAATACACTCACTGCACATCACATAAGACACTCACTTTGTAATTTTACTCTCAGAGCAGCACTACCCAAGAATGATAGTATAGAGGATTACGCCATTCCGAAATCAAAATTGTAATCTTCTGCGCATGTCGCACATATGACGTCATGCAAACTGCTTTCCTGTAGTCTACTAATTTCAAGTTGTCAAACTCAAGAATGTTGTTTTATTGTTATATTTTTTCTTTGGGCTAAAATTGTTGTAACACACTTCTGTTTTTTAAATTTTTTAATTTTTTAATATTGTTTTTCATAATATGTTAGCTAAAATCCGTAATTTAAGCACAATTAATAAAATATATTTTTTGGAAACGTCAAAGTATTTTAAATTGCAGGGTTGCGTTCTTAAAAAATTCATGCGTTTTTTATAAGAAATTCGATTTTTTAGATATGGCAGCCCTTGCCAGGGACAACCTACGTCAGCTAACATGGCCCAATTAGTAGATCTGCTCGAAACGCCTGCTGATTTTTTGTAGAGTTGTATTTTTACCGTGCAATTGTTCTTGTAGCAATTGTTTTTGACATCTTGTCCATTTTTTACACAAACAAATACATTGGGTTTTGACATCTTTAACATTATTTACACAAACAAAATGCGTGTTGTTTTTTCTATTGTTGCATTGTTGTAGTTTTGCGCAGACCTGCTAATTGGGCCATGGTCATCTAACAAAACAATCTATCATTCTTGGCACTACCAACGAAAACTTCAATCTTTTTTTTTTACTTGGTATAAGAATTTTATACTTATTTTAAGAAATTCAAGAGTTGATTTTCGAAAGATATCCCATTTAAGGCAGATATTCACTATCCTATTTAGTCGCACGATATGTCAAAAAAATTTTGTGTGCTCATAATGTATGACAGTGTGGCTTAAAAATGAATTGAGTGGCATATTTTTGTGGGATAGTGTGGCATTGACAGCAGTTTTGCAGCCATTTTTTTATGTCGGATAGAATCCCGTCAGAGTTTCGTGTGAATGAATGGAACGATTATGTA
Organism: Pollenia amentaria; assembly: GCA_943735925.1. Classification (NCBI taxonomy): domain Eukaryota; kingdom Metazoa; phylum Arthropoda; class Insecta; order Diptera; family Polleniidae; genus Pollenia; species Pollenia amentaria. The sequence goes on along the minus strand of OX031007.1, from coordinate 199,234,782 downwards.
GGACAGTGAATACCTGCCTTTAGAATTGTTTTGAGTACGTTTTAGTGTTATTCGTACTTACATTCTTGAATACGACTCGTACTTAAAGTAAGTATAAAAAAACTAAATTTATCCCGAATGTTTTTGTTTCTGTGTACTAATTAGGCCATGGTAAGACCAATTAAATTCAGATTGTGAGCAAAGAACCATTGACATTTAATTGTTTTCGTGATCTTTAAATACATTACAGAATTCGAAAATCTTTTAACAAACATTTCATAGTTCGCGTTAATACAAAGCGCAGACATCTACGTTCTAAAATCTCCCACTCCATCATTACTGTTGGAGAAATCGAAAACCATATGGGAAATTCATATCATAGAACGGCTTTGTGTGATTGCAGCAAGTTCGCATTTTATCGACACCATGAAATACACTCTTTGGCGTTCATACAATCAAACCTTCTCGGTCAAACACATTCGCTACTGGGTTTAAATCATTTAAATAATGCACAACGTTTTGGCTCTGCCATTTATAACATCGTTCAGTTTCGTTCGTCAATTTAGATGTTTGTGCAAGAAATCATTAAAGCAAGAAATTATTACATACTCTGATCTATGGGCCGATTATGGATGGCAACTGAACTGAAGTTGAGTTGCCAGCAGCGAATTTAAGCAACGCCGCTGATGTTAAAATAGAAAATTAAAAACAAATTTTGTATATTTTAACATGAGCTGCGTTTCCTGATTTCACTGCTGGCAACACAACTTCAGTTCAGTTGCCATCTGCAGTTTCGATGTAGTACCTATTAAAGTTGTTTCATAATTATTAATTAATTAATTAATTAATTTTGTGAATTCATAAAGATTTAGAATAAAACCAAATAATTATTGTCACATTTTACTACGATAGTAATATAACTAAGAACCCTTGTTACAACTTGCCGATAGTTAAAGGTAGGATTATGTCCCGCATATAAAAAGTTTTTCACTATCGCAACTTACAACAATATTTTTAAGGCAAGTTCATCCTACCGGTTATGCTAAAGTTAAAGTTTAATCCTAACTTTAACTAAAGGCATATTCTAATAACGGCCGTAAGAAATTTATGGATTTAAATCCATTCTTTTGGAAAGTATGACCGCAATGAGTCTTGTTTTCAATATAGAACGACCGCCATTTTTTGTCCTTATGGACATTTTTCAGATTTATATACAGGGTGAAAAGAATTTTCTCAGTGCAAGCTAAATTTAATTGCCAACCCATGCAAACTTATTTTGCTTTAATCACACTTGAATTTTTAAGGCAAAAATATAGCTCGAATTGATGTAAGCAAATTTGATTTGATGAGGCCTGTTTACCTGTGCTAAGTAGCAAATTTTAATCAACTATTTGGATATATTACCAAATCAAAAGAAGTACTATTTAAACTGTTAATTTATAAAAAATGTTAAATTAAATCACCTACCATTAGGTTTATACCAAGAATGATAGAAGAAAGATTACGACAACACGAACTCAAAAATTGAATTTTCTGCGCAGGTGCGTCAAATGACGTCACGAAACATACACGAATAGGTAACCTTAGCTTGGGTTAAGCTACGTCATCTAACGGGAAAACATGCGCATGGCGTAATCTCTTTTTATATCATTCTTGGGTTTATACTGTAAAAATTCTCCAAAAAATTACCTCTGTCAATTGGTCTGTCGCGCTCGTTGAAGATAGACGTGTTTTCTAAGCTCGGCATACGTTTTATTTTTTTGAACAAATAAAGTATTAAAAAAAATATATACAAGTAAAGAAAAAAAAAATACATGTATGTACATACATACATAAACACTCATTTTTTATTCTCGGTGTTGATAAACAATAACAAATAAGAAGAGCAAAACTGTAAACAGTAAAAGAAAAAAAAAAACTCTTATGAGTGCAAACAGTAGAAATGCATATATCACAGTGAGTGTTAACCAAACAAATGCAGAAATAAAAAAAAAAAGAATTGATGATAGCAAATACCTAACGGCTAAACCTATTACTCGCACGCGATCCCTTTCACCGTCTGTATTTAATAACACGGTTGATACAATAACAAATATAAAACCTGCTAGCGTTGCCTCAACAGCAAAAACAATTTTAATAAGTGATGTAAATATTAACCCCCAATCAGGCATAATAGAAAACTCAGTATCACCTTTGGTGTCTAATAATACGGTTGATCTTAATACAATAATAAATATAAAACCTGCAAGCGGTGCCTCAGCGGCAAAAACGATTTTAATAAGTGATGAAAATATTACCCCCAAATCAGGCATGATGGAAAACTCAGCTCCACAAGTAAAAAGTGCTCAAAAGCCTCCAGTACAAGTAGGTATTGATAGGTACATAACAGTGCTTAAACGGGGTCGCAGCCCAACCTCCTCAGCAGTTGCTTCGGTCTCAAAAGTCTTAAAAGATGGTACAGCTGATAGAACAAGTTCACAAAATCGTTTTGCAATTCTGGATGAGGAATCCCCGGAAGCACAAAACGTTATCAAAGCCACCGCCGATATATCTTAGAGAGCAAAACTCAAATGAATTAATAAAGAATTTGATCTCGGTAATAGGTGAAAATTCTTTTTATGTAGCTGCAATAAAGCGGGGTAGTATTAATGAGACAAAAATACAAGTTAATCGTGAAGAAGATTTTCGTAAGGTAATAACTAAATTTGAAGGCCTTAATAAGAATTTTTATACATATCAACTGAAGAGCAGTAAAGGTCTTCAGGTAGTAACTAAGGGCATTGACTCATGCGTGGACCCAGGTGAGATAAAAACGTTTTTAGAAGAGAAGGGCTTCAAAATAAAAAATGTAATAAACATTAAAAATAGAGAAAAAAATCCCCAGCCACTATTTCGAGTGGAGTTAGAACCCGGCGACATTAAGCTTAAAAAGAACGAAACGCATCCCATTTATAATCTTAAATATATCCTGTATAGAAAAATAACAATAGAGGAGCCGCACAAAAGGAATGGTCCCGCGCAATGTTTAAACTGCCAAGAATTTGGTCACACTAAGGCATATTGTCATTTAACCCCTGTTTGCGTCGTATGTGGAGAATTACATGGTTCAGCTCTGTGCGATAAGTCTAAAAACGACCCCAATGTAAAAAAATGTAGCAACTGTGGTTGTAATTACACGGCCAACTATAGAGGATGCCCTGTATACTCTATCGTCAAGCGCTCGGTTGGACCGAAACCTAATCCCCCTCAAATGCAGGCAACAAATCAAGTTTACATTAATGATGTTCAGGTACCGCAGCCTAGTAATAACAGAACATCCTACGCTAACGTCCTAAAATCAAACCATATGCCAATGCAAGGTGAGTTGCCAAATAATGATGAAACTCCAGTTTCTAACTTAAGTCGTCTAGAGAAAACCATGGAAACATTAGTACATACAGTAAATAACTTTACAAACACAATGGGTAATATGATGCAGGAAATGTTAAGAATGCAATCTATGTTACATATTGCAAGCTGTACTAAACAAGCCATGAACTGTTTAAAAATTTGCTTTTGGAACGCAAACGGCATCCGCCAACATAAAAATGAACTAGAATACTTGCTTAAAAATAAACAAATTGATGTTATGATGGTTTCTGAAACCCATCTGACCTCAAGAAACACGCTTAAAATCAATGGTTATATATTATATGATACCAAGGACCCTCGAGGTAGAGCTTGTGGAGGTTCTGCCATTTTGATAAAAAATCGAGTAAAACACTACCTAATGTGCGATCATCGTGAAGATTATCTCCAAGCAACGAGCATTTGCGTTGAGGAATTATCTCGAAACATAGTAATTTCATCATTATACTCCCCACCTAGATTTTCAATATCAGAAAGCCAATATAATAAATATTTCAAATCATTAGGACCCTGCTTCCTGGCTGCTGGCAATTATAACGCTAAACACACTTTCTGGGGGTCACGACTTATTACACCTAAGGGTCGTGTTTTGTTTAACACAATTTGTAAAATGTACCTAAATGTGGTCGCGAGCGGACAACCAACATATTAGCCTACTGATCAGCAAAAAGTTCCAGATGTCATAGGTTTTGGCGTGGTTAATAACATCCCCATAGACACGATTCATGTGGAAGCGTCCCTATAATTATCTTCCGATCACACACCTACAATTGTTACTATAATGAATCCAAATAGAATCGTATCTCCGTCTGGTTACTTATCGACATCAGCCTCACAACTAAATTGGTTAAAATATAAAAAATATCTGAGTGCCCATTGCACAGAAAATATTCCGCTTAGCACACCGGAGAACGTGGATCTCGCTATTGTTAATTTTGACAGTTATCTCAAACTAGCTGTTCAACATTCCAGCATAACACTCAAAAAAACCAAAAACAAAATCATATATTCTACAGATGTCGAGCGTCTATTGACTGAAAAAAGGAGAGTTCGTAGAGAGTGGCAATTGCACAGATCCCCCCAAATTAAGACTTTATTAAAAGAGTGCACAAAAAGGCTGAGAAAGTTACTGCAGTCTCAGAAAACGGCTTCCCTGGAAAAATATCTCAAGGGACTTGATGCAACTCCACAATCAGATTACTCATTATGGCGTGCAGCTAGAAGCCTCAATAGACCAGTTATCTCTAAGCCACCATTGAGAAACTTGAATGGAAGTTGGGCAAGAAATGATATTGAAAAAGGAAATCTGTTTGCTAATCATCTGAAAAATGTATTTACCCATAATATATTTCACGATATAGCAGTCGATTTACCGCCTGTAAATGTTAAAGCAGCTATTCCCCTAAGATTCGAGTTTAGAGAAATCGAAAAGGCTATTTGTGATTTAAACACCAAGAAGGCACCCGGTATTGATAAGATCAGTAATAAAATGCTTTTGGAGCTACCAAGTACAGCAAAGAAAATTATTCTTTTTATTTTTAATGCTATTTTACGCCTTCAATACTACCCTCAGAAATGGAAGGTTTCCTTAGTAACCATGATACCAAAGCCAGGAAAGGATCACACAAAAGTTGAGTCATACAGGCCTATTAGCTTATTATCTAATATTTCAAAGCTATTTGAGAAACTACTAGTGGCAAAATTAACGCCGATTTTAAATGAAAATAGATGTATTCCTAATCATCAATTTGGGTTTAGAAGAAAGCATAGCACAATTGAACAAACTCATCGAATAGTAAATGTAATAAGAAAAGCTTTTGAAGAAAAAAAATATTGCTCAGCACTCTTCATCGATGTGTCTCAAGCTTTTGATAAAGTCTGGCATGAAGGTTTACTACTGAAATTGCAGCAAAACTTGCCAGCAAACATACACAAGCTGTTAGGAAGCTACTTAGTCGGTCGTCAATTTATTATTAAAGAAGGCGATTTTTTAAGTTCTCCTCAGCCAGTTAACGCTGGAGTCCCACAAGGCAGCATCCTGGGCCCTCTATTGTACTTAATTTATACTTCGGACATGCCAACAAACAGCTACACACATACCTCAACATTTGCGGATGACACAGCTTTCCTAAGCGTACATGAAAACTGTCAAGAAGCATCTCGTTACTTACAGGATCACATATTTGAACTGGAAAGGTGGTTAAAACAATGGAGGATAAAGATTAATGAGCAAAAATGCGCACATATAACATTCACATTGCGTCGGGAATCATGTCCCCCTATTAAAATCAATAATCAAATAATACCCCAACACTCGCGTGTAAAATACCTCGGTATACATCTAGATCGGCGTTTAACGTGGAAATGGCACATAGAAGCAAAATTAACTCAAATGAAACTAAAAGCAATTCAAATTAATTGGCTCATTGGAAGAAATTCTGTTCTTAGTCTCGATTGCAAACTTCTACTTTACAACACTATCTTAAAGCCAATTTGGTGCTACGGTATTCAGTTATGGGGCACTGCCTCGGCTTCTAATATCGAAAAAATTCAAAGGCGCCAAAATAAACTTCTTCGAATAATAACAGCCGCTCCCTGGTATGTCAAAAACTCAAATATCCACAAAGATCTCAATGTGCCTTTGGTAAAAACTATGATAACGAAATATGCAGTAAAGTATTTAAAAAGGCTGGAACTGCACCCAAATCCATTAGCTCGAAATATTTTAAATTATGGCGGTCACACTCGATTAAGGAGAAGAGACACTGCAGCACTCACCCAATCAGATGAGCGATAAACACCTACATATGTGAACTGAAACCGTGATGACTAAATCTTTTTGTCTGGCACTGGTAGGACATAAAGTAAATATTAGGATAAGATTTGATTAATTATTGTTAGTTCATATTTAATATATGAAGATTCAATAAATAAATACTGAAAAAAAAAAAAAAAAAAAAAAAAACCTGTGTCAATTAACATAATTAATTGTAACTTAAGGAAAGTTTTCTATGTTTTGTACTAAATTTTCGGATTTTGAAAGCTTTTAGAAAATTCCAACAGCTGTAGGTTTTGGAAAATTTGTATATATTTCTATAACAACTTTTAACATTAACTTTAAAAAGCTGCTGGTACATTAGATTTTTTTTGTACTAAATAAAGATTTTAATATTTTTTTCATATTGGTTACTTTTTTTCTAAAATATAAAATACGTATGAATATTATACTTGCATCGCGTATTTCGATTCGAAGGGAATTATTAACGACTTCGAATAATGAGTACTTTCCACAACGATTTTCTCATTATTTGTTTCAAATGAAAGAAAACAAAAAAGCCTTTAAAGTTTAAATCGATGGAAATGAAGTTTAAATAGCACCTCTCAAAATATATGTAAAAGTTGGGAGTGAGCTGATTGAATTTGTCTGTACGGCAAATAAATAATTGGCAGATGAGCTTTGCGATAAATAATTGGCAGATGAGCTTTGCGACAGAATAGAAGCAAATTTCTTTAATGTGCAGTTTTTTGTCGGGAAAAATATAATCGTCTAATGAGAAAACGGCCATAAGAGTAGTAAAGATAAGTGGTACTTAAAGTAGAAAGTGCATAATATTACGCGGAATCGATTACAGAAAAGTACACAAAAATAGTTTAAGTATTTCTAAAAACTTGAATAGAGGTAAAATGTTCTTAGTTTACATTAATTCCAGTAGAATATTTCAATATATTGAAATAAATATATGTAGGAATATTAAAGATTTTTGAAAAATTAATTGATATGTATATAATCTATAATTGTAGAATTTATGGAATTTACTGTAAGAAAATGGCATGAATTTAAAAATTTTAAATTTAATTTTATATAACCTGTCGGTATGTAATTTATTTAAACGTTTTTGGCAGTATTTTTACAAATTTCGTTTACGTTTCGTGTAAACGATATATTCAAAATCAAAATAGTAACTTTTAATAGGTACCTATACAGAATTTTGTATGGACATTTGAAGGGTTTTAAAAATATTTCTTATGAAAAAGGTCTCAAATAAATAAAAACTTAATTTCAGTTTCTCGTTATTTGTTTAATATTTACAAGAATTGCATTTTTTGTTTTGTTTTCTTAATTTGTAATTAATATTTTCCTATTAATTTTAAAGATTTTTTCAATTAACAAAAGACATTTCTAATTTGGTTATATTTTTTTACATTTGGTAACTTTTTCAAAAATTTTGGTTGTAAAAATTTTGTTAGTGTAGGTACAAGCAATTTCCATAGAAATAGAAGACTATTTTTATTTCTTAACATTTTTTAAAAAGTACAGTAGGTACATAGTTCTGTATGTACTTATAATTTAAAATTAACTTAAAATAGCATTAAACAAAAACGAAAAAAAAATTGCTAATAATTTTAATTTAAATATACATACCTATTATTTGACCATTTATATTTATAAAATTGATTAGTTACTATATCAAAAAATAATTAAAATAACTGTTTTTATTTTTTAACATTTAACAAGTTTGTCACGCTTTTCAAAAACTGTGTGCTTTAAAAAAATTGTACACAAAAATTGTGTTATTTGAACTTATGCCTACAACATATTCATACGACTCATGCTTCCCTGCAAACAATTTCGATCGAAAAATAATCTAAATAGTTTCCCCATTTAGCAAAAACCTATCGCTTTTGCTATTCAATTTTGATTGATGTAGTTACATCGTTCGGGAAGAAGTGTCCCACTATGGTAATATTTACTTTAAGAATCCACTTAGTGTCTATATTATATGACGAATTAGATCGCTTTGGAAGTTTAATATCAATTAAATTTAGTAGTATCGCTGTTGGCTCCAAAAAGTACTCTTTTGAAGTTACATTTTTTCTTATTGTTGTTTATAATAAAAAGTGGGTCATTTTACGGTTTATCTTTGTTTGATTTTGTAAGGGAAATCTAAGTAAAATATAAAAAAATGAGCTTAAAGTTAAACAAATATTAAAAAATCTACGTTACATTTAATCATAATAGCTGTTAATGTTTTAAAGTTAAGAACCTAATGTGGACAAAATTTGTTAAAAAAAACTACACAAAATCACAAATTTGTTCAAACACTAACTTTGTAAACTTTCATCATATTATAACTAGCATATCTTTTTATTGCAAATTTTTATTTACAAATTTTCTTCACTCAAAGTTATTGTTGATATTCACTAGAAAAATTTAACAAAAACACTAATTTTCACACTAAAATTTTTAAAGTCATTAAATAAACAGACAGTTTAAAAAATCACTAATATCCTTTAAAAAAGATAATTATCAAATTATTATTTTTAATTTCATTTTCATTTGCTCTAAAAAAAATATGCATGAGAAATTATTAAAACTTTAACCAATCTAAACGAAGAATAAGTTTGGGCAGTTTTGTGCACTCATTTATACGTGAACATTTTTTTTCGGTAACATTTGGATTCCGCGGAGTCCCAATTTTAAGTACAATACTATAACTATTTCTATTTTCAAATATTAAAAATTTCACTCTATTTTACATAATTTTATATATTAGTATTATTTTACACGCACGTAGCACCGATCACATGGCAACTTAAATACAAACTGTGCTCTTTTACGTATTTTGCTTTTGTAATATTCACTATTAAACAACAAATCGTTGCGAAGAAGTCAATATAATATGTGAAATATTCAATTGTGCCATTGTTGCAGTTGTATAACTGTTACAATTATCTGAACAACTCACTAAAGTGACGAACAAGTATAATTTAAGAACTCATAATGCGATTCTACCGTATTTTGTTGTTGTTTAACTCTGAAAAAACTACTGTTTAACTACCAAATGTGACGAAGTAGTTAAAATTCGTAGACAATCGAAAAACACTCTACCAATTGCTTGGAGGGTTTAAACACATTCGAGACAGCAGACTACCGACTTCAATATGTCAACCAGAGAATGACAACAAGTACCCATAAGAATAATATACAGAGGTATTTACCCACGCTTAACGTTATTGTGTATATCCATACTTATAACACAAATAATAACAACAGCTATGGTTGTGCGTTGCAAAAAATATGTGTATTACTTATACTTATGCACGGCAATATTTCACACAACCACATTCAGTAAACTTAAATACATGAATGTTATGCAGATATTATTCAATACCCATGAATGCGTTTTGGTTATCTGCCATACATATAAAATATCTATGTGTAAGAAAATATACATGGGTACTTTCAGTATTTTTGGCACTACTGCGTAAATATGAAAAAAAAAAAATTTTGTATGAAATGTTTTAGCAAAAATGTGCTTTGATCACTAGCCAGGTATGGGACTATGTACATATTTTTTTTGATACATAAAATAAATTTTTTTGTAATATCAGCAATGCCAATATATGTCTACATACATAAAAATTAAATTATAAACATGCAATGTCCTGAGCGGATTAGAATCTATAAGAGAAGACTTTTTGATGCTTTTTTGTTTTTCAATTGATATTTTTTATATTGAACTTACAAAATAGATTAAATCACGTGGAAGATAAAATATGAACCGCAGGTTGGTCCATCGCCAAATCGATCAACTAAGACGGAACAAATAAAAGCTCAAAACATGTAAATTTATATATACTTAGATGTACTATGTTTTCTTCATATTTACATAAAAATTTGTGGTCGAATTTTGACCATAAGGCAAACGCTAGTATATATACAACGTTTAATTTTTATATCCTAAATTGGTATCTTCGAAATTAAAGAAAAAAAAATTAAAGATGGGTTAACTCTTACGGCACAAATGAAAATTATTGAGGCGACAGTACGCTATTTTTAAACTGAGAACTACTTTGATTTCTGCAAAAACTGTACGAAAATAAACATAAAATGAAACGTTTGAATTATAAATCGTAACAGAATGGCGTATAAATGTATTGAGTGGCGGTTACACTCTTTCTTATTAGCACAACATACAAATCAATACTTACATACATAAAAAAACAATATCTTCCGTCTCGTGTCACCTCTCTATGCTACGTGCGTGTGACAGCGACAAGTGTAAAAAAATTATGCGGATGCGTAAAGGTTTTATACATGCAAAAATAAATAATTTTTTTGCACTTGTCGCTGTCACAGCACGTAGCATAGAGAGGTGACACGAGACGGAAGATATTGTTTTTTATGTATGTAAGTATTGATTTGTATGTTGTGCTAATAAGAAAGAGTGTAACCGCCGCTCTATACATTTAGACGCCGTTCTGTAACGATTTATAATTCAAACATTTCATTTTAATACGGGTAATTAAAGTTGTATAAGAACCCAAAATTGAATTTCTGCCTAATTCCAAAATTTTTAAAATTGCATTTGCCATCTCTGCGACGGTATACATACTCTGTGTATACTTACGTTATACATACGTAAATACACATGCTTATTTATTCTTATGGGTATTGCAGATAGCCAATACTAGTTTTATTTATATCTGCATGTACTTTCTAAAAGATGAATGAATATACAAATACACATTGCCAGCGTATACCTATGCATATTTAACTTCAACTTGTGATGGGTAATGGTATGTATGTGTAAGATTTTGATCTTTACCCATACATGCCCATACATGTTTTCTCACTAATACTAAAAGAGTACTTAAAATGATACTTTTGTCATTCTCTGATGTCAACAATAGAATACATGTGTGTATATGGAAATGAATATTTTAACGACGCACAGTGGCGCCCGTAGAGCAAGCGAGGTTGCAAAAATCAAAATTTTCATGAATGCCGACGAAGTTTTGAATAAACCCATGTTATAGGAAACTTTTCAACGATTTCAAATATGCCACTCTTAATAATATCACATTTTTACTTTAGAAGATATAACCGTTCAAAGTTGACCGACTTTCGGTTTTCAAAAAAACACACAATTTTTAGTCAATTTGTTGCGATTTCAGGTGTAATATCACGAAAAATAGGTAACGAATCGCCTTATTTTTTGTTTGTATTGATTGATGTATTTATTAAATGTATAATGATAAAAAAAAATTAACTGTTTGCTTTGTGTTTCTCCTGGTAAATCACTATTTAAAAACTATCCGTTTTTTCACTATTTTTCAACTTTGACGGAAAATAAAAAAAAACTATATTTTTCTATATTTGCCATATTTGCAAAACCTGTTCTTTGATTATTTCTTTACATAATTCAAAAGGTTTTATCTGCCCGTACGTGCCCGTTTGGCTTCTAGAGGTAAAAAAGTTTAAAAAGACATGGTTGCAGAAATTGTATGGCGTCCATCCCTTATATGTTTTGACTGACAGTAGTTTGATCTAATAGTTATTATATTAGCAGGTACGTACCTCACATAAACAATACTTTGGCGTACAAATGGTCAGGAACAATATTGCCTTATGGTCCCTACAGGTAGGCACAAATCTTATTTGGACACGTGCATAATATCAAAATTGCATTATTCAGCATAAATCCATATGTATGCAGGGAACAGGTAAATTTTTAGGCATGGTAGCATAAGCCTATATATTGCAAAATAAGCATAATGCCTGGATTAGTCTACGCCTGAAAGTTGGCGCAACAATTACTGAAACCATTTAACAATTTAAGTACTGAAAACATGGCGTTGTACAATTTAAAATTATTTGAACTGTTTAGAAAGTCAACCACACCAAAGTTTTTCACGGAAGTGAAAATTCTTCCTGAGAAGTTGACATTGATCAGCAAATGAGGCTGCGATGGATCATCCGGACAAAGCGTTTATAAGCAAAGGATATCTCCCGATGACGCTACAATATCGGACGGAAATATGTTTATGGCATCTGTTGTTCCTTTGCGGCTAAAATCGGATGATTCCCTACACTGGAAAAATCCACGTCCGTCATCAGTGCATTATTGCCGACCAATAATGTTTCAGTTTGCAAGGGAATCGGCAGAACTCATAAGGACTACGGTGAAGGACATTAAAGAACAAATAAGCAAGATTAAGCCTACAAAGCTGCAAATTGGAGAAGGAAAATATATTGAATGCAATTACGAGTTCCACCTGACCATGGTTGACGGAAAAGTCGTAAACGAACTGACAGGAACAACCTCAACAATGTCATGCCCGATTTGCAAAAAGAGTCAGAAGAACTTTTTTCAATTCAATTCAATTTATTTCATATATAATATGTTACATCTCAATTTTATATAATTAGTTGTAAAGAGTTTAAGATTAGTATCTTTTTCTGCTTAATTATAATATATTTCAATTAGTTATCATATACATATATATAGACATAATTATATTGGAGGTAAAAATTTAGCAAAAACCTATTTAAACCCCTTTTTTCGTTTTATTTTTATATTTTTTTTATCGATTTTATATTATTATTTGTCAGAAGAACTTTGGTAATTTAAACGATTCTACAAATGAGGAGAATTACGAATATGGAATGTCACCATTGCACGCAAGGATAAGGTGTATGGAATTCTTGCTAAAACTGGCATATACCCTACCACAAGAGGAAGAAAACTTCGATGAAAATACATCAATAAAGGATAAGGAAAAGATCAGAAAGAAGCAAATACAGGATGCTTTTTTTAAACAAGTTGGACTAAAAGTAGACTGTCCCAAGCACGGATACGGTAACTCAAACGATGGAAACACTTCTAGGAGATTTTTTGAAAATGATGAGGCAGTAACTAGAATCATTGGAATTGACAATCAAATCGTGAAAAGATTGGGAACGATCTTGGATGTTTTAAACTGCAAAGAAAATGTCAATTCTACAAAATATGGAGAATATGCGTCGAAAACTGCATCTCTTTTAGCAGAAATGTATCCACAGAAGAAGTTGACCCCGACCGTCCATAAAATATTGGCGCATGGTAAAGATATAATTGAGTACCAGTCTTTGCCAATTGGAGAGCTTTCTGAAGAAGCACAGGAGTCTCTTAACAAATTTTATAAAAAATATAGATTGCAGAACACATTCAAAGCATCAAGGGTGAGGCAAAATGAGGACCTCTTCAACATGTTGGCAGCATCTTCCGATCCACTTATTTCTTCCCTGCGGCATGTGAAGTCACGAATAGAGTTACAAAATAATTATAGTTTAGAAATGGTTAGTCTTTTAGATATACCTTCTCTTACGAATTGTGATGAATATTTTACAGAAAATTGAAAAAATAAATTTAAAAAAAAAAATAATTTTTTTTTTAATTTGTTGGGTAATAATTTAAAACATAAAACCCTTAAGAAAAAAAATAAAAACAATCTAAAAATGTAAAAAAAATTTTTTTTAGTTACCATAAAATTGATTTTTCTACTAATTTTAACTTTGATAACCCATAAGTAGGCCCCTACGTAGCACCCTTTCCAAACGCTCATTTCATAGGCTGAACAGTTATCTATCATATGCTGTTTAAACTGTTCAATTATCTTATTCGGTTCAAAAGATATGATTTTTGCAACGAAAAAACTCAAATGGCGCCACTGTGCGACGACACGACTAAATGGCTGCAGGTTGTTGTCTATGCTAATTTTGTCGTTGTAGTCTTATTAAACTAATTTCTATTTTTGTACGCTACAAAACAGAAAAAGTGCTGCTAATATAATCAAAAATTAGAAGAATTAGTGCTTATAATATATAATAATAATTTTTTGGTTAAACAGCAAAGAACCGGATTGAAACAAGAATATAAGCGCGGCTCACCACCAAATCTATATTATTATTACTTTTTAGTATCCTTAAAAGAAGTTATATAGGAAGATGTTTGTCACGCCAACGCTCTTAGTTTTAACAGTATGGGTATCATTTAAAAATTGGAAGTGCTTTTCACATGGTGTTTAAGCACACCGATATATTAACCCATTAACAGCCCATTTCAAAAGCTCGTACTTCTTGACTGACTTTTTTACTAAATTTGCTTTCTCTTTAACCCATATTCGGCCAAGAAAATGCAAACGTGATATTTCAGCTTTAAAACAACATTGTATAAAATAAGCGTATTCTCCAAATAGCAGCCAATAATCGCGCTTGCGAACAGTGAAACAAACAGCTATAAATTAGTAGAAATATTATGTTTTATTTAGGTTTTTTATTTATGTTTGATCATTTAAATTATTTAGACAAATTCTCATTATTTAGTTTGAGCATTTTTTAACAATTTATGTTTTTTTGCAGTTATATAAAAATCTTCCTAAAAAGCGTCCCCAAAAATACCCCTGCAGGCAAAACATAAAACACATTTTTTTATTTTCTTATTACGGCTAATTAAAATTAAGACTTTATATTAAATAATGGAAACATTAAATTGTAACAAATAAATGTACAAAACCTGGTAACTTGGCAATCAAATTCAGTAAATTTACTGTTCGCAAGTACGAACAGTGGCCGAAAATGGGTTAAATTATGTCGATATAATAATAATTATTTAACAATAATATACACATGTTACCAAAGTTATTAGGACTTCGATTAATAAATTTTTTCTGTATTGCGGGTTTTCAGCCTTCCGGGACACTTTTCAAATATTTACATATTACTATATTTCAATATGTAACAAGTGCTATAACTATTACCACTATATATTTTAACTCAAACTTATAAATAAACTGTGAAGTTTTCCAAAATAAATTTTTTTAACCCTAATAACTTTATAGTAATAAAAAGATAGCATATAAAAACTTGGGGTGTTCTCTATAACATATTATATTTGAGGAAATATTCACCCCTATCGTGAAAAACAAGTGGAATTTTTATTCCCATGAAATTTTTATTCCCCTCGAAGGGTAAAATGCTATCATGAAACTCCTGTGAACAATTTTTCGCACTAACAGTTCTCAGTGAATGTAAAAATGAAAAAATTTTAAAAAACATTAAAAAAAATTTTTTGTTCAAAAATACACACGTATATTTTAAAGAAAAGTTAAAAAAAAAAACAAAATAAAATGTATTGTATTGAAGTGATAGTTTCATTGCAACATTAGCTTATTGCGCTTTCATGAAGTAAAAAATTTTTCTAAAATTCTGCCACCACGTCTTTGAAAAGCTTCATAACTCCTCAGGCACTTGACCTGTTTTTTGCATTTTGTTGAACAATATACATAAATATACCTCTTTTTACGGAAATTGACATTAAAATTAATTTTGTAAACTTCAATATTCGAATTATGAGAAGAATTACTTACATAAACGTTTTGTTCCCCAGCAAAAATAAAGTGAGAAAATCAAAGGGAAAAGTGAACAAATTACGAGGGAAAACAATTGTTCACGATAAGGGGAATTTTTTCCCGCGAACATGTTTTTCACGTTATTATTCTCCTATGAATTAATTTTGTTCATGGGAGTTTTTCATGATCGCAAATACGTGAAAAGGGAACAAATTACGAGGGAAAAATTATTCACGATAGGGGTGATTATTATACTTATCGACAAAATTTTAAGATAAATCCTCTTAAGGGGTTAATAAATCGGTATATTTAATACATCATATGAAATGTGTTTCGAAAGACTTTATTATGATACCAATACTTTAAAGATTCAGATTATATTTTTCTTCCTATACTATTGATAAAGTGCTCTGAAACCTTTAAGACCTATAATTCATAAACTTAGTGCGTTGAACCAAAAAATTACAGTAGAATCGCGATACAGTAATCTTGCGGTCAAGTTAACCAAATTTTAGCGCTTCTGTGCCTCTCTAAACGTTAACTCTAAGTTAACTTTTCAGATCGTATTAGTAAAAGTACTGATTTGTACAAACGATAACAAATTAGATTAAATTTTAAGCTGAAAGTTGAGAGTTTAAGCAAAATTGAGAAATACATTAAAGAAAAACTATCGACGTTATATAAACGTATATCTGAAGAAGACATCTCAAAATTAAAAACGAAACGTCACAAAGTTCTCGAGGCTTTGAAGAATACATAGGAAAAAGCATACAGGAAAACATTACATAGACCAAAATATGCCGATCTTAAAGCAAGTTTGTACAAATGTTTTCTTGAAGCATCGAAAACGTAATTGCGCAATCACTGTTCTAATTTCAATATCAATAGCTTAGCGCGAGTTCGTTTAACTGCAACCTGAAAAGACAATAATGTCAGTAATGGATGGCTGGCAAATGTTTAGAAAATACCCAGAATTCGCTATCTGAAAATTTTTGAACAACTAATTTTCTGAAAAATGTCATATGTAGCACCTAACACATAATACATGATTGATTGTATAATTATTAATTATAAATTGTAGCCGGTACAAATTAGATCCAAGTTTCTTTTTTATACAGATGAAAACTAAGTTATTGAAAAAAATATAGGTACATATGTTTATTATTTCATTTTTTTACAATTTAGAAAAGTTAATAAATAAGACGAAAAAGTTAAAAACCCTTAGGACATTTCAGTTAACTTTTTCGCGATTATACTGTATATTATGATTTTTTTATTCAACCTGCCATGAAGATGATATTCTTTATGAGTTCCAAAAACAATAAAATTAAAATATTATTTAATAAATTCATTTGTTTTTACGTTAAAAAATTGATCATAAATAAGTATTTATATTTTTATAAAAATTAAAAATGATAGTAGCACCACTGAAATGTAAATACATAATAAAAAACACAGCTGTTTAAGGGCATAATAAACCACGCAAATTGCTTGGCAAACATGCACTTTGTTTTTGCAACTGTTTGCCAATAAACAGCGCAATCATATTTCGTACAAACATTAATTTTTCATTTTTGTTTTGCTTTCAATGAATTCTGACGACGATTGCGCTGCGGCAATTTTGCTCGCTCTTTATTTAAAACGCAGAAGAAATATAAAATAAAGAAAAAAATTTGTAGTAAAGAGTGCTCTAAACAAAAAACTGTTTTGGGGCAAACAATTTGGCTAAAAAAAATTAGAATTTACGGCTGAAAATGATTTTATTGCTTCTTCTTCTACGTCTTTACTCTGCAAAGTTTTCGCTTTAATGATTATTTTTAGCACTAGACACCACAAAAAGTTTGGCAAATATCCAACATGTCTGCCAAATATTAAAAATTTTTGATATTTCTACAAACATTGCTTCAAATGTTTGTCCAAACAGCAAACACCCCAATTAACATCACAAAATATTTGTACAAACGTAATATTTTGACATGTTTGCCAAGCAATTTGTGTGGTTTATTATGCCCTTTAGTAGACTCTTAGCCGTATTGAATAACCTACACCAGTATTTGCGAGGCTGTGCGACCCCAGGGATCCACCATGATAGCTTGTTTGTATATAATATAAAAAACAATTCAGTTTGGTATATTAACTGCTTTTACTTATATTCTGCCTAGTTTCCCAGACTCTTAGCCGTATTGAATAACCTACACCAGTATTTGCGAGGCTGTGCGACCTCAGGGATCCACCATGATAGCTTGTTTGTATATAATATAAAAAACAATTCAGTTTGGTATATAAACTACTAGCTTTTACCCGTTCGTTCACGTGAACATTAGAGCAAGATTTATAAGATTTTATGAAGTTTTTTACATCTAAGTACTTATTTTATGTTAAAATATTTCAACAAATAGAATCTGGGAATTTTAGTTCTCATGTTGAGTTTTCATTTTTATTATAAATTTTTATATTAATTCGAATGTGTATTCTAAGTCAAATTACAATTTAAAAATTTTGAGTATTGCAAAGATTAGGTAAATCAAAAGTGAATTGAAAACCTTTCTTAAGTTAAACAAATGCAAAGTCAAAATAACACACTTGAATATAAAGCTATATTAAGTAAATGAAGATGAAGTTCATCACAAAATCAGAGCCAGAAAATTAGACGCTAAGTTTAATACAAAGCCTAATTAATAGAGGAAACGCGAATTAATAGTTTCAAATGAAACGCATAATTGGAATAAGAAAATATCCGAAAATCAACAGGCAGATAATTCCAGTTCCTTGCAATCCTAACAATACAATATCTTTCAAAAATACTACATTTATTCCTAAGGATAATTATTTGAGGGTCCCTAGTAGAGTGGAAAAATGAAAACTTAGTACACAGTTGATAAAGTATGCCATATTTAATAACTCTGTAGAAAAGTAATAAGCAATATTGATAAAAACCTAAAACTACACCCTAAAAACTCTTTAAATTGCTCAGAAATATGAATTCGCATGCGAACATTATAAACGTAACGCACTATAGTGTTAACAATATGATTTAGTTTAGCTGAAATAAACGTCAAAGTACCAGAAACTACCACAATTCCATAAAAAATATGTGGCATTAAAAGCGCATAAGCCAACCTACATACATATATATTACACGACAAGGCAGCTACTAGAATAAATTCTACGCAAAATTCCCAATACTCTAAAATATTTTCAAAACTAAATTTATAATCCAGATTACACCCAAACCCTTAAGTTTGTCAACAGAAGTAATTCTCTGGCAATAAATAAAGATATTCTGCTCAGAATCAACATTACCAAAGAGCAAAGCTTTAGTTTTAGAACAATTAAGAGAAAAAAATTCGTAGATGACCATTGTGAAATACGCGTTAAATGATCTATTTAATTAAATTATATATATATAATTAATATTAGATTCTGAAAAATCAATATTATCTCTATGGGTGCTAAACAGCGAAAATACATAGTCAGCAAATAAAAAACTTTTACAAACATTTGACTTAAAATGACCAGAAAGATCATTCACATACATTAAAACTGATCAACTTACTTATCATAATGTTATAACTAACAGAGTTAAACGCTTTGGTTAAATCCAGTGAAATAAGTGTCCATTATTTACATTATAACGTTTTCATCAGTTAAGCACAATAATAACGAAGATGTATTATGGCCAGTACGAAAAGCATATTATGATGGAGCAATGTAACTGTGCATATGCGATAAATTTTTATCACTAAGTTCTTCTCTTGGCTAGACCACAATTAGAACAGATAACAGTTTTTATTGAACGTAGGTTATTGTTTTAGATTATACGAATTTATTATATAATTATTTCATTATTTTATTCCACATGCTGGTCATCGATAATGTAGTCTTTAATTTCGGATATTGCTTTTTCGCATCCACCACAGCTGAAACTAGTTTTCCATTTGGTTGTTGTAGTTAAAGCGCATAACGGGCCGTAATTTTTGGATTTGACTCCAACTTGATTCATTCAGTATTAACTCAAAATTTTTATTTTTTCACTTTTTCGAAAAATCGACACGTTATATTCATATCTTTCCGCTGAAAAAATATTGTGCTATTTTAACAACTTTTGAGTAATTAAACGGTTGGTTTAAAAATAGTTTTTCATATGCCTTCAAATGTTAAATTAGAAATTGTTTTGCTTCTACAGAAAATATTTAAATTTTGAGTTAATACCCTCTTGTTGATTAGGTGCAATATCATTTATGGAATTTAAGTTTCGGTTTTTTTTTGATACTTTGCCCTATTTGACAGATATTGCAAGCCCAAAACAAATTTGGTCTGGCCAAACCAAGAGGGTTTGCTCCAATCCAATCAAAATTAGTTTCATTCGATTTAGCACATATCATTTATAGAATTCAAGTCGCTGTTTTTTTTTTATTTTATATTATATCCGAAAAATATTGCAAGCGAAACACACTTTTGGTCTGGCCAGACCAATACGGTAATCCTAGTGCTGGAGAAATGGCAACCTTGACATAGAGATGACATCTAATATTTTATTAGTTCTGTTGGTATAGTATCGAGAAATGCAGAACAGCCAAACAAACAAGGAGGTTTGATTTCAAATTGAAAATGAATGACAAACTTTTGATGATTTTAAATTCATTTTATAATCATAGCATCCTCAACAAAAAGGGAAAATTATTTTCAAATTGAGAAATGCATTTATTTTCAACTTGCTTTCAAACGTTATTCTCAAATCTTTTTCAAATTTAAATTTTAATACAATGTGGAACATAATTTAAAATATTTTTTTTTAATTTAAATTAATTTTTTATTTAAATAAACTTCAGCTAAGCTTTTGGCACAATAGCTAAAAGATGAAACAGCGTTCTTTCCATCATCAAATTCTTGGAAAGAATAAATACTTGAATATTTGAATATTGTGATGGCGTA
This sequence comes from Pollenia amentaria, assembly GCA_943735925.1. Lineage (NCBI taxonomy): Eukaryota > Metazoa > Arthropoda > Insecta > Diptera > Polleniidae > Pollenia > Pollenia amentaria. Next base: position 199,214,286 of record OX031007.1, on the reverse strand, counting down.
GCACCGCGAACGTACATCAAACATAAAGGCCCTAATCATGTACAACGCAGCGCAACGCTAAACAATAACATTGAAAGCACAATGTCATAAATATTTTGTAATTTTGTTGTTGCTTTCAACAGAAATTCATGTACCGTTTAAAAATTTTCAACGACACAAGCAATGGAGCGTTTGAAATTTTAAGACGCAATGTGAATTTCTGTAGAAAGCAACAACAAAATTACAAAATATTTATGACATTGTTTGTGCTTTCAATGTTATTCTTTGGCGTTGCGTTAGTTCTGTGGCGTTGCGCTGCGTTGTACATGATTAGGGCCAAAGTTTCTTCGCTTTCCCGTTTGATTTTTACACTTTGTAATTAATTTTTTTCTCACAAATAATTTATATTATTTTCACAAGAAATTTTCTAAAGTCTTACTTTACATGATATGTTATTTTTCTTTAATTGTAAAACACATTTAACTTTAATCGTCATTTTTTAATGTTTACATTTTTTAAGTGTTACCAAGTTTATATTTGATTTGAGAATAGCATTTGATAACAATTTGATACCAAATTGATAATACTTTGTATATTAAATGTTTAAATTCAAATCATTATCAATTTGAATTAAAATGTTAAAATCAAACAATTGAAAAAGGTTTGGGAATTGGGTTTGAAGTAAATGATAAAGTCATTTCATGTCAAAGGTTTAAGTTCCTGTTCGTTGTTGGGGTTATTTATGTGATTGTACTTGTACACAACCAAGGCGAATTCAACTACAGGTGGTGTCGAAACTACAACAATCTAAAAACAAAACAAACAACATAGGGTTTATTGCATTGCATTGTTAGTGTTTACGGTCCAAAACGTCAACCATTCCTAACAAAACAATAACAAATCAAAACAAATTGTCTCGAACTGTCAAAATCAGATGACGTTTAAACCCCACCTATAGTTGAATTCGCCTTGTACACAACAAATCTTTGATATGAATGCCGTTATCATTTGACATCAAACACAATCTGCAAAGCTTTTTCAATTGATAGATTTACGCAAGGTCTATCCATTAGGTCTGCTTAAGGAGCCAGATGTTTATTTGGTTTATTCCTCAACCATGTCAAAAGTTGTTTACATTTTGCTTATACATGTATATTTTTGTTTAGGTTTTTTGTTTTTTGCCACACATACATGGATACAAAACACGTTTTTCCTTTTGTTTTCCCCATGTAGTAGTAAGATTTTGACAACCGTGAGGAAAATTACACAAACAAAATGCCTGTTGTTTGTTGTACTGTTGTATTGTTGTAGCGGTAAGCAGACCTATTGGATAGGTCTTGGATTTACGATAATGGGCACGTTCATAAGGCGTAGCTGTTGAGCTCAACTGCTAGAAAACTGTTGACAACTGTTGAGCCTAACATTTTCGTCTTAGAAACGGCATTATGAGTATAATGCAAAATTAACAGCTGATAAACATAAACAATTGCAAAAAAATAAAGGTTGAGGTTGAGCACAACATGTTGACTTTAGGTAGCTAAAAAATTTTATGATGGAATAAATGGCCTCAAATACCCAACTGTTGTGTTGAGCGGAAGTGCTCAACTATGCGTTTCTAAGACAAACACTAAACGGTTACACAACAGTTACGCCTTATGAACGTGCCCAATGATACTTTGAGTTTGATAATGATTTGAATATAAGCATTTGACATTAAACATCTGCATGAAACTTAATAATGATGTCCATGAAATTTCATTATTATTTTGTATTTGCTTCGTTTGTATTCAGTACAATGAATAACTACGAAATGAAGGCAACAAACACACGAAATTTAAGAGACGAATAAGATGCGGTGTTTTTGTTTACTTAACTTGGAGGCCACACGATCAATTTTTGTCTTTCAATTCCTTTCAATTTGCTCTCACTCTCATTTTTTTCACTAACACACTCACACTTTTTAAATTGACCACGAGATTGATCTCAATTTTAACTATCCATTTGTTTGGAAATTTTACGTTCAATTTAACAGCTGATTAGAAGTTTAGTGAGCAAATTTTTCGTTTGTCAGTATAAATTATTTTCTTGATGACATATTGAAAGTAAATTGCTTAAAAATTGCGTGCAGCCTACGTCACAGCTTTCAATTTATGTAAATTTTGACAAACAGTATATGTAAAAGACTATCAACAAAAAGTTGATCGTGTGGCCGCAAGGTAAGCAAGAGAATATAAATCAGTGGTGTCAATTATGATTGTATTGGTGCGAATACTCTTGTCTCTTTCATTCTCAGCGGGAGGAATCTGCAGTTGCGAGGCCTATTACGAGGCCTAATTAACATACATATTTTGCTATGAAGACTTTAGAGCAATTAATAATAATACAATTATCGAAAAATGTTGAGTTATGGACAGACACACTCAGTTATTATTTAAATAAATTTAATTTGGAACCTGCATTTCGCAGAAACTTTGCTTATTTTTTGGAAAAATTGAGCATTTGACAATATTTGAAGTCTTTTTATAACCTTATACAATTCTTTCCAAAATTTTTAATTTGGTGCTCAACATATCTTTGCGAATGCCAACAATGAAAATTCATTTGCACATACTAATGCAAATAATAACCCCATTAAGTTTAAAAATATTCTATAATTATTAACCACCATTATAAAAAGAGAAGATTTTACTAGCCTATAAAAATATACTTTTATTTACCAATAATATCTTCTAAATTTAAATTGCAGTTTCGAAACAACAAAACATTTTTTAGGTTTGTGGACGTTAAACAATAAAGTTTCATTAATACATTAATAATACACATCTTCTTACCCAAAAATTTTACCTGCTGTCACATTTGCTTTTATGTGTATAGGTTTACACATAAATTGTAGGAAAACAAGACTTTTTTAAATATTTTTACTTACTTGAGAAAAGTGTTTTCAAAGGAAAAAAAACCCATTGACGCGATTGGTACAGAAAGAAAAATATTTTTACAAGCACAAAATACCAACAAATTCTTGTGGCTATTTTTTTTTTTTCTTAATAATTTCTGCATTTAGGTACGTCTTTTTAACGAAAGAAAAAGGGACCCTTTAAAAGGCAACAAAGAATTTTTTTCACAAACAAAACACATATCGTTAGCTTAAATGCAAAACAATGTAGATATTATTTGTCAATCATTGAACAATGTCAAAAACAGAAATAAAACAAAACATAAACAAAGATAATAAATAATAAATATATTATTTCTGTTTAGAGGCCTCAAAACAGGCCGTGCGATATTTCGATATTTCCCGCTGAATGAGAGTGTTTTGCAGTAAAAATTATATTTTACGCTCGCAAAATAAAAGAGCGTAAGCGTACATGTGAGTTTTGCTGAGACAATTGTGCATGACGCTGACACCCCTGATATAAATACAAACAACTCTGAAACAAAACAACCACTGAATAAATGTCGAATAAAATCATGGAAAAACACATTTATTTCAAAGTCAGTATTGCCAGTTGAAAGAAATGAAAAACATTAGGAAAAATAAAAAAAAAAAAAAAATAACCATGAAGAGTAAAAGCAACAAGATAAGGAAGTATGTACATTAATATTAAAATTATTAAAATAATACAAATTTGACTTCGTTTTCAATGTAAATTAATTGTAAACAAATTTGGCTTTGTTTTAAATGTAAATTAATAGCCTATTTCCAATGTGCGAAAGAATTCTTTCGTTCGCATAACTACATTGAGAACAAAAACAAAGTCTAAAAATTTGTTTTTGTTTTCAATGTAGTTATACGAAAGAAAGAACTCTTTCGCACATCGGAAATAGGCTATAATTGTTTTTAATGTTAATTTTTACACTTCAAAAAAATTTCATTTTATTTTCAAAAACATTTTCAGCAATGTGTTTTGCTTGGAAGTACATAAAAAAGTTGTTAGGAAAAAAATTAAAATTTAATTTAAAAAATGCTTTACAAATTACATATATTATTGTAAAGGTAACAAAAAAGAAAAAAATTACATCAATTAACTAAGTGGCAACATTGCAATTGAGTATTTATATAAAAAAATGAGAGAGAGTGAAAACTGTAAAACAAAAGTCGTTTCATTGAACAGTCTTTGTGTTTGCCATATGAAACGAAACGTGTTTGCTAGTAGCATGAATAAAGCAACAGTTTGTTCAGTGGTCTGAAGTTTGTTTAAATACGAACTTCATTGAATAAACATTTCAGTATATTTATGAACAGCTATGGGCACCACTACATTGAAAGCTTTGCATGTGTGGCATTGTATAAGTTTGTTTATGCTTGCATTTGTTGATTTTTGTACATTTGTACGCTTTGTTTTTTTCTCATTTCATGACATGCGACGCACGTCTGCTTCGTTCGAAATGTTCTGCTAGACTAAGCACAATTTCTTTTCTCTGCTTCGCTCATCAATTTTGTATATGTACACATCGTTCGCTCTTTTTGAACTTTGATTTTGAATTTGCCCATAGCTGTTTATGAATGAAGTTATTCATGCAGCCCTTTATTTGACATACAATGTTTTGTCAGTTTGAAATCAAATGGAATTCCCAAATCAAAAATAAATTTGGCAGCACTAAAGCGAAAAATAAATGTAAACAGTAAGAACGTCGAAAGTTAAATGTGTTACACAATTAAAGAAAAATTACATATTACCTGAAGTGAATTAGCCTTTAAAATCCTTAACTTCTTGTTAAAAGAAGTTAAGGATACACGGCGTGTGCTGCTACGTTCCCCCTTCTATTGGCCCTATTTTTTTAAGAAATTTAAAGCTTATGTGTCCATATTAGGAAGTTTCTTTCTATGTTTTAAATTTTATTTTAAAATTTTAATTTATCATTAAAATCTATTAGATAGTTTCGGAGAGGCAGAAATCGGCCCCTACCTCACCTCGTGGTCCTATTTTTTAAAAATGTATAGCTAATCTGTCCAAATAAGTAGGAATCTATCTATCTTTAAAATTGCATTAAAATCTGTTAGATAGTTTAGTTAAAAATCTGTAAGTAGCTTCGGATACAGAAATAGCCCCGTAACTCCCTTCGTGGTCCTAGTTGAAGAAAAATGTATAGCCTAAAACCATCTTAACTGCCCATCGTGGTCCTATTTTTCAAAAAAATTATTGATAAAGTGTCCTTATAAGAAGGTATCTATCAATGTTTTAAATTTCATTAAAATCTATGAGGTAATTTCATCGGTTGGGTGGTTCCAGGGTTTATAGAGGACGTAGAAACATTTTTTGTATTTTATATACATATGTACACATATAGATTTAAATTTGATAAAAATTCAAAACTGTTCAAATCGGTACATTTGAAGTATTTTTAAAATAAAAATTTTTTTTTTTTTAGTATATGTGATGGAAATATACTTATGTGCTGTTTTCTCAACAAAAGTGACTGAACGTGTAGTAAAATTTATATGGAAAACACTCAAAAAACTGGGTGCTTTTCATATAAACTTTACTTCACGTTCAGGCACTTGTGTTGTGTAAACAGCACATTAAGAAAAAATTAATGTGCTGTTTTCACAACCCAAGTGATTGAACGTTTAGTAAAATTTATATGAAAAACACTCAAAAAAATGAGCGCTTTTCATATAAATTTTACTACACGTTCAATCATTTGTGTTGTAAAAACAACTCATAAAACTAATTTGCTGTTTTCAGAATACAAGTGATTTATATAAAATTTATATGAAAAACATTTATGTGCTGTTTTCACAACACAAGTGTTGAACGTGTAGTAAAATGTATATGAAAAGCACTCATTTTTTAAAGAACTGGGGGGTTACCGCGTATTTCGATTCGAAACGAAACATTTTTCGAAAGCAATTTCCGATTCGAAAGTTGAATCGTACTGCGTAACTCGTTCGAAACGATGACAGAGTTGTATTTATAAACAAATGGGAAATTTGATAAAAAGTTGGTAGCACTGTTACTAAAATACAAAAATGGACGAAAATATCCCAAAACAAAAAACATATTAAATACTATTCAATGTGTAAAAATGTTATAATTGTGATTTTTTTTAATTAAAACTGATTGCATTTCCCTGTGGTTTGAAGATTCCAAAGAAAAAGTCAATCACTTCTTTATACTGCTTTTTGTACATGTACATACATATGTACATATTTTTTTTAATATATTTTTTTTTTTTGCAAATTTCAAGACCACAAATATTAAAACATTTACAATAATAACATTAGTAATTATTTAGTTTATATCAAATATAACATTATTTGGTTTAATTTGTTTGTTTTACGCTTTTATTTATCTTGAAAGATTTAAATATTTACATTTTTTGTTTTTCGTTCACTTTGTCACCAACAAAATAGCTTTCGAACAATTTCCTAACACTTTTTGCTTAACAGACTCGTGTTTTCGTAATACAGAGTTGCACTTTCGAAAGGGATTTTTATTGTTCGTAATAGAGAGTTGCCGTTTCGAAAGGGATTTTTGGTTTTCGATAGTCTATAAAAAATTTCCGTTCATTCGAAACAAATTGTACGAAAATCGTAATACACAGTACAAATTGTTCGAACTCGTAAATTATTTCTTTCGAATCGAAATACGCGGTAACCCCCCAGAGTGCTTTTCATATAAATTTTACTACAAGTTCAATCACTTGTGTTGTGAAAACAGCACAAAATTCAGAAATGGATTTTAAAATCGATCGAAATTTATCACACCTTTTAGAAACGATCGTTTTTAAATTAATCAATTTTCATCACAACCGTATTAATTGCAATATGTATTTCGCTTCGCCATTGTGGAGCATCTTTATATATTTTTTAAATTAAAAGTCAATAACTTGTACATTAAAAAAGGAAAAATTTATCTTTAAAAGTAATACATAATTTAAAACTTTAATTTTAATAAGCTTCCAGTTGCTCTAAAGGCAGCCATTTGGAGCTTTCTAAAGCATCATATAAATTCCGATCCGAATCTAAAGCTTCGCGATTTAACTTATCCACATCTAATGTATATTTATGTTCAACCAAAGCATATTCATCCTCCTCTGCAACACCAGTACCATTAGAAGCGGCCGCAGCAGCATTTTGTTGTTCATATTGAGCACTTCGTTGAGCACTCCAAGCCTCAGCATGTTGAGCCAAGGTTTGAGGGTTTGAATGAGATTGTGCCATCGATTGTTGATAATACGCGCCATTGGCATCTGTGACAGCAGTTCCAGAAGGATCATAATAATTTTGCCAGGCATTATAGCCTTGCCAATAGGTACTGGTTGGGTCATAATACTGGGTATAATCTGCACTAGAGGATGTTGTGGTAGAGCCTATACTGGTTGAACTACCATAGCCGTAATTGCTGGTAGTACCCAATGCAACACCTAGTTCATTCTTCGGTTTTGGTACAGCATTACATATTTTGATGGGTTTTGATCCCAAGCCAATATATCCATTCATGTCATACAAGGCTGACTTCTGTTCATCTTCAATACCAAAACGCACGAAGCCATAACCTTTGGAAAATCCAGAACCGTCTAAAATAACTTTAGCCGTTTTAATAGAAGTATATTTCGAAGAAAATGCCTTATACAATTGATAATCGTCTACATCTGAACTAAGATCGCCCACCCAAACACTGAACTCTCTTTCATTTCCAGGCAGTTTATAAGAGTTACTAGCACTGTTTAGGCGAAATCGTATTATAGGATTTGTACCTGGTATGGGTTTACCATTAAGCTTGTGCATGGCATCCATGGCTTTGTCGTCGGTGGCAAAGTTGACAAAGCAATAACCAGCAGGTTCACCAGTATATTTGTTACGCATCAAACGTACTGTTGTGGGATCTTCGCCCATTTTACGAAAAGCAGCAATGATAAAATTTTCGGTCATGTAGGGTTCCAACTAAAAGAAACTTGTTGTTAATTTGTAAATGTGTTGTTTAAAAATACCTACACTTCCCATCCATAATTGACAATGTACAGATGAAGCCATTTTTAATATTTTATTGAATTATTTTTTAACAAAAAGTAAAATATGTCTGGGATACAATTTAATGTTTTCACGCTTTAACTTTTTTATTATGTTTTTATTACATTTGTGGTTTTTATTATTGTAAGAATAAAGAGTTGCCGGCCTTTTCACAAAATTTGACATTTGGCAATGCAGTTTCACCACAGGTCTACACCAAAGAATAAATATATTAACAACAATATTTCTTACCCACAGACGAGGCAGCATTTGTCGAAACATGGGCATGTTTTACTAACTACCCGACCAAACGCGCAATATGTTTGGCAATTATTGCCGTGCCAACTGTCAAATTATATTGCTAACACAAAAGATTAACGTGCGTCCTGCATAAATATTTGTTAAGTTCCGTAGGGTCTCCACCTGAGATGAGATATAATATTTTTATATCAGCAAACGTCAAATTCAATCGCAGAGAGTATTATCTTAACACAGGGTCTCCACCTGAGATAATATCTGATATAATATCTGAGAGAACGTCGGCAGAATGAGAGAATACATTTCTTTATGTTAATCTTAATATCAAACAAGGGGAACACGTATCTTATAAGATTTAATAATCGACTGATTCTCGTACAGTAAACTTGTATCTTCTTCAATCTTTTTTTATTCTATTTTTAGTTTAAAATATTGTTATTTTTAACAATTTTCACAATATTGGCACTATTTGCATTAATAAATTACACATTTTAATAATGGTGGCTTATTATTGTTTTATATGTGGGTATGTATGTGTATTTTTGACAGCTCATCTTATAAGATAGTTGTTATAATTTCTTATAACAACTGTCTCATAACATTTATTATAATATTAATAGCCTATTTCCGATGTGCGAAAGAATTCTTTCTTTCGTATAATTACATTGAAAACAAAAACAAAATTTTAGACTTTGTTTTTGTTTTCAATGTAGTTATGCGAACGAAAGAATTCGTTCGCACATTGGAAATAGGCTATAATACTAACACTATTTGAGAGTCCATACGTAACATAGCGTTTACATTTGCCAGTACTGGCAAGACAGTTGCAATACATGCAAACTTTTTCACTAATACATGTACACTTTTCCAACTGTCTTGTCTACTATCTAGCAAATTTTGCAGACAGTAACATGGACAGTGATTTGACATTTGCTGACAGTAATTTGAAGTTTTGTTTGCAAAAGTTAAAAAATAAAATCAACAATTAAAAGAAAATTAATAAATTATGCTTTGGGTTTGTATGTTTTACTTAAGTGTTATCTATGTTCACAAAAAATAGTTGTTAAATGCTATTTTTAGTTTGTTAAGTTCATATAAAACACGCTTAGCTAGAACTTGAACCGCGACATTCACGGTAGACATTTTTTTAAAAGTGAACTGTCTTAACTACTGTCTGGACGCCTACGTCACGAAGACAGCAAGTAGTGTTTTTGGCCACTAATAAGTATTTGCTTACTGTCTTGCCAGTACTGTCAAATGTAAACGTACTGTAAGCTTATGCTCTCTGCGATTGAATTTTACGTTTGCTGTTTGGACAAACATTTGAAGCAATGTTTGTAGAAATATTAAAAAAAATTAATATTTGGCAGACATGTTGGATATTTGCCAAACCTTTTGTAGTGTCTAATGCTAAAAGTTATAATTTCAGCGAAAATTTTGCAGAGTTAAGACGTAGAAGAAGAAGCAATAAAATCATTTCAGCAGTAAATTCCAATTTTTTTTAGCAGAATTTTAGTCCCCCCAAGCAACTCGTTGTTTACAGCACTCTTTGCTCCAAATCCTTTTCTTTCTTTTATATTTCTTCTCCGTTTTAAACAAATAGCGAGAAAAATTGCCGCAGTACAATCGTCGTATTCATTCATTTAAAACAACACAAAAATGAAAAATTAATGTTTGTACAAACAGAAGCAAAAACAAACTGCATGTTTACATGCAATTTGTGTGGTTTATTATGCCCTTTACGTGTGGACTCTCAAATAGTGTTAATATTAATATTATAATAAATGTTATGAGACAGTTGTTATAAGAAATCTTATAACAGTTATCCTTTAAGATGAGCTGTCAAAAATACACAAACAAAGAAAATATCTGTTGAAGATGAGAAGGAAATAAGGAAGGCTGAAATTTTAAAAGAGCTTTTAAATCAGTGAAGTAATTGAAAAAGATTAAGATATTAAAAATATTTCAACATTTTTTGTGTATACAAAGCTTTAAGTCCGACAAAAAAAAAAGCAAATAACACATATTTTAGAAGAGTTTGGTTATAATATATCAGATATAAATATTATTCAAAATCAATTGAAGTATGTTGTAAAACAACATTGGGATGGAAATGTGTTACGTCTTTCTAGATTGAAATTTTAAATTTCAAAAATTCAATCCGCTAAATTAATTTCAACAAATAACGACATTTGTAATGTCATCACTATTTTTACCATTTTCAACGTCGACGTTGATATTCTTTTTAGTGCAATGTCTCCAATATTAAAATTCACAATAGAATAAAACTTGGATTATTCTGATCAATTGTTAAAAAAAGCAAAATCTTCTGAAAAATACCAAAATGATGACTAAAGTAAATTTATATCAGAAATACTAGAAACAATTATCCACTTGTTATACAAATTAACTTTTTAATTGAAATTTCATCAGTTAATTTTTTATTGTTATTAAAAATGTTGGCTTAAATCTAGTTTGTTCCAATCAAAAAACAAATCTACATAGAGAGATGGCACATTGAAAAACAAGAACTAAATATTACACAGAAAAAATTATCGGTAGTTTTTTTTATCAATTAAAAAAATTGTTTAAAAATTTTATTAATGTGATAAATGATTTAATTATTTTTTTAGTTGAAAGAAAATTTAAAATATAAGTTTTATTTAATTAACATGTTAGTTGTTTTGAAATAAATTTTTAATTAAAATATTAATTAAATAACAATAAATCTTAATTTGCTTTTTCGTTTAAAATAAAATAATTTAAACTTGTAGAATTGTTATTGGGAATTGCCAAAACATGGTTAGTTAAATCAATTAACACATTATTTGAAACGGCGAAGTTTTTTGATCATTTTTGTAATTGAAATTAAAAATATCATTTATTGAAAAAAAAAAAAATTCAAAATTTTTAAAATGTTTAGTAATCAATATAATCATTTTGATAATAGGTGCAAAATCAACAAATCTTGATTCTATGAATTTGATGATTATATAATATTTTTAATTTTTTCTGTGTTAATGGAATAAGTCTCAGAAACGCATAGTTTTCGAGTTATGGACCTCTGAAGTTTTCATAAGTATATGCGACGTTCTACTACATTTCTGAATTGATGTGGCCAATATTGGTGTCATTTGAAAGCTTTTTAATATGAATATCTTTCTGGATATACAAAATTTATTTAAAAGTTCTTAGCCCATTAAGAAGCAATTTTTAGTATGCAATTTTAATACTGTTTTGTAAAAACAGTATTGGGAACTAGAGAGTTATAATTTTTTTTAATAAATTTTGTATATCCAGAAAGTTCTATTCATAAGTATTCAAATGATACCAATATTTGCCATATCATTTCAGAAATGTTGTGAAAAATCGCATATATATGTATATGATCACTTCAGAGCTACATAACTCGAAAACTATGTGTTTCCGATATAATTTTTATTTGATCTTCATTTTTTAAATGTATATTATTTTTTCAAGTATGAGGTCTTTTTTTATATTAAAATATTAATTTTTAAATAAAATATCTCTAATAAAAATAAAAAACCAAATTAACAAATAAATAAAACCTAAATTGGTCTGCTCAAATATACAAATTCGAGAAGTACTAAAATTTTGAAAAGCGTTACGCTAAACTTACAAGATACCTGACCATGTTGTTAATCATATAAAATCATCTGAAAAATACCAATATGATGACTAAAATATATCAGAAATACTACAATCAATTAAAAACTTATTATAAAAAATAAAAGGCGTTATTTTGTAAGTCCCTTGCGTTGAGACATTTTTAATATAAAATTTTTTGAATTTTCAAAAATTTGTATGAAAATATTTTTCAAATGAGTTGAAGTGTTTTAGAAAATAACCCTTAAGTTTTTTAATGAGTTCAATTTACTTTTTATTTTTAATATAAAAATGTCAATAATTTCGAAGTAAATCTTTATTTTATTTGTAACAAAAAATGTTGTTTTTAGCTTGATATAGAACTAGGGTTACCTTACTCATTGTACGATGAGCACTTCATTTTGACACTTGCTTTCTGACATTCGTACACGGCAAACCAGACAACAACAACTCTTCTTTTTTTCCACCACCATTTATTTAGTTGATTTTCTTATTTTTGTGGGGATTCAGTGAATTTTCTTTATAAAAAGACGTGATAAATCTAACATTAAGCTTAACTAATATTAAAACGGAAACTGTTAATTAAAAAACACACACATTAGCGACTGCGGAAAAGTGTATTAATAATAATTAACACAACTCTTGCGATTTTCAAGAGGATTTTTAGTAAAGTCAAGAGATTTATACTCGCAAAAGATGACAACGAAAAAACAATTACGTCTGCTGGCTAAACCCTATTATTGGGTTAATATCATAATGGCCCTGTCCTATTTAATAGCCAAAAAGACCGTACCTATTTGCACGAGGATATTTAAGCACCGAGGAGAAGATGAAATGTGCGAATTGGACAGCCGAGAAACAGAAATTTTATTCTTTTTACTGATAGTAATAATGATAAGAAGTCGCAAGACTGGCAGCGTAACAATGATTAATTATTTGTCTTCATCATTTTTGTATACAAAAGTAGCCAATGCAATTTTATGGGCGTATAGTGATTTCCGTTACGGATTTGGGTTTTTGCTCTGTTGCGTTTTAGTGGGTATGATATTGCCTGAACCTACTTACAAGGGCCCGGAACACATTACTTACTTCCGTACTGCACAATCTTTCGAGGACGAATTGGCTCGAGACAAACGTGTTAACTGGTTGATTTGCTTTTATACCGTGTGGAACCCCAGCTGTGTGAATTTTGCTCCCATATTTGCCGAACTTTCGGCTGAATATACATTGGATAATTTAAAATTTGGCAAAATTGATATCGGTCGTTTTCCCGAAATGGCTCAAAAGTTTCGTATTTCAGATAGCAGTTTGTCCCGGCAGCTTCCAAGTGTAATATTATTCCAAAATGGCAAAGAAGTTGAGAGGCGTCCCATGGCTGATGCTAAAGGAAAATTACAAAAATTTTTCTTTTCCATGGACAATGTTAGAGCTGCTTTTGGTCTTAATAATTTATATAAGCAATGTGTAGAAAATCCAATTTCCGTTAAATCTGCTAAGCAAAAGGAAGCTATTAAAAAATCTCAATAAAAAATTAAAATACAGTCTGTGAAAATTAATTTATGAAAAATCTGATTATAAATCTAACTACCAAAGTATAAAATCTAACTTTATTGAGCTTTTTATTAGATATACTTTAAAATATAGAAAATAAGGGTTTTTAATTGACTTTTTAAAAATAAGAACATACCTCCTTTAATACAACAATACTTTAACTAGTTAGTATAGGGAAACTCCTTTTAAAAATCTCATAAATATAAAAAAATTACCGAAACTTTGCAAAATTCAAATGTATTGTAGCTCAGCATGTCTCTTACTGATTCTATAATTATACAAAAAATGCAACGTATTTTAGCTTCACATTAAAATTTATAACAAGTATGGCAATGGCAATAAAAAATAAATAAGACTTTTTAAATAAGGCAATTTAACGATAAGCTTCCGCACATAACGGCGTTCGAGTATATTATAATTAAATCCCAATTACATTTCAAATGATACCTAATTTGATCTTCTAGCCATATTGGATTTTAAATTATATATTATAGTTTAATATATGTACTTTAATTATACTTAACTGTATAAATTTTGATCGATATTTCACTTTTCAAATCTATAATTTATAGGTACCTACTTAAGTTTTGTTAAAATTTCTAAAAAGGTAAGGTGAACCATTATTGATTTTAGATGGAATTGCTCTCTTGAAAGTTGTATTTTTTTAATTGTTAAAAAATACCTATGTCTTCAGTTTTTGCGTGTTTTTTATTACACATTCAATCATTAGTATTGTGGAAATCGCACATTAATTTGAGGTTTTTTTATTGTTGGTTTAGTATAAATTTCCAACCGAAAATTTCTATTTTTTTAAAAATAGGCAGTTAATTTTTTCAAATGTTCAAATTTTTACCATTTTTTTTGTTAAGTTGTTACGTTGTATGTTCAGTTAACATACTCTAAACTCTTGTACATGTAACCTATTTCGGAAATGGTGTTTAACAATGCTTCTTATTTATAAAAAATGCTCTGTTTGTTACTTTAATTTATTAATAAAAAACCTTTATGTGCTGTGAAAACAGCATATTATTGTTTTTATCACGTTTTACGATTAGAAGTTATATTTTTGTTTTATAGTTATTTGTTATTTTGCATTTATTGTTAAACTTAATAGTATGGCTGACTTCCTAAACGCAGTGTTGCAAAGCATCTCTAAAAACAAATGCATTGTAATATCATCACAAATAAAAACACGGCATAAATTTCGCAACAGCTGTGCAGAAAAGAAGTGGAGTTTTTGAAGCTATCTTTTTCGTGTTGTATTGTAACATTGCGTTTAGGAAATCAGCCTATTTTTCATGTTAATTCTTTATATTTGCCATATTGTGTTTCATTTTAAAAACTATTTTATTTATGTCAATAGAATAGGCATAATTAAGCAACAATTTTTGTTAAACATTGTCAAGCAATACCATTAGTTTTATTTTTAGTTTTAAAGAAAAATAAATTTTTCAAAACATACAAAACTATTTTTTTTAATAGCCTTATGTGCTGTTTTCCCAACACAAGTCATTGAACGTGTTGTACAGTTTATATGAAAAGCACTCAGTTTTTGAGCGTTTTTACTAAAAATTTCACTATACGTTCAATAACTTGTGTTGTGAAAATAGCGAATTGAAAATTTTAAAAAAGTTCATAAATGAAATTAAAAAAAAATTAAAATGCACATTTGATAATTGTGACTTTTTCTGTACGTATGTACAATGCTAACCAAAGGATAGCTTAAGTTAAGCCTGTAACAGTGGATACAGGATATTCTGGTAGTATCTAGGAATACACATATGTATGTATCTCAAAATATATTTCGTACATGGACCGAAAATATTTATTTTTGAATTTTCCAAAGAAAAAGGAAACTATTTTGATTATACTTAACTATATTTTGAAAAAATCAAGTAATTTTAAAATTTTTGATTCTTTTCTTTTTCTCAAACATAATTCTTTGTTGACTTTTGTGTGCAGAAATAATTCTTATTTTTCGATTTTTATATAATATGTATATATGTACATATGTTCATAAGTAAATTCCAGAAATAACGAACTTTTGTTTATGTCCAAAAAAAAAAATTATTTCTGCTTAAAGAAAAAATAAAAATCAACAAATCAAAATGTCATACAAAGTTAATTTTTTTTTGCTTATTTTTGCTAAGGGTTTTTTAATTATCTACATATGTATGTACATATACTATATGTATGTATATAAAATTCTCGTGTCACGGTGTTTGTTGTATTTGAACTCCTCCGAAACGGATTGACGGATTTTTATGAAATTTTGTATGTGTATTTGTTAAGTATGAGAATAGGTCGTTTCGCTCTTCGTAATGAATATTGATTATATTTTTTGATTTTCATACTTCAGGATAAAAAATAAATCACTTGTTTATGTTTAACTTTAAAATATGTAACGAACAGAAAAAAAATGGCTATCGTTTTTTTTCATCACCGATCATGGTATAAAGTGCTTCATTCCTCTTTCTGATATCGATCCCTTCCCCACACACTTACAATACATTTATTTTTTAATTAAAAAGCAAAATTTCACTAGTGATAAATTATATCGCAAAACAACGTTTGCCGGGTCAGCTAGTTCTTTATAAAAGTGTTAAATTTCTTTTTCTATAAAAATATCTCAAAATTTTACTGCCCGTTTTTCAAAATAAAATAAAAATTTCGCTTAGGAAAATATGTATGTATATTGAAACAATAAAAAAAAACTCTAACTCGTTTTTAAACGAAACTTTTTATTTTAGTTCGAAAAACATGCAGTAAATATGTATAGTGCACTGGACGCCAGGTCCCCGACTTGTCTGTTTTTTCAACTACCACAGTGTTATCAATATACAGACAGCATCTGTAATAAATGTGATTGGAGAAGTGGGCGTGGATAAAACTAAACTTATGTAAATCTAGAGAACGGCCCCAACTTTAATTTACAAATTTGGATCAAATAGCTAGATTTTAAATGAACAATATCTGTAAAAGGCCCACTGCACTATTGTAGGCATAGGCTTGACAACTTCAATACAAATACCATATACATTTCTGTGCAACTGGTGAATAGTAACCGTAAGAGTACTCAAACTTGGTACAAATAACTTCATAAGCAATGCACGAGATTTGTATTGAAAAAAATTACATATTTTATTTTAGTGAGGGTAGCGAAGCGCAATAGGGTAAGCTAGTATTAAATAAAATTACAAAATATGATTAGATCTGTGAACCTATATTAGACGCTATATACATAAGAGATGTATCAAAGCCTCTGCCGTTTGTTGTTGCCGATCGTTAGGATTTTGGAGCTCAGTATCTTGGTTAAAAACTTCAGATGCGTCAGAAAAGCAAACTTTTTTTAATGTCGATAAAAAAGTAATTATTATTTTTTTTTATTGTATGAATATTATTTTTGTGGAGTATTTGACAATTTTTTGGTCCACATCTACTTCATTGATATAAGTAGAGCGCAGTGATGCATTTACGAACCAACCCGTCCTTTAGGATTTACTCCCAACTCCATCTGTAAAATGTCGGCTGCAGTTCGTTCATTCGGGGCCAAACTTATTTCCTCTGACGGTTCTCCGCCGGTAGTGTATACATTTTTTATTGTGCTACATTTTTTTTTAAATTTTGCCTTTAAATGTACCCACACTCGGTTCAATTTTTCTGCGATACGTTTCCATGAAGCTTCATTGCTGGCTTTTGTTTCTCCAACGTGCAATTTGACTATTATTTTCCATTTCATGGATTTAAAGTTCAACAATATGACAACTAAAATAACAAGCTATAAGTTGACAGTTGCCTTACATAATATAAATTTGGCAACTGAAGTTGTGTTGCCATCCGTAATCGACCCATTAGACACCCCTTCTTTTTCACATGGACAGTTGAATGTCGATTGCTCAAAACATATGTATGTATGTGTTAGCGGAAAAAATAAATCTTTCAATGTTTTTTATAGAAATATTTTAACAAAAAATTAGTATAGATGTAGAAAATAGCGACCCTAAAAATCATATATAACAATTAATATTGATAAATTTTATAAAGAGGTTTTATTTAACAATTATCATTAAATATATTTACATGATTCACAAGGTGTGCTATCAAGTCATATAGTCATAATGTCCGAAATATTTTACAATTGTTTAAAAAAAAAATTGTTGTGTTTCAAACAACAACAAAAATTGTAATGTGTTCATTGATTCGTTATATCTGTATAGTAGAAATCTAAATTATAAGCGGTTGCCCACAGCAGTCAGATATAATCTTGTAATTATTTTAAGACATATGACTTTACAACTTTATGACTACCTTGGGAATCACCCAATTGAATGATAGTTATTGTAACCAATTAAGATAAATAATACTTTTTTGATTATAAATAACCATTACTACAACCCTACCGAAGTTTTTGTCAGCGAATAAGCCGCAAACATAACAAAAATGTTACGCTTATCACACACTGCAGAAAAAAATTTAATACAATTTAAAATTTGTTAAAGGATTACAAAAATTACAAACTTACTTATTTTAAAAAAATTAAATATTAATAGCACTTCACTTGTCACAAATTTTAAACTAGTTACACTTTTTTTACTCTTATCTGAAAAATATATCCTTCACCAAAAGGTAGTATTTCTCACTTTGCCATTGTGTTGGTATTAAATTCGTATTTATCCAAATATATATGTATAACTGAAAATTGCATATAAAAACATTCTAAACTTTTTTTAATGATTAAAACAAATAGGACATAATAAACCCTATTTATCTGTATTATCTTCCAGTTCGATTTTTTTAAACAAAGACAGATTAACAATAAAGGCCGTGTCAGATACAACTTTGTCGCTTTGCGTGACGTTTCTACCTTTGGCAGAAAAACGCAAAGCAAAAGGTGTATGACACAATGAAAACTTTGACAACACTCACGCATTGTTTGTTTACTTATAAAAGTGGTTGGTAATTTGTACATTTAATTATTTGTTATAAAAATAAAAGTTAACATTTTAATTTGACGGTTTTTTGGAATTGAATTTGCCAAAAAAAATTTAAAAAAAGACAATTTTACTAGCCAATTGTCAAAGCGCGCAAAAAGATAAGAGTTGGCTAACTTTTTGCTTCGCTTCGCTTTGAAAGTACTTTATGTGACATGTTTCGTATAAGTATGTATATTTTATCTTAGATGTCAAAGCGAATCGGTAACGCAACGCGAAGCAAAAGTTTTATCTGACATGGCCTTAAGGCAGGGTATATTTATTCTGCATTATCGAATATAATAACTTCACTTATTAAGTAAATACCAAAAACGTAACTGTAAAATTACAACAAACAAGACACTTTGCATTATTAAGTTAATAAATTTGTTTGTATAGTTACATACCTTTATCTTATTCATATGTTTTGCGCTGGGGGAGAAAATACTAAAAACAGTTGTTAATGAAAAGTTTAATAACTTTTACAATTTCCATCCGATTTGAAATTTTCTTCATACGTTGGTATACATTTTTATAAGCTTGCATATTAAAATAAGCAATGAAAAGCTTCTAAAATCAAAAAAGTTTATAACTTTCGTTTTTTTTTTTGTAGATATTCTTAATAAAAACAATAGTTATAACTTGCAAATGTATCAATGCACGTCAGTTAAAAGCGTAATATGTTTTCTTTTCAAACCCGTTAAAAAAATTTAAATCGGACAAAAACTGACTGAGTTACAGGTCGATAAGTTGACGAACATCACTAAAAACGGTTGTTTTAGAATAACTTCTGAATTTGAGGGTGTTTCTGAAATTTTTTGACACAATTTGTAATGTACTCAAGAAGATCTATGTATAACCTACGCTAGATCGTTTTCCAAGTTTTTTTACACTGTAGCACCGTGTAATTGAAAAAAATAAATGCAATGAAAAGGACTCAATAATTGGTCTTCTATGACAAATTTTTAAATTGTACCAAATGAGTCACGGTAGTACCACGGTACTTTAGAAGGTCAAAATGTACCAGCAAAAGTACAATTGTTCCAACTTTAACATCCCTGTTGTGAATATACCTACGAATGAGAACACTACTGCTTGAGTACAGGCATCTCCGTACCAACCCCTTTTCTTCTTCCCTCCCACTCCTTAAAATACAAGAGTTGAGCATCAAAAGATGAAACGTGTGAATGTAGACTTATATATCTGACAATCGTATGAACACTCTTCGCTACGAATTCTTAACACATTTTAAATTTAAGGGGCCACGCCACTCCCTTACTACAAAGCAGTTTTGTAATGATGATTATTAAAGAACAACTGTAACAACAACAAAAATCAGTGTGTAAACTGAGAATTAAATAAAGCGGTTTTTGTATAAAAAATGTATTGCTTCAAAGTGGGAATTCGCCATATGAAATGTATGTATTCCGTGAGCGAGTTGGCAATCTTAACTTTAACAGTTCTTCTTTACAAGCCTGCTACTTTTTAAGCTCCATTTTAATTGGGATGGTTCTTTTTGCCATTAAAATTGTAGTAAAACTATTTAAAAATCTAAAAGTTGATAAGCAAATATTAATTAAATTCAAAGTAGATTTTCTTAAGGTTAAAGTAGAGTAATTAATTAAAAATAGAACTAGGTAAGGATTTGGTTTTTCTGTTTCTCGGTGTGCTTTCGGCAATTAAAAATCAAACCAAAAAGTATCGTTAAAAAATATAAAAAAGTAAATTTTTTTGCAATAACGTTAAAAATAGGTGACCTGTAATAATAGATAGCAGGTGGCATTACTCCGCCAGATGACGATTATTTGCTCTAATATTGTTTGTCTAGTCTTACTACCCGTCTCCACTATCCATCAGTTTGGTAAGAACATCAAGTCGAATATGAATTCTGCTAGTGTAGACTCTTCATGTTCATATTTCGTCGCCTTACAATATCATTTTCTGTCTACAGCCAAACGCACCACAACAAATATTGTGGTAAATCAGAACATGAACATCAACACGTATTCGCCACATACAAGAACATGAACAAATAAGTACCGTTGTTCTGCCGGCGTTATGTTCAAATCGATAGCGAATGGAGACATGGAGCTATGGCAAAGTTTTGTTTATATCTACAAATAGTCCACCTTTTGTGCTGTGATTATTGTATTGTATTAAAGTTTTCGATTATTTTAATTAAAATTAAATAAAATAGTACCCATAGTGAAATAAAAATTGGCTAAAAAAAATTTTTTTTCATCGCGTTCGGCGGCAAAATTTTATTTTAGCTTAAAATAATTTTTGATGTACATACATATGTATACGGAGACTTATTTTTCATTTTTGTTGTAATGTTGTATTTGTTGCATAAGTGCCATTATTTCACCATGGTATAAAGCATATTTTTAATAAAAGTTTACTTTAATACTCTTAAAGTATACTTTGTTTTTGACTATGATTATGGGCCAAAATCTCCAACTTGGGTAAATTAGATTTAAGCCATATATTAAGAAGAAGAGGAAATAAGGAAATATAACTGTAAAGGAAAAATTTAATAAGGCATCGTTTAGACTTACAATTTTTTGAAATTCTGCTTTGAAATTGCATTATTGTCTATATTATTAAATTCTAGTTTTGCAATTTTTGCATTTTCGTCTTGCAATTTCTTTTCAACTTGCAGCTAGCCTCAAGTTCAAAAGTGTGAGGATTTCGAAACAAAACAAAATTGGATAGTTCATGAAACTGAGTACGTCGCAATTTACAATATAGAAATTTCTTGCCGGACAGACGTAATTTGTTGGTAAGGGGGCCACGATGTATGCTTGCTCTCTTCCTCTCCCGTCAACAAACTTCGTCTGTCCGGCAAGAAATTACCATAGTGTCAATTGCGACTACACGTCCCCAATCTTCCCAACCCTCTTACAATTAATCATGAGTTGCTACAACAAAATTGTAGGTTTGGACGATGACTAGTAAAAATAGCACCATCTAGTGGTTAGTAGTTAAAATATCCTCACTTGTAACTGCAGCCCACTTCGTACCTATATGTCATAGAAATTTCCCATTTTATGAAAATTTCCCTTTTTACTCGCTACTTCAACTTCCTTTGCATGCTTGCGCTCTTTCCTTCTACATCAATATGGCTGATCAGGTAAGACGCGAATAAAATTCTACATTTCTTTTAATAAAACCCATGAAAAAGTGCAGGAATTGTAAGAATTCAATAAAAATGTGAAAACTAAGACGAAAAGTTATAGATTAAACTGTGGTTTATATAAAAAATTTAACAAGGAAAAAGTGAAAACTAACTAAAATGAAGTGAATGTTGTGAGTTTTTGACAAAAGTAACGATACCACGCGGGGCAAAAAAAAAATCTTAAAATTTATGTAAAAGTTAATTGTAAAGAAAGTTAATTATTGGTTATTAAAATGTGTTTTGGTACATAAAAGTAAATTTGAAAAGAATTCGTGTAATTTGAATAAGATTTGAATACCGATTATGAATAAAATTCCCTCGGGGAATTTGATTATTAGTATGTAGTATTTTTTTTTTGGAAACATAACCCTACTTTTTTATGTTTGGTTTTTTTTTTATGGAATTTCTCAACCTAAGCAAACTGAGCGAGCTTTCCGTAAACAATTTACGGTGCCTGTAATACGTCGCAAGCCTAATAATTACAAGAAAAAGCCTCGTTTTCATCGCAGCATTGGCCTGGGTTTCCGTACTCCGGCCGAGGTGAGTTTAAAGAACAAAGACTAACTAATTTTGTTTTCTGTGTTTTTATTCCATGCACGCCTTCAAACCCTATTAATAACGTAAACAAACAACCAACCGTCGACTCCCAATCCAATGTTGGCCGTGAATGTTCCCGGATTGCTGTAAATAATTTTAACCAATTAAATCCCTTTTACCTCTTAAATGACAAACTCTACAACACCAATAAAAAAAATCGTCGTATCCACCTAATCCATAACCTATCCAAATTGCCTTTGTTGTGTTATGTTTGTGCCTGTACATCCAGCAAACCGAGAGAGCCTTTCAAAAACAATTTGGCATTAACCTAAACAGAAAGGTTAAGCCCGGTATCACCAAGAAGAAGGTACTCCGTCGCTACCGTGATATCGGTCTGGGTTTTAAGACTCCCCGAGATGTAAGTTGTCTTTTTTCCCCCTTTTGTTTACTAATTTTTATTAAAATTTATTTATGTTTAGTAAGTGTAAAGTGGATGCTAAAAAAAGATTTAATTCTAGTTGATGCAAATATTGAAGTAAAATATTATTAAGAATCTAACACTATTTTGTGAATCAAAAGTTTTATACCTAATTCAAAATGCCGATTAATCAATTAATTGAATTATCAATCAACATTTCTGATAATTCAGAGTTTTGAAATATTAAATAGTTTGACTGCCTATATCATGATGTCGAAAGAATTTCTTCCCTTCGTGCAACTACATTTGAAACAAAACCAAAGTTTTAGAAACTGTTTTTGTTTTAAATGTATGGGCTAAAAATAAGTCAAATTTAAATATTAAACAGAAAAAAATAATAACATTAATAAAATTAAGCTATTGTGGTCGATAAGATAAATTTACACCACATCAAGTGCACACCGGATTATAAGATTTTGATGTAAGGTCTGAGTATGGCTAAGTTCCAAAACATAATTTTCAAAACGAGCTTTTCGATACACAGATTGCTTATTGTGTACGCATCGATAACTTTTTTTGGTGCACCTTGTAACAGGTACAATTGTAAAATTCTACACGGGTACAATGTGTCGGTTCACACATCCTGAGGTTTGATTAATAATTGAAATACAACGTTAATTTGAAAGTTATCTTAAAATTCAACATTTTTTTAATTTTTCGAATTCTATGAGCTTAATTTCATATAATAAAAATTTAAGGAATATAACTATTACAAAAAGCTTTATGAAATACATAACTGAAATTAAGCTAATAGAATAAATTCGAAAAATAAAAAAATGTTGAAAATAATAAAGTAGCTTATGAAAAGAAATAATTCCCAGATTCTAGTTATCTGAAAATTTTGTCTCGTAAAACCAGAGCTCAGCGTTACCATGCGCTTGAATTAACATTCCGATTTTCCTCATTGTTAAAAAATTATGGACCAATGACTACCAGCCCATAAACCACACCATACCATTGTTTTAATGGATGTAATGGTAGCTCTTCGTACTCATCGGGTTGCTCAAATATGGCAATTTTGTTTATTAACGTATCCATTGAACCAGAAATGTGCTTCAGTACTGAACAAAATTTCACGATAAAACACTGGATTTTCAATGAGTTTTTTCAGAGTCCTGTCACAACAATTTGGAGACGCTGTTGTGGTGTCGGTCTTTCCATGATGACTTGCCAATACTGAACAAAAATATCAAAGGCAGTTTAGTAACAGCCACGCGTGATTTTTAAATAAAAAAGCATGTTGAAAATTAAACCTCACGATGATTCGCCCTTTATAAGTGAATTGCTCTGAAGCCGACGTTTGGAACAGCCTGACTGGCCTGTCGCACTTTACGATCGATATGATTCTAATTGTGTAGGTAGTTATTTTTTGTTTATTACATTTTCATATTTTGGAGAGCAAAATTGGAAATCACTTCCACCTTCGATCGGAATTGATTTCTGTAACAGACCTGATACAGGTACACTGATAAATTAAGTACAGCAGGATATAAAAAAACGTAAAACAGGAAAAATTTCATACTATTTATTGAAATTAATCCAATTTTTTTTTTATCAAAATAAAACAGAAGTCTACATTAAAAGTGAAACGAATTTCTCATTAATCGAATATTTTAATTAACATTATGAATAGAACAAAGGCACACGATTGCTGACGTAAAATAAAATTCATACGTCAGTTGCCGTTAGACTTTTAAGCAAAATTTCCCTATTTAATATACATTTTGTTGAATTTTACTAGTTCTCTAACGAGATTTTGTGAAATTTTAAAAAGTGAATATTTTTTTCCCTCAAAATTTTGCATTTCCACATGAATTTTTTAGGGAAAATGTAACAAATTTCCAGGGAAATTTTATATACCAGTTTTAACATCATTCGTGTTACAAACATTTTTGTAGTTTTACTACTTTTACGACAATCAGGAAATACATTCCGGTAATTCACAAAGTGTTTTATTATCCCATATGTGACGTTCATTAAAATGATAGCACAGTGGAAATTGCCTAATAGTATGTATAGTTCGGGGTAGTGCACTAAATATTGATTTGTATCAGCATTGCACTATCACTTAATCAAACTGCAAAACAACTTTATTTTTTTTTTTTACCAGCTTTAGTGATGATTGGAATCAAAAAGCTGCATATAAAAAGACTCACTAAAATTTACAAAATGTAATTTTGTATGCGGATAGTTTTTGATTCTTGTGATGATATGCATAAGCAAAGGAAATAAAACAACATGGAATTTTATCAATAACGGAATATCTCATGGCTTTAATCATGAAAAAACAATTTTTTTGTTTGTAAATTTAGTGCAAAATTTTAAGTTGCACTCAAATGAGTGAAGAACAAAAAGTTGCAAATTTAGTGCAGTACCCCCATGCATGTACATACCTACATAATAAAAATAATTTTATTATAAATTGCATTAAAACTTTTTTTATATCTATAATGATACGGATTTTAATAATTGGAAACTGGTGAATTTTCATCTCTTTTTGTTGAAATTTCTCTACTTTAAAATACGAAAATAAAATTAAAATTTTTTATCATCCAAATTACATAAATACATTTACATATATATATATATATATTTTACATTTTGTTTTAATATTCATTTATTTTACATTTGTTTTATTTTTTAAGGCTATTGATGGCAACTATATTGATAAGAAATGCCCCTTCACCGGCAATGTAAGAATTCGTGGTCGCATCTTAACCGGTGTCGTGCGTAAAACTAAAATGCAACGTACCATCGTTATCCGTCGTGATTATTTGCATTTCGTACGAAAATACAGCCGTTTCGAAAAACGTCACAGAAACATGAGTGCTCACTGCTCTCCCTGCTTCAGGTGAGTTAAAATTTCCACTACATTTTAAAATTAAGGTAAATACAAAAAGAAGAAAGAATTGCAAATTATTAATTATTTTTAAAATTTAGTTAATTTAACAAATTAAATTTAATCGATCTAATATTTCATTACAGAGATGTTGAAATCGGTGATATTGCTACCATTGGTGAATGTCGTCCCTTGTCCAAGACTGTTCGTTTCAACGTATTAAAAGTCTCCAAGGGTCACGGTTCCAAAAAGAGCTTCAAGAAATTCTAAATTTGTCAATAGAAAAAAATGCTTCTTCTCCCTTTAGTTTGATGTTCAAACTACGTTTTGATTTTTACAGACAAAATAAACAAAAAACTGTTAAAGATAAATTTATTTTTAAATTTTTTTTTAGACTTTTTTTTAGATTTTTAGGTAAATAAAGGAAAACTAAATACTTTCCATGGGGTAGTCTTGCTTCTATTGTTAAAAAGGTAATTTTGACTTAATTTGCAACATTTGAATTTAATTTTATATGATGATAAAATCATGACGGTCTTCATAAACATAATTGCTGAAAATACTTGATATTTTCACTTAAATCTACTGAACATAATTCAATATTTCTGGTTTTATATATTTACAGTAATTTATAAATTAATCAAAGGTTTATTTTACATTGATTTTGAAAATAATTTATTTTAAATCAAATTTCAGGAGTGCTACTCTATTGCGATGCGAAGGAAAAATGGTAGCAAATCTTGTTTTTGGTACTCTTTAATGCGTTTGCGCATTTGTCTTTTGCATTTTTTTATTTTTTTCTTTGCGCAAATGATTAAACTTTCTATTTTCAAGTTTTTTTTTTTACATATTTTAACATTTCATTGCTGTCAATCTGAACCATATTTAATTTTAATTAACGTTTTCAAAAAAATTTTCGAAAGTATTAATTTACTAAATTTTGACAACAAATAATTTTCTTGGGACATAAATGTCTTTTTTTTCTTATTTGGGTTTAAAAATTGGACAAATAAATTTACAATCACTAACAACAAAAAAATCTTTAAATTTAATCAGAAATATTGAATCGTTTTTAAAATATAATGAAATATACATTAAACATAAATTAAATACTAATGATGTCCATTTTTTATTTTTTCAGTTCAAATTTTTAAAATCTTGCGGAATTCTATTAAAGAGGTAATTGTAAAGAATTTTTTTTCGCCATCACAAATTTTTAATTGTTTCTGTTTTGATGATAAAATCATGACGGTCTTCATAAACATAATTGCTGAAAAGACTTGATATTTAAACTTAAATCTACTGAACATAATAATTCAATATTTCGGGTTTATACATATACGAAATTTTTTTTAATATTTAAAATGATGTATTCCCAAAATAACATTGATTTTATATTTTTTTTTACATTCGGCCATGCTCTGGAAATCGAAATCTACAAAATTTAAAAAATCGTAGGAAACTTTCAGTTAAATTTATTTTAAAAAAATGACTAGTTTTTCAAGATTTTGAGAGCAATTCAAATAAATATAAAGCGGAACTCAAAGTATGACGTATATAAACGGAATATTTTTTCGAACCTTTAAAACAGGATCATTTTGAAAATTTGTTCAATTTAAATTTCACTCGTATTCGATTTCCAGAACATGACTGATTTATTTTAAATCAAATTTAAGAATTAAACCGCAGGTAAAACGCCTTTAATCTAGAGTTTTTTTATACGTGAAGGGTATATACCTACAAGTTGTCATTTCGTTTGCAATTTCTACAATATTGATCTTAGACCCTTTAAAGTTATATATTCTGGGGGGCTTCTCTCTAGGGCTTCCAATCGGGATTGGTATTTCTGAATCCCGATTCGGGATTGCAAAAAATATTTTGGGATCCCGGAATTTCCGGGATATTTTGAATCCCGGGATTTTTAAAAACTCGGGTTTTTTTTTTATTTATACTATACCCAATATATAAAAATTTTTAAAACTATGAAAAACGACTTATTTTCCAGTAAAAATACATATTTCATGAACATATATTTATTTGTAAAAAATAAAAAAACAAACGACTGTTTTCAAAACCCGGTTTTCGAATATTTCGAATAGTTGCTATAATGAGTTTTTGAAATATATAAATATATAAAAATTTTTAAAACTATGAAAAACGACTTATTTTCCAGTAAAAATACATATTTCATGAACATATATTTATTTGTAAAAAATAAAATAAAAACAAACGACTGTTTTCAAAACCCGGTTTTCGAATATTTCGAATAGTTGCTATAATGAGTTTTTGAAATAAAAAGTTAATTTGAATAAAAACGAAACAATTCAAAAAAGTAAGGAACCAACAAAATACATAGCTATGACTTAGAATTTTAAAAGAATTTTGGTGTAAAAAATTTTACAGGAATTTTATAAACTTATTATTTGAGATATTCTCCTAATTTTATTTTAAATTCATTTTAATTTGTTGGTGGTTTAGCATGTCAATAAGAATCAGTAGACCTTCAACCATATTTCTGAAAAGTTACAACACCTCTTAGCCAGGCAGTATACGAGTATATTTCAAATGGTTTTGTTTCCGCAATATAGAAACGAATAATATTATGAACAAGTTTTTGGTGTGAAATATCGGTTCATTCTTCGAACGCAATTTAAAACCTTCAATGACATTTTTGGGTTCCTTAATTTTGTTTTTTATTTCTTGGGTTTTAATTAATAAAACTTGAATTTTTCTCATATCGTTTATTCTGCTGGAATAAACGATAGTAAAAGTTCTGATAAGTCTACAAGAACTGAACTTTAGAGTCCATCCTACGCTGTAGTTCATTTAAATAAGAAGTCTAGAACCTTAAGTCTTCTAATTTTTTTAGAGACGCAGTGTTTGAATAAAACCCCTAGTTTTAAAAAAAATTTTTTTGCTTTTGCAAAACGTTTGGCTAGATAACACATCATTTCTTCTTACAAATAACAATAAAATTACAAATTAAGTTTGGTAAATCAATAGAAATTGCTAAAAAGTTTAATCAAATTTTACTGGTCATGTTTTTTTTTTTTTTTTTTTGGATTTTTTCGTCAAATATTTGTTACCTTAACACCGTTTTTTTTTTTTTGTTTAAAAAATATCAATAATTAATAGCGGTTTTCACCCTTTGTATTAATAGTACAACTTTGTTATATTTAATACGATTTTATACTTCAAAACGTGAGTGTCTTTTTCGTATGCATTGTAAATTAATGAATTTGCTGAGGGAGAGAAAGAGATAGATAAAGTTTCTTCAACTGTTTTATTCTGGTAAATTCACACACATGTTTACTACTGCTTTTTGTGGGATTTTTCAACCACAGCGTAGTATATTTTAGTCTAATACATTTTGTTGTTGCAGTGTTGTAGATGTTAGTATTTTTACTAAAATTATAAGATTAACAAGGTCTACAAGGGACTTTACTGTCAAGGGTGAATTCCGCTAATGTTAATAATCTCTTACACTGTAATTTTGTATAATAAAGAAACTACTCTACTTGAGTTTTATTTATTTTACCTTGAATTTAAAATTTATATTCGTATCGGTATCGGCGATATATCTCTATAGTATAGTATTTAGAATACTATCGCACAAATTGCTATTTAACTTGTTTTTAGTTTTTTTTTTTTAAAGGACAAACCCTTTTATAAATTAGAAAAATACTTAAATTACTGGTACATTTACAACAAATGTAGAGAAAACGTATATAAATTAAACATAATTAAATAACCGCGTTATTATAAAAAAAGTACGTGTTTTCGATATTCGAAAAATGAAAATTTTAAAATAACCTGCTTGGGTAAAACTAAAATAACCGGTTGAAATCAGTCGAATAATAACCGTTCAATATCCATAATCACAAATCATGTTATAAGGAAAAATCTTATTTTTTATACATATTTGATTATTTATGTAAAAAATTTCATTTAAGCCCCTCAAATGTATATTAAAACTATCCAAATGTTTTCAAAATTATATAAATGTTCATATATTAAGATTGTCCAGTTCGCAACCTTAGGACAACAAGGTTCTATCTTACATGTAGTTTATGAGCAATCAGAACGTTGTTGTCCTAAGGTCGCGAGTTTTCTTTTTTAATTTTCCAATTTGTTAACTAACAAAAGAACTTAACTAAAATTTAACAGTAAACACTGCTTCTTGGGGCAAAAATATTTGTTATTCCTTTTAGAATGGATTTCGTTATATGCTTTGAAAAGTCTTTGAAAAGTGGTACATACTAAACCCCTGCACGAATGTATTTGTTTCTTCTACACAGTTGTCAACACCAAATTATTGTTGTGTCAACTACTGTAATTTTTTTTTAAAATTAGCTCTAATGATCCATTATGAAAAACCAAATCAATGTTAAAACAGTAGTTCGTTTCAAACAAATCAGTGTAAAGCAGTAGTTGGATTTAAATAAACCAACTCAATCCATAATTTGATTTGAACGAAAAAACAACACACAACAATTGTGTGTCTATAATACAGTTATGTACGGTAAACTTTTCAATTCACAGTGTGTGATCTTGATGTTTATTGCCGATTGTTTTTCAGATTTTGATCGTTGTATGTATTATTTTTATATTAATTTTGGAACTAATAGAATTACCTTTTAATTTTTTTTTTTTACTTTTAATTAAATATTTGATAATATGTTTTGGTAATAATAAAATAATTTAAAATAAAAATTTAAATATTCTATAAAAATATTTTTCATCTTTAATTGTTTTTTGCTTTATACAAATCTAGCTAGTCATACATAATAATTGAAAAAAAACAAGATAATTCATACTTATCACCTATTTTGCTACAGTTCTTTCGTGTGATTCGTGTGATTTGGTTTAGTTAGTGTGATTTGTTTTGCTTTGTTGCATTGCCGAGGGAATTGAGGGAGTATTCATATTCTATTTTCAAATCTAAATTGCTAGAATATTCACAATTCCATGTATTGAATGTTCCGTAATATTTTCGATTTTCTTTTTGTTTCTTTTTTTTTTTAAATTCTCAGATTATTTGTGTTTGTTCAAATAATTTTGCTTACAAGCATTCATTATGATTTTTTTTTCTTTTCTTTAACCTATATTAAATAAATATTATTCATATGTATTGTTATTTATTTCTTAGAATTTTTTGTACATTGCATATTGTAATTTTTATTTGCATAATTTTATATAGAAGTTTGCTATTTAGTAAGTAGCTTTAATTAACTGCATAAGGCCCTATAGGCTCGGTTATGTAAATGAAGAATTAATAAATAAAAAAAAAAAAAAAAAAAAAAAAAAAAAAAAAAAATCCGTACTCTTTACACTTCGTATTTGGTCGTTTATAACACACTAATTACGATTAATTTGCAATTGTGTGTTTTTATTTATTTTTTGTTATACCTATGTGTTTTGCACAACATAGCATTTGATTAGTTAGCAAAGAGTGAGCGACAATCAGTATTTAAAAAACAAACGAATGTCTTGAAACGGCTTTTAAATGCATTTGTGCAGAGGTTTAATACATACAAATAAATTTAAATTTCAATCAGTAACAACGTACAAACAAGTTTTTTACTTTAATCCGAAATATTGAATCGTTTTTATATGTATTATATAGTAAAATATAAATTAAAAAATTAAATTCTAATGATGTTTTTTTTTTATTTTCAGCTAAATTTGTAAAATTTTGCGGAATTCTATTTTTGTTATTAAAAAGGTAATTGTAAACAATTTTTATTCCCAATCATCAATTTTTAATTGTAACTATGTATTCTGATGATAAAATCATGACGGTCTTCATAAACATAATTGCTGAAAAGACTTGATATTTAAACCTAAATTAACTGATAAATATACAATCATCTGTAAAGATTCATTTAGTTTAAATAATTACATACTAATGTTTTGAAATTTCTTTTACTTGCAGATTCTTTTTTTGGGGGATGTGACAGACTTATTAATTAAAAATATTCCTGCAAAGTATATTTTTTTTTTACTTTTAAAGATAAATAAAAGATTTTCAAAATAAACAAATTTCTGTATTTTATTAATACTAGAGTTTTCCAAGTGGTCGAAACTCGACCATAATTTTTTATGCAGATATGAAGAAAACACATTTAAGTATATGTGAATTAAATGTATAGAGAATTCGTTTTTTTCGTCTTAGTGGATCGATTTGGCTAGGTACCAACCTCCGAACCAAATGTTCTCTTCTACTCAAGTCCGTGAATGTTTAATTTAGTTTTTAAGTTGAATTATATGAAAAAAGTCGGAAAGTACCAATTGAAAAAGAAAAAGTACATAAATTTCGCCTCTTAAATATTGTTTCTCAATCACTCAGGACTCTGCATGCTGAATTTTATGTTTCTATGTTCCGAATTATTAAAAATTCAAAAAGTACCAGTTAAAGAACGAAAAGTACCAAAAAGCTCTTCCTTACAGATTCTTATTCACTCAGAGCCATTCATGCTTAATTTTATGTTTCTAGGTCCAATATTAACTAAAATTTAAAAAGTACGAGTTGAAGATCAAAAAAGTGCCAACATATTTCATCTTATATGTTCTCATTCACTCAAGACCTTGCACAAATAATTTTTTATTTCTAAGTTCAATATTACCACACGCAGCACGGAAAAGTAAAAGAAAGTAATTAAATTTCCCGTATTTCCACTTTCTAAAAATTATTTCGCTCCGTTGAAGTATCAAAAATTTCAGTGTTGTAGTTGGAGACCATAATTTATTGCGTTATATGTCAATATACAGAGAAAAATGTTTTTAAAAACACGTACCAATGGGTACGAATTTATATTTGTATTTTTTTGATAAGATACGAATTTGGTATTCCTATACTTTTTGGTTTAAAAGCTAAATGGGGAACCCAAAAGTTTCAAAATAGAGGTTAAACTATTTTACTCCCTGTCCGCTTATTTTTTTTAATGAACAACGATAAGTATAAATTTTTTTTTTGGGTTTCTATTAGTTTTGGAGATATGAAGTCACCGAATTTTTACCCTTTTTTCACTCTTAATAAAATATACATTGTGCACTTCTGTAGGTAAATGCCTTTTAAATGGTGTAAGGCCCCTATTACGGTTTATTTCTTAATTTTTGTATTATGGTTTACAACTTTGCTATATTGGGGTGAACAAAAACATCAAAAAATTACAACTCAGAGATGGAAAGTGTTCTTAACCGTTTTGCCTTTGCGGATTTATATATAGATATAAACATTGAAATGTTGGCCCCTATTACGGTTCATAACTGAGGGTTGTAAAAAAGAACTGGTTGTGATGCGTTGTAATTTTTTTAAATTTTTGTTCACTTCAATATGTATAGCAAAGTTGAAAACCATTATACAAAAATTATGAAATTAAAACTCAACTGAGTTGTTTGAATTACAAGTTAACTGAGTTGAGTTGTGAACCGTAATAGGGTCTGTATTTTAAGAACGATAAATGTACCTTTGTAACATTTTTAACATAAATATTACAATCGGTATTACCAAGTTAGAAATGAAAATGGAGAATTCGAAAGATATTCCCACTGTTAGTTAAGAAAACTATGAAAATAAGAGCTTTTAGAGTTTTTTAATAATATTTATTTGTTCGGGTGTGTTCTAGAATCCGAATTCATTATTTTTCAGAATTTTTGGTATTCTGCAATTCACATCCACATGTTTTTATTCGTTTTTAATTTGAGGGGAAGGTGTTGTTGAAAGTAAAACTAATCGAATTTTATTAATCACCCCTATTATGAAAGTCGACGGCATCGGGACAGTAATTATATTTTCTGAGTCGTTATTGACAATAATCGATTACTATTGACAGCCACTTTATATTTTCTATGGCGCTTTTAAGTCGACGTCGAGTAAATTTGTCTCTGTTTTAGTCGACGGGAAATTTTGTGACGACTCGAAAGTTAAAGAAATTTTAAGTAGAATGTAAACATATTTATTAGGTCCGTTAAAATAAAAAAAATGCAAATTTAAAATCAGTTATGGGCACAAATTAAACGCGAAAATTCGGAAAAGCTTGCTAAAATAGCCAAAATTCGCGAAAATTTGTAGCTCAAGACGATTGCCTCAAAGAGCAACAAAACTACGCAAAATTGCAAAAAATTTGGAATAGTTTACGAAAATTTGCGAAAATGTTCATATATCAAAAAAGCCATAAAATTAATTAAAAGTCCCTAAAACTATATGGAATGTCAAAAATTCGATCAAAATTAGCGAAAATTGGCAAAGATTTGCTAACAGCGGCATGATAGCAAAGTCTTATATTTATTAATAATCGTTAAAGCTATAAATAATCAGAAATATTACTATAGAAATATTATTATAGTAAAAATAGCTTTTTTTTTTTTTTATTTTCAAAGTTGTTTTTGGGAATACAAATATTTATTAAAAGATTTTGTTTGTTGTGCTTAATTCCCTTTTTTAATAATTGATAAAAATACTGAAATTTATTGTTGGAGGATAAGCTGTTCCTATGCGCATTTCACTGGTTGCTTAGGCCAGATCGTCAGGAAACGTTCTCCTAAATAATTTTAGAAAAGCCAAAGCTATCAGCAAACAAAACTACAGAAGGAATGAGAATTACCTACAATACCCTCAAAAAGTTTTATTTGCAACGATATCAAAGCTTAAACAAAATAAATGTAAGAAATGTAAGAAAAGATAAAAACTTATCACTGTTTTATTGTTTGGTATTTTGTTTAAGCTTTGATATCGTTGTAAATAAAACTTTTTGAGGGTATTGTAGGTAATTCTCATTCCTTCTGTAGTTTTGTTTGCTGATAGCTTTGGCTTTTCTAAAATTATTTAGGAGAACGTTTCCTGACGATCTGGCCTAAGCAACCAGTGAAATGCGCATAGGAACAGCTTATCCTCCAACAATAAATTTCAGTATTTTTATCAATTATTAAAAAAGGGAATTAAGCACAACAAACAAAATCTTTTATTAAAAATAGCTCTTATCACGAACCTGGCAAAAATTCGCGAAAAATTCATAATCGGAAACCAACTCTAAAATTAATTTGCAATCGCTTAATCGGTTAAAAAAACAAAATGTCGGAAAATAGCATAAAAAGCTTTAAAAAATAAACTTTAATGATGAAAATAATAGAAAAAAATTGGAGATGGGATTTATTTTTGTCAGATTTTCGATAACTTGTCGATGTCGGCACAACTTTCCTTTAAAATACCAAATTAACGTCGAAGTGATGTAGTCGTCGACTTGATGTGACAACAAATAAAAATTAATGTCGACGTCGACAACGACTTACATAATAGGGGTGAACATATCGTTCATTTGCTGCAACGTCGTCATAACTCCGAAAATGAAATTAAGGGTTTAGTCATGCAGAATTGTTCCCACTGGGGGCTACTGTGTGCTTCGATTCGAAATAAATAATTTACGAGCTCGAACAATATGTACAGTGTATTACGATTTTTGTACTCGTTCGAAATGGTGGCAGAGGTTGTTTTTATAAACAAATCTGAAATTGATGAAAAGTTATTGCTGGTTTTGAGAATGTGGCTTTTTGTTTTCCATAAAGTATAAAAACTTCCGTTTATTCGAAACAAATAGTATGGAAATCGTTATACACAACACAAATTTTTGGAATTCGTATATTGTGTATAACATTGATCTTTATATCTTTTATACTTTCCCTGTTTGAAGAGAATCACCCCTTTCGTGAATAACAAGTGGAATTTTTGTTCCCATGAAACTTTTGGCCCTAATTATGTAAAACGCAACGCCAAAGAAAAACATTGAAAGCACAAACAATGTCATAAATATTTTGTAATTTTGTTGTTACTTTTCACAGAAATTCATGTACCGTTTTAAAATTTTCAACGCCACAAGCCATGCAGCGTTTGAAATTTAAAAACGCAATGTGAATTTCTGTAGAAAGCAACAACAAAATTACAAAATATTTATGACATTGTTTGTGCTTTCAATGTTATTCTTTGGCGTTGCGTTTTACATGATTAGGGCTTTATTCCCCTCGATGGGAAAAATTCTATCGTGAAACTCCCGTGAACAATTTTTCGCGCTTTCAGTTCTCAGTAAAAGTAAAAAAGAAGAAAGATTAAAAAACATTAAAAATATAAGAAATTTTTGTTCAAAAATATACACGTATATTTTAAAGAAAAGTTAAAAAACAAATTAAAATGTATTGTCTTGGAGTGATAGTTTGATTGCAACATTAGCTTATTGCACTTTTATGAAGTAAAATAATTTCCAAAATTCTGCCACCACGTCTTCGAGCTCGAACAATTTGTACTGTGTATTACGATTTTCGTACAATTTGTTTCGAACGAACGGAAATTTTTTATACACTCTCGTAAACAAAAAATCTTTTTCGAAACGGCAACTCTCTATTACGAACAATAAAAACCCTTTCGAAAGTGCAACTCTGTATTGCGAATCAAGTCTGTTATGCAAAAAGCGTTAAGAAATTGTTCGAAAGCTACTTTGTTGGTGACAAAGTGAAAAAAAAAACAAAAAATGTAAATATTTAAATCTTTCAAGATAAATTAAAGTGTAAAACAAACAAATTAAACCTAATAATGTTATATTTGATATAAACTTAATAATTACTAATGTTATTATTGTAATTGTTTTAATATTTGTGGTCTTGAAATTTGCGAAAAAGAAATATATGTGTATATTAAAAAAGATATGTATGCACATGTACAAAAAGCAGTATAAAGAAGTGTTTGACTTTTTCTTTGGAATCTTCAAACCACAGGTAAATGCAATCAGTTTTTATTAAAAAAAAACACAATTATAACATTTTCACACATTGAATAGTATTTATTATTTCTTTTGTTTTGGGATATTTTCGTCCATTTTTGTATATTAGTAACAGTGCTACCAATATTTTATCAAATTTCCCATTTGTTTATAAATACAACTCTGTCATCGTTTCGAACGAGTTACGAAGTACGGTTCAACTTTCGAGTCGGAAATTGCTTTGGAAAAATGTTTCCTTTCGAATCGAAATACGCGGTAACCCCCATGTTTCGTTCCTTTCTGTAGCAAATATTTTGTAATTACTTTTTCTGTGAAAGGAATCATCTGCTTTTAAAAAGAAAAGCATTGAAATTGTAAAAAAAAACTTTTCGTAAAAAATAAACAACGTCAAAAATACATCAGTTTTTAAAAAATCATTAATTAAAACCAATTTTTCTAGCTTTAAACAAAAAATTACAAATTTTTCATATCACAACAAACTAATACATACACACTTTGGCCGTAACTTAACGTTGAATTCTATTTTCAACAGATTTGTCCGCGACAGAACAGAACGAAGAAGTAAAAACAAACCACACATACAGACTTTCAATTCAACAGAATCAAAACAGCTGATTCGTAACAGAACAGAACGTACAAACTAAATGCCCACCCATAATGTGCTTAAGTTGGCTTCAGCAAATGTGCGAATACATGTAAATCATATGAGGCAAACCATATTGAACTTAAGGAAACCTTTTGTAAAGTTTTATGAAATTGTCATTTGCTTAAGCAAAGTGCGAAACTGATCGCACATTCCGTACGGAATCACATTTTTTTTTATTTTGTTTTTGTAAATACATTTGAGAGACTTTTTGTAAATTTTTGACAGTAGGTTAAGCAAGGCTATGCATATTATGGTTGGGCCTTAATTCTGCCTTAAATAAAATTTGTATAAACGTCATCAACAATTTCATACAAATTGTTGCTGAAGTAACCTCAACTTTTTGAAAAAACTTTAGTTAAATTTTTGTTCGAAAAATGAAAGGAAAATATATGAAATACTTTGGGATGAAATAAGATAGAAGAAAAAACGAAATTGTTGCTAGCATTGGGTACGAGGCTTTAATATTCGATGGAAATAACGAGGGAAAACATTTTTCACGATAAGGTGAATTTATTTCCCGCGATCATTTTTTCAAGTTATTATTCTCCTTCGAATGAATTTTTTTCATGGGTGTTTTTCATGATCGCAAATATGTGAAAAGAAACAAAATTACGAGGGAAAAATTATCACACCTTTCGTGAATATGTCGATATGTTTTCTAAGTGGTGCGAGGAAATTAAAATCTTTAAAACACGTTTATTTCGAAATGTATTTTTTGATTTACGACGACGTTGCAGCAAATGAGGGATACCTATCTGATAACATTTTTAACAATTCAAAATTTTTGTTTTAAGTTTGAAATGTTCTTTATTAAATTTAATGGAAAAATATACACAAATATAAATAAAAAAAAATTTTTAACACTCCAAAAATTTCAAGTTGGTTTTTATGAACATCACTTTTTTTGTAAAAACTGTTATTTGATACAATCAAGAGCTGCGTTCGAGAACACAAAAGTTTTTACTATTTTTTACTGAACTTTACTGCATTTTACTAAATTGCGTTCGCGTACACAAATACAGTAAATGAGAACACAAGTTGAGAGCGTAAAGCAGTGATGCCAGGAGAAATTTCAAAAAAATCCCTACGTGTCTAAATAAAATTCCCTCTTTTTCCCTACAAACAAAAAAATTATCCCTACACTATTCCCTACGTTAAAAATGTATTGGTTTTAGCTTCAGGCAAACAAATACATACTCTGTTAACATTTCGTAAATATTATAATTAAGGGATTTATTAACATTTATTAAAAAAAAAGCATTTATTAACATCAAGAAAAAACCAAATTAAACATTATCACACATGTAAAAATTCAATTAAAAAAAAATACTGTGTGACAAATTTAATTTAATTTAATAATTTAATTTGGCAGAAACGCCACTGTATATCCTTCAATCTAGAGTCAAAACTAAGTCAAACTGCGTGTTTGATTTTCATCTCCTCATCTTTTATCCTTTTTAAAGGACTTAACCTTTTTCAAGAATACTTTTTTTTTTATATATCTAATATTTTTTACCAAACTCGGTACCAAATAAAAGGGAAGGCTTTG
The DNA here is from genome assembly GCA_943735925.1 of Pollenia amentaria. NCBI lineage: Eukaryota > Metazoa > Arthropoda > Insecta > Diptera > Polleniidae > Pollenia > Pollenia amentaria. Next base: position 199,175,951 of record OX031007.1, on the reverse strand, counting down.
TTGAATATAAAAAAAATCCTTATATCAAAATTTTAAAAAAAAGTTTTCATTAAAATTTTTTAAAAATTCCAAATTGTATGACTTTATTTCTCTTTGTTTCATTCATTAAACATTCTCCTTTAATATTCGCATATATTTTTAGCGAATGTGAGAGCAAATGCAAATAACAAAAATAAGCGATTAGTTCGCAAATGTGAACCCAAATATTCGGCTCCCCTAATATATACGTACATGATTGTGGCACTTGTTGAAGATTGCCAGGTTATTAGGGCTCTTAGTAAAATACTACATTTGTACCTAAATGCTATGGTATATGAAAAATTTTAATTTTTAAATGAAAATAATACGAATATTTACGTATTTTAACACAATATATTGAAAATGAGACAATATTTTGAAAATTCCCTACATTTGCCTTAAAATAAAATATCTGTCTTTTTTTCCCTACGCCGTAAATTTTCCGAAAAAATCCCTACAAAAAGGGAAAAGTCCCTACTATTGGCATCACTGGCGTAAAGTGACAGTTCTTGACTGAGTACTTACAAATTTTTGCAGTAAAATTTAGTAAAACAAAAAAACATATGTTTCAAAAGGTAAACAAACAAAAGGCATACAAATTGTGAAAAAAATATTTAAAAAAAGAAAAGTTGAAATAAAACTAAAATAAAAACAAAAAATTAATAAATATTAATTAATTAAACTTATTTGTGAAGAATTTATATGGCTAAATACCAACTTTTGAAACTTTGTTTTGTTATGTTAATTTTTTGGAGTTGTAAAAGTGTCAAGTACTCGGGTACTTAGAACAGCCCTAGTTTTTAAAGTTATCAATAGTTAAAAAAAGTATTCGTGTAATATTGATCAAATTTAGCCGGACACAAATTAGCAAATTCAAATAAAATAAGAAACAAACAAATATGAAAGATTACATAAAATAATTTGTTTGTATTTTCCAAAAATATTCGTGTTATAAAAAGTATTTAATCGATTACCGATAAGACAACGAGTTAAGTAGCCAAAAGTGTAAACATTTTTCAAACACTTCAATTATTTGTGATCAGCTGTCGCCTTTATTTTACGAATTTTTACAAATTTTGCGTTCTCGTACTTTTTTGGACAACAGCTTTTTGTGAGAGCAAATTTTTAAATTTACTCAATTACTCCATTTTACTGTAAAAGTACTCAAACGCACCTAAGAAAACAAAATATAATTTTTTGGACAGCTGATAAAAAGCTAGGGGCTAATTGATCAAGGTACATTTACACTAGGTATCTTGCTAACCTTTTTTTGTATGTTGTTATATAATTTAACATATTGAAGACCTGGGGGCAAATTACGGCATCAGATTTCAATCGAAATTCATTTAAATTGTATTGTAATTTCGAATGATATCGAATGTAATTTGCCGCCAGGGGACCGCATTCGATATCGAGTTAGCTATCGTATCGAGTAAACTATCGTATTTTTCTGCATACGATAGACACTGACGTATCGAATGAAAACTTCAGAAGTGTAATGTATGTGGGTACTCGATATTGAATGCTATCATCTCAAATTGCGATACATTTCATTCGATATCGAGTGTCACGATACCAAAATAAAAAAATGTCGATCAATTTTGCTCGATATCATATGCGGTGATTATGCCACTGGATTTGACATGTACAAACCTTATTAAACTAGAGAAAAACAAGTAAGAGTACTGTATGCGGCTATGTGGAATCATATGGTTTTAAACATACCGCTGCACAGTGTGGGAAATTTGGAAAAAATGGAAACAATTCTATATTTTGTAAACGGTTAGTCCGATTGGAATGCAGTTTAAGTTTTGGATTTGAGGTCTATATACTTCAGGAGAGGCGCCATATGTTCCCAAAGTGGGACACCTCGGTTATTACAAAAACTAAAAACAATCCTTAATTCTTAAGTTTAGCTCGATGTTAAAAGCTATTTTTTAGTGAAATGTGCTCCCAAATTTTCCCACCTCTCACCAATAAACTCATGAAATGCTTATTACATTTTAAACGTAGTTTATTTAGAAAAAGATATAACAATTAATTTTAAAATAAACGGCTATGTTCTGGAATTTGAAAATTATGGAGATTTTAAATTAATTTTTTTTTAAATGTGGCTTTCCTGATTAAAAAAGTAGTCCTGGTAAATATGAGTGGATCTCGAAGTATAAGGTATAAAAAAAGAAATATTTTTATGAACTTTCAGCATATAAAAGTTTTCAAAATTTGTTAGATTTTAATTTCACTCGAATGCGATTTTCAGAACATGGCTGATTAATAGAAAAGACAAATAATTTAAATAGCGATTATAATTTTATTTAAAATAGCTTTTGTGCATTTGAATTTTAAACACCAAAAATAATTGCAGTTATACAATTGCAGAAAGTTGTGTGTCTTAAAAGTTAATAAAAACCAATGATGTTTAAAATCTGGGCTTAAAATTATGAGGATATTGATTGAATCGTGGTCTTAAAGCTACACTAGCTTTATCATTTTCTTTGTCCGATTGACCCAAAATAACACCCTCAGCCAATTTCATATCTTTGCCAGGTGGCGTAGTAGCTTCGGCAACATCAATGATGCGGGGATTCTTACGAAACTTATACCACCAGTACTCAAATATTAAAGTAATACAGGCCATTCCAATGCCCACAAATATAACAATAAAAACACCACCAATATTTTCTATAGAAATGCCATCTGACTGATCTTCAGGTTTGTCGCACTTCGCCTGAGTCTCATCATTCCTCCACCATTTCTCCTTGAGTTTTTCCAGTTGGCGTTTGTTGAGGAGGGTTAATATACTTTAGGAAATTTAATTGAAGTTATGTTTGAGCTGATATTTTAATTTAAATACTTACGCGTTATTGAATTGATCTTTGAGATGTGAACCCTGTTGCACAGCTATGGCATAAGGTTTACGTGAAAACTCCTCACCCACCACTTGAAGATCACAATTTGTCATTACCAAATATCGTATATCGGTTGCATCGCCAAGAAAAGCAAAGCCGGTGGCGGAGGTTGAATTACGAACCCGCGCCACAGCCTCTTCAAGCGTTAAAGGTAGGTGGGCCTCTTGCATGGCCTGCCACATTTTGGTGTATTTATCACTTACAGGATAATCCCAGACAGCTAATTTAGATCTCTCCAAAGGTGATAACGAATCATTTAGAGACAAATCTTTCCAAATTTCATAAAACATTTGCTCTATATTAGCCATACGTTCAAAATAAGTCATGGCTGAAGATCCATTAAGAGGAGCGTATAAAATCTTATATTGCTTAGCCAAATCGTCTAAGGACTCAACAGGAGTATCCAATCGGGAAACGGTTAAAAATGCAGCCAAATTAGCAGTATAAGAAGCAATAATAATAAAACTAATAATATAAAGAATGAGATCATAATATATATGTACATATGTATGTATAATTTTTTATTTTCTAAATCTTACCCAAATAACCACCAAGTAGCTGCCACTAAACGACCTGACAGATTTTTAGGAGCCTCTCCACCTCCTTGCGGAGTCAATGAAGTCATACAAAACCATAAACACTCTTTCAAATTAAATTCTCTTTTCTCATCATCATCTTTATATTTTTCCCGATTATTTTGGTAACTATAAGGACTCCAGCGATCAAATACCCACATTAGAAAACTGGTAAAGAAATATGCTGCCAATATACACAACCATACATTTGTCTCCAATACCGTTAAGAATTTAAATAAAGAACTAGGTGAAGTAGGTCTTTGCATCATTATAGTTATGCCCACCAAATCGTAATAGGGAACCGTAAAATCAATAACAATTTCTCGTTCTGCCATTACCGACATTGAACCTAAACCAATGTCGGCATGTTTATCAATTAATTTTTTGACAATACCATTCCATTCGCCCTTCTCGTCCATATTACCAAATTTGCCATCTTCAACTTCCTGAATGGTATAATCGAAATGTACAATTTCGGCAATTTCATTGATCAGATCGACACAGTAACCCTTGTAACCTTTGGGAGCATTTTCATCTCGTATTATAAAAGGGGGTTGCTAATATGTAGGAGAAAATAAAAAGAAGTTAAAAATTAAAAGTGTATTTAATAATTTAGCTTAAAGTTTTATATTTTGTACTTATACATATTTCTACATTTGTCTTTACTTACCACCACCGTAAAAATTCTATAAACCGTATCGGCCGTAAGATTTTTCATAGCCTCCTCATCTTTAATCTTCAGAGGTGAGTTTAATCCAGCTGTCCATGTTCCAATAGATTTGCTGTTTACTGAGTTTCCTCCACGAATTTGTATAACATTTATATCCATTTCAAATTTTGAATAACTGTAGCCATTAAAGGTTTGACCAGGTTGGGTAACTAATTCGAAATCACCATAGGAAGTGGGCTCATTAACCTACATATGTACATATATGTATAAAAAAAAAATATATAAAAAAGTAAAGTAAGGCAAGGTTTTTGAGATGTGGATTAAACTTAAACTTAGTTTAACGTAGGCTGAAACTAGAATTTTTGAGGCGAAATTAATTTCATTAGAGACCAACATTTTAAGCAAAAATAAGCTGTTCCGTCAACATTTCGTAAACAAACTTGGTAATGCAGGCACAAATATGTTTTCAGATTAACTAAACATAGTTTAACTGAAATCTCGAAAACCCAGCCTAAGTCACTTAATTTTCGTATGATTTGAAATTAGAAATCAGTTTTCTAGTAAAAATTTGGAGTCATTGAAGTTAAAGCACTTTCTCGGCTTTAAGTTAAGGGTAAACCAATTTTTTTTTTAAATTTTTATATTAAAATTATATTTTTGGATAAATATTATGGAGACCTCAAACTGAACTAAGTTATTCGATTGAACATGTAATAGAAGATTATTTGTTCAAAAATATTAGGAACAAGCTTTTAAAAGGGACTTCGTCCACAGAAATTCTATGTAGTTTTCTTCATCTATAAATAATTACCGATGATACCGCCAGCGTGTAAACTAAACAGTCAATTTTAATAGATGTAATGGTGATTCGCTAACGGCTTGAGGATTGTCTTCGATCCCAATACGGTAATTTGGGTTATTGACGTAGCCATTTAACCAGAAATGAGCTTCATAAAATGGACGAAGTGCTCTATGATCTTCGCGAACAGATTTATTGTTTTCAAACTGAATTTCTACAATTCAACAGCGTTGTTCTCACGACAGTTTGGCATTCTCAGCTGTCAAGCTTTATTTATCGAAAGTTCTCATGCAGCTAAGAAAACACCCGATATTTCAATATACAACATTATCGAAATTATTATTTTTCCAAATAATAATTTGCCAAAACATACATATGGGCAAATCCCAAAAGTTTGTTGTATAAGTTGAAGCTACCTCTTTTGAAAGGCCAAACATTTTTTATATGTATATTAATCAGTAAACATAAGTTTTGAGCACTCGATACTCTTGAGCAACCGACATTCAAGTATCCATATAAAGTTGCTGTGCAATATATAATATTATTAGGACTTAAAATAGGCTTTCTTCCTTCCTGGCATCTTGAGATTTTGGGAGAAATCTTTCTTAATCAAATGCTAAAATTGATCTGTGCGCTAGTTAATAATTTGTTTTAAATATTTAAATATGTATGTATGTATATCAATCTAGGGAAGTCAGATTTAAAATTGGAAAAAACAGTACAATGAATACAAAAACAAGTTAGAGTGCTATATTCTGCTGTGCCGAATCTTTGATACCCTCCACCGACAGGAGTGGGCTCTATATGATAAATACATATATCTTATTAACTAAGCTTCACAAAAACGAACGTCACCATTAACATTGGTTGCGGTTAAGACCTATATTAAATTACTGACCGACAATAAGAAAGTTTAAGGCATTTCTTGTTAGAACTTTGAACTGGCTTGAGTAAAATATCATGATTCGTAACAGTTTTAGCCGACTAAAATGATTTTTAGGAGGGTAATTTGTATTGGACCTATGGTAAATTATGGACCAATCAACCCAAAATTCTGAAGACTGATTGCTGGTATTAAAAAAAAAATTTGAATAAATTTCAATACAGCAGTGTAATTAGTTTTAGCGTTAACAGTGAATTTCACAAAATTGCGTGATATTTTTTCTAGCCATATGAATATACGTTGGAAGAAATTTTACCGCAATATCTATATCTGTTATCGTTTAAGGTGAATTAAATTACTTTCCCAAAATGGGCTTTATTTGGTTTTAGGCGTACTAAACGGTTTGCAGGGTGTAGGCTTGATATGGGACATAGGGTAAATTATGGACCGATCTTCAAGAAATTTGGCAGTGCGATTTGTCGTCATATAATGCCATGTACCGAGTTTCATTATGAAAGCATTATTTATTACCGTTTAAGGCGTACTTAACCGTTTTCCGCGAGTAGGGTTTATATAGGGCCTATGGTCAATTATGGACCGATCTTCACGAAATTTAACAGTATGATTTGCAGTCGTATAAAGTGAATTTATATCATTCCATGTATAATTCCACCATTTATGTTAGTTTTTGAATCAAAATTATAAATGTTTAAGGGTAACGGTTCCACATTTTGATTCATAGTTCTGATCCTACTGATTTTGTATTTCAATTCCAAACTGCTTAGGATAACTACAAGCAATTTGAGACCAACTTTGTTCTTTTCTTTTGTGTTTTTCGAAAGTGAGCGTGTTTCCAACAGACGGACAGACAGACGGACATGGCTAAATCGACTTAGAATTTCTCAAGGAGCCAGAATATATATACTATATATAGATGTATAATAAATATATATAGGTGTATAAATAAAATATATATTGATGTATAATAAAAAAGTTTCACACGGAATGACATACTTAGTATACCCTCATTCACCATTAGTTGTGTGGAGGGTATAACAAGTTATACAGATGGATTGGTTTTCCCTATTTCGTTTGTTATATATAAGATTTTTAGACTCGAAAGCAATTAAACTTTAAAACAAATTTACCTGTACAAAATATTGCCTTAAATCAATATTTCTTTCGGGTGTATTTCCCCCTTGAAAATCATCACAGCCTAAATATTCCATTTTTGAAGTCCAAGCACCCGATTGTAACATTTCTCTAAAAAAAATAATACAAATTGGGAAAAAATCAGATCCCCTCTTTAAGACCAAATAAAAAAAAAAAAAAATACCCACTTAACTGCCAAAAATGTTCTTAAGGCCAAGTCGAAGTAAAACACAGACATAATTTGTGGTTCATCATTCAAATTATAGGTAGTACGTAGCAGACCCAATCGTTCACGATTCTGGGGATATACCACAGGCTTTAAAAACATAATGGTAGCATTGTCACGTTTACTAGCGACTTCTCCTTCATTTTGTGTAATAGCATGCCAGGCAAAATTACGCTCAAAAAAGGCCGGTTTTACCGATTCTAAAAATTATTTTTTATTTGTCTTTCGAACTAAGTATTTATGTATGTAGTTTCGAACTTAATTCAAAACTTACCCAAAGCGAATTTAATACTAGGTGGCCTCGTTAGCCCACGTCATCATCCGATGTTGTTGTAGATGTTTTTGACAGCTTGTTAACATTGTACCAGACGAGTTGCGTGGTTTTTTGTTGTTCTTGTTGCAGCAATAGAGCCACCTAGGGTTGGTCATATCGCTACAACAGCAAAAAAAAAAAAAAAAAAACACGCAATTCGCCTGGCTTAACTTTACCAAGCTGTCAACAATATTTAAATATAAAGGGGTCTGTACACGGTCAATCATTTCTCATCACGCGATATGGTAGTGAAACTGTTTTTCTATGTGTGACACCGACGATGCTGGATGGAAAATCAAAAATTTAGATATGACGGCGAATATAAGGTCCAGCACACGTACACGAGTGAATTCGCCTGCATGACAAGCATTTTGACAGTGTACATACCCCTTAACACAAAGATAATAGGTGCGTTCGAGAACAAAAATGTTTTACTATTCTTTTACTGAGGCCCTATGCTCCTTGTAGGAGTAAAAGGAACAAATATATATATATATATATATATTACTGAACTTTACTGTATTTTACTAAATTGTGTTCGCGTGCACAAAATACAGTTAATAAGAACACAAATTAACTGGGCGTTCGCCGATATCGAACGTTAACGTTCGCATAGAAAATGACATTTAAAACAAAAACAATTTTTGAAATTTTGTTTTTGTTTTAAATGTTATTTACTATGCGAACGTTAACGTTCGATATCGGCGAACGGGCAGTAAGAGCGTAAAGTGACAGTTCTTGACTGAGTATTTACATGTTTCAAAATGTAAACAAGCAAAAGCAAACAAACAAAAAGAAAAATATTGTGAAAAAATTGTTTAATAAAAGAAAAATTGATATACCAACAAAAAGTGAATAGGTACATATAATTAATTAAACTTTTTTGTGAAGCATTTACATATGTATATGGCTAAATACCAACTTTTGGAACCTTTTTGGTTACGTTAATTTTTTAGAGTTGAAAAAGTATAAAGTATTTGGGTACTTAGAACTGCACTTGTTTTTTAAGTAATCAATAGCAAAAAAAATATTAATTTTCTTTTAAATAAATTAAACCTGGCACAAGTTAGCAAAATCAAATTTGTTTCCTATATATTAAGAATTTTTACAAAATTTCCGTTCGCGTACTTTTTGGGACAACTTTATTGAGAGTAATTTTTCAGTTTACTCTTTAATTTCTCATTTACTACATTTTACTGTAAAAGTGCTCGAACCCACCTAATATGAAAACAAAGTGAAACAATGTTCATTTGAGAAGATTTTTTTTTGTTTGCTAAATTTTAATTGATTTTTTTTTTTACTTTTCACTTTCACAATTTTTAAATTTGAAGAATTTTAATGAAATCATAAATAAATTTTGACACTTCGGTTTTGAAATACCATTTTACCTTTGCACAGCTGATGATGACGTAGGCTAACGAGGCCGCCTAGTATTTAATTCGCCTTGAACTTACCCAAAACCTGTCCAATTGTTTTTAAACTGCCCAAAATAAAGAAATTATTTATATCTAAATTTCTTAATCTCTCAATTTGATCAGCTCGAGCTCGATCACCTTCAGCTACAGCAGTTATAACATGACGGGTTTGTATATTTTGCAACAGTGACTTATATTTATGATCCATAACAAATGTATTGTCATATAAAATAGCCGCATTCGTTATATTCATTTTACGAACTATACTCCTGACTACCTCGGGTATAATATCTGCCGGAGGCATAACTTGTAATAGATATTTTTGTTTATTTTCCTCCATGTCACGCCATTGCCTTAGATCTCCCTCCTGACCATAGGAGGCACTTACAGTAGGTAAACCTAGAGCTTGAGTAAAAGACTTAACCGTTTCCGAGGCTATTCCTGATTTTGTAGTATCGAATACAATATGTGGCGGTTGCTTATTTTCAATACTTTGGGCATATTTTGTGCAAACTGTAATAATTGAAATACATACACACATAGACATTTATAAGAACTGGTATATGTATGTACTTATATACTATTTACAACACATATTAGGCAAAATTTAATGGTTTTTAAAATCTTACTCGATTCCAATAGTACTTTAGCATCCGTTTTATTTGCTTCGATTTTATCGATTTGCACCGACAATCCATAATTAGAGTTTTTCTTCAAATAAGTCTGTACCGTTTCAATTGCTTTCGTCGCTGGATCGTTATCTAATTCGTTTATAAATACTGAAATAAAAGAGCTACAATTTAAGTATTTACCAAAGTGGGGTATGGCAAAAAAAGTTATTGTACATTTCATGAAGAATAAAAAAACAAAAATTAGAAAAATAAAAAATGTATTTGTTAAAAATCTTAATAAATTTTGAATTTCGCAATTATATAGTAATTTTAACGGTAAACAGAAAAAAACTGTCAAAATATTTTCCAAAATTACTTAAATAACGTCAGAGACCTCTGAAGAGATAGTATGATTACTATCGAAACGCGTCAGATCAACCTGTCCGTGAAAAATTACCATAAATTTTAATTAATTTCATGTTGTAAAATTCCTTCCTTCATAAAAATTATTTAATCAAAATTAAATTTAATGAACTTTTAGCCTCATTAAAAGTATGAAAATTTGGATTAAAAATCATAAAACAGTTTAACAAATAACCACAATACTAATTCATTATTACTTAAATATTGTTATATTTTCTGTTCTAGTTTCCCTTTTGCTTAAATTGCTAAACTTTTCGGTTTTATTGCTTCCCTAATGTGAAATATGCGTACAAATTTTGACAGTTTTTCACCAGTGTGAAATTTTATTAAAAAAGCCGTTTTATATTTCCAGCTGCGACTGGAATAATCATGTTGCTCTGATCGAGGCAGAGTAAATGCTTTGTTTTATTCAAGTTTTGATTGAAAAAATAAAAATGCGGAAATTACCTCGCGACGTCGAAGACAAAGTTGCTGTTTTGATAAAAAAAAGTTACTCAAGTAGAAAAATAGCCGAAAAAATTAAAATAAGTCGACAAACAGTTGTTAATGTAAAAAAAGATAAAATTTTGTTGAATCTGTGAACGTCGGAGCCTGCTTTTTAATGAGGATGCTCGTGCTGTTGAGCGATTATTGCGGAAAAATTAATGTAGAACCCCTCGTGAAGCAGATGCTAAGGTAGAACTTGACCCGAGTTTGTGTACAGTACGACGTTCCTTGAAAGAAATAGGCATGGTCGCTTCCGTTAAGCAAAAGAAGCCTGCTTTGTCAGAGAAAAATGCTAACGCTCGCCTTAAATTTAGCAAAGAGTGTAAGATTTGGACGACAGAGGAGTGGAAAAGAGTTATGTATATGGTCTGATGAGACTTAATTTAATCAACACCAATCATATGGAAAGGTTTATTTTTGGCATCGTCCGCCAGAACAACTTCAGCGTGGACAAATAAGCAAACATGGTGGTGGTACTTAAATGGTTTGGAGTTGCAAGGAGTCATATCTTCATATTTTAAATACGCAGTTGCCTGATTTTGTGGACGAATGTGCCTATCCGTTCGAACATATTATTTTCCAGCAAGTAGAAGACCCAAAGCATACTACCAACATTGCCCAAACCTGGCTCCGAAACCTAACTTTTCACACTTTTAAGTGGCCGGCATTTGTTGGCATACATTAAGCGTCAGCTGATAGGTACAGAAGTCCACCAACTAACATGGGCGAATTGTGGCACTGGGTACAGACGGAGTGGACAAATATACTACATTCAATCATTAAAAATTAAGCCGAAAATATGCCCAGACGCATAAAAAGTGTAATAAAAAATAAGTACAATATTTTAATAGCTATAAGATTATTGGGTTTTAGCAAAACTGTCAAAATTACTTCTAAGAAACATTATCTTTTTAATATTGTTATTTAATCGAATAAAATATTTTTGTTTTCAATATAAATTTTCCAAACACGTATCTCTTTTTTGGTGTATAAATGTTTCTAATGTTGATGGTAGAACAGAAAATATAACAATATTTAGGCAATATCGGCAAACAAGTCGACGATTTTGCTCCCCACTGTACGTGTTTTTAATTCGTGACTTTTATTTACATTTTTAGTGATTAATTTTGTTGTCGGTGATACCGGACTTAAATTTAAAATTAAATTCGGCTTTCCGAATCTTATATACCCTTCATCGTGGTGTGATAAGAAAGTAGTGCAAACACCGTTATTTATTTATAAATAAATGTTTTTTGTGCCACGCTTATTTGTCCAATCCCCCATATTTTTTAGGATGTTGTGTGTTGATAACCAAAATGCTTGTACGTCATTTGCAAACTTTGTCTCTTACAGTTCTCAAGATATACAGAAATCTATAGTATCTTTGTATGGGAAGTTCTGCGCCCACTTCTCTAACCTCACCCACATTTTGTCGGAGTTTTGTGTATTAATAACCAAGATTGTACCTAATTAAGAAACTATGGCTCTTGCCAAAGTTTCTTGACTGCATATTTAATGCGCGGTTTTCTTGATTATTATGTAAAGGCCAAAAGTACCGGACTGGATTAAGGCTACAAATAAAGCCAACCAATAAAAATTTTTCTTAACTAATGGTATATTTTGAAAAGTAAGAGCACATTTTTGCTCTACGCAGTTAGACATGCAGAGTTCCAGTAAAACAAGTAAATGAATTCGGAACAAACTTAATAAATTTAATTTAATAAAATTACTACGAAGCAGATTTTTAAGGGAGAATATAAAAAATAACTGTAGCAACAAAACTGGCCGTTAAACTCACCTCTTCTTACATGTATTGAATTAAGCGATTTTTGTGTCAAAAATTTATTGCTTCAAAGTGGGAACTCGCCATATAAAATGCATGCCTTTCATAAGCGAGATGGTATGCGAAACGTTAACCTGGGACAATTATTATACACGGAAAGAGATTGTATACCTCACCTGAAGCGTATTAAGATAATTCCAAAGAACATCTTTCTGCTTGCATACTTAAACTTGCATACTTTCAGATTTCTTTTTACTCACTCTCTTTGCTTTTTAACTTAGTAATTCAGTGCTGCTTGGGAGGAAAGATTTTCGCAGATGCTGCATCTACCTATGTCGGTGCTTTGTCACATATTTAGTTAAGGGTTTTTTCTTTATTTTGCTTATCTTTGTTTTTCACAGAGTTTAATTATGGATATCAAATTGATTACCTTCCCACCCTTTATTATTGTATAATAATACTGTGCAACATTTTTGAAGTCATCGGAGCAAAGTCCTTCCAGTTTGGCATTTCTCGAAGTATTTATCGAAACTAACAAGACCTCATGATACTGATAAATTAATTTTTATTTGCTTTTTGAAACATTTTTTATACATTTCTCGAATGTTTGATTCAAGCTAAGAAATGTAAAAACAGCATTTTCCAGTATTATAATGTTCTTAAGAGTACTTTAATGAATTTTCCACAGTTTGGCAGATTTATATTTTCCAATTTATTGATAATTTTCTTACGATAATTAGACAAATTGTTCAAATCATAGTACATCTAGGAATGCTTAACATCAACTTGAGCAATTTTCATAAATTATTTTTGTTGCGGCACAATACTGCTGATATTTATTTGTCTATTTTTACTTTACTAAACGAAGATTTTATTTTGCGTTAAAAACAAAGTTAATATTTTTGTCTCATTTTATGTATTTTTTTTTCAAACTTTTGCATTTTTGTTTTTGAAACGTATTCGCAAAATATTCACGAAATATTCGCGTGAATTTGGCGAATGCGAATACAAATACCATAAATTAATCGAATACTCGGCATTTGGAATACGAATATTCGTAACGTCACTTATATATACATACCTTGTATAAGTTGGGTTTTTTTATTTTTTATTTATTACTAGCTGACCCGGTCCGCGTTGCTGGCCCTAAGCAAACATTAGTGTTGTATTACCAGACGACTTAAATTGATCTTTAAACGAAATTTATGGCCTTTAAATAAAAATCCATGAAATACCTATCATAAAGTTTTTCTTACGAAAAAAGTAGGCGTAAAAGTGGGCGGGCCAAAATTTTCTTTCCGTAAAAACCTAAGTTGGACCATGGCGATCATTTTAAAGAAAAAATCGTCCAAATCGGTCAAGCCGTTCTCCAGTTATGCGCTTAATAGAAAAAGTGGGCGTAAATGTGGGCGTGGTAAATTTTTCTTTCGATGAAAACTTAAAGTTGATTAATACGAATTTTGAAAGAAAAATAAGTCAACTCGATGGAGCCGTTTTCTGATTTTAGGTAAATCGAAAAAAGTGGGCGTAAAAGTGGGCGGGGCAAAATTTTCTTACCGTAAAAACCTAAGTTGGACCATGGCGATAATTTCAAAGAAAAAATCGGTCAAGCCGTTCTCAAGTTATGGATTTTGCCACGCCCCTCCGCCCCCAGGCCATTAATTTAAATAATAACTATCCTATCATCTAAGTTGGACCAAATTACATATACATATATGCCAATTTTCATGAATATCAGTTGACTCGTTTTTGAGTTTATTCGAAACATACACAGTGACACGGATTTTTTATATATTAAGATTTTAATGAAATTTTTGTGTTTTTTACACATAACAAATACATACATGTTCAGCGAAGTTTATTTAATGAAGCCCATCTGTCCGGCTGTTTTTCTGTATATCTGAAGAACGGCAAGAGCAAAAGTTTTTGAATTAGGTGCAAGCATCTTGGTTCCAATGCACTAAGTCCGAAAAATGTGAACAGGATTGGAAAAGTGGGCGTGGCACAAAATAAATATAAATCTATCTAAAGAACGATACATATATAACTTTCTCTTCTTATCGCAGAATATAAGAATCGGCCTAGCCGAATTCAGCAGTCTTACTTGTTTTTTACAAAACGCTATATCACGAAAACTAGAGCTGATGAAAAAAACGGAATGCAGATTCGCGATCAGCGTTCCAAATAACTAAAGAAACTACTATCATTTCTAGCAAACAATAATTTTTTTTTAAATTTGTAAAAAGGATTTTACTGCTTTGATTCAGTTGAAATATAAATCGATTAACTAAATAAAATCCTTACATTATAATTACATATATGTAATTAAAATAATTCTGTATTGTTATTAGTGTAAATATAAATATAATTTTCTATAACAATTCAATAAAATATGTACATATGATTTTAGAATTCTTGAAATTTTTTCACACTTAAATAATTTTTATATTGGATAAAAGTTATTATTATTATAATTACATATAATATAAATTCTATATTACATAAGTATATGTTTTTTTGTTGGTAGTTTATTTTTACTTACAAACATTTATATTTTGACTTGTTTGCGCTCGTACGATTTTAGTTTTTATTAAAATTCCCAAAATTATAAAAATTATAATTTTGAAAATATTTAAATAGGACCAAACCATTGTTTTTCTCAAATGACCTTCAACATGGGGATATTAAAAAAAAAAACAAATATTTCTCAATTAATAATTTTTTTTTTATTCCGTTAAAACGATTGTATTACAGCGAGTTCTTATATATGACTAATATTTAAATTGTTGTACTCAACAAAATTCAATAATAATTTTATGTGCTGAAGAATAGAAATATAACTGAAATTGTAATAATATTTTAAACGCTAACGTACGTGTAGTTAAACTGAGTGACTAAAAAACTTATTGAAAGGATAATTGTTTACACATGAGCTTTAATATGATTCCTGTGTTGTTGTTACTGCTAACTTTAATTTGTGTCCTGTATGAAATGGTCATCAGTGATAGACAAATGCATGTCAGACAAAATTCACTATTTGTATTAGGGTGGTAAAAAAAAAATTAGTGAAAAATTTTCTTATAGAAAATAAAAAATGTGAACAAATATTTATATTCGGCCAAGGCCAACCATATACAGTACTTATCGTTTTCACTCGCTTAATTTTAAAATGAGAAGAACATCTATAAAACCCGCTTATGTGCAAATACAGCAGTCTTGCCAGGGGGAAAAAAAGAAAAAAATACGATTTTCTTTCAAAAAAGTTAAGCTTTTTCGTCAAAGGTTACGTTTTGAAATAATCCTTGAATAAATACTAAACTTATGCGATTTATATAAAATAAATATATATTTTCCATAATTCAGTGATAATAACAATAACAAAAACATAACTTAGAATAAAAATAATCTTAAAAACTTGAAACTTACACGTACATCTGTGTAAGTTTCAAGACCATGCTTGCTACATTAAAATTAAAAAAAGAAGTTCAAGAGAATTGTTTCAGACAAAGTATACCAGATTTTTGAAACCCGAATCTGATACGATTTTCCAAAAGTGTTCAAGCGTCTAATAGGAAAAAAAATTTTGAGAATTCCTTGTTGATCGAGAGAAATGAAAATTTTTAACAATATGATCAGGGGCATCATTTACCATGCATTTATAGAAAAATAATAATATTCTTATCGCAACAATACTTTTAAAAGATGTCCGTAGAAAGGTAAGCGTATTGCGATTCGTATGATCCCGAATTCTCAAACCAAATACATAACGAATAATCCTATTAAAAATAATCTTTAATTTCTCCAGTCCATAATTCCCTGTGCCCGAAATACTTCCAACCAATAAAGAATATGTGGCATTTAAACCGCCACAGCGACCCGTCTTCTCACTGAGCAAGGCAAGAAAATATTTAGAGAATAGAGTCTCTGTAAGGCAAATGATACCTGAGATGAAAGGTAATTAATATGAGGAGCAAAATTTACCAAGTTATCTATCTATAACGACCCCTAGACATTTTGACAAAAATAAAAGAAACACCGCCAATAGTAATGTTTATATAATTAGTCTCAAACCCAAATCCCACCACTTTCGTTTTACCCGGTTCACGATGAAACCATTGGCATGAGCACAGGTTACCACTTCCCGAATCACATAATTAATACCGTCCTGCAACTTAGCATCAGGGTGATTATGGTCGTCATATCGACCTACTGGAATTGGAAAGATTATAAAAAAAATGTACTACCGAAATGATCATTTCTGTTAGTGAAAATGTAGCGGAAAACCCGTATTTGACGTATGATAACAGACTTTTTTGTTTCTATGTACAGACATACATATATGTAAAAAATGATTAAGTTTGAAAATTCAAAACTGCCTTCAGAGACGGGCAGTTTTTATCTTTATTAATGAATCAAGTAATTTCTATAAATATTATTTCGTTCTGTGCCATGAACCAAAAGTTACGAAAATTTGGCCAAATATAACAAAAATATACATACATGTTTCGTTGGGCCTTCAAAAGTTACGAATAATGTAACCAAACCGCATCACTGATATACAGAGCCTTTATTAAGATGAACACTAGCATTTTAATTTACCAACTTGTATGACGTACATACATTTCTATTAAAGTACGAAACTGATTAAATATGAAGAAATTGAAATTTGGTTTATTTTCTTTTTATTATTATTGTTTTTTTAGTTTTCATCCGATTTCAGTCCATTATTGCTTCCATTTTTTTAATCGTATGGACTATACAATAAAGATATAAAACTATGGATTTTGCTATTAATTGTGGTACAAAACATCTTCCGAAATTACAATAATAAAATCTTAGCTTTGATCCACTATAACTCATTATTTTTTTTCCGATCAAAGTCAATTAGACACTATTCAACCCTATCAGACACTATGAACGTGTAGTCAAATTTATATGAAACGCACTCAGTTTTTTGAGTGTTACAGGTAGAATGGTTAAAACCTTGTTTTCAATTGGTGTGCTCATTTACTTTACTTGCAAAAACTTGCAAAAAAAACTAAACTGTAAATGAACACTTTTCCAGCCAAAATTAGCAAGTTAAAGTAGTGACGAATATACAGGAATATTTGAGTACCCATTAATTATTCTAAGACTTGGTGATTTCTTTCATTTATATTTGTATATGTTGAATAAAATGAATTATGAATTGGATTTATTTTTATTTAGGAGGTGAAAGAATAATACGGGATTTCATCAATAATAATTTCATCATCTTCGCACAGCCTTAACGCCGTGAGTTATAAGGTTGAAATTTGAACCGGATGCCTAAATCGATCCACTAAAAATCGAAGAAATTGCCTAATAGTACGAAAGTTGTGTGTGTGTTAGTCAACAAATTTAGTGCATTGCGACTCGCAAGAAACTACTTTCATGTGTTAATGCTAGGTAAGATGAAATTTTTGGAAATTCAAATGTTTAGGGGATAAATAGCGTAAAAACGAGTAAATTCGCTAACCTCATAACTCCTAAACTAACCGTGGGTTCATCCATGCGTTCCGAATAATATTTATGTCCGAAGAATAATTTTTTTACTGAGAGTGATCTTCAGAACGATTCACCTATTTCGGAAAATTTGCCCGGAAAAACAAAGCTACCATAACGTTTACAGATGTAAACAATTATACAAACAGGCAAATATATTGAATTGTTTTCTAAAAGTGTGTTAAGAAAATGGACGAAAAAAGGAAAGTAATTTTATTATTTTTAATTATATTAATTTTTTATTTAATTATTCAGCAAATAGCACTTTATGATGTGACAGCTCCATTTAACTTTTATGTACAAATAAAAAAAAGTGCATCGCAGTTTATTTTGTTCTGAACAAGAACTCAAATTAAACCATCAATTTTTTAATTAAAGCCAATAAATATAGAAATAAAAACGGTTTTACTAAAATGTCTTTAAATGTCTTTGTTTTACTCTTTCGTTCTACAAGTGGTATCTTTTAATTTGCTATAATAGATATTAGAAACATAAAATTATAGGCGCAGGGTCCTGAGTGAATAAGAACCTAAACGTTGGTATTTTTTTAAACTTAAGGTATGTTCAGACCTAACAAATATTTGTCGAAAAGCTTCAAATAAAAGCATCACCGGCTAATTGATTAAATTTTAGCTTTTTTCAATAATTTTTATTGACTTGCTTATCTTTATTTGTAAAAAGATAATCGGTTCAAATCTCAGCGCAGTCAAGAATGAAAAATTATCAATAAAAAAAATTTTAATTAATTTCATGTTGTAAAATTCCTGTCTTCATAAAAATAATTTAATGAAAATTAAATTCAATGAACTTAAGCCTAATTAAAAATATCTAAATTTGGATTAAAAACCATTAACAGTTCAATAAAATAACCACAATACTAATTATAATTTTTTTGTCTCTAAATTTTTTTCTCTCTTTTGACGCTCTCAATTTGCAATTTTTTTGGGTTAATGAACACTTTCCAGTAACAATTGTTACAAGTTCGTAACAATTTTTAGTAAATGAACACAGCTAATGTCGACCTGTGTAATTTATTGTTTTTAATATAAACTTTTCACACTATTATAAAATTTGCACTCTGGTCCAAGTTTGGGTTCGAGTTTTAACACTATTACTAGTTCCTTTTTATATCCTGCTTATGGTACTACCCTTATACATAATAAAAGACCCCAACTCTTTATTTTATTAAAAATAATGTATATGTTGTAACCACAAATCGACAAAAAAAAAAAAATTTAGAAGTTTTTATTTTACTCTCATTTTTTTTTGTTTTTGTAATATTTATTGTCTACTCATTTCCTTGTCAGTCTTATGTGTGTATGTAGTATAGATATTCTTCACACGTGTATTCACAAAAATGGTCATAAAGAAATAGAAAGTGTACTGTGGTCGTTCTGTTGCACTTCACTTGATACGTGTACATATATTTATAGTATCCTTGGTGATTGCTTAACCACTTATTGAATGTTTACACCTTTTTACTACACTGACATGTACTTACTATACATACAACTTACTCGTATAACATAATTTATGCATGTGTAAATGTCCTAGAATTCAGTTTTATTACATAAACTTTATTAATTTTCCCTAGTTAACCACTTATTTCTTCAATATTTGTACGATTTGATTATGATGGAGACGGTGTTTGTTTAAACAACTTTTTTATTTATATGTATGTTACTATTGTTGTGTCAACAAATAAATCATCGTTCATTTATGAGTAGATTAATAATTGATTTAATGACCAGTTATTTCTTTAAAGAACTTTTTCCTTTAAAACTACATATGGGCATTTCCTCCAAATGGTCATCAACCAGGATGGAAAAATAAAATGTTGATAATCATCGTGTTTTATTGTTTATAATTATTAAAAAGTCTATGTTTTAATAATAGAATGGCATACCTACGTATATGATATGCTATGATATCTCAGCTGTTTAACTTGATGAAATTGGGCTGGAAACTGGACAATTTAATATTTTCTTTTAAAGCTACTTCTAAAGACATTTTTATATTTAATTATTTTACCATGCAATAAAATTTGTTATGTTTGCAGTCTTTTTTTTAAATCTCTCTATTACAATCAATAAAGAAGAGAAAAATGTAAGGAGAACAAAAAAGTTCGATTAACGGTTAAAACATGTGGGAAAATCGTACGGTCGCCACCCGTACGTTCGCGACTGGTATTTAAGCCAATTAAACAAAAACCAATTGAGATATTTTATTCTGTAAATACTGGATAGAGACCTACATTAATACACTTTTCAATATTCCGTTCCATTTCGCAGATTATTACATTTCACTACTGTCAGCCAAAGTTGACTTCTATTTTGCATACTTTCGTGACCACATGTTTATAAGTATCATTATGAAAACTTAAACTCGATGAAATCCATCTTTTGCACTAAACATAAAGCTACCAAAATGCTATCGAATCGCAAAAAATGCTAGGAAAAGTTTTGTTTTCTATATTATTTGTACATCAAAAGCGTACGAACGTACGCTCGGAAATAGGTTAGGTTAGGTTCCATGGGCAGCCATCGAGAGACAGCTCACTTGGGTCCTCCAGCGGTCCCCTTGTGATACCCAGCGCCAATGCCCATCTCATAGAGCAGTTACTTAGATGGCGTCACTGCAGAGTTGAGCCAATTCATCTTCCTTATGTAGAGAAGAAGCAATCTAAGTTCACCGGCTCTGCCAGGTATTTTTCCCTAATACCCCGTAACCCAGGGCATTGACAGAGAAAGTGAAGTACAGTCTCCTCTTCGTCCTTTCATGACAACTTCTGCAGTAGTCATTGAATTCCAGACCCATTCTCCTAGCATGAGTCCCAACAGGCCAGTGTCCAGTCACAACCGACACCACAGTCCGGATTTGGTCCCTATTGAACCTTAGTAAAGATTTAGTTCTCCGTTCATCAAAACCAGGCCAGAGTGCCCTGGATATGGAGCAGGTGGACTGACAGGTCTATCCCTCTTGCGCAATCTTACAATACTCGCGCCGAATGAGTGACTTACAGTGAACCATTGGAAGGCCAATGAATTGATCAATGAATGTGTCATCCATGCGACCACCTTCCTTGGCCAGCTCATCTGCTATCTGCTTTCCCGGGCAGTCTGAGTGCCCTGGTATTCATATAAGCGTTACCCCTGAATGGTCAGCAAACTTATTCAAAGACATCCGGCATTCTACAGTTAACCTAGATGTCGTGTAGACACCCGCACGAGAAACAATGGCAACCTTGCTATCAGTAAATATACGTATATCTTCCGATACGCGATAATACTTTAGCCAGTTGGTTGCCCGCCTTAAGTTCAGAAATGGTAAAATTTCACGATAAAACACCGGATTTTTATTGAGTTTTTTCGTAATACAGCTAAACAATTTGGAGACGCTGATGTGGTGCGAGTCTTTCCATGATGACTTGCCAAACGATACAGAACAAACTGACAGCAGTTTTAAATAAGTCACGCCTGATTTATAAAAAAGCATAATGAAAATTAAACCCACGATGAATCACCCTTTATAATAATAATAATAACAATAATAATAATTTAAGTGCTGTTTCACAGCAATTTAAGGGCTTCAAGCTTTAGCTGTCAACTCTTGAGTTTTTAAAAGAGAGAGCCAAAAAGAAATTGCATTTTCTTTTCCCTTCTTTCCTTATAGCTCAAGACTTTACGGCTAAAACTTAAAGTATGTAAATCAACACTAAGTATACAAGTTTTAAATCGTGCAGTGGTGGAGGTGCGAAGTTCATAATTTTAAATTCAGTCATTGGAATGGTAAGTAAATACATACATACATTTTTTCGAATTTATTGTTATCGACGGAAACGAGAGATTCTTTTCAATCCAATTTAAAATATCGTATGGCGCTAAATTTCAAATTGGGTATTCATATTTGGCGAATATTGGTGCAGATATAAAAGGTGGATAAGCACGGCATGATATAAGATTCTGCACAAACTCGTTTTGTATGACTAGAAGACATACTGTATGTCTTAAACCGTAATAAATATTGCTATCATATTAAAATGTGCTACGTCATAGTTTATTAGGACTAGAAATCCATTGTCAAATTTCATAATGATCGGTCCATTATTTACCATATGCCCCATAAAAAGCCAACACCCGGAAAATAGCTTAGTACGCCTAAAACCGTAACAAATAATGCTATTATAATAAAATTTAGTACGTTAACTTATTACGTTACTCTGGGAAATTATTTAAAACCGTAACAGACATATATATTGTGGTAAAATTTGGTCCAACTTTTATCCCATATTAAGCAGCCTTCAGAAGAGCACTTTAATCGCTAAAACAAATTTCTCTCCTGTATTGAAATTTGTTCCGTTTAGATTTTTAATAACAGAAATCACTTTACAGGATTTCGGGATGATTAGTCCATAATTTATCATGGGTAATTTAAATTCCCCTCCTGAAAATAATTTTAGTTCGGCATAAACTGTTACGAAACATGATATTTTATTCAAGTTAGCTCAAATTGCTAGAAATAAAAACAACACTGTCTGATTGTCGTCCAGTTGATTTAAACCGGAACCAATTTTAATACTGACGTCCGTTTTTTAAAGATTAATTAATAATTTATAGGTCTCATATATTCTAACTGTCGGTGGAGTGTATCAAAGATTCGGCACAACCGAATATATCACTCTAACTTGTTTTTAATGCAGTACCTTTTAAATGGTTAAATATAGCAAGAAAATGATTCTGTAAAAATTTCAAATTGATATTTGAAAAATTGCATCGCCAATTTTGAAGAATTTTTATTTTGGAAAATTTTTTAATATTTCTTATACCGAAAAATATTGGAGTCGGAGTCGCGAGTTTTGGTAGGTATAACGACTTAGACTCCGACACCGGTTCGAAAATCTCAACTCCGACTCCACAGCCCTGGTTTTTACACATTGTATATACAAACATATATATATATATTAAGTGTACAAGGCGAATTCATTCCAGGTAATCTCGGTAGTACAACAAGTACAACTCGTACAAAAACCACAAGCAATTTGTTTTTGTAAAATCATTGCACAATGTCAAAAACCGAAACAAATCAAAACAGAAACAAAGATAAACAAAATTTTGACATCCAACAATTATAAAGCTAAAGAGTAAAAAGTTATCAGCAGGGCTTTTAGGATCACCTGTAATGAATTCGCCTTGTTAAGTGTATTTAAGTATTAGACATAACCCAGCTAGCATTTTTTTTTTTGAAATTTTTAATCATATTCGAGTTTTTTTGACTCTTCAGCGCGATTAAATACCTAGAATATGCGCTCATATTTGGTCATAAATGATACTTTTGTTGGGGAAAAATGGTACCCTACCCGCGGCTCTTCTTGATGAGTCTTTTATAATTCGTTTTTTTTTATTAGTTCAGAGCCATTATGGACAGTGTTTACATTTGACAGTACAGGCAAGACAGTAAAGGCCCAACCATAATATGCATAGCCTTGCGTAACCTACTGTCAAAAATTTACAAAAAGTCTCTCAAATGTATTAAAAAAAAACAAAAACAAAATAAAAACATTTGATTCCGTACGGAATGTGCGATCAGTTTCGCACTTTGCTTAAACAAATGACAATTTCATAAAACTTAATAAAACGTTTGCTTAAGTTCAATATGGTAAGCCAACTTAAGCACATTATGGTTGGGACTTAAGAAAATCTATTAAGTTGCCAAAAACACTACTAACTGCCTTCGTGACATAGGCGTTCATTAACATGTATTCGCACATTTGCTGAAGCCAACTTAAGCACGTTATGGTTGGGCCTTAAGAAAATCCATAAGTTGCCAAAAAGACTACTAACTGCCCTCGTGACATAGGCGTTCAGATAGTTATTAAGACATAACGTATGGAAATTTTCCCTCCTTGAGTAATTCTGAGTCGATTTAGCCATGTCCGCCTGTCTGTCTGTTATAACCCATTCAAATGTGATTAAGTGGCAACACTGTAAATATGTAAATGTCAGTCTAATTGCATTTTCCTTTTTTATTAATTTTAAGTTCCTTTTTAATACTTGTAGAATAAACATGAATTGAATGCTTAAAATACGCGTGCTTATTAGTTAAAACTTCCAATAAGAAAGGATAGAAAAGTGGCGACGAGTTAAAACGTTCAAATTAAATACATTTTCAATTAAATTAAAACATAATTAACTTACACGCATGTATTAAATTTCAAGTAACAGAGGAAACAAATTCTTCAAGATGGATCCTAACCAATTTGCGCAGCTGCTAGAAACATTCAATAAAGCACAACGTGATTTTCTACAGCAGTTGAATGCAAATCATAACCTGCAAACACAACAGCAACAAAGTTCACAGCCAGTACAAATGCTAATACCTCCTTTTGAAAACTTTGACGAGAAAAAAGAAAATTTCAGGTTGTACCATCAACGATTTGAAAATTATTTAACAATGAAAGGTGTTTTTGCGAACAAAACGCTTTGTCATCAAATGTTAATTAATTCAATTGGGTCTACACATTTCAAGCTGTTGGTCTCATTGTTTGCCCCCAAGACAATCAACGAGGTAAAATACAACGATCTAATAACGAAACTGGAAACTCATTTATGCCCCAAAAAGAACGTACTGGTAAGTCAGCATAGATTTTTATCAACCTACCAAGGCGAAGAACAAACAATAGCTGAATATGTGGCACTATTGCGCCGGGATACCAATGATTGTGAATTTTTATCAACATGTGATTGCAATGCAGACATTTCGAACATATTTCTAAGAGCACAATTTATACGAGGCATAAGGGACAACTCAATCCGAGAACAACTACTCCAATCAGAGGAAGTTGAATTTGATAAAATTGTACAAAAAGCTTTGTCTCTGGAAGCATCAAAAATAGATTGTCGGGAACTAAATACAAGACAAACAATCAATAGTGACGTCAACAAAATACAAGCCAGGACTTCAAGCCGCCGGAAAAGTCGTTCCAGGAACCACTCATCGCGACCACAAGAGCGTTCAAAATCCAGAATAAATTACAGCCAGTTGGGAATCGATAACGTGTGCATAAGGTGTGGTAGAGGCAACCATAAAACAAAAGACTGCCGTACTAACCCACATAACCTCAAATGTAAGTCGTGTGGTAAAAATGGTCACGTACAACAAGTATGTATTAAAACGTTAGTAAAAACTTCAAAAAGCAATTCAATTAATAAAAATGATGAACATGATGAACTAACTCATGATAATTATGGTATTAATCAAATTGTTGATGTATTTTCAAACCAACATAATAGAGATGATTCTAATAAATACTATGCCACAGTAGAAATTAATGGACGCCGTCAAAAATTTTAAGTCGACACTGGTGTTGGATTTACATTAATACCAAGAAATGAATACAATAGACTACAAATAAAGTCACCACTACAACGTTCTACAATTGCTTTTCGCTCATATACGAAAAATATTGTAATTCCTGATGGGAAAGTCAACGTCAAAGTCAAATACAAAAACCTGACATCAAATGAAGATTTGTATGTAGTTCCTCACGAATACGATGCACTTCTGGGTAGAGTATGGATTCGCCATTTGGGAATCAACCTCAGCGAAGTGGACAGCCAGGGTTTCAACAGTATTAATGCTGTTCAAATAGATAACTCGAATTCAATTTCAGACATTGTAAATGATTTTGAATACGTTTTTACGGAGAAAATAGGATGTGTTCCAAACTTTGAAGTCACTCTTCAACTGCGTCAAAATTCAAAACCCGTATTCTTCAAGGAACGAGAAGTCCCATACGCTCTGCGAGAACGTGTTGAGAGAGAGCTCAATGAATTAGAAGCCGCTGGTATCATTTCGAAATGTGAAATAAGCGACTGGGGGTCACCCTTGGTAATTATTCCGAAACCAGACGGTGGTGTTCGACTATGTGTCGATTATAAACCGGGTGTTAATCCTCAACTAGTTTCTGCAAACTATCCTATACGCCGTATCGATGACATTTTAAATGGTCTAAAAGGGTCAAAATATTTCTGCCGGCTTGACCTTTACAAGGCTTACCTACATCTTCGAGTTAGTCCAGAATCGAGTCAAATTCAGACTATGTCAACCCATAGGGGTACATACAAAGTAAATCGCCTATCATTTGGCATAAAAACTGCCCCATCGGAATTTAATCGAATCATCGAACAAATTTTATCCGGGTTGAATAAAACTATGTCATACTTCGATGACATAATAGTACACGGGGAAACAGAAGCAGAGTGTAAGCAAAATTTGATCGAGTGCCTCAAGCGTCTAAAACAACATGATTTACACATAAATAAAAACAAATGTTCATTTTTCCAAACACAGGTTGAATACCTGGGACACGTGGTCCAATACAACACAATTTCAAAGTCACCTACAAAAATTAAAGCAATTACGAATATGCTTCGCCCAGCTACAGTAGATGATGTGCGTAGATTTTTGGGCATGGTAACTTATTACTCCAGATTCATACCAGATATGTCTTCAATAACATACCCCTTACGGCAACTTCTTCAGAAGGATAGGAAATTTTATTGGTCTTCAAATTGTGAAGCAGCATTTATAAAGCTTAAAAACATAATCGCCAGTGATCAAGTATTGATGCCTTTCGATCCAGATCTTCCAGTTCTAGTTGCTTGCGATGCCAGTCCTACGGGTATAGCAGGGATACTATCACAAAAAGTCAACGGCATGGAACGTCCAGTCGCGTACGCATCAAGGTCATTGACTACAGCTGAACGAAATTATAGTCAATTAGATCGTGAAGCATTGGCAATAATATTTGCAATCAATCATTTTTTCATGTATCTCTACGGGAGAAAATTCGAACTTGTCACCGATAACCGTCCGTTAACGCGAATATTTCATCAAAACAACAAAATGCCAGCAATAACATCCTCCAGATTACTACGATATGCTGAATTCCTGTCAAGTTTCGACTACGAAATAGTTTACAAGAAAGGGTCAGAGCACTCAAACGTCGATTGCCTATCTCGAGCAACACAAATGCTTGAAAAACAATCTACAGATAAGATTATCAACAAAGAGGTAAATGAATTATGTTTTCAATCAATTTTTGAAATTTCCAGTGAGCACATAAATTCTGACATATTAGCGTCAGAAACATCAAAAGATCCTGTCCTTTCCAAAATTTTGTTAAATTTACTAGATGGTAAAGGTGAAGAAGAAAAGTACACTCTCGATAATGGGGTTATATTTAAAGGTCAACGAGTCCTTATTCCAAATAGTCTCCAGTCTGCAATTCTCCAAGAATTACATCGTACTCATCCGGGTATAACAAAAATGAAACAACTTTCTAGAAGATACTGTTATTGGAAAGGAATTGACCGCGACATTGAAAGAATGGTAAGATCTTGTGAGTCCTGTGTTGAAGTTCAGAATAAACCCTCAAAAGCCCCACTGCATCACTGGCAAGAACCAGAGGAAAATTGGGAGAGAATTCATATCGACTATGCAGGCCCCTTCAAAGGTCATAACTTTTTAATTGTCGTTGATGCCAAATCAAAATGGTCAGAATTTAAAGTAATACGTGAATCGCCCACAACACAAAATACAATAAATCTTTTAAACGAAATTTTTGCTACACATGGTTTTCCATCGGTAATGGTGTCAGACAACGCTTCAATTTTTTCCAGTGAACAATTTAAATCGTATTGCAGTCAGAATGGCATTTTCCAAAAATTAATCGCTCCAGGACATCCGAGTACGAACGGATTAGCCGAACGCAACGTTCAAACGCTAAAACGCAAATTAAAGGCTATGTCATCGGAACCAGGTCCTCTACGAGAGAAAGTTACCGAAATTCTTCAAAGGTATAGAGCAACACCACTCAACTGTGGAAAAAGTCCGGCTGAACTTTATCTTCATAGACGGATAAGAATTAAACTAGATGCCTTAAAACCAACGATGAAATTCAAGTCTACGAAACCTATACCAGGTGTGCGTCAAATAAGCGTGGGAGAAAGAGTTCAAGTTCTACATATGCGGAATAATCAAACAGTTTGGAAAACAGGAACGGTACTTCGGAAGTATGGTGAACTCCATTATTTAATTAAGCTAGATGATGGTTATATACTTAAACGTCACATAGACCAACTTAGAGTTACAAAAGTCCAACAACGTAAAGTTCATTTTTCACCAGATATTATTGATGACCGTATCGACTCAAATAACTCGAACAAACCCGTGAGACAACAAGCTCAAGACTATGGCCAGTACATTCTCGAATATTTAAATCCTCAAAATCAACAATATCCGGAGTCTCGGGGAACAGAACATTCGGGTCAAATTGCACCAGTAAGCCCTCCAATGATACAACACCAACCTAGCCAGGACCAAAGTGTTCGTAGGTCTTCAAGACCACGCAACGCTCCAACGTATCTCCGTGATTATGTTCCTGAATAAATTATAAGAGAGGGAAGAAAAATTACCTATTAAATTATATTCTCAAAATTGTATTTTAATGAATTGTATACTATGAGTTAGAAGTAACAGGATCTCAATTAAGCGTGGGAGATTGTTATAACCCATTCAAATATGATTAAGTGGCAACACTGTAAATATGTAAATGTCAGTCTAATTGCATTTTCCTTTTTTATTAATTTTAAGTTCCTTTTTAATACTTGTAGAATAAACATGAATTGAATGCTTAAAATACGCGTGCTTATTAGTTAAAACTTCCAATAAGAAAGGATAGAAAACTGTCCGTCTGTTGAAACACGCCCATTTTCGAAAAACTGAAAAGAAAAGAATAAACTTGGTGTCAAATTGCTTATCCAAAGCAGTTTGGGATTGAAATTCAGCAAAATTGGTTCAGCAGGATCGGATCGGTAGGATAGGATATGAATCAAAATGTGGAACCACTACCCTTAAAAATGTATAATTTTGTTACAAAATCTAACGTATATGGTAAAATAATGTACGGAATGATATAAGATTTTGCACAAATTGGTTTTATTAGATTGAAAATCAATGTATAGTTTCGTGAAGATCCGTCCATAATTAACCCTTGGTCCCATATAAACTCTACTCTCGGAAAATAGTTTAGTACGCCTTAAGCCGTGATAAACAATGCTATCATAGTAAAACTTTGCACGTCAAAGTTTTTTAAGACTATAAATAAATAACACCGGCAAATTTCGTCCAATATAAACCCTACTTCCAGAAAACAGTTTAGTACTCCTAAAACCGTAATAAATAATGCTATTATAATAGCATTTTGTACCTCACACTTTTACAGGGCTATAAATCACGCCGTGAAGATCGGCCCAAAATTTACCATAGACCGAATATAAACCCTACTCTGAGAAAACATTTTAGTACGCCTTAAACCGTAATAAACAATAATATCAAAATTAAATTTGGTACACCACAGTTTTCTAGGACTAGAAAGCATACTATCAAATTTCGTGAGGATCGGTCTTATAATTTAGTCTAGGCCCCATATAAACCCTACTTCCGGGAAACAGTTTAGTACTCCCAAAAGCTTTATAAATAATACAGTTATAAAATATGTGGTACTCCATAATTTCAAAGAACTAGAAATCACACTGTCAAATTTCGTGAAGATCGGTCCATAGTTTACTATATACCCCATATAAGCCTTACTCTCGGAAAACAGCTTATTACGCCTAATAATAAATAATGCTATCATAATAAAGTAGAATACTTCACAGTTTTATAGGACTAGAAATTACACTGATAAATTTCGTGATGATCGGTTCATAACTTACCATAGGCCCTATATAAAGCCAACTCTGGGATATTAAATAACTACGCCTAAAACCTAGATATACGGCCTATAATTTACCTTAGATCCCATATTAAGCAGCCTTCTTCAATTGACTGTAAAATCTTAAACTAATTTCACTGCTGTATAGAAATTTTATTAATTTGTGTTTTTTAATAGCAGAAATCCCTCTACAGAATTTTGGGGTGATTGGTCCATAATTTACCATGGGTCCAATATAAATCCCCTCCTGAAAATCATTTTAGTTCGGCTAAACTGTTACGAATCATGATATTTTACTCAAGATTGTTCAAATATCAAAAGAGAAAAGCATAAAACTTTCTGATTGTCGGTCAATAATTAATTATAGGTCTCGCAAACAATTTTAATGGTGAGGTCCGTTTATAATAATTATTTTATTAAACAGTAATTGCAAAAAAAACCAACGAGCTGACCAAGCACAAACATTTAAGCAAAAATTTTAAATTATTTCTTATTTTCAGTTATTTTTATTGAAATTTTTAAAAATTTTAAGTATTAATTCAAAATAAAAATTTAATATTTAAAACTTAACAGTTTCACAGCTTTTCTCACGATCCGGCAGCCTTGCTTTGTAAAAATGAAAATTACCGCCAAAAGAAACTAAACATAGCTCGGCATGAGTCAGCTGTGCTTAAAAAAAAAGTTTGCAAAAAAAAGCCGCAGAATTGTAAAAAAGCAGTGAGAGGAATAAAGAATCGACTTGTTTCCAAAGCCAAAACAAAAAAGACGTGAATTGCTGTGGTAGTTAATAAAAAGCTGTTGGATTGTTAGCCAAAAGTAATTAATTAAATTTACACCCGCAACACAATGAGTGATAGTTCGGATGAAGAGTGGGCAGCTGAATGGATACCATACAGTCAGCGCAATGAATGGAATGATGTGACGCCTCTGGAACAAGACGATGGCGATAATCCAGTAGTGGAAATAGCCTACAGTGCCATGTGTAAGTATTTTGATTAATATATCTTTCACTGTAACTATCCTCACAAATACGGCTGCCTACTTTTAGTTCGTGAAGTGTTTGACTATTTTCGTGCCATATTGACTCGCCAAGAAAAATCTGCTAGAGCTTTGGACTTAACCACTGATGCTTTACGTTTGAACCCAGCTAACTATACTGTGTGGCAGTATCGCCGGGATATTTTGCGCGCCCTGGGTAGCGATCTGAATGAAGAACTTAACTATATCGAAGATGTCATTAGAGAAAATGCCAAAAACTACCAGGTTTGGCATCATCGTCGTGTTATTGTTGAAATGATGAATGATGCCTCAAAAGAATTGGATTTAACGGAGATGGCGTTGCGCACCGACGCAAAAAATTATCATGCCTGGCAGCATCGTCAGTGGGCCATTAAAACGTACAAGTAAGTACAAATTTCTGATTATCTTTTGTTGTTGATTTAAAAGACTAATTAATTGTTATAATGACTCACGTAAAAAACATTTTTAATTATCATTGGCTAAAGCCGTATACAAATATGTTGTAAATAAAAAAGTATGCATACAATGTTGAAGATATAAATACGTATACAAATACTCGTATGTTGTAAATCAAAAAGTATTTATATAATGTTGAAGATTTAAATACGTAGAGATCTTAAATTGTGAGATACATTTATTCGGCTAATCGCTCAATTAATTAACTGAGGGTTTGGTTAATAGGTTAATTAAGTTATTGATCGGTTAACAAGTTTTTTTTATGAACTAAAACGAGCAAACAAAAAAAAAAAAAATTAATAAATATGTTATACATATTTTTTAATTAATACATATTATCTATTAATTGAAAAATAAATTGTGAGATAATTTTATTAGTTATTTCAATAGTTTAAGGAGATCTTATAAAATAATCTTTTAGGCAAAAAATTTGGTTTGAATGTTAAGGATTTAAGCGATTCTTTTCTTTAGTTTTAATAAAACTTGTTCTTTTATTTATCGTAGATGTTGGAGAAATCGTAAGCAACCCAAAAAATAGAACATCTAATTTCTCAGCCATTTTCCTGCATTTCTCAAACCATATAAAATCTCCCATTATGCCATTAGAGTCCTGTTTTAATTTTTTGAAATTTTTAACGCTTCGAATTGTTTCGGTTAATTCTGTTAAAAGATTGATATGAGAAGAAACAAATAACTAAACAGATACATATAAAAAATGTGAAACAAAAAGCTGTTGACAGCACTTTTTTGTTTGTATGAAAAAATTTTTCTAAACACATACCTTTTGTATATGAGACGAAACAAATCATTTAAAACACAAAGAAATATGTTTCAATACTACAAAAAATTGAAATTTTTGTTACATTGTTTAATCGGTTAATCGACTGAAATTAACCGGCTTAATCGTTAATCGAAAATAGCCAATTTTAAATTAACCGATCAGTTAATGGGGTAGTAATTAATCGGTTAACCGATAATGGTTAACCGAATGAATACCCTAAAGATTTTTTATATTAAATCTGAAAATGGTATAAAAACTTATTGGAAAAACTATTAAGGATTTTCTTAGAACAGAAATCAAAACTTTTTCAAGAAAAATTATGTTAAATGAATGGAAAAAGAAGTATCATAAAGTAAATTTTTCATCTTTCATATTGTAGAACATTTTTTCATAACTTTTTTTTTAGAAGAAGTTAATAATAAATAATTATATTATAAAAATGAACTTAAAAATTTATCAAAACAATTTGTTGAGACATTTTAATTCTTGTGGAAAATCAATCACTATACAAATTTAATGAAAACGTTATGAATAACTACTTCTCAATCTAAAAGTTTTTAAGAACTTCAAATCTCAACTTATATAGAAAAGTTTTCAAAACTGATAATATTCCCCAGTTTCATTACCAAAACCTTTTTTCGGTTTTGCAACAAATTGACTAAAATGACTACGGGTCCGTGTATAAAAATAAAATTCTTAAAGGGTCCGCGAAGTATAAATAGGTTGAAGCCCGTGATATCAAAGAATATCACAAATATTCAATATTCTTTAAAACTTATATTCTTATCATTTTTAACCATTAAAAAACAAAGACATAAATCATCAATCAACACTACCAAATCACATATGTATTTTGGAATCGGATTCTTTAAATTCACAAAAATCTGGACGGTTAAAAAAAATAACTGAAAACTTCAAATACCTTTCTAGCCTCTACGATGATGAATTAGCATTTGTTGACCGTCTTATATCCGAAGATATACGTAACAATTCTGCCTGGAATCAGCGTTTCTTTGTACTTAAACATTTTGGTTTCGCTGCGGAAAGAATACAGAGTGAACTACAATACGCAATGAATCGTATACGCATTGTAAAAAATAATGAAAGTGCATGGAACTTTCTTAAAGGTGTACTGCGACAAAGTGAAAGCGGTTCTCTAAATCAATATCCCGAAGTCATTGCATTTTGTGAAGAACTCTACAATTGTAATTCCAGATCACCATATTTATTGGCATTTTTAATAGATGCTTATATGGAAAAATGTTTGAAAGTCACTGAGATGGAAGAAAAGGAAATTATATCACGTAAGGTCTACAATCTATGCGACGACATGTCAAAGGAACATGATGTAATAAGACGTAAATATTGGCAATATGTGGCAAACGATTTGAAAACTAAATTAAATTCAAAGCAGCTTTAATTATGTATTATTTTTTGGTGTATAAAATTTTTAAATTTAATATTTTTAAAGAAAAATAAAAAAAATTTACTTTAAAAGTTAACTTTAGTTATAAGACACTCTCCTTTAAATTTTTCAACATTGTCATCTAAATGTTTATTCATTATTTTAAAATATGTGCAAATATTGTCATGTTCTTAAAAATAAATCTTCTATTTACTTTTTACAAATTTATTATTATTTTTTCCTCCGCCAAAAAGATGGGGGTTAGTTATATTGATTTTGTCATTCCGCTTGTTACACATCGATATAATTATTGGATATCCTAAAAATTTTATACCGTCACTTTAATTTACAAAACGCGTATCTAACATAAATTTTTTTATAAGTTTAGACATAAAACTTGACGAAAAAAATATATAAAAAAGCTTAAGTATGTAAAGTTTTAAAGCTAAGTATAAGCAATATAGGAAAGGTCCTACATATTTAAGTTATCATTTATAAATGAAGCAAAGTCGCGAATAACATTGTAAGTGATAAAATAATTATTTTTCAGGAGAGCAAAAAACCTTTTTAAAAGGCAAGATTATTTATTTTTATTTGTTAAGATTATCAAAAAAAAAAAAAAAAAAAAATTATAATTAAAACTTTTATGCCAAAAATTAAGAAATTTTAAATAACATGTAAACTTACTGTTTAGTTTTTTCTGGAAATACGTTTCATATCTAAAATCTCGATGTCAGTTAAAACGTTCCACTAACAACACTAAGCGATTCGTAACAGAAAGTTTACACTTAAAACGTTTTTCCACATTACCTGCTCTGAAGCGATTTTCGGTGATATGCTCTATTTTTTCGTGTCGTAAATGCATTTCTTCATTGCCTCTTCGATTTAAATTTTCATTTTGTTGTATCATTTTTTAAGTAACTTACAACTTTCTTCCACTACCTGTCTCTTTGTAATTGCATTTTGACGCCGATAAGGTACAAAATTCTGGGTGATATGATGTTTGAGTAATGTAAGAGAGTTATATTAAGTTTTGCAAAATTTCTCGCGGCTTTGCTTTAAATATTAGCGGCCTCAGTATAAAATAAAACAAGTTTATAAAAGGTTTAAAAACAAAATTTCAAAGAAAATCCGTTCATAATTTCAAATTGCTGGAAACTTTGGATTAAGAAGGCTCATATTTTGAAACGTCTTAAATATTTTCTTTAGTCATCATCAGGGAAACTAAAAATATGCAATGATATGTTTTTCCTTGGGCGACCAATAGAGGCAAAAACAACATATGTATTATTACTCTAGAGCTTTTAATGCATTTTGCCATCGATTTGTTAGTGCATATTTTTGCATTGTTTCCCCTTGCTGCATTTTTATGCATATATTATTCAACATATAATTTTAAACTTTATAGTGTATATTCCACATTTTGAAGCATATTTGGACACTTCGGCACGTTATTATTGGCTTGGCGCATATGCCAAAAAGTCGTAGTGAAGAAAAACGACAATTAAGGTTTACATGAAGTTTTCTGAAAATATACCCGATATCATATTTTCACCACTGCTTCCGTTATATGTTTTAAAGAAAAACGCGTAAATTTTTGTGAACGGTCACTAACGAGCTTAGAAGTTAATAGTATTTTATTAAAAGTGAAAATTATTGTTTTGTGCCGCAAAAGTCACTTTTCTAAATTTATTTAAAAAAGTAGCCTTTTGTGCTGCATACGCATAGGTACTTACTGCTGTGTTTTTAGTTGTTGACATTTTATTTTGCTTTTGCTTTTACTACTTTTTTCCTAACAGCAATGAAGCGAAGCAAGAATGAAATTTATTTTCTTGTCATTTTATTTTCCTTGTGCTTCAACTAATTTTTTTCCTACGGCAATGCGGCAAAGCAAGAGAAAAATT
Source organism: Pollenia amentaria (assembly GCA_943735925.1). Lineage (NCBI taxonomy): Eukaryota > Metazoa > Arthropoda > Insecta > Diptera > Polleniidae > Pollenia > Pollenia amentaria. Next base: position 199,140,823 of record OX031007.1, on the reverse strand, counting down.
TATTTTGTACGCTTTTGTATGAGAAATTTGCTGCATTCGCCAAACAGTGACGTGTAGAGCAAAATTAATGCTTAATATCTCTGAAAGGATAACAAACTTTGTGAAACAGGTTTTGGATTTAGAAAGGGGGTATTCAAAATATATATACCCCATACCTAACACAATTTTTTTTAATTAATGTGCTGACAACTTGTTTTTTTATATGCACACACAAATAACTCTGATATAAATCTTAACCCCATAACACAATTTTACTGTCCATGGGTCATAAATAAATGCAAAAAACACTAATATATACATTTTATGCCAGATGAAATAATCCCGTGTGTGACGAAAAGAACAAAAATTGTGCGGCTTTAAAAATTGGCTAGTGTGTGATGATCATTCACATACACATGTATGCCATCAACAGATGACCATAGCTCTCATACAAATACTACTCTCGAAAATAGCTTTAAATGCCATAACTTCCTTATAAATGTATTTACATAAAAATTGACGAAAATGCTTTTACGATAGCTACGATAAATGTTGTGCTGGAGGGCCAAAAATTAAGCATAGGTTTCATATAAACCCCCTTTATAAAATCACTTAAAGGCAAACAAATTTCATAAAGATGAGGATATCTAAATTATATTCGGAACAAAGGATTTTAATATGAATCAAGTGGGGACAACTGAAATGAAGTTGAGTTGCCAGCAGCGAAATAAGACAACGCCGGTCATGTTAAAATATACAACATTTATATTTTATTTTATATTTTAACAATTTTGTTCTTGCGGTTCCATGATTGCCTATGGTTCCCAAATAGGGAACACTTGAAATATCGATGCCTTACTTTCTCAACCTCGTATCTTAAAAAAATACGGTTTTGACTTTTCCATTTCAAACGATTGCTATTTTTGTGTTCTATTACTGCAAAACTTATTATTTCAATAATTTATTAATATTAACAGAATTGAGACAAAGTATTAAAATAATAAGTTGTTGCAGTAATAGAACACAAAAAAAACAATCGTTTTATATGAAAAAGTCCAAGCCGTATTTTTTTAAGATACGAGGTTGAGAAAGTAAGGCATCGGTATGTTTTCTTATATACTGTAGTGTAGGGTATCATATGTTCGGACTTTACCGACTATACTTTCTTTTTCTTTACTTTCTTCGGAAAATACAAATGTGTCTTTGTTATCAATTTAAAAAAAAATTGTTTTTGTTTGTCAGAATATTATATTTCTAAAAGATAACAGTAAAACAGCAGTTGCTAACAATAATGTTATTATTCCATAGAAAAGGTTAACAACTCTGCTATTATATAGATATAAAGTACAAAGTGTTGGGCAGTACCTATTTCAAATATATTCAAATCAAATATATATTATGTATTTGGATTTTAATTCATTCCTTAAATGTATTTTGTATTTTAAATACATCTTGCTCAAGTACATACAGCGTTACCGTTGAAAATTTTCAAAAAGGGGCACAAAAAGCGGATTTTTAAGTGGCACAAAAAGGGGAATTCTCAGAAAAAGGGGCAACTTGAAAAACAAGAAAATTTTCAAAAATCAAACATATTTATTAAGTCATTTTCACTAAAAAGATTGAAATTAAAAAAAATAAAATTGTTGCATACAGAAATTGTCACTCTTTCATATTAAATTTAAATGAAAGATGTTAAATTAACATTGTTCAATATTGAGTCCATAAAAGACTACAACCCTTCAAGAAGAAAAACATATATTTTTTGTTTTCGCGTTTAAAATAATTTATAAAAAGAAGATAAATTCCTGTATTCTTTTTGTCTGTATTCTGTTTGTTAAAATTATTTAATTAAATACACAAAATTTTCTTTGGGTATCGCCTAATAGAAAATTTATTAAATAAATTATTATAAGGAGACAAATTAAAATCAAATTTATATATGAAAATTCGGATCATTCTAAAAAAAACTTCACGGTATGGATATTTATTATAAAGGTACGTTCAGACTAATGAAATATTTGACGAAAATATTTGTTCTGATATTTGCTTCAAGCTGTGTGAAACAAACAAATATTTTGTTTAATGTTCAAACTAAGCTCAAATATTTGACAATTTTTGTTTGATGAAGCAGTTGGCAAACAGTGTTCAATAAAATAAATTAATCCATGTTTGCCATGCGTTCAGACTGAAAGAAATATTTGCATCAAATAATTATTTAATGAAAGTGTTCAAAAATAAAAATATATTTCACAAATAGTAAAAATGAGCGCAAAAGCTAATTTATTTATTTTATTCTGTGGATAAGTATCTCTTATAGTGTTAGAACAGGAGAATGTAAAATAAAAAAATGGAAGCCACTGGGTAACGGGAACATGGCTAAAATTTGCGAAAATTGCAAACTTGGAAACAAACCCTAAAATATATTTGAAGTCGCTCAATCGGTTAAAAAACAAAATGTCAAGAAAAAAACAAAAAAAAAAAAATGATGCAAAAATAGCGAAAATTCGCGAAAAATTTAGATATTTCAAACAAGCCATAAAATTTATTAAAGGTGCCTAAAATTATAAGGAATGCCAAAAATTCGCAAAAATTTGCTAATTATCGGTGATAGCAAAGCCTAATAATTATTAAAAATTGTTAAAGCTGTAAAGATTCACAGTGAAAAATCGCTTCTTCGCGAGTATGGCTAAAAATCGCAAAAAATTGCAAACTTGGAAACAAACCCTGAAATTTATTTGAAATCGGTTAAAAAAACTAATTGTCGGAAAACAACAAAAAAATTTTTTTCCAAAAATTGCGAAAATTCGCGAAAATTTTTATGCCCCTATTGCGGTTCTCCACTCAACTCAGTTTGGTCGTGTGAGAGTCAACCCAACTTATGCACAACCAAACTCATTTTTGGTATTGTGATACCCAACGGTTTTTAGTTGAGTTTGCTATAAAGTTGCCAACTTAAAATATCGATTTGCCAACTTTAAATATAACGTTTGACAAGTGAAAATTTTATAAAATTAAATAATTTTTTAAACTAAAAGTATTTTTAATTGTTGTGTTGAATAACAATGGATATTAGTGTCGATTTATTTTATGATGATGAAAATGAAAACTCTTGTACAGATGTGCTACGTATAAGAAGAAAAATTCCTAATGATTCCAGCCCTCTTGAACTACCTAATGCCAAGTAAGAACTTATAATTAGTAACGTAACTAAATAATAATTTTAAATTTGTAGATTTAAAAGTTATTTCCGACTGAACAAGGAAGCGTTTTGCTATTTGCTGGATGAAATCAAAGATAATTTAAAAAACACCTGTTCGCGTAGCGGCTATTCCTCCTATATAAAAGTTATGTGTTAAAGTCCCACATATCTTTACACTGATTTTTGGTCATACCAAATTTTGGTTTTCCACGTGCAATCTCTGGGTTTTTTCCATTAGATTAACAAGCCTCTCAAATTGTGCTTTAGTTGTAATTTTCAAAGATCTAGGAATGTATTAAATGCTGTGAAATTCTAATATACAGAATAACAAATCTTTCTACTTACGGGTTTTTCATTGTTATTTTTTTTTTCTTTTAAAAATGAAAGTAAACTGAAACTGAAAACAACTCAACTACTTATAAACAGTTGTGTATTTATAATGTTTTTGTCGACCAAACTTTTACAAAGTTGAAAACGGCAATACCACGAAAAAAATAGATACACAACTGAACACTCAACTGCCAGTCGAGTTGAGAATGGCAATGCAAATTTACCAAAGACAACCAAACTGTTACAAAAGTGGAGAACCGCAATAGGGGCATTAATATTTCAAACAAGCCATAAAATTGATTAAAAGTCCCTAAAAGTATAAGGAAGGGCAAAAATTCGGAAAAAACTGCTAAATTAGCGAAAATTCGCAAAAATTTGCTAATAGCGGCATGATAGCAAAGTTTAATAATTATACAAAATCTTTAAAACTGTAAAGAATCCGAAAACTTACAGGAAAAAATACTTCTATCGGGAACATGGCTAAAATTATTTGTCGTTGTTTGCTCTTACAATTTTTTTGTAATATCAAATAAATGTTTGCTCAAAAATTACTAAAATATTTGATTTTTTGTGTTCACACTATATTCACATTGGACAAATATTTGTTTGCCGGCAAATACATTTATTTGCTCAAAATCAGCTTTTATTTTATTTGACACTCAAAAATATTTTGTGTTCAGACTTGACTGCCAATATAAAAAAAATTAGTTCAAAAAGGGGCAAAAGGGATACAAAAATATACAAAATGATACTAAAGGGGATTTGTAAAAAAGGGCAAAAAGAGTGTCAAGGCAGTCAAAAAAGGGGCAAAATGCGACTTTAGTCGCAAAACGGCAACGCTGCTCAAGTATTTCGTTTTTTTTTATTTAAAATAATTTATCGTATATGATACCAAAATACTTTTTCACAAAAAACAGTTACATGCAAAATACATTTAATAAGGCGGCGCGAATACAATAAGTCCCAAGAAAAAATTAAAATTTGGATTAAATATTTTTGATAGTAATGATGAAGTAATTTCATAATAAAATAGCTTCAAGTCGTTTCCGTATCAATTCATTTTTTTTTTTGGAAGTTATTTGATACTTTTGCATGGAAGTTGTATAAGTCCCAAACAAATTTCAAATAAAATGGGAGTTATTTCATTTAATTTTGTTTTTTGGTGTTATTTTTCCTGCAGAAAAGTTTCAAATTGCCATTGGTCCTATCAGATAGATGTGACTTGTAAAGGCTAGATTACACTATCTCACAAGCCTTACGTATTCCATAATACTTTGTGAGATAGAAATCAAATGAGTTTTGTTTCGACTGTCAAAAAATCGAATGTAACTTTACAGTTTGTAGTCACACTATCACACATGAACATGCTCTTGTTAAAATGCAACCCTGATCCAATGAAAAGTATTAGCTTTTAGAAAATTTTCAAAAAAACAATGAAGTCGTATGGGATGTCAAATTTTTTTTCGGAACACTTCCATTTTCATGACACATTGCATTCACACTATCACACTTTGTCATATTACTTGAGTTTTTGACATGTATTAATACAAAGTATAATAGTGTAATCTAGCCTTAGCAAGATCCCTAAGAGAAACATAGTAGGCGCTTATGTCAAGGGGCTACTCTCTATGGCGATGCGAAAGAAAATTGTAGCAAATCTAGTGATTGGTACTCATTAATGCGTTTGCGCATTTATCTTTCGCATCCTTTTATTTTTTTCCTTTCGCAAATCATCATTATTTCTTTTATTTAAACTTTCCAATTTAAAATTTTTTTTACTACCAAGTTGGCATTAAGCTTTCGCATCGAAATTGTATTCGCATCGCAATAGAGGGGCTACTCTTTATAATTTTTTAATCTTTATGTATTTTAGATTTTTTGGAAATGTTGGGTGTTGTTTTTAATTTTTGTGTAATTTAATTGATTATTTTGTGTAATATAATATTATTAAAATATTATTTATATTATTAAAATTTTTTAATTATTTTTTTGTTGTTAATATATTTTAATTTCTTTAAATTTAAAATTTTTACTATTTTTAAGTGGAAATTTGTAAGCCGATTATGGCCCATAGGCTAGCTAGGTTACTGAAATTTAATAAATAAAAATAAATAAATATTATTTTTGTCTTTAATAATTTTAAAAGTTATTTACTTTGATCGATAAAATAACGTCATTTTAAACTCAGCTGCATAGGTGGTTAAAACCGTTATATGAGTGGGCGAAAATTACTGTTTCGAACATTCCTTTTATTGCATACATTAACAATTTTAATAAAATACATTTAAGCAGGGCTGTGGAGTCGTCAGAAAAAAGTACTAACTCCGACTCCAACTCCAAACGCTAAATTTTTTTAAGTGCGACTCCGTCTACAACTCCAACTCCTACTCTATCCTTGATGCTAAATGCATATGAGACTGGCCGTTATTTGACTTAGAACTTTTATACCCACCAACACTAGTGGTGGTATAAAAGTATATATATTCTGGTTTCTTGAGTAATCCTAAGTCGATTTAGCCATATACGTCTGTTGAAAATACGCAAACTTTCGAAAAACTCAAAAGATAAGAACAATGGTGTCATATCCTAAGCAGTTTGGGATTGAAATCGAGCAAAATCCGATCAGTAGGATCAGAGTTATGAATCAATATGTAGAACCACCACCCTAAATAATTAACAATTTTGTTATAAAAACTAACATAAAAGGTGACAGAATGCACGGAATGATATAAGATTTTGCACAAACTCGGTCTATATGACAAGAAATCATACTGTACATCTAAAAACGTAATAAATATTGCTATCATATTAAAATGTGCTACGTCACTGTTTTATAGGACTATAAATCAAACTGCAAAATTTGGTGAAGATCGGTCCATAATTTATCCTAGGCCGCATATAAAACATACTCTCGCAAAACAGTTTAATATGTTATAAAACGTAATAAATAATGCTATTGTAAAACAATTTGGTACGTCAAAGATTTAAAGGACTAAAAATCATACAATAAAATTTCGTGAAGCTCGGTCCATAATTTACCTTATAATGTCCAATATTTTGCACACTCTAGAAAATTATTTAAATACGCCTAAAACTGTAGCAGATATATTTATTGCGGTAAAATTTGGTCCAATTTTAGTTCATATGGCCAGAAATAATGCCAAGTAATTTTCTGATTATCGGTCCATATTTACCTTAGATCCCATATTAAAAAAAAAATTTAAACTGTTACGAATCATGATATTTTACTCAAGTTTGTTCAAATAGCTAGAAGTTAAAGCATAACACTGTCTGATTGTAGTCCCATTGATTTAAACTGGAACCAATTTTTATACTGACGTCCGTTTTTATAAAGGTTAAATATAAATGAAAGGCTCTCATATATTCCAACTGTCGGTGGAGAAATTGATATTTAAAATATTGCATCGCCAATTTCGAAGTATTTTTATTTTGGAAAATATTAGAAATTTTTTAAAAATTTTTTATGCCGAAAAATTTTGAAGTCGGAGTTGCGAGTTTTTGAGGGTGCTACGACTCCGCTCCGACTGCGTTACAAAAACCTCAACTCCGACTTCACAGCCCTGCATCTAAGTACAAAAAGTTTCTTATAAGTACCTACGCAAGATCAGCAAAAACAGAAAAAAGTGCATTTTTCAAAAAATCACCAAAAAAATGGCGCAAGAATCTAAATGTAGAGATTTAAAATTTTGTAGTGATGTATAACATTTTTCGACTAGCGATTACCTTCACTTCCAAAAACTTTTTTTTGTGAAAAAAGTGAACAAAAAAATTGTTTATTATTTAATTTCAAACGAATTTTTTTATCGAAAAATTTAAAATAAAATTTTTCTAAAAACTACTTTAAGTAGCTGTTATTATAGTCTTTTACAGAAAAAACAACGTAAAATCTTTATTCGTTTAGCCACAAACAAAAATATATTGTAACCCTTTAAAATCCGTAAAAAGTCAATGAACGGGCATGCAATTTACCCAAATTTTCTAACAAATCGACAAATCTTAGACAAAAGACCTTAATTTTAGTTTTTGCCTAATGTCCGGCAAGATTAGCAAAAAACCCTACGTGGCTATGTCAATTAGCCGCCACGATCATGTGATTTGACACCGACTTCATTCTTTGGGGATATTTAAAAGAAAGAGTATAGGTCAATAACCCAAGAACAATTCAAGAGCTAAAAGATGAGATAATTCGGCACATTAATGACATTGAATCTCAATTATGTCTCAGATTCATTGAAAATATGAACCACCGGATAGAGGTGAAGCCGTGGCGAGCATTTGACCGATATTTTGTTTCACATATAATTGTCATTCTATCATAATAAAAAATATTAAGTTAATTCTCTCAAAACTTTTTGTTTTATTTATAATTAACATCGTGCGTTTTAGTTGGTCCACCCTTTATAAACAAATTGAACAAAAACTTTAATATTCTAGAGCAAAGTAATAGATAGAAAACTTTACTTTTCTTGGGACAATTCCAACTAATTGTAATGGGGGATGTAAGAAACGATAAACTCACTGTTTTATTGGTGGTATTTTGTTTAAGCTTTGATATCGTTGCAAATACGACTTTTTGAGTGTATATAATTCTCATTCCCTCTGTCATCTTGTTTGCTAATAGCTTTGGCTTTTCTAAAATTATTTAGTGGAACGTTTCCTGATGATGTGGCCTAAGCAACCAGTGAAATGCGCATAGGAACAGCTAATCCTCTAACAATAAATTTCAGTATTTTTATCCATTATATAAATAGGGAATTAAGCACTACAAAGAAAAAGTTATTGGGAATTTTATTTTTCCTAAAAAAATGTATTTCTATTAAGATTTTCGAAAATCCAAATGGTTTCAGGGTCCTAAAAACTTACCCTTCATTGCATAAATAAAACTTAGAAATCTTGCAAACCAATTATGTTCTTGTTACCAATTTTTTTAATATTTTATTTTTCTTGTAATATTCTCATTTTTGGTTTTTAAGTTTTTAGATACATAGTTTGTTTTTAAGATGTTTCTTTTTTAGATTTATTTTTTAAATCAATTTTAATTCAGCTTTTTTCTTTTGATTTTTGCGTATATTTCTTGTTGTTCATTTTTTTTACTTTTTATTTTTTTTTTCATAGAGGTGTGTTTGTTTAAATTTTTTTTTTTTACTTTTGGTGTGTTTTTGTTAAATATTTTTTTTATTGTTTTTTTTTTTAATAAAATATTTGAGTTTTTTTTATCATCGCTTAACTTAAAGCAGAAGAAAACTTTAAATATTAATAAAAAAAAGTAAATTTTCTGTTGTTAATGTTCTTTCTCTTAAAGAATTTTTTTAATTTTGTAATTTTTTTTTTAATTTTTCTTATTTATTTCTTCTGTTTTTTTTTTCTTTGACATTTTTTCTGCTGGTTTGTTTTAGTGTGTGTAAATATACGTAAATTTTATAATAATTATAATAATTTATTAATAATAAATAGTATTTGGGCAAAAAGCTTCAAATTGTTATAAAAAAGAATCCTAAAGACATTTAGAATGTCTCTTACACGTATAAGGTTTGTTTTTTTTTGGTGATTAATTGTAATTAAAAAAAATATTATTAAATTAAAGGATAGACAAACGTATTTTGTTAGGAAAACTAATATTAACGTTACATTTTTTGTGTTCTTATCGTTCTTATTTAAAAATTAAATTAATTCATTTTTAAATTAAAAAAAATATTTGGAAATGTTTCTAATTATTAAAATTAATAGTTTTTTTTTTGCTAATGAAATGTCAGAATGTTTGTGTTTTGGTATTAGGTGATGAAAGTTTTGCTCTGCTAGCGATTTTAGTCATATCTAAAATTTTTCTATAAAACTTGCCATGCCTTTAAAGTGATGTTAACTTAATGAGAGAGTGTAGTGGGTATTTAATAAAAAGAGTTTAAAATATATTTTTAAATTACTAATAATATATATGTATACTGCTTTAATATTTAATTATTGAGATTGAGTTTTAAATTATTTTGCAAATAAATTGGCTATTGATAAATTACCAGTTGAACTTAAAAGTAATGGAATCTTAAAAACGAATTTTAAAACTTTTTAGAAATTTTCATCAGTTAAATATTATTAAGAATTTCTACTGCTCTAAAAAAAGAGTAAACTTTTTTTTAAATCAAAAGTTTCCATTTCTTTCAGTATTTACTTTAAGCAAAATTTTGGTGGGGAAAAGATAAAAAAAAATTGTAAAAAAATATATTTTTATTTCTTAACATTTATTATTTAAAGGGAATTTTGTTGGTTTTTTTTTAAATTTGTTTATTCTTGAAGTAAAAGCAGAGTTTTCAAGCTAAAAAAATCTGTAATCTAAAAAGACATTTTGTCATTCATCAGTTTATCTAAACTTTCATTCATTGAATTTTACTTTTTCTCTTTATTTTAAATAATTTTGTTGTTAATTTTTATGGTTTGGTTTGTCCTTAAGTTTTAATATATAGATTTTTATTACCTTTATTTTCTTTTACATAATAAACTTAATAGAGCTTTTTTCATCATTTATATATAATATATATGTATGTATAGTTTTGTTTTTTTTTCTGCTTGTTTATATAATAATTAATTTGTTTTCATCTATTCATCACTACTTTTTTAAGATTCTTTGTTTTGTTTTTATTAAAAGTGTTCAAAAGTTCATTCTCCTGGTTTTTTTTTCTCTCCTAGCTTATATTTTTATTAAACTACATCTAAACTATCTACTTATCATCACCTATACCCTCATCAGCTGTAGTGGTCTTTTTATCTTGACCCATGACAGCTGCTGCAGCATCATCTTCATCAGCTTTAATATCACACTTTTCAGCAAGCATATCCTCGATTCCCTCATCAATGGGTTGATTCTCTTTGTTTGCTTCTAAATCGCCATTTTCGACATCTAGTTCGGGAGCCGAGGGCTCTGGGGCACCGTTTGTTTTAATAGGATGTGGTGTCAGTTTGACTCGGCATGTTTCGTAGACTTTTTCGAAACCTAATTTAGTGTAGAGATTACGAGAAGCATCATTTTGTGGACGTATCACAACAAAGGGTTTGTAGCCGCGTTCAATAACTTTTTTGGTCAAAGCGGTGGCTAAGCGAATGCCGTAACTGAAATTATAGAAATTTTAAGTAAAATTTTTTTTGTAAAAATAATTCTTTTTTAAATTCCCGTCTTCTCAGACTTAATTATTTTTTTTATTATTTTAAAGTCATGTCCTGACGTACAAATATGACTTTTTTCGGGAGTGGGACCCTTGAGCAATCATGGACCCGCCTGACAAAAAATTATGTTATGTGGTTAAGATTCATGTAAAAGTTCTTTGTGCTCAATATTATTTAGGTATCTTTATCTATATGAGATATTAAGATGGGGGTTTATATGGAATCTATGGTTAATTTTGGACCTTCCAGCAGCATATTTTGTCATGACATAGTAGCTATCGTAAAAGTTATTGTCTCCAATTTATATGTCTACACCAACATTTATAAGGAATTTATGGCATTAAAAGCAATTTTCGGGAGTAGTATTTGTATTTGTATTTTCGGGAGTAGTATATGTATGGGGAGCTATGGTCCGATGTGGACCGACTCCACATAATAAGAATTAGTTCAAGTCGTCGAGCATTTTCACAAAACGCATCCAAACTCCAACAAAAGCACAATTTTAGCAAATTTGAAAAAATAAAAAAACCAATATGTTCTTACTTTATAATGTATTTATGCAATGAAAGCAAATTTAGAAATAAACAACTTTACGCATTTCAACTAAAACTGCAGTTTTTCTTTACAGAATGCTACTGTTATTTACACCAAAATCTTTATTTTAAAATTTCCTACCATACTGCATTTACAGAATATAAAAGTTTTGCCTCGTTCAATTTTTAAATATGAAAAGGTAAGCAAAAATTAAAAAAAATGTAAAGTTTGTATTTGAAAATCTGAATTTGTAGTGCTATGAATAAAAAACCATCGAAAAAAATGGCAATGTTGCTTTAAGAAACATTTAGGAAATTTAATAAGCTTTCTAATGCATGAAATGATGTTCAAATCCATTCAGAACTGCTTGAGTTTGAGGCAAATTACTAAATCAAGATTTTTTCATTTTTTGAAAAAAAAAGACATTTTGCCAAAAAAAATGAAAAAACGATTTGAGAGACCACTTCCCATTCATCAATATTTAAGTGTTATACACCAAAATTCTTGGTTTTTATAGTAGATAAAGAAAATCGATGTTCATGAAGGAATTTCGAAAAAAAAATTAAAAGTGAGACGGTCTAATGGACAGTCAGCCGGCCATCCGGACGGACATCGTTAGATGGACTCAAAAAGTGATTCTGAGTCGATCGGTATACTTATAGGTGGGTCTAGCGCCAACATTTTAAGGTGTAACAAACATCAGCACAATTGATAATATCCTCTCCACTATTGTGGTGCGGGTATACAAATTGAAAATAACTTATTAATAGTAGAAATACTAAAATTTAAAGAATAAGGAAGGTCAAATTTAAATTTACAAAATTTTTCCTTTTAATAACTTATAAATTTGCACGTTACACAAGATTTTGTTCTATTTCTGAAGTACGTTAACCATTATTAGTCAAAATTGCTTTCAAAATTTGCAAAAATTTGTATGAATTTTCAGTTTAAACAGAAGGAATAATTCCTGCAATAGAATCTGCAATTACAATTTTCAACCGAGGGCTTGAGAGCCGCTGATTACAAAGTGCTACATCGGCAGCAGTGATACCAACCCTTAACTAATAAAAATAGTAAAATTTTTAGTAAAAAATGGCTAAATAGTGGCTAAACAAGATTTTATAACAAAAAACCCATCAATATTTATAAAAAACTTACAAAATTTATTTACTACACTGAAATAACACATAAAAGATTTTGAAATACATTTTAAGTAACCATAAACTAGTCATAAGAAAATCTTTAAAAACGAAAAACCTAAAATTGCCGATAAAATTTATTTTTATACCCTTCACCACCACAAGTGGTGAATGAGGGTATACTAAGTTTGTCATTCCTTGTGAAACTTTTTTATTTTACATCTAAGACCCCATAACGTATATATATTTTGGCTCCTTGAGTAATTCTAAGCCAATTTAGCCATGTCCGTCTGTCTGTCACTTTCGAAAAACGCAGAAGAAAAGAACAAACTTGGTCTCAAATTGCTTGTAGTTATTCTAAGCAGTTTGGGATTGAAATCCAGCAACATCGGTTCAGTAGGATCAGAACTAAGAATCAAAATGTAGAACCACCACCCTAAAACACAGTAAAATTTTTTGAAGATCGGTCCATAATTTACACTAGGCCTCATATAAACCCTACTCACTGTTCACGCTAAAACTAATTACACTGCTGTATTGAAATTTATTCTAATTTATTTTTTGTAATACCAGAAATCAGTCTTCAGAATTTTGGGATGATTGGTCCATAATTTACATAGGTCCAATACAAATTACCCTCCTAAAAATCATTTTATATCGGCTTAAACTGTTACGAATCATGATATTTTACTTAAGCCAGTTCAAAGTTCTAAATAGAAACGCATAAAACTTTCTTATTGTTGGTCTAAACCGCAATCAATTTTAATGCTGACGTTCGTTTTTGTGAAGCTTACACGGTGTTTACATTTGCCAGTACTGGCAAGACAGTTGCAATACATGCAAACTTTTTCACTAATACATGTACACTTTTCCAACTGTCTTGTCTACTGTCTAGCAAATTTTGCAGACAGTAAAATGGACAGTGATTTGACATTTGCTGACAGTATTTTTAAGTTTTGTTCGCAAAAGTAAAAAAATAATCAACAATTAAAAGAAATTTAATAAATTATGCTTTGGTTTTGTATGTTTTACTTAAGGGCTATCTATGTTCACAAAAAATAGTTGTTCAATGCTATTTTTAATTTGTTAAGTTCATATAAAACACGTTTAGCTAGAACTCGCACTGTGTCATTCACGTTAGACATTTTTTTTAAAGTGAACTGTCTTAACTACTGTCTGGACGCCTACGTCACGAAGACAGCAAGTAGTGTTTTTGGCACCTAATATGTATTTGCTTACTGTCTTGCCAGTACTGTCAAATGTAAACGTACTGTTAGTTAATAATATATATGCATTTATCATACAGAGCCCACTCGTGTCGGTGGAGGGTATCAAAGATTCGGCACAGCCGAATATAGCACTCTAACTTGTTTTTTATTGAACTTTTTAAGAATAATTCAAAGTTGCAACACAACTAATGCTGCATTTTAACATTTTTTGGTCTAAAAATTTTAAAAACTTAAAGAAAATTGGGTAAAATAAAAATGGATATGGCTAAATAGATTTTTTTATGGCTAACTAAGATGAAAAATGGCTAACTCTAGCCACTAAATGGCTAAATGGCGGCTGGGAGTATCTAAGGTTAAAACACGGAAAAAAATGTCATTGCTAATCTTATTTCCCCCAAAATCCTTAATTGTTAATCTGTGATAACTGGCAGCAACTTGACCTTCCTTAGTCGACGCCTGGCCTTAATACGTCAGTGGGAACCCTGTCATTATATCTTTGTTTACGGCGAATTCGTTTCCATTAACATAGTTTATGTCGCAAAATGTCTTCATCTTGCGAACAACTGGAGGAAAACGGCTAAAAGGGTCTGTACAAGGTCAAAAAGCTTGTCATGCCGGCGAATTGACTCGTGTATGTGTGCAGGACGTAATTTTCGCCGTCATATCTAATTTTTTTGATTTTCCATCCAGTATCGTCGGTGTCACACATACAACCACATTTTCACTGAAACTACCATAGCTCTTGGTGAGAAATGCCCTTAAAGTATGTTCAGACCTAACAAATATTTGACGGAAAAATTAAAAAAAAAAAAAAAAGAGTGACTTACTGTTTATTGGTTTACTAAACTTTATTTGTAAGAATATAATTGTATAATACAATCCAAAAACTGTTAAAAGCAAACAATTTTTATTAAAAGTAATGGTGACGTGTACGACGTCAAATATTTGATAGGTGAGATCGTAGCATCAAACATGGCAGTAGAAGGCTAGTGCTTTCTAATAAACCATATTTAATGCCAGGTCCACAATTTCGACAAGAACATTTCTTTCGCATATTTACATTGAAAACAATAATAAAAAACTGAAATTTTTTTGTTTTCAACTGTTAAATATACGAAAGAAATGTTCTTGTGGACATTGAGGGCCAGGCAGTTAATTTAGTTTATTCTTTATTAACAAATTTTTGATCACTGTTTTTGACACCTGCTTCTTTTACTGAAATTTTATATATATTTTTGTTTATTGGAGGAGGTCGCTGAGGATCGGAACAAACATTTTCGAAAATAGCGAGTACTCTGCGAGAAAATTCTCTAGAATAGACTGCAACAGACACACTTTAAATAGGTTATATCTGACGTCCGATCCATTTAACAGCTGACATAGAGTAAAATAAACATTTACATTTTTCAAAACCGAACTATAAGTACAACGAAGAAGACGATGATGATTACAACATCAGTAAACACGAAAGGGGCGATTCCAATTGACTTAATATTTCCCTAAAAAATACTTTCATTACAATTATAATTAAGGTAGTTCATGTCACAAATTGCACCCTTGCGACAAGCAAAAGTGCAAAAACATTACACAAACCACATAGGCAATTATTTATCTACAACTAATGATCAATGTGGTTGTTGTTATGTTTTGCACTTTTGCTTTTTCGCAAGAGTGCAACTTGTGACGTGAATTATCTTATTGTTATGTTTGAAGCGTAGACGCTTAATATTTTTATTATTTTTTCCATATATTGATTAAATTTTGTATTTTTTTATTAAAAGAAAACTAATACAATAATAATTTTTCTCGGATTTTTAAGCCAGTAACTCCTATGCGCGCCGTCTGGTTCGTCTGCTTATTTTGATACTAGATCCTATGGAATAAAGTCCTTTTAATAACCTAAATTTAAACTTTAAATAGCTTAAAATGCTTCTGCATCCTAAATGTTTCTGTACAATCAACAATTTTACTATTGCAATCATTTTGCACATTGTACTTACCCTAATCGTCTATAATCTGGACGTGTTTGCATTGAAAACATTGCACCATAATACGAATGTACCATCCATGCTGCCAATTCGTTTGTATCTTTTCGAAAAATACCTAAACCGGGCAGTACTTTAACCAATATCGCAAATACATCGACGCACTCAATCTCATTGGCCGGATATAAATCGTGAATGTGTTTAACATCATCCACGGTCAATTGGCGCATGTACGCATTATCGGGTAATTCATCAAACTCCAACTTCGTATTCAACTTATTACACACATAAATATCACCCTCAAGCCTTTCCATTATGCCCATTTTTTTGTAAAAATCATCCAGGCGATTCATAATAGCGATGTGCGTAAAATTCAGGTACATTGGTTGTTGCCAATCGATCAATATGTCTTCGGTACGCATTAGATCTACATGCTCGATTTGTTCGGATGGGCAGAATATGCCAAAGCTTTGGTATATATTGTTGTTTGGCTAAAAAAATTATTAAAAATTTATTTAATTATTGATTTTTGTTAAAAAAAAAAGAAATTGCAATGTTCATACCGTTAGCGTGCATCCTGGAAAATGTAATACTATTGGTTTTTCGGGCCAATCTTTTGAAACATAAAATTTAAATTCCCAAACACGATCATTCAGGTACGTTCGTATTGTTTGATGAAACTGTAAGAAGAGAGAAACAAAAATAAATTTTGTTACTAATAAGATTCCTCTATGACGTGCTAAATTATTAATTTTTTTTTGATAAATACACTGAAATTTATTCTTGAGGGAAAGCTAGTTTCTATGCGCATTTCACTGGTTGCTTACGCCAGATCGTCAGGAAACCTTTTTCCAAAGACTTAAGAAATGCTAAAAATATTATACAAATAAAACTGTAAAACGAATAAGAATTTTAAACACTCAGGTTTTACTTGTAATAATATCAAAGCTTAAACAAAATAACAACAATTACTAGTGTGTTTACGAGTATCTTTCTGGTACAAAGAAAAAAAAAAATTTAAAAAAAAAAGAAGACATTTTGTTATTTTCTTTATAATGTTTATCAAAGGCATTTTTATAAATCCGAAAGATATTTTTTGACTGTTATTATTATGAAGGTATATAAAAAAATATCAGCATTGTTTATAGAACGTTTCCACTACAAAACTAATTTTACTGCAAAGACCCAATTTACAATGTGGCCATTTATTGCCTGACAGACGAAGTTTGTGGGCGAGATAGGAAAGAAGTAAAGTGTGTCACTCACACAGCGTCGCCCCCTTATCAACAAATTCGCCTGTCTGGTAAGAATGTCCACATTGTAAATTAGGCCAAAGTACATATGTTCTAAAAACTTAAATAAGAACTAGTTTTTCTCCAAATCCTGCCGAAAATTGTCTGTGCAACACTGCATTGCTTCGCGTTATCCATTAATAGTGATTGACAATTTCGAAAAAGTGACATATTTACCATAATAACAACCCAACCAATACAGAGGTATGCGATTTGAAATCAAAAAAATTTTCTCAAACGACAAACGTTTAATAATGATATATAGCGTTCTTTCCGTCCTCTAATTCTTGGAAAATTAAAATACTTGGCCTCTTTTTATTGTCCTGGCTCTGGGTAGCACCGCGTTCATACAACAAATTTATATTTTCTTTTCTTTTTTTAGTTTATTTTTGTGTTATACTTACTCATACCACAATAGTGGAGATGGTATTATGCGTATGTGATTATGTGTTTAACACCTTAATATATTGGTCCCACCTTGAAGTATACCGATCGTCTCAGAATCACTTTCTGAAGAGGTCTTTCCGGAATAGGGTCTTTGTGACCACTATGAAACCAATTTTGATGAAATTTATAACTTAGATAGATCCGTATTAAGTGGACAATTAAGCTTTGCATGTTTTTAAAAAAACAGGACCACGCCAAATATTTATATTCAAATCGTTATAAATTTGAAATCAAACGATTGAAAATGTTTTGTGAATTGCGCTTGATATCGAATGATAGTCATTTAATAGCGTCGTAATTTAAACGTTCTTAAAAAAAAATAATTCTGTAAAATTACTTTTTGTGTGTTAAAGCGGATTTTGTATGTAAGAGATTGATAGAATTTCTTTGGGAAATTTTAGTCAAAGTTCGGTTTTTATCGTACATTGTTAAAATCTGGCCAATATATTTTTATAGACGCATCTTTCATATATTTGTGTACGTCAAAATTAAGCGTTCAAAAAGGGTATTTTGAACCAATCTAAGGTGCTTACAACTTACACATACAGCTACTTATAATATAAGTGGGACAGCTCATTCTTTATGTTAATTATTTTATGAAGATTTGAAAAATGAAATGAAAATTCTTAAATTTAACTAATGGTTTTATTATGAGTTCCAAGACAAAGTCTTTTTCTATGTGTCTCACTTATATTGTGAGTAGCTGCATATGGTTAAAATTGTAAGCACATTCGTGGACCTAAAGCTTTAGCTATTTAATTTTTATTTTCTATGTGGTTAGCAACAACACACAGATTAAGGCCCTAATCATACAAAACGCAGCGCAACGCCAAAGAATAACATTGAAAGCACAATCAATGTCAAAAATATTTTGTAATTTTGTTGTTGCTTCTTTCAGAAATTCAAATTGCGTTTTAAAATTTCAAACGCTCCATTGCTTGTGTCGTTAAAAATTTTACAACGGTACATGAATTTCTGTTGAAAGCAACAACAAAATTACAAAATATTTATGACATTGTTCGTGCTTTCAATGTAATTATTTGGCGCTGCGCTGCGTTTTACATGATTAGGGCCTAATCCATTATCTAAAAAAAAAAATTAGCACCGTCTCGAAGTCCTTTGATCTTTTTTTTCAATTTGAAAAGGAAGCCTCAGTCATAACGTGATTCCCGAAGCAGTCCAAAAAAGTTTAGGAAATACTGATTAACGTACTACCAAATTATGACGATATTTTAGCCATCTGCCGACAGTGGAAGAGCTCCTGATCCCCAAAGACTGCTTATTAGCAACCTGTACACAGAAAACAAAAATCAATCCATTCGTACTTAAATTAAGCCGAAGCGGTGTCAATAGTACTAAAAGGACGTATTTTCCTAAATCAAGTACGTAGTGATTGATTCAAGTGCGGATTATTCGAGTGCCCGGTACTTAAAATAATCGGGAAACGGGATTGACTTAAGTTAAAAGTGAGATCAACATAAATTTTAAACTGTGCTTGATTTAAGAATTTCTTAGTTGGTTTTATCCCAAATTTGTACTTGAAAAAATTCAAAAGTGATTGTTATTCTAACCTTACCACTTACCCCAGAGAACCAAAGAGAGAAAATTGTTTTATTTATTTACTTTTTTACCCACCCGCTCTTTACACATGTTGGTTTCACCATTGTTGTGTATTCCTCCTTTCTTTAGTGACGAACTCTCACGCCCAGATATGGTTCTCGTAATCATTTGAAAATTAATTGTTTTAAACTAACGGCCTGTTTAACGATTTCGAACGTTAACGTTCGCATAGAAAATAACATTTAAAACAAAAACAAATTTTAAAATTTTGTTGCTGTTTTAAATGTTATTTTCTATGCGAACGTTAACGGTCGAAATCGATGAACTGGCAGTAAATAATATTAACAAATAGAATTCGGGAATTTTTTGCTTCTTATTTTACTTTTGTAATATGAAAATAATGTATGTTTTTCTTCTTGTAGGATTGTTGTTGTTTCTACACAAAACAAGCAAACCGTTTTAACATACTTTTGTAAAGTTGTTGTTGTATTTTACACGCATATTGAATAGAAAGTGGCACGACCAACCAGAAGTTCAAGGTTTTAACTTAATTTAAGATTTGTATACTTATTTTAAAGAAATTCCGGGATTGGTTTTCGAAAGTAATTCCATTTTGGAGTGTTTTAGGTACTTTTGTATTTAAATTTATAAGTACAACTCGTACTAATAGTAAATGTAAAACACTTAACATTAGTGCGAGTTTAGTTACAAGATTTATAAGCGATTCATTTGATTCATTTTGAAAGGTCAGCGATCCACTGGTTCACGTAGTTTCTTCGAACTCTTTCCGAACGCGACCCTTATGCGATCTGCTTATTTTAAATCCTTGACAAGCTTGAATTATTGACTGAGAAAGTTAATCCCTTAGTTTGACCTACCGACTTGAAGGAATCGAGCAAGGTATTAGGTATATTTTGAATATCCCCTTTCTAAATACAAAAGCTGTTTCACGAAAATTTGTATGGTTTCTGAGATATTAAGCATTAATTGTACTCCTTATCAACTTTTTTAAAGTTGATAAGGCATAATGCAGCAAATTCATTATACAAAAACGTGCACAGAAAAAAGTTTTTATCAATTAAAAAATGGTTTAAAAAGTATTTAAATTTAATTAATGTTATAAATGAATCAATTATTTCTATAGTTGAAAGAAAGTTAAAAATATAATTTTGATTTAATTAACATTTTAGTTGTTTTGAAATAAATTTTTAATTAATTAAATTAATTAAATATTTTGATATAATATAATTTGAAATAATATAATATATAATAATATAATTTGAAATGGCAAAGTTTTTTGACCATTTTTTTAATTAAAATTAAAAATATCATTTAATAAAAAAATATATTCATAATTTTACAATTTTTAGTAATCAATATAATTCATCATTTTGGTATTAGGTGCAAAATCAACAAATTGTTTGCTTGATATTATGAATTTGGTATATATTTGGTGATTAGAGACAATTTTTTATTTTTTCTGTGTACAAAATAGATTTCACACTTGCTTTGTTTCATTGCCGTAAGAAAAAAAGCAGTTAAAGCGAATGCAAAAAAATGTCAACAACTCAATACCAGAGATCAGCAATGAATCGCTTTTTTGCTACTCATACTGACTCATGAAATTTTAAGTATAAGTGAGTAGAACTCATTTAAACTCAACTACTCTGATTCACTCATACTCACACATTTAAAAATGACCTCAATTTGATTTGTAATTTTAGGAAAATACTTATAATACTCACATTGATTCAGCTCATTTAACTCATCCAAGGATATTTACAAGTTTAGTCATTTAACAGTTTCTTACTAGTATAAAATGTATAAAAATATAAAAAAGCATGAAATTGTAAGTTTATACAGAAACATTTTGGGGAAATTACATTTTTTTATTATTATTGATATTTATGCACATTGAGTTCTGTTGAATCTAAATCAACCACTACATAAATGTTCTAAGTATGAGTACGATGAGTAAAATCAAACTTCTGAGTGAATATGAGTTTCGATCGAATTACAATAAGTATGAGTGCGTATAAGTACAAGAAATTATGAGTCATGATTCGGCTCTACTCACTTTTTCACTACTCACTGCTGATCTCTGCTCAATACACAGGAATAACTATACGTATGCATCACAAAAAGCTACTTTTTAAAAATACATTTTGAAAAGTGACGTATGCAGCATAAACCAATAATTTTCACTTTCAATGAAATGCTATTACCAACTAAGTTCGTTCATGAACGTTCACAAAAATTTTTATTTTTCTTCAAAACATTTGCCGGAAGCTGTGGTAAAAATACAAAAAAATTCTATCGGGTATATTTCCAGAAAAATTTATGTAAAACTTTATTTTCGTTTTTCTCCACTAAGACTTCTTGGCATATGCGCCAAAACAATAATGATCTGACGATTTTTAGCAGATTTTATTTTCAACTAGTCGTATGAGTAATACTTAATAATCCTTTATATACAGGGTGTCCGCCCGAAAGTTATTTTGTACTTTGTTTTGCCGCCATTTTGGTAAATATTAGTCTTGACAGTTCATATTTGGCAGTCGTGAAGTAGACACGTGACAAATTTATTATGGAAAAATATTCGATAAACCAACGCATACAGCCAGGATTACAATGGAATTACTGCGACCTCTTTCCACAACAAGTTAAGTATTTCAAGAAATGGTGATGTTGATTGGGCTCCACGGTCGCCTGATCGGACTTCTTTTTGTGGGGATATCTGAAAAGCAAGGTTTATGCAAACAAACCAGAAACGCTTGAGCAACTCAAACAAAATATTCGTGATGAAGTTAATGAAAACCGCGTGAAATGTGTGAGAATGTAATGAAAAATGTGCTCAAAAGGGCTCGCATTTGTGAGGCTAACAGAGGCGGACATTTATCTGATATTGTACATTAAATAAAACATTTATCAATATAAAATCCATTCTCCTTCATTTAATCAAAAATAATAGCAAAGTATTATACCTTCCCGGCGGACACAATTAAATATGTAAAGTATGAACATATGTATGGTCAACGAAAATATTTTATTATAAAATATATAGTTTTTCTTATTTGTTTTTGGTTTATATTTGTTTAATTGTCATTTTATATCCTCATTTTATGGTCCTTCATCTACATTTTTATTGCATATGCATACACATACCCTTCCATACACTTGATCCCTATAAACTAGTATCGATTTCTTGAAGATTACACAAAAAACTTGGCAAACACAAAATTTTGGTTCTTCTTTTAGTAGAAAAATTCGTTCACATGGAAGTCAATGTGACGGATTTACAGTATACAATGTGCTAGCAACAATACACATGCAATGTAAAGCAAATGAATCAAAACTTTGGTAGTGGTGTAACCAGTAGAATAAAAGAGAATACTACAAGAAGATAATGAGAAAGTATATTGTCCATGAAGTTTTTTCATCTGCTACTCTACTACATAATGCAAGTGTTGAAATGTTAATATTGGGGCTTTAGGAAAGAACTGCCACATTTACCACTTACTACTAGTTCTTATGAAATATGTACTTAAGTTTTTAGTTTTAGTTTTTCATTTCTTTGCCCTTTATTTATTTTAGTTTAAACTAGATTTTAAATTGTACTCAATCTTTTGAATTTAACTTAAATTTGAATTGAAAAAAAAACATAAAATTTATTATTCTACTTAGTTTTCTCTTTACAATTAATTTGTTTGTAAAACACTCTTTTCCTTTCTTGTAAATGTTGTTGTTTTGTTGTTTACCTTTATTTCACTGCTTTTCTGTTTTATTTTATTATTTTCCAAAGGAAACGTTACATATAAATTGAGGTTAGGTTGTTTTTTTATTTAAAATATTGTTTTGTTGTTGAAGCCCTCCTACCAGAATATAAATTTATTTAGCAATTTTGAGTGATTTACAACTTAACGTGAACGTATTTAAGAGTTTGTCTGTATAGATATTTTTGTTTTTTTATTTAGGTGCGGTTTTACTCTTTTGTTTTAATATTCTATTTTTTAATTTGGTTCAGGTATATTTACATTTGCATGGAGTATGTAATGCTATGTTCAAAGTTGGGGTTTTAAACGCGTTTAAGCGTTTATTTCTAATACTTCAAAGAAATATAAATTTGTTTGTTGTGTTTTATTTATTAATCAACAGTCATCTTAATCATCTCAAATTTAATGTGAACGGCTTTGATTAACTAAGGCCCTAATTGTGTAAAACACAACGCAACGCCAAAATATAACTACATTGAAAGCAAAAAAAAAAAGTCAAAACTATTTCATAATTTTGTTGTTGCATTCTACAAAAATTCATATGCAGTGTTTGAAGTTAAAAAATTCAACAGATTTTCTGTAGAAAGCAACAACAAAATTATAAAATATTTTTGTATAAAGTCATTCCTAAAAATTGAAGGAATGGAACTATTACAAAAAAGCTTTATAAAATACATAACTGAAATTAAACTCATAGAATAAATTCGAAAAAATAAAATGTTGAATATTTTTGCTTTCTATATAATTTTTGACGTTGCGTTGCGTTTTACACAATTGGGCCTTCATCAACATTTTGCTTAAACGCGTTTAAAAACCCAAGTGTGAATATAGCATAAAAGACAATTTCGTAACTAAATAAAAGATTTTTATTTTATATACAAGAAGGGGTATTTAAATATTTTAAGCAGATTTTTTTTTGTAAAAAAATAATTTTGTATCAATTGCAACTTCTAAAACGACATGGACAAGGTCCACCCGATGGAAACACCATTGCACCAAAAACCCTTAAGCTTGGATTCAGTTATCTTAATGAGTTTTTAGATAGTCTTTGTAACGTTTACTTTACGTTTAAGCAGAATCATATAAGCCAAGTCATGTTATTTCAATGCCATATTCGAGTTGTTTGTGATAAGTACTTATTTTAGGGTCCGCAATGGGCAACATTTGCCGTCCATCTGAAACCACATGGAAGACATGTTGTTCACTGAGTGTAGTTCAAGAGTTCACTGATAATGAAATTATTTATAATTGATCAGTAGCGCTAGCCTCTAGCTTAAAGGCAATTTGAAATTAAGGTAAGTTAGAAAAGAAGCGAATTTGCTGCCTTTGGGTTTTTTTAAGAATGATATTGCCTGTGGAAGAGGTCGCATAAAAAAGGCAATCAGTACGATAAGATAATACACTACAACAAGATCGGTACGATATCTTTGTATTTGTGTTCGTCAGCTCACAATCGCTGTATACCGTATTTTGTTTGTGCAAATTCACACACACAAAAAAATTATTTTTTTTAATTTTTTATTTTAAGTACATTTCATGCCTAAATACGGTACGGTACACCAACGTGCTTTTTTATTGTTACTAGACCATTCTAAGGCGTTTGACACCGTAGAACATTCGATTCTTTGCCTAAAACTCAAACACTTTTTTAGATTTTCATCAAAGGCCGTAAACCTTATATCGTCGTATTTGTGTAATAGATCGCAGTCAGTTTACCATGGTTCTAAAACATCTAATTGTTGCGCAGTTTCTAGAGGTGTACCCCAGGGCTCCTTACTTGGACCTCTTCTATATGCCATGTATTAAAACGACTTACCTCCCCAACTACTGCATTGTGGAATCTAAATGTATGCAGACGATGTACAGCTTTACATTAGCTGTGAGCCATCTAGAGTCAGCGACTGTATTAGTGAGTTAAACGAAGATTAGGACAGAATTAACCAATGGGCGACAAGGAGTGGTCTTTGTTTAAATGCCAGAAAGTCTCATGCAATGATAATAGGAAAACCAAAACGGTTTCCATCTTTAGTACCACCAGTAAAGATGAATATTATAACAATTGAACTAGTTGAGACTGCTAAGAATCTTGGAATAATCTTCAATAAAAAACTAAATTGGTCAGATCACATAAATGCAATTTGTGGTAGAACATTTGCTATGTTACGTAATTTGTGGATGAGTCAGCATTATACCCCCTTAAAAATACGAATGTTATTAGCAAAATCGTACCTACTGCCAACACTAATTTATGGTTGTGAACTTTATTCAAACTGCGATTCGTTAAGTAAGAAAAAACTAAATGTAACATATAACAATATTGTCAGATATGTTTTTGGACTGAAACGCTTTTCTAGAATTTCACGCTATTCAAAGAAAATATACAATATATCATTTGATAACCTGTTAAAGTGCCGTTCGTTAATTTTACTACACAAGATTATATACACAGAGCAGCCGAATTACCTGTATCGTAGACTCAATTTCTTCAGATCAAATAGGGGGAAAAAGATAAACAGTATTCCACATCGTGATGAGAAATCTAAGAAACACTTTTTAATTAACACTATTATCTAGTCTCTGGAACCATTTACCTCATAATTTTCAAACGACAAGCAATGCAAAGCACTTTAAATGTCAGATTTTTAAGAATTTTTCGTAACAAATATGATTTAATTTTATTTAAATATTTAACTTTGTTAACACTTTCTCTTATTTTTGTTGCTATTTTATTTTTGATTTTAATCATTTGAAATTTTTGGAATAAAATTGTTAAAACAAACATTTAAATTCCCTTTAAATTTAACATAACAAATGATAAATATGCCTGTAACAACTTGTTCAAATTTTTAATATTGATTTGCTACTTTGCTATTTCTGTCATTAATTGTATAATTTATTCCTTATAATTAATTAATTATTTTATTACTTATTTGGAACTATGTATGAATTAATTAACAATATTTTCCCAATGCTGTTAAAGAGACTTGGTCTTATAGCATTGGCGTGCTTAATAAATAAATAAATAAATAAAATAAAAATAAATAAATAAATAAATAAATATGTTATAATACTAAAAAAAATTAAAAATGTTGTTACGTCGGTTAATCGACTGAAATTACCGGTTTAATCGTTAATCGAAAATAGCCAATTTTAAATTAACCGATCAGTTAATCAGGTATTAATTAATCGGTTAACCGAATGTTTACTGATTACCGAAAAATAATGGAATCCTAAAGTTCTTTTGGACTCAGTTGCAAAATCTATTGAAAGAAGTACTTAGTTACATGTTTTGTTCGCGGACGATGTTAAACTTAACCAGAAATACACCGTGCTAGTTCAAAAATGTAACAATTGGTGCACCCGGCTGTTGAAACAAATTCGAGTACTCTGAATCCAGTAATGCAAACCTTTTTTTAGATTAGCTCTTGTTTTAAAAATAATTAAGATTGAATATAATGGTTTAACAATCCATAAATACGCAATTTTTCCCAGTTTTCCACCACTTATTAATTTTAATATCGATAAATATCGATTAAAAACACATTTTTGATGAACATGCGCCCTAAAGAAACTTTTTGAAGAAATGAAATTCACTAGAAACATTTTTAAGTGACTCGCGAAGATGTGAACACTCGGATTCGGGATATTTTCGATTTTAATTCTCTGGTTGATTCATAGGACGAATGTTCATCACTCACTTGTTTTTATAATCGATATATGCATACCGTAAAAAATAAGTAAATGGAAGAAAACTGAAAAAATTGCGTTTTTAAGTACTTTTAACCATAATTTTCAATCTTAATTATTTTTAAACAAGAGCTTACCTAAAAAAAAACAGTAAGAGTTAGGTTATAGTTTTCGATTCCATCGCAGTGTTATTATTTGTTTCATCTTAGTAGCTTGTAATGAAAGTATAAAAAGTGGATAGATTCGTATATATCGAAAGAGAAGTGACATTCTGCAATAAATGCTGGATTGTTAAACTGAAATGACTTAATTGTACGCCCATTTTTAATTAAATAATTAAGCATCTTGCATCAATGCTCTTTTTAGAAATACCCTAATTTGAACTTTAAAATGTTTATTCACTATTTTGTCTCTAGTTTCATTATTGAAACAATTCTGTCTATTTGCTTAATTGTTAAATTCCAAAAATATTGCGCAATTGCGTTTCCAGTATAAAACAATTTTTCCCATAATTTTTTATATGTTTTTTTTATCATCGTAAATTAAATTACATATTTAAATAATTTCTTGACCAACATTGCGTATCATTAATATGGAAATAGTTAATATATATAAAGTATACGTCATAAACATCCGTATCAATTTGACATGTACAGTATTGTTCGAAACCTAAGCAACTTGGGTACGTTCGTAAATGCATCACTGCGCTGCATCAGTGATTTCAAATGTTTAAATATATATCAATGAAGTAGATGTGGACCAAAAAATTGTCATATACTCCACAAAAATAATAGTCACACAATAAAAATTAATTATAAAAACTAAAAGATGGGTCTAGATTTCTATGTATTACACACATTAGCACCAGCATTTCTTTTGTGCGATTTAAGTTGGAGACTTTTTGTGCGACTTTTTTAAACTCGTATAATTTTGCAACTTTTTCCAACTTTGTGCAACTGGTTCCCTTTTTCCATTGACATATTTTCCCTTTAAATTTTGTTAAAAACATTCCCGATTGATAAATTGATTATTTTGTATCAAGGCGAATTTAACTTCTGAACTGTATTGAATTTGCCTTGTTTTGTTTCGTGTTCATCAGAGATGCCAGCTATTTAATGGCAAAAAGTTCCGACCGACCCAGAAGTCAAAAAGAGCTAAAAAGTGCAAAATTTTAAAATCAAAGATTTTTCTGTTTTTAATCCATTTATTATTCGTTTTTTTATTTCAAGACTTCTTTATATTAAAATAATTATATTTACATATTTATGTTTAGTAAAGGTACTACCCAAAAAATGTACACAGAAAAAATTAAAAATTTTCTCTAATCACCAAATTTATTTCAAATTCATAATATCAAGCAAACAGTTTGTTGATTTTGCACATATTACCAAAATGATTATATTGATTACTAACAATTTTAAAATTTTGAAATTTTTTTTAATAAATGATATTTTTAATTTTAATTAAAAAAGTGATCAAAAAACGTTTCCATTTCAAACAATGTGTTAATTTATTTAATTAAATATTTACAATTCCCAACAACAATTCTACATGTTTTAATAATATTTTAAACGAAAATAATCAATTAATATTTTTTGATATTTAATTAATATTTTAATTAAAAATTTATTTTAAAACAACTAAAATGTTAATTAAATCAAAATTATATTTTTATTTTTTTTTTCAACTAAAAAAATAATTGATTCAATTATCACTTTAATTAAGTTTAAATTCTTTTTAAACCACTTTTTTAATTGATAAACAAATCAGCCCAATTATGAATAAAAATTTCCTGGGAGCTTTTCCCATTTTTACAATTAAATTTCAATAGAAAATAAATAGGAGAAGGGAAAAAACTCCGTGGGAATTTTTATTTCTAATTGGGCTGAATATTTAATATTTACAATATTTACATGCACATTAACGTTTCAATAAGTATATTTAAAAATGAAGAGACATTTTCAAAAAGTGTAAAATTGTTTTCTTCTTCTGGCTATATGTTTATTTTTATATAATATGTTAACCTTTTTTGTTTCAATTGAATTTATTTTTACAAACACACTTGGTGACAAATCGCAACTTGAACAGCATGCGCAAAAAATAGTATCTTATTTACAAAAAATATTGTTGCAATATAGTATGTATGTATGTGTACAAATATTATCTTTATAATGAACCAAAACTTTAAATATTTACTAAGTGATGCAAAAAATATCAAACGTGATATTGGTACGAAAAGAGCCTGTGTTTAAAAAAAAGAACTAACGGGAAAAAATTACTAGCCAGGATTAATCAAAAAGGGCTAAAAATACCCCAAAATAGCTAAGTTGGCATCACTGGTGTTCATTGAATTTCCATTTCAATCTCGGATGATTGGCATTTATATTTTAAGCTTTTTAAAACCAACTTTTTTACCTCGGACGAAGACTTAAACCCCCTATATTCATAAAAAATATTTTAGGTTTATTGCAGGTTTATAAAACGAGTTTTCTATGAAAATTTGTTTAATAAACCTTTTATTAATGAAAAAAATTTTTTATATAGATCTTATATTAGAATTTGAAAATTTTATAAATGACCCTGAGTCTTTTATTACGAATTCAAGTTGTAAGAAAGTAAATCCAATTATAAATGATACAAATACATTTTTGAAATTACAATTGCTGATCATTTTTGGCGTATGGTAGGAAGCTTAAAAAATTAGTAGCGCATGTATTAACTCAACCGCACAGCAATACTTGTGCAGAAATTCTTTTACAAAATTAGGATTAATGAAAAATAAATTAACCAACAGGTTAAAAGTAAAAACTTGTGAGTCCATGCTATCAGCTCTAAATTTGCTAGATACCGAAATGGAAGGTTGGAGGCCAAGTAATGAACGTGCGAAAATACAGAGAAGAAGTAACAAAAAAAAAATAAAACATGAAATTTATATACAATTAAAGTATATCGCCATCTTAAATGCAAACGGACGTAACAACACAAAAACTTAGTTTTTATTTGGTTTTTGTTCGTTTTATTAAACTACATGTTAATTTTTAGACTCCTGCGATTAATAATGGCGACTTTATTAAAGAAATTCAAATGCCAAGAACACCTTTTTTGATTGATTTTGTAAAGCTTTTTGCTTCTCCTCTAAAAAAAAAAAATAAAAATGTAGTTACGTCCGTTTGCATCTAAGATGACGATATGCAAACACATTGTTAAAAATCAAATGTGAAATTAATACATAAAATTGTATTTAAACACATTTTTAATGTAATATTTCCTAGCTAATTATATCGTTTGAATTGGCAATTCTTTTTTGTTTTGTTAATGTGTTTTTTTTTTGCTTAAAAAAAAAAAAATTTTAAAAAAAGTGTAAGACTTTAATTTGAAAAAAACGACTTTTTAGTGTAACTTTTTGCTTTAAAAACCACTTTTTGTGCTTTTATAAAATTCTCAACGGTAGCCCTGATTAGCACAAACGTAAATACATAAATGCTTTATTTTTGTTTATGTATAAAATTTTACAGTTTAAAATAACATTTATCTCTAACAACAACCTGCTTTGGCTTAGAAATGTAGAGTGAAAACTAAAGGTAGATGGTGAAATTGAATCAACCCGTTTGGTAAAAAGAGGTATATTTAAAACAGAGAAGCCATCTGTAAACCAGAATTTCAAAAAAGTTTTGTTCTTGATTCGCTGCGAAAGCACTTGGTGGCATTTAAAAAAATTTTACATGTATCAAAATATGCTTCAAAAAGGTAAAATATGAATTAAAAAGTTAAAAAATGCTGCAAATATGCAAAAATATGCATTAACAAATCGAAGCCAAAACTCATAAAAAGCTCTCAAACGGATAGATGTATTTTTTCTGCCTTCATTGGTCGGTCGCACAACGAAAAACAAGCAATGAAATAATAATAGTTTCCCTGGTGATAAGGTTTAACTAAAAAAAAGATAAACGATTGTCGCCTGGCAGTAAATTTATAATAATTTTTTACGGGGACTTCGTTAAACTGTATAATATTTTTAGATTAAGTAAACCGTATTATACACATACATAACTATTCGTACATCGCATATATTGCATATACATATTCCTAAAATTAAAAAAAAATTAAATGCATTTCGCTGGTTGCTTAGGCCAGTTCGTCAGGAAACTTTTTCCAAAAACTTTAAAAAAGCTAAAAATATTATACAATTAAGACTATAAAATGAATAAGAATTTTAAACACTCAGGTCTTACTTGTAACAATATTAAAGCTTCAACAAAGCCACAACAATAAACAGTATGTTTATCTTTTCTTACATTCCCCTACAATTGTCTGGTTTTTTCCAACTCGAATTGTTCAACTACAATAGGGTAAAAAAGGAAAACAATATAAAATGTTTTTTTTGCCGTGCACATGCAAATTTAGTATCAAAAATTATTTTTAGGAAGACAAAATTTATTATTAATAAGATTTTTATTTTTGATATAAACACTGAAATTTTTTGTTGTGGGAAATGCAGTTTCTATGCGCATTTCGTTGGTTGCTTAAGCCAGCGATACACTATCCTATTGAGTCGTACGATTTGTCAAAAGAATCGTGTGTGCTCATAAACTATGATAGTGTGTTTTAAAATTGAATGAGTGACAGATTTTTTTGACAAGTCTCACCGACTTGCATATGTTTCTGAACATTTTCATAAAGTGATAGATTCTATACGATCAGAGTTGCATTTTTTTGTAACGTAGCTGAGTCATTTGAGTTTGCATCTTTTTTGTGGGATATTGTGGCATTGATAGCATATTTTGCAGACTTTTTTTTATATCGGATAGAATTCCGTCAGATTTGCGTGTGAATGCATCGTACGATTGTGTAGGATAGTGAATCCCAGCCTTTAGGCCAGCTTGCCGGGAAACTTTTTCCAAAGACTTTAGAAAAGCTAAAAATATTATACAATTAAGACTATAAAGTGAATAAGAATTTTAAACACTCAGGTCTTACTTGTAACAATATCAAAGCTTCAACAAAGCAACAACAATAAACAGTGAATTTATCGGTTCTTACATTCCCCTACAAGTATTAAGTATTTAGCTCCTTCGAAAAACCTTCAATAATGATACATATCCATACATACTGAATATTTTCGATTTGATAATTTTCTAAGTGTTTGTATAAAAAGTGTCTTTGTAATCTAAAAAGCTATCACTTGTATTTTTCCCACTTCTGTGTAAATATACATACTTGTTCTCATATGAAACGTGTTATTGTCACGTTTGTATAATTAATTAATAATGATATAAAATAGAAATTAAAAAAAAAAAAATAAATAAAAAAAAAATAGTTGTCTACATTTAATAACACAAGAACAAGTCAATTATTTTCAAAAAACAAGTGTAGCTGGTCACGAGGCAGCAGAAAAAGAGAGGAGGGGGTTTAACTAATGTAAGAAATTTGTTTTAAAACTTAATATGAACTAATTTAAAATTTGTCCAATTCACAAGCATTCTCGTCGTATTTGTTGTATAATCGTTGTTTTTTTTTTTTTTTTTTTTTTTTTTTTTTTTTTGTTGGAAATTTTCATATATTTTCAAGAGTGTGTGGTATATTTATGCGCTTGATTTTTATATATTTTGCAAAATGTTGTATTTATACCAGGCTCGGAAGTGTTCGATTTGTTTGGTGAATTTGTAAAAACGTTTTAGAATGTGATAACATACACCACAAATTTGATTCTTCTACCTGATTAGTATCCCTATGGGAAAGGGAACTAACACTAAACTTGTCACGCGACAAGTCACTTAAACATGGCGATGTCCTACGAGGGGTTAATTTGCACCCTTTTTAACACTTTGTAATAGGTCACTAAAATAACCTTAATGGACACATCCAATTTCGGTTAAAATAATGCCCGTCGCAGATATTGTCACAAATGAACCATGTCAATATGATAGATCCCCTTCCAATAAAGTAATAGAACCAGAGAGAATCAGCCACTACCCGCACAAACTCCAGTCACATGAATAGTTTTGTGCCAATTACCTTTCCTCTGGATCAACTACACTCTAAACACATTATCACCAGTTAAGTGACAGGTCTTGTTTTCACCTATTACAATTCATTCCTTTTAATTATAAAATTTTGTTCACTGGTTACGGTATAAGTGATTTAAGAGCAATTGACACAAATTTCTCGCAGGGATATGTTTACTTCATTTAAATTTATTTTTTTTTACTTTTTTAACTAAAATTTCTTATCAATTAATATATATTACTCTTTCAACTCAAATTGAAACTCCCATACCTGGCAGTTTTAACTTGCTCAATGTGAATTGACTATGTACATTGAATTGACATGTTCCATTTATGACATTTGGCAATACTATAAAGTAACGATACAATAATCTTGTTTGTTCACAAGTGCATAAACAAAAATCGTATTTTTTTTACCGATAATGGGGACTCTGCACCATCGATTTCAAAAATAAAAAAGTGGTTTACTGACTTTCGTTGTGGTCTCACAAGTACAAATGACGCTGTACGTTCTGAACGGCCAATTGAAGTCAATACACCCGAAAATGTATTCAAAAAGTCACGGACTTATTGATCCGCACTCGTAAATATTTAGTTTAAATTTTAGATTAAAAAAAACTTCATCAAATTATATTAGTAAGCCCATATTTAAAAAAATTAGTTTATCTAAATCAAATAAAAAACCCAACCACATTTTTATTTGCAAAGATGATTTTGTTGACCTTAAACTTTTGAACTGTGGCATCGTTATGATTTAGAGTTTTTATGGCAGCTCAATAAAAAAAAAAAAAATAAATTTTGATCAAATTGAACTGTATAGAATAATGAGTTTTTTTTTTTTTAAATTTGTATGCACGAGTAGATTATTCTCCCTGAACTTGCACATATTACGTCATATTTCACAAAAGAAAAAAATATTTGCTGCAGTTTTAATTTTAAAAGGTTTTTTTTAGCTATGAACTCATAAAAGTTTTGGTTTTATATTTGAATAAGAGGATATAATAAATTGTGTTATTAAAAGTTTGGATAATTTTTGTGGCTAGCGGTTTTTAATTTATCAGTTTTTAAGTTGTTTAGTTTATACAAACTTTTTGAAAATCAATGACGGATTATTCATCCGATTGCTGTAATAATTACTAGGGCGTGGAATTTCATGCAAATTCCTGGAAGGTTTAAATATTAAGTGAATAAGCTTTGTATCCCAATCACAATTTTTGCTAAAAATTGTAATCGATTTTTTTAGTTTATTATTTTGCATGTTTTATCGTTAATGCCTTTTTTTGTCATATAAAGTTTAAGAATGCATATAAATTCGCATATTATTTTACTATTTGCAAAAAAAAATGTTTTCGTTTAAATGATTTTTGGTGTTTTTAAAATCAAACAGTTGTAATACTCAAACGAAAATTTAATAAATTATTTATTAAAAGATTTTTTTTGTTGTGCTTAATTCCCTCATTTTTTAATAATTTATAAAAATACTGAAATTTATTTATGGTTGCTTAGGCCAGATCATCAGGAAACGTTCTCCTAAATAATTTAAGAAAAGGCAAATTATTTAAAAAAATAGGGACAGCAAATGCCTTTAGTAAAATTACTGTTATTTTAATGCACGAAGTAGCATTTCTGATGTGCAAAGGCCCCCTTGGATGTCTATCTGTTGTTTCATTTATAATGATTTTGCAAGATGTTTATCTGTGTGACACAAATCTTCCTATTGGTGTTTCAATTTGTGAAGTGTCAAATACACAAGCTACAATTGGTTCAAGAAAAAAATGCATGGCATGAAATTCCTCCAGAATATATTGAATTGTGGTAGCATTTTTTTATTCTTAACATAAACTTTTTTCGATGCAATTTTATTGTTGTTACAAGTTGGAGATATACGTATATTTACTGATAGCAAGGCTGCCATTGCTTCTCATGCGGGTGTCTACACGACATCTAGGTTAACTGTGGAATGCCGGATGTCTTTGAATGAGATTGCTGAACATTCAGAGTTAATGCTTATATGGATACCAGCGCACTCAGACTGCCCGGGAAACCAGATAGCAGATGAGCTGGCCAAGGAAGATGGTCGCATGGATGACACATTCATTGATCAATTCATTGGCTTTCCAATGGTTCACTGTAAGTCACTCATTCGTCGCGAGTATTATAAGACTGCGCAAGAGGGATGGACCTCTCAGTCCACCTTCTCCATATCCAGGGCACTCTGGCCTGGTTTTGATGAACGGAGAACTAAATCTTTACTAAGGTTCAATAGGGACCAAATCAGGACTGTGGTGTCGGTTGTGACTGGACACTGGCCTGTTGGGACTCATGCTAGAAGAATGGGTCTGGAATTCAATGACTACTGCAGAAGTTGTCATGATGAGGAGGAAGAGGAGACTGTGCTTCACTTTCTCTGTCAATGCCCTGGGCTACGGGGCATCAGGGAAAAAATACCTGGGAGAGCCGGGGTTTTTCTGCTTGGAGGATCTATTTAAAATTTAACTAAGATTGCTTCTTCTCTTCATTAGGAAGATGAATTGGCTCAACTCTGCAGTGACGCCATCTGAGTAACTGCTCTTTGGGATGGGCATTGGCGCTGGGTATCACAAAGGGACCGCTGAAGGACCCAAGTGAGCTGTCTCTCGATGGCTGCCCATGGAACCTAACCTAACCTAAGTATCTTGTTAGAAAAAAATCGCTGTATGAATTTTTAGAACAGCTAATAAAAATTAAGCCCCTATTACGTTTCACAATGCAACTCAGCTGAGTTGTAATTAAAATTTCTTAATACAAAAATTTAGAAATTACAACTCAACTGAGTTGAGTTGTGAACCGTAATAGGGGCCTAAGTTTATTTTTCAAAAATTTTATATTTGTAAGTAAAAAAACCTTTAGTTACATTAAGATGTATGTCAAAATTAAATAAAGAAACTAATACAGTAAGTTCCCTGTCAGTTTTTTCTTTAAGAAATTAATGCATATTTTATTAATTTTTAAAGCAGATTTCGAATTTGTTTAAGCATTTTTTATGCGCATATTTTCCAATAATAAATGTTTTCAATTCCACGCTCTTATAACACGACGTGACAGTTTTTTGAACAAATGTATCTGACACCTAATGTAAACTTGTCTGCCGAAACTGAATATGAAGTCAGAATTGTCAAACAGTTTTCGAGTTATTCCAAAAGACCCGTTATTGGGGTTTATGAAAAAGATAATGTCACTTAAATTCAAATATCTTAAAAATATTAGACTTATTACGTATTTATTTTTTTATTACTACTAATCTTACTCTGTTAAGATTAGTCAAGAAATGACCGAATTACAATGGACAAAAGTTCAATTTTCATGAAAATTTAGATGATTTTTTGCAGTTTTGCTCTTTTCAATATTTTAATGTTTTATTACACAAGACATTAGTTTATTTCAATACGAACATTTTGAATTAACCCACATAGCAATTCAACAGTTTTAAGGGTTTTTTTTTTTAATTATTGTTACTAAACATTTAACTTTGTATATTAAAAAAAAAAACTCATAAACGGTTATGGCAATATGGTATCCCTTTCAGACCGTGATGCATCGATTGTGCGGGTGGATTTCGGTCTCAATATTTTCACTTCTATTTGACCACTGATTGTTCTTTATGTTTGTGTCTCACATTATTCCGCTTTTTGCTTTACCGTTACTTGAATTATTGCAAAATTCTTGGTTCACATTTCAGTTTTGTCAAAGTGAGCCGCAGAAGTAACTTGTTTTTACACGCGTACGCGTCAAAAAGTTTGTTATGTAACTTGTTCTATTAAAATACACTAGTTTAACTGTTTTTGGCAGAAGTCTACAGAGCGCGCGCGCACTAACGCGTGTTATGTTCTTCTACCTTAAGAATGCAGAGACATGTTAAGTAGCTCTATAAGACTTTTTTTCGATATGATTGCAGTCGATTGTCTTTGATATATTCGAGCATTGTATCGATGGTCAAGAATTGTAGATAAACAATAGGTTTCATTATTTTCTAAAGCCTCAACTCTTTATTTATATCTAAAGGCTGAGTTAGGCGAACGTTGCTGTTCCCGTAACTTACTGTAACGGACTGCTTGCACGTTGGTGCACTTATAGAACATCTAAAAACGTGTCATATGTTTTTCACATACATAAAGAAAAATGCAATAGTATACATAAAACAACACACACAGTGATGGAAAATCAAAAGGTTTGTTGACCGTTGTGCAGAAAAAGTACCAAGTGATTAAAAT
Source organism: Pollenia amentaria (assembly GCA_943735925.1). NCBI lineage: Eukaryota > Metazoa > Arthropoda > Insecta > Diptera > Polleniidae > Pollenia > Pollenia amentaria. Next base: position 199,104,241 of record OX031007.1, on the reverse strand, counting down.
GGTATTAAAACAGTATTTAGTGTAAGTAAAAAGACATTAATAATTTAATATCTGATATTTATATTATAGATTTACAATAAAAAAATATGTATTTTAGCATATACATACACATTTACATGTATTATTTTGTAAATGTGCATAGACAAACAATATTTTGTAACCATTTAAAGCCTTATATATTTTTCTCATTTTTATTGTATGTGCATATGCATTTGATTATTTTGTACGTCTAAGCATATGTATATTTATATATATGGAAATATGTTGTATTGTAAGTCGTTTTGTCGAAAGTCCATAGATATACTGGAAAAAAGTACCAAAAAAAAAGAGCGAAAATACCCGCAATTAATTTAATACACAAGCAGGCCATTACTGCTTTACAACTGTCACGTAACGACGGCATCAAATTCTTATTTATACAGATTGAGACGTTCCGTCAACGTGACATTTAAATTCGGTAAGCATTAACATTGTAAGCAAATAACAAAACGGACCAGACGTTTCGTTAGGGGACGTGGACGTTCGGCTAACTCTACCTTAATGCTCAGACAGCTGCTAAGTTCTGGGACTATTCTTCATCTCCGTTGATTCATATGTTATATGAAATAATTTCATTATTCTGTTTTGATTTTATGCTTGGCTTTTTAATGTAAACAACACTCTTAGTTGCTATGCAAAAAATAAGCATAGAAAATTTAATTGTTTGTTTAAAAATACTACAAAAAAAAAAAAACGATCGTCGTAACAACCGCAAAGTATAGCCGGTACAGATATATCGAAAAATTTAAAGTTTCGCCGATATATCGGTACCGATATTCGTTACACCGCTAGTTTTCATATGTAAAAATCAAATTTTAATGACAAATTTAGATTTTTGGTGGAAAATATGAGTGATCAAAGATTTTCATTCTTTTCGCTCTATTATCTTTACACAATTTTGTCGTAAGTTTCTCAAGTTGATGACTGATTGTGAAAGCAAATTTTGATAACGTGGTAGCTTTGTACAAGCGTAAATCTATTCATGATTATATGCCAGAGTATACTGATCATAAATGTCAAAAAGTGACCGCAGTATGACAGTTCGTTTGGAAGCTAACTCCGTCGTAGATAGATACATAAGAAGAAGGCCATACGCACCGCGACCCAGAGGATCTTTTGTGCAGCCTGTATATATCACCATGTCAGGTTCAAGGCTGCGTATAAAGCATATCACCCTGCCAGGTGAAAGATCGTATATTTCAGCTGGGCCCATCATCTGCCCCTCGAAAAATTTCCGCCTGGAAGTCCCCAAAGCGGGACAGCAGTAGAGGAGATGTTCCGACGTTTCGTCATCAACCTCACAAAATCTGCATATCTTCGTACCAACATTACCCATTATATGTTGATGGTATCTGTGACCGCAAATGCCCCGTAAATAGGCCCACAAGTAGCCTAAGCTCCCCCTTCTCTAGCCTACTTGCCCTGCTACGGGACAGAGGCACAAATCTCTTGGACTGCCTCAATCCAGAAATGGACGTCCATGTGTGAAGGAATTCACGTCTATCGTAAGTTCTATCGGGCTTAAAAGAACACGCTTTACTTTGCAATATCAAACAAAACAAAGCCAATATTACGTTTGAAATTATATCAAATTTTTTATGTTAACTTCTTATAGAAAATCTGGAACAACATAAAGCTTTAAATCCCCTTCAAAAGTCATAAAAATAAACCTTCTGCATAAACGTCTGTCTGTGTGTCTGCCTGCCTGTCAGTTGTTTTTTTTAATCTCTTAATAGAAAGATTATGCACTTTTTCATTGTATTGTATATTTTGGTGTTAATTGTGTATTTCTGTTTTTAAAAAATATTTATGTTTAATTTGAAAATATTTGCACTTGCACCATGAAACTCTTATCCTCATTCCCATCATCCCCATCACATTGTCAACAGTTGTTGGTTACAATTTAATGACTTTTTAGTTGTTTTTCAGAATTTTTTTCTGTCTTGTGTGCAAATTTTTTGTTAGCATGTTGCACATGTGGCATTTATGTTTGTAGAAAGAATATTTTCTTTATTTTTTTGTGTGCATTTTTGTTTTTTCAAGGTACAAGTTTATTTTATTTATTTTTTTGAATAGTGGAAGAATAAAATAACAAGAACTTTTGCGTCGCTTTATTTTTTTTTTTTAGAAATAAATGTGCCCCAATTAATCATCACATTTAATTTTTTTTATAAACAAAGTTGCACCCGACCGACGGTTATGACGACTATAATGCAAATAAAAACTTTTCATTTTTTATTATTATTATTAAAATTTTATATTTATTATTAAAATCCGAAAACAAAAATCGCATATTAACCAAACGAAATGTGAAAGAAAAATTAATTAAAAGTTTACAATTCATAAATTTTGTAAAAGATTGATTGAAAAAAATTTTAGTTTTGGATGGAGAACAAACATATTGATGAATAATTTAATTGTGAAAAGAAGAAACGTAGTTATACAGCTTCATATATGGGTATTTCCACTGGAAAGTCTACTTTTTGTCACGCTACGCTACCAAGCCTTTGAAATTGTTTCTCAAGGAATAATTTATATATAAATTAATTTCCTTATATTTTGGTTTAAAGCGCAATTTAGAGAGAAAGAAAAAATCATAACAACATGGATCCTTAATTCAAGATAAATTGCTTGGTGGCGTAACGTGACACTTCTGTGGAAGTGCCCATATAAAAAACAAAAAAGTGCATGTATTTAGTACTAACACGCATAACTAATGGAACTCAAGAAGCTTTTAGTTTGCAAGCTAAAGCTTTACAGTTTGAACAGTAATCCCTTCTTTTATAAAAGATTTTTCTCCATTCATTGACATATACGTAATACGGGAAATTTAATTTCTTTCTTTAGCTTTTTGGTTCTACAATTGGTACTTTTTTTATACAATATAGAATTGTAACGTTACAAGTCAAAACCTAGAAACATAAACTTTGGCATAAAAATATGTAGACGAAAGAAAAGGAGACGCTAACGAAGTAGCGGATTAAATGCTATTATATAAATTAAAATTTATTTCAAAACAACTTAAATGTTAATTAAATCAAAATTAAATTTTTAATTTTCTTTCTACTAAAAAAATAATTGATTCAATTATCACATTGATTAAATTTAAATACATTTTAAACCATTTTTTTAATTGATAAAACACTTTTTTCTGTGTTAATACAGCAGCTAAGTATGTACTAGGGATGCCAAACGGGAAATCCCGAATCTCGACATCCCGGGATTTTTCGGGATTGATAAATTCCGAATCCCGGGATTTATTTTTATGAGTCCCGGGATTTTTAACATATCAACTTTTATGTACAAAACTGTTCGTTTTTATTGAATTTTTATAGTATATACAAAAAAATTATTAAAAATTATATTTGGGTTATATTTTCTATTGCAAATAATTCTTATTTTTGAGTTTAATTTTTGTTTTTGGAACACAGCGAGTATTTAAAATTTGCAATTTTTGCTTGATATATGACGACTATTTCTGGATTTTTGTATTTTGCTTAATAAAAACCATTATTTTAAGTAGAAACGAAATTGGTAGATTTAAATCTCAAGCCTTTATTACAATTACGTTTAGCAAGTTCAGCTTTGGCTTAAGACATTATTCCAAATTAAAAATGATTATTTTTATGCAAAATATAGAAATCAAGAAATAGTTGTTATATATCAAGCAAAAAAGAAAAATTATTCACGATCCAATTAAAGTTTTATTCAGAAACTAAAGAATAAAAGTTGATATAATTATAACAATTAAGTCGTAATATTGATGAAATAGCTCATATTCCTTCCGCTCCAATAATAATAACAAATTTGCTTAAAAAACATACGGTATTCATAAATAAATAATTTAAACATGAAATCTGTTTTAAGAAACATTTTGTTTTAAAATAAATTTCAAACGTACTTAAATTATTGATAATGAATTTCGCCCTCACCCTGGAGGTGTACTGCTATCGAGATCGATGAGGGACTACACTTTGCCGTGTATTAATGTCGTCACAACTTAATTCACATTAAAAATTGAATTGCTGTCAAAAAACCGAAATGAATTGATCTAGAAAAACTAAGAGATACGTATGTTTTTTTAAGCTTTTTTCAGAATCTGCTCATTTTGATCATGGGTGACGCCAGTGTTATAAACATATGTATAAAATAAATTGTTTTGTTGTTTTCATTTTTAAAAATTTCTGTTACGTTTATAAAACCTTTTGAATATTTAAAAAGTGTTGTTTATTAAAAAAAATTCCGAAAAATCCCGAAATCCCGGGATCCACAAAATCCCGAATCCTGGGATTTTCAAAAATCAGTCCCGATTGGCATCCCTAGTATGTACGTATGTATGCATGAGTTTTGTCTGTGGTATAAAATGTTTAAATTAAAAAGAATTTAATGATTTTCCTCTTCAAAATTAGATTTTTTTTCGCCAATTGATGATTTTCTTCTTAAAGCTTCTGGCAACTTTAAATATAACAACTGTTCTTTATTTTATAACAGAGTTATTTTCATTTAACATTTTGGATTCGCGATATGTTAAATGTGTCGAAATCAATTCAACATCCTCGATAGTATAGTGGTCAGTATCCCCGCCTGTCACGCGGGAGACCGGGGTTCAATTCCCCGTCGGGGAGATTAAAAATAACTTTTTGCATCGAAATAAGTTTTATTTTGAAATTGCAAAATTTGATTTAATTCTAAAGAAATATTATTTTTTCATGCTAGAAAAATTCTATAGATCCGGAAATATTAGTACACGATTTTTTTAAACCATCATGTACATATACTTTCATATCAGTTATTTTTATACCCTGCCCTAACCCACTACTGCACAGAGGTATATTTCGCCCAAAACCTCAAAAATTTTTATTGGGACTTTTAAAAAAAATTGGATGTACATTATATTAAATCTTACAGCTTAAAACATGTAATTACAAATTTCGATTACAATGTACTGCGTACTTTGGACTGCAGAAGTGCTGCAAAATTGGTGCAGTTTTAGTACAAACGTTCAAGTGTGCAGATCACAAATAAAGATCGCAATTGTGAGTTAGTTAGTTAGCACCTTTTACAATTCACAACTTTTATTTAGAACTTAGTCACTTTCACAATCTATATTTACAGCTCTTAGAAACTTACTCACAATTGCGATCTTTATTTGTGATCTGCACACTTGAACGTTTAAATGGGGTTTTAAATTTTGTACCAACTTTCAAAAAAAATTTACTTTTTCTACCTTCACGGTACCATTTTTTTTTTTTTTAAAGTTATTAAAACAACAAAAGAAGTACATAAAAAATTCAATTGTACACAAAAAAAAACAAAACTTAACATTAACATACATTATATACATGAATAAAATAAGGTACATAAAAGTCTTGTGAATATATGATATCAAAATCAGGCACTTATTTGTGAAGTTAATAATTTTTTTTTGAAATTTTAACATCATATCAGCATGAATTTGTCGATCTTTACCAATCCGTTGTTTTTATGAGACTTAGGCCCTAATCATGTACAACGCCACAGAAACTAACGCAACGCCAAAGAATTACATTGAAAGCACAAACAATGTCATAAATATTTTGTAATTTTGTTGTTGCTTTCAACAGAAATTCATGTAAAGTTTTAAAATTTTCAAAGACACAAGCAATGGAGCGTTCGAAATTTTAAAACGCAATGTGAATTTCTGTAGAAAGCAACAACAAAATTACAAAATATTTATGACATTGTTTGTGCTTTCAATGTTATTCTTTGGCGTTGCGTTAGTTCTGTGGCGTTGTACATGATTAGGGCCTTAATGTTGGCACATGTAGTCTGTTTCTTTACTTAAGCTTCGTATAGACAGTGGTCAGATGTTACAATATTGTAAGCCGGTGTTGCCAATAGAAATATTTTTCTGACAATGGTGCCATTATCAGATGCATTTTTACACGTCTGCCAAATACAAATTAGCTTACAATGTTCACACATTAAAGCAACGCTGTTTACCAATATTAGAAGATCTGACCACCGTCTATACGAAGCTTTAGTTTTTATTATATTTTGAAAACAAAAAACTCTTTCCACATTGCATTCTAATGTGGAATGGATAAAATTCCATCAACGATTTAAGAAATATCAGCAAACATATGGACATTCAGTTCATTTTGTAAATTAGCTACTGCCAACAAAAAACTTCAATTGTTTTCAGTTTTTAACGACTGCAGTTGCTCGACATCAACTAAAGCTCTAAGTTGATTATTGATTGAATCAAAATTTGCAATTTCATTCCAGAAAATTTTTTAATAGAAGAGTTACAATACTAATTTTTTACCTGAAATAATATTTTCAGGAGTAAATTTTTGAAACCACATTAAAACCTCGTTATTAAAGTCGACTTTGGTTCTCAAAACATCTCACTTTAATTTTTTTAACAATAGAAATATTGATATTATTTGTAGAATTATATAAATCCACTTCTGTTTCGCAATAAATTTATTCAAAGGGCATGTGATTTTTGTAGGTCTACGATATATACATATATATATGAAATTCATCCAAAATATTTTATTCATGATATTACGTGCTATTTGGCGGAACAAAAAAGTTAGCCTTTGTAAAAATACATGCATTCGAACATCTTCTGATTGCATTTCTAAATTAACCATGTTAATAATTTTAAGTGCATATTGCATAAATAAAAATTCAATTTAAGAGGATTTTAAATCATGAAGAAAGAAATAATAATTAAAAAAAAAAAAAATGTAATGAAGAGGAATCAATAATTTGTTTATTGTACTTAAAATTCAAAAAGGGGGAACTATGACAAAAAAGTACAATTGTACCAACTTTAACATCCCTGTTTTAGACCATTCGAGCTAATATCATTATGCATTAACATTACATCAATAAACTAAATAACATTAACATTACATCAATCAACTAAAGCATACTCAAAGGATTAACAATAATTTTAACATTATTATCGAATATACGAGAAATACAGTGGGGTTGAACTACAATTATGTATAACACTTTTAACATTACATTTGTACTAGAAAATTGTGTACAGTGATATTTACATTAGAAATATGCCAAACTAAATCAATAACAATTTAAACTAATAAAATTACTAACAAATACAAAATAATAAATACAGTATAATAAATTAAACTAATTCTTAACTAAAGTTACTTTCGTAACAATATTTTTAGATTTTCTAAAGTCTTTGGAAAAAGTTTCCTAACGAGCTGGCGTAAGCAACCAGTGAAATGCGTGTAGATACTAGCTTTCCCTCGACAATAAATTTCAGTGTTTTTTTTTTTATCAAAAATAAGAATTAAATAAATATCATGTATTGAAAAATAATATTAAAAATTTTAAATTTTTACAATTTTTAGTAATCTATATAATCATTTTGGTAATAGGTGCAAAATCAACCAATTGTTTGCTTGATTCTATGAATTTAGTATGAATTTGAGGATTAGAGAAAATTTTTACAGCCTGGCCCACAGTGTCGACAAGAACATTTCTTTCTTATATTTATATTGAAAACAAAAACAATTTAATTTTTTTATTATTGTTTTCAATATAAAAATGCGAAAGAAATGTTCTTGTCGACATTGTGGGCCTGGCAGTTAATTTGTTCTGTGTAAATAGCTAATGTTTTCAAGTTAGAAATATAAAAATAATAATAAACATGTTCGGAAAATCGAAATAGAGTAAATTTGAAATCGATTATGAATTATAAAATTACCGTAGTTTTTCCTGATTTTATGATAAGTTCTAATGTAGATAAGTGATACTCCAAATATATATAGCAGAAACGTTTAAAAAAATTTGTTCGATTTCAATTTCCCTCCAGTTCGGTTTTGAGAACATTAATATCAACTTATAATTGAAAATTTTTTCTATGTTTAATAACTCTTTTGAAGTTATTTTGCATTTGACTATTTCATTTTCCATATTTAAAATTGTTGGAATTTTCTTCCTATTCGAGTCCTTATATGTTACAGCCAAAATAAAAGTACACAAAATCTGGCTTTAAGATTTTATATAAAAATGGTTCTTTATTATACAAATAATTTTCACAGAATGACAGATTTTTCATACACACAAAAAATATAAAACAAAAACTATATTGATTAAAATAAATATTTCTAAAAACAATAAACAAAGTATTTTATATTGCAAAGTACAATTTCAAAATAAATCAACATTTCCCCTCAATACAAAATACTAAAATTAAAAATATTATTTTAATCCCATTAATTCAGTAAATTTGCAATGTTTAACTTTTCCTAAATTCTTAGTTAGAATATCGGCTATCATTTCATTAGTTGGCACATACTTTAAAATTATCTCATTGTCTTTATATATATTCTTAACATAATGATATTTAATATCAATATGTTTACTTCGCGCATGATATACTGGATTCTTTATGAGTTGCTGCGCGCTTAAATTATCACCATGTATAACAATTGGATCTTGAGCATTCTCTATTCCAAGTTCGAGGCATAATTTCTTCAAATAAACGGCTTCCTTAGCTGCGGCACAATATGCAATATACTCAGCTTCAGTACTGCTGAGAGCTACTGTTGCTTGTTTCTTGGACTCCCATGAGAATATGCATCCAGCATAGAAAAATACATATCCTGTATATGACTTACGTTCTATCTGGTCACCACCCCAGTCTGCATCTACGAAGCTTTCGATCGGCTTACCAGTTTTGTGGTAATGTAACTTTAAATCTTGAGTTTTCGCTAAATAACGAAGAATGTGTTTTGCCGCTGCTTCATGTTCAGTATGAGGATTCTTATTTCTTTGTGAAAGCTTACTAACTGAGTGTAGTATATCTGCTCTTGTTGTAAGGGCCAAATACATTAATGTCCCCATTAATGATTGATAATTGGTTTCATTTACCTTACCGCAGTCATCACTAGAACATTTTAACTGAAAACCTTCATTTAAAGGAGTGGACATTGGCTTAGAATCGTTCATCCTGTATTCGTTTAAAGTCTCTTTAATATAGTTCTTTTGACATATGGTAATCGAACCAGTTTCGCCATCCCTTTCGATTTCCATTCCTAAAAAGTAACTAAGGGGACCTTTATCAACGATTTTTAACTTACTTGATACTTGTTTCTTGATTTCATTTAATTCTCCTTTATCTGAAGACGCTACAATAATGTCATCAACATAAACTGCTATATAATTACGTTTCTGATTGTGATGTTTTGTATATAAACACGGCTCACTTGGACAAGCGACAAATCCAATTTCCATTAAAACATTGTCTAGCTTGAAATTCCATTCACGTCCGGACTGTTTAAGTCCATATATAGATTTGTTTAATTTTAGGACTGCGTTAGGAGAACTTTCGGTTTTAAAACATTCCGGTATTTTCATAAAAACGTCATCATGGAGTTCACCGTTAAGGTACGCAGTTGTGACATCCATTTGATGCACATAAAGTTCATATTCTACTGCTATTGCGAATAACAATCTGAGATTTGCATAACGAATTACTGGCGAAAAAGTTTCTTCATAATTTACACCAAACTTTTGACTACATCCCTTTGCTACAAGCCTAGCCTTAAACCTCTCTATCTTATCATTTATATCTTTTTTCAAAGAAAAAATCCACTTGCATCCAATAGCCTTTTTGTTCACTGGCAGTTTAACTACGGACCAAGTATTATTTTCAGTTAAAGAATTATACTCCTCTTCCATGGCTTCTATCCATTTAGGCGCATAACGTCCGTTTACTGCTTCTTCGACAGTTTGGGGAATGATTATATCCTTTTCCGTCATCATATTTAAAGATGTTTTGTACTCTATTTTAGGTCTCCCACGTTTACCTGTTCTGATTATCTTAGGTCTACCCCTACGAGTTTTATAATCTGTTGATCTATCAATTTCTTCAATTTCAGAATCATCCTGGGAATTTTGATCAACGTTTGCATCTATTGCTCGCGAAGTTGATGGAGTTTCGTCTAAATTTTCAACAGTTTCTGCCACTTTTGTATTTATTTCAACTAAAATATTTTCACAATTGTTGTGGTCTTCTTTTCTTAGAAATTCCTTTTCGATAAACATTACGTCTCTTTTTACAACTACTTCCTTATTTGCAACATCATATAACCGATAGGCTTTCGATTCCTCAGAATATCCTACCATTATATAATCCTTGCCCTTTGGACGAAATTTTTTCCTTACTGTTTTATCTAGAGCTATTGCCGTTGAACCAAAAACCTTAAAATGTGCTACTGTAGGCTTTTTGCCACACCAAATCTCTTCTGGGGTCTTATCCTGAAGTATTTTTGTTAATGCTCTATTACGAATATAAACTGCAGTAGATATTGCTTCCGCCCAAAAATACTCTTCTAAATTTGCATTTATAATCATACTTCTAGCCATTTCAATCAAAGTTCGATTGGCTCTCTCAGCGACCCCATTTTGCTGAGGTGTATGAGGTACAGTTAGTTGTCTTTTTATTCCATTTTCCTTTAAAAAGTTATTAAACTCGTTACTCGTATATTCTCCACCATTGTCAGTACGCAGTACCTTTATCTTCTTATCTATTTCATTTTCTACCATGGCCTTGAACTTTTTAAACGTTTGAAATACTTCACTTTTTTCCTTCAAAAAATATACGTACATTTTTCTTGACATATCATCTATAAATGTCATGAAGTACCTCGAACCACCAATAGATTTAACATTCATTGGCCCACATACATCGCTATGTACAATGTCTAATAAATTTTCTGATCGAGTTTCAGATTTAGGAAATGGTTTAGAACAAATTTTGCTTTTAACGCAAGTTTTACAAACTATATCTGGGTGAATATTTTCTATCTTAATACCATATACCAATTTTTTCTCTGATATATCTTTTAATGTTTGAAAGTTTACATGGCCATATCTTTGATGCCATATTTCCATAGATTCCTTCTCGGAATTTGAATAAAAATTTGAATTTTCCCCAACTTCCACAATAAATAGATCATTTTCCCTCTTTCCTTTCAAAATTACTGTACCATCTTCTTCAATAAAGAGAACTTTCTCTGAATAAAAAACAACTTTTATTCCATTCTGTGCAGCAGATACCACAGAAATAAAATTTCCTTGCATACCAGGAACATACATACAGTTCTTCAGATTTAAGGTATAAGGACCACTTTTAAAGGATACCTGACCTCTACCTTTTGACTCTATGGTATGATCACCAACTAATCTTATAGTTTCATTAAATTCTTTAAACGATGTGAATAACCTACGGTCACAACACATATGCGATGTTGCACCACTATCAATGCACCAATTATTTTCTACAATTTTTCGTTACGGTTTTAGGCGTGCTAATGTGCTCTCCGAGTGTGAAATATATAAGTTTTATGGTAAGTTATGAACCGAACTTTAGCACAATTTAGCACTGTGATTTATAGTCTCAACCATACCGCATAAGTGTTATTTGTTCGTTTCAAGGCGTACTAAATAAAATATTATCCGAGAGTGGACTTTGTATGGCGCATATGGTAAATTATGGACCGATGTTTACGAAATTCGATAGTGTGCTCTCTTGTTTCAAGGAAATATGGTAATTCCCATGTTTATGTATAAAATTGAAAAACAAAATGGCTCAAAAACAAAAAAAAAACTCAAAAGGTTCAACTTTTTAGAATACCATAATTTTCCAATAAAATTTATGAAAAAATCGCTAAAATCGATACACAGAAAAAAGTGTTTTATCAATTAAAAAAAATGGGTAGAAAGTATTAAATTTAATTAATGTGATAATTGAATCAATTTTTTTTTAGTTGAAAGAAAATAAAAAAATTAATATTGATTTAATTAACATTTTAGTTGTTTTGAAATAAATTTTCAATTAAAATTTTAATTAAATAACAGAAAATCTTAATTGACTTTTTTCGTTTAAATAATTTAAACATGTAGAATTGTTGTTGGGAATTGTCAATATATATTTAAATAAATTAACACATTGTTTGAAATGGCAAAGTGTTTTGATCATTTTTTTAATTAAAATTAAAAATATAATTTATTGAAAAAAAAAAATATCCACAATTTTATAATTTTTAGTAATCAATATAATCATTTTGGTAATAGGTGCAAAATTAACAAATTGTTTGCTTGATATTATGAATTTGGTATAAATTTGGTGAATGGAGAAATTTAATAATTTTTTCTGTGTAGGATTACATGAATATAAAAAAAATAAAAACGGAAAATCAACAAATAAAACTGAAAAGTAGTTTAAATTGCCGAAATAGCTAACATTGTCTTTAAATAAAAAAAATGTATTAAGAAATACAGAATCGTTTAATCTAAAATTATCTTCAAAATTTAAAAAAAAATCGAATGTTAAAATATCGTATATTAATAAAAAGAAAATTGAAAATACTATTATTAAAGCCGCTAAAATAATTAATTTTCAAATTTAACCAAAAATGCCTTTAACCAAGTTGCTGAAATTCGATGAAAAAAACTACAGAGTTATACATTTAGTGGTTTAAAAACCGCCGGTCAGACATGGCTGTCGGCTGTTAAATATCTGCCATCTGAAATGTCATTTATTTAGTGAAATGTTTGCCATTTAAGAATATCGATGGTTTAACAACCGAAAAACACGAAAAAATTGTTAAAACTTAAGCTGTAGTTAATTACTAAAAAAAAAGTGGTGCTTCAAACGTGGACGTTTTTCGATCATAACGGGGTGATACTGGTCGCCATAAGAGACCATAATAGAATTGAAATTTGAAAAGAATTAAATCGTAATAGATGTGGTCTAATATATCGCTTCTGTTAGTGAAAGTGTGGCGGATAATACGAATTTTTCGATTAGTAATTTCTGGAGTTTCAGATTTATTTCCACTGTGTTTCGGTGGATGGTGTCAAAGATTCGGCACAGCCGAGTAAAACATACTTCACGTGTTTTAATCTTTTTGGAGAATTAAATTTTAACATGGTTCTGCTGGAATTATCGAATAATTTCATTAGGAAAAGTTTAATGATTTTTTGCGAGCTTTAGTTTTCTGTCATTAGGTCGGTACATTAGGTTGTAGAAACAGATATCTGGTAGATAAATTCTACAACGGGATACTTGGAGCCAATGGCTTTTAGAGAAAAACATTAGTTTGCTCCAAACAAAAACTGTGATATATCACACTTTATAATCGTACTGTAAATGCCAAAGATAAAACGAATGATTTAAAAAAATGTTTCTTTTCGAAACCGCATTGCAATAACACTTTACATTAGGGGGTGTACGGAGCTCTTTTTTTTTGGACAGCTGCCAGTCGGACAGACGGTAGGACAGACATTGTTTGATCGATTCAAAAAGTGATTCGATCCTTATACTAAAAGCAGGGTATAGGCCTAACCTTTTAAGCTGTTGCAATCATAAGCACAAATACCATCTCTGCTATTGTGTTTTTTACGAAAACATAAAACGACTTAGTAAAAAATGTAAAATGTAATTTAATTATTTAATAAACAAAAAGTGACCTTAAGCTTATAGAATATTCTAAAATATAGTATTGAATAGAAAAAGGTCGAAGAAATAAGAATATAATTAATTACTTCTAGTGTATAAATTCAAATGTTGTAGATATTTCAGAAAAAACTAATTCAATAAATATTCTTTTAAATGGAAAATTAATAGTTAAAAAAAAATATACCGAAATGATAGCGAAACTCAAAAATCAAAAATCTTTAAAAAAAAAAATACAAACTCCAAAAGGTTAAAAGCAAAAATTAAGCAATTTTAAATATGGAAAATGAAATAGTCATATGCAAAATAACTTCAAAAGAGTTATTAAACATAGAAAAAATTTTCAATTATAAGTTGATATTAATGTTCTCAAAACCGAACTGGAGGGAAATTGAAATCGAACAAATTTTTTTAAACGTTTCTGCTATATATATTTGGAGTATCACTTATCTACATTAGAACTTATCATAAAATCAGGAAAAACTACGGTAATTTTATAATTCATAATCGATTTCAAATTTACTCTATTTCGATTTTCCGAACATGTTTATTATTATTTTTATATTTCTAACTTGAAAACATTAGCTATTTACACAGAACAAATTAACTGCCAGGCCCACAATGTCGACAAGAACATTTCTTTCGCATTTTTATATTGAAAACAATAATAAAAAAATTAAATTGTTTTTGTTTTCAATATAAATATAAGAAAGAAATGTTCTTGTCGACACTGTGGGCCAGGCTGTAAAAATTTTCTCTAATCCTCAAATTCATACTAAATTCATAGAATCAAGCAAACAATTGGTTGATTTTGCACCTATTACCAAAATGATTATATAGATTACTAAAAATTGTAAAAATTTAAAATTTTTAATATTATTTTTCAATACATGATATTTATTTAATTCTTATTTTTGATAAAAAAAAAAAAACACTGAAATTTATTGTCGAGGGAAAGCTAGTAAATACACGCATTTCACTGGTTGCTTACGCCAGCTCGTTAGGAAACTTTTTCCAAAGACTTTAGAAAATCTAAAAATATTGTTACGAAAGTAACTTTAGTTAAGAATTAGTTTAATTTATTATACTGTATTTATTATTTTGTATTTGTTAGTAATTTTATTAGTTTAAATTGTTATTGATTTAGTTTGGCATATTTCTAATGTAAATATCACTGTACACAATTTTCTAGTACAAATGTAATGTTAAAAGTGTTATACATAATTGTAGTTCAACCCTACTGTATTTCTCGAATATTCGATAATAATGTTAAAATTATTGTTAATCCTTTGAGTATGCTTTAGTTGATTGATGTAATGTTAATGTTATTTAGTTTATTGATGTAATGTTAATGCATAATGATATTAGCTCGAATGGTCCAAAACAGGGATGTTAAAGTTGGTACAATTGTACTTTTTTGTCATAGTTCCCCCTTTTTGAATTTTAAGTACAATAAACAAATTATTGATTCCTCTTCATAGTAAAATAAATTTCACTTTAAAACTTTTAAAACATTTTAATAAAAATATTAGTATTGTGGTTATTTTATTGAACTGTTAATGGTTTTTAATCCATATTTAATCCATAAACATTGAATTTAATTTTCATTAAATTATTTTTATGAAGACAGGAATTTTACAACATGAAATTTGTTAAAATTTTATTGATAACACAGGCCAACACTCAATTTGCTTCTTTGAATTTATTTCAATAAAATACCATAAATGGTTTTGTATTAGCGTGATTTGGAAGAGGAAGTTAGAACTATGGTAATTTAAAACTGATGATCACAAAATTTACTACAGTGATTTCTAGTATTAGAAAAACTGAAATGAATCAAGTTTTAATTTAACTATTTTCTACAATTTTTCGTTACGGTTTTAGGCGTGCTAATGTGCTCTCCGAGTGTGAAATATATAAGTTTTATGGTAAGTTATGAACCGAACTTTAGCACAATTTAGCACTGTGATTTGCTTCTTTGAATTTATACTGATTCTAAATTAACTGATTCTAGTTAATTTGGGTGCGCTGAATTCAAATCTGTAATCAGTTTGTCTCTATCAGCTCTAGTTTTCATGATATAGCTTGTTTATACCCTCCACTTATGACCTCCACTTATGACCTCCAATTATGACCGTCTGCCCGTCTGTTAGTTTTTTTAAACATTTTTTTTTTTCATCAAAATTTCTTATTTACAGTTATGGTAGTTGCCAAAAAAAAAAAAAACATTTTTTCCGTAAAAAAATTTTTTACCCAAAATTTTTTTTTTTACCCAAAATTTTTTTTAATTCAAATTTTTTTTCGTTTGAAAAATATATTTTACCTTCCAGTCAACTTATAGGTATCAAACCGATTCGCTTAAGAAATATTGGGTAAAAATTTTTTTTTAGGGAAAAAATGTTTTTTTTGCCAACTACTATAACTGTAAATAAGAAATTTTGATGAAGAAATTTTTTTTGAAAAAACTAACAGACGGGCAGACGGTCATAATTGGAGGTCATAAAAAAGCTATATCATGAAAACTAGAGACAAAGAAGCAAAAACTTTTTTAATTTTGTCGGGCTGTGTAATTTTTCATTCTTGACTGCGCTGAGATTTGAACCCAGGCTTTCACGGACAGGTTGCCCAGACTAGTTTCGATTGTAACCACACAATCTCGTCGGTGGGGTTTGCCGCTTTACTCACTCGGCTATTGCAGCCGGATGACGTCAATAGTCAAACATCAGTGCTTAAACCAAATGGTATTTCATTTTAATAGATCGAAATTTTCTTTTGAATGAATGATTATCTATTTTAATTAATTTACATGTTCTTCCTAACTTCTGTTTTTTCGTACTTTTTGTCAATTTTAATAAAAACAAAATCTGATAAAAAATTTTATATTTGTCTTTAAATAGAGTTGTTTGGATTTCCAGGGAAAACAAAATTTCTGGTTTTGTTCCCGGGATAGAAAAAAGTCTAAGAAATTATAAACCCTTATTGTTTTTTTTTTTTATCAAAATGCTTACCTTTAGTGATTCCGGAAAATAACGTTCTAAATAATCCAATATTTCGGGAAGCTCAGATTCTTGCACCAAACGGAAGTGTCTGCCTTCAGGAATGATTTCCATTTCTGAAATAAAACCATCATAAATAAATCACATTAACATTTTGCTTCCAAAAAAGATTCGATAAAAAAGAACAATATAAAAGAATTTTTCTCACAAGATTAAAGTGATTTAAAAGTATTTCCTCTCTTACAGGATTTACAGTACAAACGTTTACTTAGTTTTTTTTTGTGTTTATGGGTGTGTATGTTTTTTGCAGCCATTTTATAATGGTCTCTTTTCAAGGCCATTGCAGTGGTAATGAAGGCAGCGAAATTATAATAAAAAAATCTGAAATAAAATTTAAACAAGATAAAAGAAGAGATAAAAAATAGTCCTCTAAAAGCTTTAAAGCAGAAAAATCAATGATTTTTTTTTATAAATTTCAACTATGTATCATCTAAATGAAATCTACTGCGCTTAACAACAGTAACAACAATACTGCTCTTGAAATGTCTTTAACAGGAGCAGCAGCCGCAACAATAATGTGTATGTTGCCGATGATTTCGATCCTGATGCTGCTGTTGATGTTAGTAATGGGTGATGTGATGGGTGACAGAATGAATTGAATGACTGACTGGTTGACTGGCCAAATGATGGACTGACTGTTTGACTGAATGGCATTATATTATATAAACAACACAAACATATAAAATATTTTCCATGCGTAATGATGAATGGAAAGAATTTATAAATAGTTAAAGCTGTTATATTTTACTAAAAAAACTGCTTTTGAAAATAACAAAAAAAAAAAAAAAGTTGCTGCCTTTTAACTTTCTGATGGTAATAACAAATTCTTTCATATCTTTCCTTTTTTACTTTGATTTGATTGTTTAACTTAAAAATTTTTGTATAATATTCGTATTATCCTTTTAGCACCATAACCTTGTGCAAATATCCTTAGGCTGTTTTAAACTAAAAAACTGTTTTTAATTGGTTTGTATGAATGACGATTTAGTTTTTGGGCTTTTGTTTAAATTTACAGTTTAAAAACAAAGAGTTTTATTATTCTTGATTTTGGGTTTGTATTTTAAGTTTAAAATTTTTTTTTAAATTTTGTTGAAATATAAGAAATCATATAAACCAGTTGAGAAAGTATAATTGGTCAAGCCCGGTCATATAATACCGTACACTGCAGTATTTAACAACAAATATTCTAGTGTGTACTTTATATGGGACCCATGGGCAATATTTGTTTACTGGCCCTCCTTAATATCAAATGCCCAACTCTGGACAGATACCAACCAGCAACCAATTGAGATGGAAATAAGAAAACACAAATGGGGCTGGCTTGGACACACTCTCCGATAGCCATTAGACGATATCACTAAGAAGGCCATAGACTGGAACCCACAGGGAAGCAGGCGCATCGGACGACCATCACACACCTGGAAACGCCAAATCATAACCGAACTGTCCGAGCTACGACTACAGTGGAACGAAGTCAAACATCGCGCTGATGATCGAGATCATTGGAATCAACTTGTGGCGGCCCTATGCTCCCCAGAGGAATAAAAGAAAAAAATATATATATATATGGGCAATATTTGATCCGCCAAAAACAAACTCATGTTATAAGGTAAAGATTCGTGAAAAAGTTCTTTATGTCGCATGTTATTTAGATATCTTCATGTATATGCGATTTGTTTGCATTTAAGTGATTTTAGTATGGTTGTTTATATGGGACCTATGGTTAATTTTAAACCTACCAGCACAACATTTTGTCATTACTGGAAGCTATCGTAAGAGTTATTGACGCCAATTGTTATCAACATACCAACATAATGAGATGGATAATGGGCACAAAGACTCTATTCCAGAAAACATCTTGTGATATTAAGGACCGATTCTCGCTACTTACAATAGGCTTGGTAGGCGTAATAGGCCAATTACAGCATATATATTAATTCTAAGACGATCGGTATACTTAAAGGTGGTTAGAGGGCCAATATTTTAAGGTGTTACAAACATTAGCATGACCGCATAATACCCTCTCCACTATTGTGGTGTGGGTATAAAAATTTCCATTCCAAAAGGAGCAGGTTTTTACTATGAAAATGCGAAAAATCGCTTACACACCTGCTGATAGAATGCATTATTTTTTATGGGGAGTTCAGGGTTTGGAGGATAACTTTCTGCTGAAATTAAGCATTTTTCCCCAAATTGAACATGCTTTTATTTATTTTCTGCCAATTTCACGATGTCGAAAGAACGCTTTGTTTTGCACAAATACATTTGAAACGAAAACAAATTTCTGAGAATTCGTATTTCGAATTTAAAGAAATAGGCCATTACAAATTTGTGTGCTGACGAAAAAGCCATTCACGTTAAAGCGAGAACGGCTAGTTGATATTCGTTTTGAAATTAACATTCGTTTTAATACGTTTGCATGTGCGTCGATAAGCTGTAAATTTTTTTGCTTCAAAATCTTGTTTGTTATCAGCATTAAAAAGGCATCTCTCTTATTGGAGCTAACGATTGTTCGCTTTTACTCTAAGGTCTAATAAATCAGAGCAAGTTAAACACTGTTCTTAGTTTAAAATATATTTAAGCCAACATATCTATAAATCAGTAAACACATAAACCATCTTTAAATGCATAAAATTGGGCGTTTAAACTACCAATGCAGACCATATGAATTTGACAGCATTTATCGTAGTGCTGCCACATGTTACTTTTTAAATTGCAAATTGTACATGGGACACTGATCTACAACTGAGTTTAAGCAGCATATAAATTTAAGTTTTATTTAACTAAACTAGCGCTTAAACAGTTACTGATTTATTAGCCATAAGCGCTTCAAAAAACAAAAAGCTTTTATTACTGGATTGTTAAATATTTTTTTAGTACTAGAAAAATTAGCAATTTAACCTCAAAAAGATCCTACCAAATTTGACAACGCATTCTTTTTTAATCGACAGGGCGTTCTTAATTTTACAACTTGATTTGAAAACGTGTTGTATTTTTTAATATTTTTTTTTTTTTTTTTATCAATTTAATAACATTTTGTTTTCCATTTGGCATTGTATAAATCTTTAAAAAAGGTTAAATTTTTTTTTCATTACTAAACAAGTTGAAGAATGGTTTATCATGCTTAATGGGCAACACTGATTAAAGTATTCCCTATAAAGGCACTATTTTGAAAAAAAAAATTAACAACATTTGACTTGAAAAAGTTTTAAATTAAAGCTTTAATAAATTCTCAAGAAATTTATGTAACTTTACTTAATAAAATAAAATCTGGGAATTTTTATCCCAGATAGCTATCCTTTTGCTATCCCTTTGCTAGCAAAAGGATAGCAAAGTAAGTAATTGTGATAGTGCATAGAAAATATTCCTAGAAAATATTGAAGGAATAAGACTATTAAAGTATTAAAGCTTTTTAAATTGTAATTTGACGTAGAATACACATTCGAATTAATATAAAAATTTTTAATAAAGTTAACATTTAATTGTGTGTTAATTCGCCTAATTCTGTTATTATAATAATTAAAATGTTAAGTAACTATAATAATTTATTCATTGCCAACGGCATAATTATTGTGTGCATTTTGCTAATTGCAGTGAAAAGAAAAACAAAAAATTTAAATGAACAAGGACTGCATTTTCGAAGAAATAATCCTGGCTGATTTGGCTACGCACTCGTAAGAAAGAAAATTTTGCCTGAAAGCAAAAATAGAAAATGTACAAAACTGTAAAACTTTTTTTTTTGACGTCTGCCTCTTATCATTTTCTTAATCTCATATGGATTCTTTACATCATTTTCAACGCTGCAAGTCATTTCAAATACTTAGAAAAAGTTTAGTTCTTTTCTTCTCTCAAAACTGAAAAGGAAAATAAAAATTCAAGGATAAATTCATATCTTACGCACGATACAACTTTTCAACGGATCCAAGCAGACACCCCCGCAAAGAACCATAAATATTAAGGGAAAAGTCCATACATAAGTACATACATACATAAGTACATACATACATAAGTACATACATACATAAGTCCGAACATTGATATACATAAATATGTGCATAAAACCAGACTAATCTAACTGTACCTCTGACTAAATGTAACACATACAAATTTATTGTTGTTTTTTGGAATAACTTTCCCAGTTAAGTTTACGCATTATTTTTCTTGATTTTTGTTAAGGGTAGACATTTTTCTTGTTTGCCTCTTTTTCCTCCGAAGAGCAGGTTTGTCTTTTATTTTTTTTTTAGCTTTTTTAGTCTCTATCTTATTGTTGTTTTTACCTAAGCACCCACACACACATACACACACACGCATACACAAACACATTTTGTTTGTGCGAAAGCAACAGGCTTTTTTCAAACTATTTGAGATGGAATTAGAAATTGTGGGCAGTAAAACATAAAATAATCTAATTTACATAAGTTCATCAAGAGGTACTAAATAAATTGTGTAAATTGTAAATAAAGGGGGGTTACAACTAAAATTGTGGTTAATACTTAAAATCATTCTTATCCAAGAAGATATTTGTATACCCTTCACCACAGGTGAAACTAAAAGCAATTCAAGTTAATTGACTTTTTGGAAGAAATTCTGTTCTTAGCTTCGATTGCAAACTTCTACTTTACAACTCTATCTTAAAGCCAATTTGGTGCTACGGTATTCAGTTAGGAGGCACTGCCTCCGCTTCTAATATCGAAAAAAATTCAAAGGCGCCAAAATAAACTTCTTCGAAT
This sequence comes from Pollenia amentaria, assembly GCA_943735925.1. Taxonomy (NCBI): domain Eukaryota; kingdom Metazoa; phylum Arthropoda; class Insecta; order Diptera; family Polleniidae; genus Pollenia; species Pollenia amentaria. The sequence continues at coordinate 199,082,927 of OX031007.1, read as the reverse complement.
AATTACAGCCGCTCCCTGGTACGTTAAAAACTATGATCACGAAATATGCACTAAAATATTTAAAAAGTCTGGAACTGCACCCAAATCCATTAGCTCGAAATATTTTAAATTATGGCGGCCACACTCGCTTTAGGAGAAGAGACACTGCAGACCCAATCAGATGAGCGATAAACACCTACATATGTGAACAGAAACCGTGATGACTAAATCTTATTTGTCTGGCACTGGCAGGACATAAAGTAAATATTAGGATAAGATTTGATTAATTATTGTTAGTTCATGTTTAATGTATAGTGAAGGACTAAAGTCTACCTACTTTTTTACGATTTTTGGGAATTTGTAACGATAATGAAAAAATTTTTTATACAACTAATTAAGATACACGATACAAGATTTAAAAAAAAAAACAAATTAAAAAGAAAAGCTTAACATGGAATTTCACGCGTTAAGCAAATTTTTAAGAGGTACTAAAGTCTACATATAACGTGACTACTTCTAGGAAAACCTGAAAATACAAAACGAAACAAGGGGAATCCCATTATTTTATCTGATATTGAATTTAACTTACCATAGCAATTTTTTAAATTAGTAACATTATATTTAAATATTGTGTTTAGAAAAATTATTGTTCTTTTATTTTAAATGGAGAATAGTCAAAAAATATCTATTTTTAGTCAGAAATGTTGTAAGAAATCTTCGTAAAGAGCAAAAATATTATTGAGAAATTGCCAAAACGGTAAAATTTGTCGGTTTACAGTGCAACAATTATTAGAAACTATAAAAAAATGGAAATACTGAAAATCATTCAAGATATGAACGTGAAAAAAAGAAGTAAATGCGGATCCAAAAATAAGACCCCCAAAATTGGCGAAACACATTGAAAAATGTTCCAGAAATGGCGTCCAGCCAAAAACTATACAACGACCTTTGCATGAGAGTCGCTTTACAAGCAGAGTTAAACGCAAAAAACCACTTTTATCTGCCAAAAAGCAAAAACTCTATCTTGAATTGGCTAATACACATTAATAAGATACAAACCGAATCTTATTTAATGACGTTCCAAAGTTTAGAGAAAATCCAACACAGTCTTAGATCCAAAGAATATTATACCCACAGTCAAACATGGAGGTGGCAATGTTATGATTTGGCGAGCCATGGCATCATCTGTATGTGGCAATTAAGTTTTAGTTGAAGGCACAATGGACCGATATCTATATAAGAACATAATAGAACATAATTTAAAACCATCGGTTGAGAACTTAGGTTTGGAAATAACTGGATTTTACGACGCACATTGTTCGCTAATAGCCTCTATATTATGCTCCCAGACAACTCAATTCGCCACCACAATCACCGTATTTAAATCATAAAAAACATATCTGGGATGTTTTAGAGAAAAAAAGTCAGAAAATATAAAAAAAGCAGGAGTGAACGGCTGAAACTGCTTTAAACAGAACTTGGACAGAAATAACTGCGGAATTCACAGAAAATTTAGAAAACTCCATGCCTCGACGTTTGCAAGCTATGAATGATGCTCAAGGCGAACAATCTAAATATTAAGTTTTTAAATATTAAAAATTTTTAATATGTAATTTTTAATTCTATTGTTCCTTTTTTAGTGTATGTACACTTCACCACCACAAGTGGTGAATGAGGGTATACTAAGTTTGTCATTTCGTGTGAAACTTTTTTATTATACATCTAAGGCCCCATAAAGTATATACATTCTGGCTCCTTGAGTAATTCTAAGTCGATTTAGCCATGTCCGTCTGTCTGTCCGTCTGTTGAAAACACGCTTACTTTCGTAAAACGCAAAAGAAAAGAACAAACTTGGTCTCAAATTGCTTGTAGTTATCCTAAGCAGTTTGGGATTGAAATCCAGCAACATCGTTCAGTAGGATCTGAACTATGAATCATAATGTGGAACCACCACCCTAAAAAAATTGATAGTTTTGATACAAAAACTGACATAAATGGTGGAATAATGCACGGAATGAATTTGTACGAATTTAAGGTGCCAAATATTCTTCGAATAATCACGGCCGCCCTCTGGTATGTTAAAAACTAAAATATCCACAAGGATCTCAATGTGCCATTAGTAAAAACTATGATTATGAAATATGCAGTAAGATATTCAAAAAGGCTTGATTGAATCGCACTCAAATCTATTTGCTCGAAAAATTTTAAATGATAGCGGCCACACTCGCTTCAGGAGAAGAGATTATGCAGGACTCATCCAATTAGAAGAGCGCTAACCACCTACATATCGTTACCTAAAACGCAAAAGGCCCTATCTAACATTTTGAAAATTTAACAGGAGAAGCAAAAAACTATTTAAAATTGTAAATTGGTAAATTGCCTTAAGCTGTTTATAATTAATTTTTATTTTATTTTTTTTTGTAAAACCTACCAGTGGTTTTGACAAATAACAATGTTGCATATAATGAAAACTGTTAGTTATGTCTATTAGCGTTTATCGTATACTATTTTGTAGATAGGGCTTTTTGTTTTTTGTTAATAAAATCTCTAATTTTGGTCGAAAGATTCCAAAATTTGTTGTAGACATGTGTGCAATAATCAAAATCAATGAAAAAGTCAATTTTGAATTTTTGGTTAGTTAGGGCCTTTTGCGTTTTAGGTAACGATATTTAAACAGAAGCCGCGTTTTGGGAAATTTTTGTTCGGCACAAAAAATAAAGTATTATAATAAGATTTGATTTATTGATGAGAATAACTTTTTTGGTTATTTCAAAATGTTGGCAAATCCAAGATTATTATTCTCACCCGATTATTCTAAAGCATGAGCCCAGAAAATATAACAAGTTCCTTCCTTACCATAAAATGCATCAGCCCACAATAAGTCCCAACAATAAATGTTAAGGATGTACGAAATTAAAGGACATTAAATGTTTTGGTATGCATACCAACACGTTCTTTTGTACATTACATCCACCCCACAATAGTGTAGAGGGTATTATGCGTTTGTGCTGATGTTTTTAGCACCTTCCAATATTGGTCATAGACCCAAAAAGCACGTTTTGTTCTACATCAATTTTTTTTAGAAAAATTTTTCTATCAAAGAGAAGAAAATTATGCAAATAATATTTTTTCCAATAGAACTTAAACATATTAATGCAAAGACATCAAAGAAAAAATTTCAAAAAAAAAATAAATACAAAAAGGCACGTTTTGTTCTGCGACTCCTCAATTATTGTTAGTTCATATTCAATATATGAAAATTCAATAAATAAATATTGAGAAGAAAAATCTTGAAAAGTGAGGTTGGAACGTCTAAAACAAGGACAATATAAATCCTTTAATTTCTAGAGAAGGATAACAGTAGAATTATCTAAATGTGGTACAAATTGCTTCGCCATCAATACACGAAGTCTATTTTAAAAATTTTTTACTAATTTTATTTCAATGGGGGTAGCGAAGCGTACCGGGTTATGCTAGTTAATCTATATTATTATTATTGTTAATTAGTAACTAAAGCTCGTGTATGTTATCAAACAAATGAAATTCAATTGTTCGATATTATTATTAAATAACAAATTAACATTTGTAAAGCTTCAATGGTTTCTAAGTAATCTAAGTAAATACACACAAATTTATACATACATACATGTAGTATTTACTTATATATGAGCCGTTTATTTTGAAAGTGCCATAAGTCACATTTTTAGAAAAATCGAGTTAATGACAATACTAAATACAATTGAACGGTATCTTTTAATTTTTTAAAACTTTACAATTAATAATTTGAGAACTATTGAGAATTTGTTCGAGAGAAGTGTTGGTAATTAACGGTAACACAAACATGTTTATTTTGAAAGTGTGAAAGAAATAGAAACAAGTGATAAGTGTGTGTGAAGTATTGTTTTGAATTATTTTCAGTATTTTTAAAAAAGTTGTGATCATGGGACTTATTTTTATAAGTGCGAAAGAATATTGCAGTTTTGTAAATTATATTATAGTGACATATAATATAGTACACATAATTAGCATTATTTTATTAAAACTACTTTTATATGATGTTATCTGACAGTGAAACAGGTAAACCATACTTGTTTTGTTATGGAGTTAGGTGGCTTCAATGCACATTATTATTTTATAGTAATATTTCCTAAAATGAGAAAAATCGTTAACTCCAGAAAGAGACATATGAGAGTGACTTAATCAGTTGAAGAATCGACTTTTACGTTATCATCAGAAAACGAGAACAGCATAAAGGAAGGAACAGAAACTCATCGTGTACGAAAAAGGGGATGCAGAAATGAAAAAAATATACTCGAAACCTTATTAAGGATAAAAGAAATAGTGGTGAAAAATATGTAACAGTAAACTCCAAAATTATTTTTACCAAAAGAACTGCAGTTAAACCTTGTTGTTTAAAAAACTGTATAGATAAAATAAGTTCTTTTAATTGGCAGCTTATCTTTGATAAATTTTGGAAGTTAGCAAACTTTACGAAGCATAATTTGTTTTTACATAGAATAGTTAAACGAGAAATACCCAAAAAGAGATGACTAAGGAACAAAACCAAGACAATGCCAATTTAAATACTATTTCACACATGAAAATTTAAGTGTGTTGGTTTGTAAAACATCTTTCTGGATACTTTCAACATCTCAGAAGGACGTCTGGCTCGTGCTCTTAAAAAGGATGTTCATGGAGAAGAGTTGCGTGGAAAATCTAAAAATTCCTGAAGAAAAACTGAATAATCTCTCATAATTGCGGTCAAAGAGCACATTCAACACTTCCTTGTCTTTAGTAGCCATTGCACAAGGTGTCATAATCCCCATAGAAAATATTTAAGTCCAGATCTAAATATTATGAATATGTATAATATCTATCTTGAAAAGTATAAAAGCGATAAACAACAACATGTTAACGAGTGGATATACAGGAAATGCTTCAAAAATGACTTTAATTTGTACTTTCATCAACCTAGAAAAAACACATGTCAAAAATGCGATTTTTTTAAATTAGAGATTGCAGCTTGTGAGGATGAAGGTGATAAAAGGCAATTAAACATTCAACACGATTTTAATTTCAGATCGGCAGAAATGGCTATAAAACGTCAACAAGAAGATCAAAAAAAGCAGGTGAAAATCGAGATGAATATTTTGTATTTTCATTTGACTTTTAAAAAGCATTAACTTTTCCCAAACTTACGAATTCCATTTCATATTACAAAAGGAATATATTTGTTTTAAATTTGGGATTCCATAATTTTCATAAAAATAATATTGACAAGTATCTTTGGGATGAAACAATAGCATCAAGAGGTGCTCAGGAATTTGCTTCGTGTTGTATAAAACATCTTAATAATGTCACAACTCAAAAGCATATTATTGCATATAGTGACTCATGTACAGGACAAAATCGCAACTTAAAACTGGCACTAACTTGGATAAAAATTGTTCAGTCTTCAGATAACGATATTGAAATTCTGGATCACAAATTTTTAATTTCGGGCCATTTATACTGACCAATTGATCGTGACTTTGGTGTAAAAGAAACGGCCTTGAAAAAAAAAACAAATGTTTTATACATCCCAAATGATTACTATAGCGTGATAGCCGCCTACCGAAAAAAATTCTTCACAGTACACAACATGGAGGAAAAACATTTTATTTCAACACAATCATTGGAAAAATCTTTTTCGAACAGAAAAGTAAATACAGACCAAAACAAAGTGAATTGACTAATTGAATGGATTCGATTTTACCATAATATTCCCAAAAAAATGTTTTATAAACTAACTTTGGATTTGTCACCAAAAAGAGGAAGACCTAGGAGTTATTCACAAATAGAGATGGATCCGTTATACGTCAGATCTCGTCCTGTTTCTTCAGCAAAATACAAAGACATGATGGACTCGCTTAATTATATATCCCCAATAAACCACAGTTATTTTAAAAATTTGAAACAAAACACTATTTCCGAGGACTTAATCACTCCTATTGATGACGAAAATAAAATTGAACTGATGTATTTTCATATAAATTTCTTTTACTTACATACATATGTTTCAAAACGAATTTTTTTTTTGTGTTTTATGAATATTTATCGTGAATTATTTCCATGTGAAAAACATCGCATGTTCAAAAAAAATTTGGCATCGCCGATTTTTATTCCCGTGGGGTTTTTTCCCAAAAAAAAAATTTGTGACTTTCTTCACAAATATTTTGATTGGGAATAAAAAAGAAAGCACAATGTTAATAGTTTTCTTGTTATTTTTAATTCTTTAATTTGATTTTTCAAAGGAGTGGGAATGCAAACAAGCTACAGCTGGCTACATGGCTGAACATTTTTCAAACAATTCTCTAGTAATAGCTTTTTTTCTTCTATATTCGGTCAATCAATCCACCTCGGACACAGTTTGTTTTAAAAAATCCGTAAAACTTCTGCCAACACCTCACTACACCTTTTTGATAACTTCCTTCTGCAAAAAAGCGTAGACATGATGCAAGCGGCGCTATCGCTGACGACTTTCTATCTGGTAATAAGTTCTGGGCCAGTATATCTAAAAGGTATTTTTAGGCTGCTTTGTCAACTCTGTAAAGTTGTTGGAACTTGCAAATAGTTTAATTATGTATATAGAAACTGCCAAAAAATTTCATGTTTTCACTTACATATGTACATTATTTCCGATGAACACAGTGGAGTTGATGCATCTCTCAAATTTCGTCTTTTTATTTTCTCCAATATTTTTTTTCTTTCTAATAACATTAATTGGAGCGAAATACTATACTTTTTACTGAACAACGACAATTTATTAAGAAAATTACAAAACTACGCGTAAAAAATCGTATATGTAACATTAATTCACAATAGAATGTTAGATTTGCCAACGATGTTTATTTTATTCCCTAACAATTGGCGATACCAAGTTATTGTTCACGGTAAAGATGGGCAAATTGAAAAAATATATTGATATATATCGTATTGATATTTTTTAAGAGTATCGATATTTATTAATTAAAAATATCGATATATCGATGTATCGAACGTATTAAGCTGAAATTATTACCAAATTTTAATACATATTTACATATGTACAAACTTATTTTATGTAATTCCATTCTAACTTTTTATTGTTTCTTTTAATTTCAAATTTACTGCCTGTCCCGAACGAAACTTTAATTCGCTTAACTTTTATTTAAAGCAAAAACCAATTTTAAAATTTAGGATTTAAGGTAAGTTATGCGAACGAAGTTTTCGTTTTCGAGAGACCGGCTGTTAATTCTACAATAAAAAAAATTCAAAAAAAAAGTAAAGAATACAAAAATTTTTTTATTTATTCGCCATATGAAATCTAAAAAAAAAAAAAAATTGGGATTATATAATGCCGGGTTATATACTGCCGGTAAACGAAACTTGTGACACATACTATACAAGTAAACTGTGCAATATTTTATTTTTAATATATAAGAACATGCTGAAATAAAAAAAAACAAAATATTTTTTTCTTTTCATAAGCTACTTCATTATATTTAACATTTTTTAATTTTCGAATTTATTCTATAAATTTATAAAGTCATTCCTTGAACTTTGAGGAATAGAACTATTACAAAAAAGCTTTATAAAATACATAACTGAAATTTAGCTCATAGAATAAATTCGAAAAATAAAAAATGTTAAATATAACAAAATATTTTTTTTATTATTAATATTCCAACTTTCATGAGTCTATTGCTGCTAATACGCCATAATTAAGCCGATTCTTTGCATAATTCTAGGAACCCTTTCCAGAATTTTTTTTCCGCGGTTATTTTTTTTTTGTTATCGTATCTTAAAAAACCGAGACAAAACTGAACTGTGTAATCTATGAAAATGTACAATGGAAAAGCGCCGTTATTTTCTTAATATTAGTTAAAAACACCTTTCATGCAATTCTTAGAAAACATCAGTATTGTAAGCAGTTAAAATTTTGAATTAAAATGTTGTATTTTATTATAAAGAGATCTTAAAAATATCGAATTCGATAGTCGTAGATAAATATCGATGTATCGATATATGGGTATTTTTAATATCGGCGATATATATCGATTATAATTTTTTTAAATATCGATATTTTGTTATATCGATATTTATTGCCCACCTCTAGTTCATGGGAATAAAAATATTATTTCCTAGAATTTGTACCCATAAGATTCGCGATAAGGGTGATTAAAATAAAGAATACTTAAATCAAACCTTTAAATTAAATATGTTGATGGTATGAATTATTATTATTATTATATGTAATTTATTTAACAATAATTATTATTATATGTATGTTATTTATTCAACCTTTCAAAACATCACTTCAGTAAAATACGTCGGACAAAATTAATATATGTATGTCAGTCGTTTTTCCTAACTATTAATTTTGAAAAGGGATTAAGTCACTTTACCGAAATGAAAAGTGGTGATTTATTAATGTTAATACGAAATTATTTATACTGAGAAAAAAAAACAGTATCTTGATATAACAAATACAAGTAAACCTTCTCGAAAGTTAGCATCCATATTTTTAAACGTGCTAAAACGCAAACTCTTAAATATCTCGACTTTAAAACGAAGTGACTTATGCCACTTTCAAAATAAACGGCTCATATATATAGTTGTTCTAATTTATTAACATAAAGTAAGGCAACGTGTAGGTTTTCTTTTAAATTAACTTTATTTGCAAATTAATTGAATACCAAAACAAATTAACTTGTAATTTATTTATGTATTATGTATACTTCCGTAAAAGGAAAATTAATTGTGTCCCAAATATGAGTTTTTATTAGTTTTCAAGAACTAAGTGAATATGATACATTTTATTGGATAAATTGTTGTATTTTGAACGAAGTTATTGAAATACAACAGAGAACCTCAACTGCATAAAAATATTAGCAATGTAGGATATATTTTTTATTTCTATCACTGTTGCCAATTTAGCATTTTAAATGCTAGATCTAGCATTTTTAAACTCAGTTAGCATGAAAAACACGAATCTTTAGCTTATTTAGCTCTTTTTTTGTTTTTAGCATTTTTTAGTTTAAGTGATAACTTTTTATTTTCTCCATTAATTTTTAGCTTTTTACTAGATGTGCAAACATGTACATACATAAATAATTATACGGGTTTTTTCAGATATAAAATGATAATATTATTTTAAATATTTTAAAAATAAATTGTGAAAGAAATGGAATTTAATTGTTTTAACCACTTTTAACGGCCAATTTCACCAAGTACAGTTATAATTAACTAACAGATATAACTGTCAAAAACATATTGTTAATTGAAAAATAGTCAATAGTTAGTTTAAACTAAACTTGGTAAATGTCATCCAATATAAATTTTTTAAAGCTGCGTTATTTTTTTTTATTAACAAAAGATCAATTTTTGCCTCTATTTTGTTTTATTTTTTACGTTAACAAATGATGTGATTTTTATACCCTCTACCACTAGTGGTGAATATAATTAGCCTGTCATTCCGTGTGACTAAGACCCTTGATCATTGTGTAATTCTAAGTCGATTTAGTCATGTCCGCTTGTCTGTCCGTCTGTTTGAAAAACGCCTACTTTTTAAAGACACAATAGAAAAGAACAATAAAGATGTTAAACTGTTTATCGTTCCCCAATGCAGTTTGGGACTTAAATCTACCGGAAATCGGCTTAGTATAAAAAGAGTTATGAACCCAAATTTGGAACAACCACCCTAAAAAATTAAAATTTTTATGTTTTTACAAAACTTAACAAAAATTATAAAATTCGTTTTATATGATTGGAAATCGCACTAAAATTGTATGAAGACGGATCCATAATTTATCTTAGGCACCATGTAAAGCGTCCGTCGTAAAATCATTTAAAAAACATTAAATTCTTATAAAATTGTATTACTGTATTAAAATTCGGTTTAATTTAAGATTTTTTTTAATATTTTTGATGAGCGATCTATAACTTCAACATAAAATCAGCTCCTGAAAATCACTTTAATGTGCCTAATAATATTTCTGAAACAAATCAGAATATTTTTTTTTTACTTAGGCATTCTACTGTGAGGTCAGGTTTTATGAAGATTGGCTTATAATTTATAGAACCTATATAATGCCACTCCAGAATTATTGGAACTCACGGTGAAGGGTATTAAAGATTCGGCATAGCCGAATAAAGCACTCTTACTTCTTTTATATTTTATTTCCCAATTTAATTGTAAAAAACTATAAAGTACCAACGGCCAATTTCACCAAGTTAAGTTATAATTAACTATCAGTTATAACTGTGGAAAACATATCGTTAACTGGTTAAGTAATAGTTAATTTTAATTGGCCGTAATTCATGTAATTTTATACCATGCTAATTATTTTAATATTAATGTTCTTCTGGTGTAACAAAATCTCTTAAGATATTAGCACACTATTGGCGCATTGTATCAATTTTCGTTGTTATCCATGTGCCGATAATGTGAACGCTCGTAATGTTTTAATATACGACAATCCGCGCCGAAATCATGCTAACTTTAGGCAATTAAAAGCAACCGTGATGTACTGATAATGTGCACACTCTTTAGCACAATGTCAAGCAATAAAAATGTTACAAATGCGCCGATTTTTATTTGCCGCTTGTGCGCCGATGGTAGACAGCCAGGCGGCTCTCAGGGCCTTAATGGGCTGTTATGTGAACTCCAGTCTAGTGGATGATTGCAGGAGGGCTCTAGGGGAAATCTTAGGGGATTATGTTGTGAGGCTGTTCTGGGTACCGAGCCACTGCAACATCCGGCAATGAAACAGCTGATGAATTAGCAATACTGGGCTCGGAAATGGAGTATCCTGACTGTCTGAAGGCGGTCTGGCCTCCAATTGGCCTCTACTTTGGGAGAATGAGCGAATGGGTTTTGAGCGGGACTGATCGGGCCTGGGGAACCGCACGGATTGCAGGGTAGCGCGGGCGCTGTGGCCGGTGCTTAGGAAGTCCGATTCGGATTCGCTGCTGGGCAGGAGTAGGGTCTAAGGCCTGCATCAGGACCATGTAAGGTATTATCACGCGCACTGCATGATAGGGAGGATGGCGGTGAAAATGCGATCTGACTCTTCGGATATACATATGTAGGTTGTGTGAGGACCGGAGGAGTTGGAGACAGTTGAGCACCTTCTGGTGCCACTGTCCCAGGCTGCAGAACAGCAGGCTAATAGATTCCTGCGCGAATTGGAGGATGTATCGGGCTGTCTCGGGGTACATTTAGGGCAGTTTTCTGTTTAGTAGGGTTGTTTGCTTGTGTTGCCCGATGTTTGTCTTCCACTTCTTTCTCTATTCTTAAGCTTTTTCTCTTTATTTTTTCTATTCTTCTCTTACTAGAATTCTATCACTAAACAAGGCGTCACAATGGACCATATTGGTCTCTGGGTGAGGGTGCGAAGTTTACTTCCCGCCACCCTTTCTACCTTAACTAACCTAAGTGGACAACCAGAGCCGATATAAGCGAACATCTGTTTGCTTAACAAATAAAAACATTAACGTGAAAACTATTTACAGGAATTTTTGACAAAAGTTACTTTTTATTAAAATTAACCATTTGTAAGAAATATTGCTTAAATTGACTATTTATAGGAAATTTTGGCAAGTTTTACTTTTAATATGAAATTTCGTTAAAATTGTGATAAAATTTACTTTTGAGTAGAAATTTTGGTAAAAATTTACTTTTTATAGGAACTTTTGTTAAAATTTACTAGTTATAAAAAATTTTGCTAAAATTAACTAGTTATAGAAAATTAAGCTAAAATAAACTTTCTATAGGAAATATTGTTAAAATTTATTTTTTTAAAACGTAATCCATCTTAAAAATATTTAAATTATGTCTGCTTTTTTTTCTTTAATAGGAGGAAGCTAGATTTAAACATGGGTATTAAACTTTGGCTCTCAGCTAATAATATTGTCTGTTGAACCAAAGTAGAGTTTACTTTGTTAATAGTTTATATTAATTTTGTTTTCTCAATCTTGTTTCGGTCTTTTTAGAGCATTAATAATTGTCTGTTTTGCAGTCGGGTTTTTGATGTTATTAATTATTTATTTCATTTTAGATCCAAATATCAAAAACTTTTTAAGCCAAGTTTTTATATCGACCATGTGGCCGCCACAAGAATTTATGACCAAACTTCCGGTAAAACGTTCCCGAATTTCTTACGAATATTCTCTTTGAGAACTTCAAGTCTTAAGGCCTCGTTACTCTTACGTAAACGTATACGTTGATGATCAGCTGTTCCGTTTTCATTACCAAGTCTATGTATAAATAGGTACTCTTACGTAAACGTAACGTTGCGTTGCGGACGAACCTGATAAAATTAAAATTTCTCTCCGTTTTTACGTATCCGCTCTCAAGAATTTTACTTTTGTTTTCAAGCAGTGTTGTCAACAAAACGTATTAGCCGGCGGTTTACTTTTAGATTTTATTAATAAGATTCTGTTTTTAAAATATAAATTTAAAGAATATAAACATTACATACATACATATACATATATAAATAAATATAAATATATGTATATTAGTTTATTTGTTTTTGATTAAACTTGGTAAGAAGATAGAATGTTACAGCGAAATTACTATAGGCTATATTTTTCCGGAATTTTGGAGCAGGGAGGAATAAAATGGTTAAAAATGAGCAAAAACCGATTTTTTGAAAGTAACCCTACAATCATAAATCTAAATTTTTTTCGTACGAATTCCTAATCGGAAAATTGGCATTAAAAAGGCAAATTTCAGGTCAATTTTAACTACAAAATTTTAAAAGTAAATTTATTTTTTTGGCTTAAGCTACCATTAGGGATATAGGTTTGAAAAATGTTAACTTAAAGGAACAAAACAGGGTAAAACTTTGTTTTAAATATTTTGGCGATGTTTGAATGAATTTTACATTGTCGCATAAAAGTATATTTTGAAAGTCGTCGCCTTTAAGGTTTTCCCCCTTAAAGTGGGTAATATAAGGAATTTTTGGGATATTTTAATTAAGCTCATTTATACTGCAAAATTTGAAAAGTGTACGGCTTATTTCCGATGTGCGAAAGAATTCTTTCGTTCGTACAACTGCATTCGTACAAATTCTAAAGTTTGTTTTTGTTTTAAATGAAGTTGTTCGAAAGAAAGAATTCTTTCAAACATCGGAAATATGCTATTAATTATTTCATGCTAAAACTATCACTAGGGACATACATATATAACAAATACTAAATTCTTTCACATAAAGGTAGCAAAGAAATAAAGTACATTTTAGGGCAAACAGGGTAAAAATTCGTACTCTTGGTACTTTTTTGTGAACTCGTTTTTTGCAGTAATTTTGACTGTTTTTCCCCGGGCATCTCCGGAATTTATCACCGTGTATACACATATATAGGCGAGGATGTAGTAGCACTTTTTACTGATACCCATATAAGTGAGGTCAACTTTGTACTTAAAGAGATATTAATAAAGTCTTAAAAAAATTTTAAGGTCCATAACTCCTTAACTAGCTGCTTAGGTGCAAAAACACTATATCAAAAGTTTTTATGTTATAGCATTTTCCAGTGCTGTACATACAAACATATCTGTGAATATACATATGCACATATATTTTACTTCTTTTTTAGAAAACCGTCGATATCGTTATGTATTGGCGATTTCAAACAAGAACATTAACAACATGCTTTAAACCAACACTGAGTGCAAAATCAAAACAAAACAAAATTTTTTATTTCATTCTCTTTGTTTTTTTAACACACTTTAAGAACATATGATACGTTTACGTATTTTTAGTAACTACCAACCATTGACGTCGACCGCAACGTTTACGTATCCGCAACATTTACGTAAAGAGTAACGAGGCCTTTATGCTTGTTGACATAGACTTGCGACTCCAAGAAACCCCACGAAAACAAGTTTAAAACGGTTAAATCGGGCAATCTTGCCTGCCAGTGTAAATCACCAACACGAGAGATTTAGCTACATGAAAATGCAGCCCTGTTGTAGGTCGTGCAGTATGCGCCGTTGATCTATCATGTTGGAACCACATGTTCTCCAGACCCAGTTCATCCATGAGGCCCGATGACGCCTGTAGCGTAAACACCGCACTATACAGTAACTAAAAGCGGGTGCAATTAATAATTATCACCTTGATAATTCTGTTTATTCAAGTGTTCACAGAGATTGAAATGGGCCATGGCAGTCATGATGAATATCGAAGAAAAGTTTTCAAGAAACCGAAACAATTATTTCGCGTTCTTGAGGAGTATTGGTCGCGATATATCGATACCTCAAATGTCGAAATCCATCCAGCCGTTTAGAAGATACGAGGTAACAAAATCATTTACATACATACAAGATACGCGCATGTATTCTTATTCGCGGACCCCACAGAAACCAGTTATGAACTATTAGCGGCCCGTTGGCACCCATTTGGAGACCGTTTCACTAAATAATAAACAACACAAATTTGTCATATCGAGCCTTTGCTGCAATAGAGTCATAACTCAAAAAAACAGATTTTTGAGCTAATGTATTTAATTCTTTAATTTCAATTAATTCTTAAATACTCAACTCCAGAGAGAAGAATTAAATCTTAAGGTGCTAGAAAATTCAAATTTGAGTTATGACTCTTCTGCAGCAAAGGCTCAATATTATTAAGGGTAATCACGATGGTTACTGTGCAAATTAGCAATTTGTAAATTTTCAGTGCATATTATGATTGAACGTACCAGTTTTATTTTTGTGCAAATGATATTTTTCTAAAAATGTATTCTGGCAACACAATAAACTTCTGGCAGCACTGTAAAAAAAAAACTGCATTTGTTTATAATTTTACAACGGCAATAAATTAATTTTTTTTTTTAATTATTTAAATTTATTTCTCTATTTTATATTAAAATCCACGAACATTTTCAATTTATAAGTCTCCTTACCAGACAATATGGCGATTAATTTGTCAAATATTATTGTTCACATTGTTTGCAAATATACATCACTATTTTCGCGTATGGGGTTTTAAGTGCAAACGAAGTAAAATAAAGCAAATTGCAAATACGGATATTTTGTTGTTGTGTTGTGCAAATATGTGAATTTTTACACACATTTGCATGGTTTGCACACTTTGCACTACCCATCGTGAAAACCTTTATATAAACTATTTTTCTCAACTATTATAAATATTATCAGCCAATAAAAAAAGAAATATATATATATTATATCCGACATTTTAAGCCGGAAATAATTTATAAGTACATAAAGTATTTAATATATTGCAAAACGGAAGTAAGACAAAAAAATATACACACAATATGAACAACCCAAACTTGTGGTTGTTACGAACATTTCAAAAAGAAGCTACAAGAAACAATAACGAAATGTTTACATGCACTACGAAAACAAAATATTAATAAAATTTGTTTTGTTGCTATGGCTATAAATACCAGTATCCGTGTCAAATTCTATTTTTATTCCTTCAGTTCTTCAAAAGAAGAGGGCGAAAGCGAAATTGGAAAATCTCTAAGGAAAATGAAACAAGCGCATACAAAAATACTTAAATTAAACCAAAGTTAATTCACTTTTCCTAAAAACGATACATATTTTTGAATTAACTATCTTTGAATTTTATGAAGAATTTTATTAACGCTTCGCTTCGGTATAAGGAATCAATGTTAAAACTAAATTTTATTTAGCCTTTAGAAAACAATGACAAAAACCTTTTCAAATCTAGAAAATAATTGGATTATTTTATGATAGTCTAAAGCAATCGAAATTATTTTTAAATTATTGGTAATCGTAATCAGTTAGAAACCGCGCGAAACAGAAAATATTTAATCATTTATCTTACATTTAAAATTAAAATAATCTAATTACTAGAGTCCGAACCAACGTTCGGATTCGGCGGCGGAGTCGGCAAAAAGATATGTTCGGTTAATATTCGGCGTTTGGTGAAATTTTTGCCTAATACCAAAGTTTTACCGAACTTTGTGAAAAACAGGAACGCTATATTTGGCTTTGCCGAATCTTAAATACCCTCCACCGAGAATTCGAATATTTCTAGAGTCTTTATAAAACCTGACCCGACAGTATTATAATTCTTTGCCTAATTTTAATTAAATATCATGATTTGTGTCAAAAATATTATTTGGCGTATTACAGTGGATTTCGGACTATTGGTAAATTATGTATCGTTCATCACAAAATTGGTGAGAGTGATTTATAGCATTCAATACAATTATTCAAATTTTTTAGAATTTAAGGCTTCTTAAATTGCCTTTCGAAAGGCCGCTCTATATGGGACCTGTGGTAAATTATGGATACATTTTTACAAAATGATATGGTGTTATTTCTAGCCATATATTTCTAAATTGGTCCAAATTGTATCATAATATCTACATTTACTACGGTTTTAGTCGTATTTAAACGATTTCTCAGAGTGGGCTTAATATGGAGCCTATGGTAAAGTATGGACCGATCTTGACGAAATTTAAAATATGCTTTCTTATATTATGAAATTATGATTGACCCGAATTTGTAATGGTTTTAGGCGTACTGAAGTATATTCCTATAGTGGGCTTCATATGGGGCCTGCGGTTAGTTATGGACCAATCTTTACAAAAGTAGTATGATTTCCAAAAAAATTAATTTGTGCAAAATACAATCAGAACAGAAAAGTTGTTCCACCTTTGGGTTCATAGTTCTTTTCCTACCAAACCGATTTTTCTGGATTTCAATCCCAAACTGGTTATATTCTGTTGAGTCTTTCGAAAGTGATTAGCAAGATTTACCAAAGCTTCAGTTTGTAAAAGGTTAACAGTAACAAACCGTGAATTCCGCTAGTGTAATCTCCCTTAACGGACACCTTCCTTATGCGCACACCCTCTTTCGACTCACACTATTGCCTGGTCCGGGCAACGTTTTAAAATAAAGCACTGCGTTTTTTTGACTTCTCCCTTGTACGGACACATTTCAATGGGCCCTTTGTTGTCCGCTTATGAAAGATTTCACTATAATTATCGTATTCTTAGGCATTTTCGGTTGTACAAAGGTAATTTTGAGGTGGACTGGCTGAAATCATAAGCCGATGCAGTCCTGTGTCGAAAACAACTCATTATTATAAAAAACTAGCTGTTTGGTCACGGCGCTGCTCGGAATTTTTTAAATAAAAATAACAAATTAAATACTGGAGAATTTTTTAATAACTTGACTGACCCTAATGCTACCACCGGGTCAAAATTTTACCAGGAAACTAATTTTTTTTAATAAATATATTTTGCGAATTTCAGCCAAATCGTACCATAAATAAAAATATTTTAATATCATGGCAACCTAATGGGATGAAACTTAAGAGAAACCTCTTATTGGTAACGAATTTCAAAGCTATTCAAAGTTGTGCATGCACGACGATCATTAGTGTCCGACCGAACGTTCGGCTTCGGTTACGGAGTTCGTCAAAAAAGGAAGTTCGGCCAAGGTTTGGTGTTCGGCGAAATTTTTACCGAACACCGAACTTTTTAATGAAATTACATAGCTATTACCCATGTGTGTATATGAAAACAACACAAAAGCACCACATGTAGAAGTCCAAGAGGAACAGGACGAAAATGTTGTTGATAAAGAAATCAAAATGTTTTTGATTGAATCTTTAAGTCCTCGAAATACAGATATATTTCAATAATATAACTTTAGTCCATTTATAAATCTCATTACTTTTTAGCACCACCAAACAGCGTTGCTAGTGAGCAGCTATTAAGTTGTTTTGGACTACGTTATTCAGAACAACGAAATAATCTACGGAGCACAAAGACAGAAAAATTGCGTTTTAGGCATTATAATATTTAATTTCGAGAACTAATATCGCACTTGGTCAACAAGAGCGTATTAACTCGAAATTTTAAAGTTTTCATTTTTTTTTTTTAAACGCGTAATATTCATATCTACCCGCTGTAAAAATATCGAGCTATTTTGTCTCCTTCTTGGTAATGAAACGGTTGGTTAAAAAATTATTTTTAATTTGTCTTTAATATTAAATTGATTTGCTTCCAACACTATTAGCTATTTGCTTCCAACACTATTATTAGTTTGTGTTTTCCACAAATCTACCGAACCGAACACTAAGGAACGATATTTAATGTTTATTTTCGAACACTGGTCTTTTACCTCTAAAATAAAGTACATATCGATCCTTTAAAGCAGCGTAGTTATATCTCAGAATATCAAACATTTTGAGTTATTTAAACAAATTTGCCCCCTTATACCTTCCTTATATGTAAAAAAAAAAACAGTATTATCTTAAACTGAACCGAAGTTATAGCGAAATATATTTTATTCAACATTTTTCATTTTTCGAATTTATTCTGTGAGTTAAATTTCAGTTATGTATTTTATAATAAATTCGAAAAATGAAAAATGTTGAATATAATAAAGTTGCTTATGAAAAAGAAATAATTCCCAATATCTATTTGTTGAAATAGTTGAGTTAAATACATTCAATTTATAAAGTATCACTATCCAGTGTGACACAAAGAATGCTGACGAAGGCCGTAGCGGGCCAGAAAATGCATTACATTCTGCTGGTGTCCAATAATTGTAAATTTTTCTGTACATAAATATACTTCATTGCTATCCAACGGAAAGCTAAGGTAGAATGTAACAAGAAAATACAATATAATAGTCTGGTAGTGTATAAAGTCATTTCTATAAAAAAAATTAAGGAATAGAGCTATTACAAAAAGCTTTATAAAATACATAACTGAAATTTAACTCACAGAATAAATTCGAAAAATGAAAAATGTTGAATATAATAAAGTTGCTTATGAAAAAGAAATAATTCCCAATATCTAGAAATATATTTTATTATATCGGTATATAAAGAAAAATTTTGAGATCTTTAATTGAATTTCGCCATGTTTAATTTTTTGGGATATGGCAACGTTGTAATAAAGGAGCTATATGTACATACTGTCATATAGAATGCAAAAGGGGTATCATCATTTTTAAAAACTTTTCAGGAGCGATAAGACACTTAATAAAAGCAAACTATTGTGATGACAAAAACTGTTTTTTCGGGATAGAATCATTAATTCATAGTTTGTTAACGATATTTATTAATCAGGAAAAAATTGTTGTTAAATAACAAAAGTTGCCATTTTTATTAAGTTTTTTTTATCTCTCCTGAATTTTTTTTTTTTAAATGATGATAGGCCCTCTTTTTCATTTTATATGATAATATGTTTATTTTAAAAATGTACACAGAAATATCCAATTCTTAATATCAAGCAACCAATTTGTTGATTTTGCCCATATTACCAAGATGATTATATTGATTACTAAAAATTGTGAATATTTTTTTCAATGAATGATATTTTTAATTTTAATTAAAAAAATTATCAAAAAAAACTTTGCCATTTCAAACAGTGTTAATTTATTTAATTAAATATTGACAATTCCCAACAACAATCCAACAAGTTTAAATTATTTTATTTTAAACGAAAAAAGTCAATTAAGATTTTTTGTAAATAATACACTCATTAAATTATTACTGTAACTGATTGTAGGTTATTAAATTCGTTTTTCGTACTGTTAAAATTTAATGAAAATATAGTTATTTTACGAATCAATTAATTTTTTAAATTTTATGTTTGTTATTCAAAAAAACAAACTTGCCAAAAATACTGTTTTCCGTACTAATATTGTTATGTAGATTAATTTTTTGCCAGTTAAATTATATTTTTTTAAAGCAATAATTGTTAAATTTTACGGAATATTCTGTTAAGAAAAAATTCAAAAATTTATGGAAAATTCATTTATTTTAAATTAAATGTTAACGATCCGTTTTTAAAATAAATTTTTATTTGTTTTAAATGAATTTTCTGTGGGATTTACCTACATAATATTTTGAGTGTTTTTTAATTAAAAATTTATTTCAAAACAACTAAAATTTTAATTAAATCAAAATTAAAATTTTTAATTTTCTCTCAATTAAAAAAATAATTGATTCAATTATCACATTAATTAAATTTAAATAATTTTTAAACCGTTTTGTTAATTAATAAAAAAAATTTTCTGTGTACCTTTTATGAAAGTTCTTTTAAAAAAGGACATTTAAAGTACATAATTGTATATTTTTATAAATTGTTAAAAAAAAATAAATTTTGAAAAAAGTACTTTTTAAAAAAGACCTTTTAAACAGCTTTCATGTAATTTAAAAGAATCTATCTATCACTATTATGTTGTAATTTGCAACACAATAACTAAAAATCAATATAAATGACATACAAATGTACAATTTATATTTGGTCTACTTAAACATGTTTTATGTGGCAATAAGTGCTAGTTAGTATACATTGCAACTTACTTTACAAAAAAAAAAAAAAAAAAAAAAAAAGAAAGAAAACCTAATTTCATGTTATATATCAATCGAACGACCGACCGACAGACTTACTTACAATATAATACATACTTACAGGGACATTTACAATTGCATATTGTTTATCTTTATGCCAGGGATTATTAATTAATTTAAATTAGCTTTGATCTTGATTTCTGTTGTTTTTTTTAAATAAGCTTAAAGTGCTTTTGCTTTTGTTAAACAACGAATGAATCTGTTTTTTCTTCTGTTTCTCTATTTTATTTTTATTTATTGGTATATTTTGTAATTTACTGCATAGTAACAGGCTGGCAAGGGAGAGACTATTTCAAGGCTGACTAAAAACATGAATCATTTGTAATGCATATCTGCATACAATATTTTACACATTATATAAATATATCATCATCGTCATCATGCAACAACATGAGTATGTGGTATTTATAAAATAAGTTTGATAATATTTATTAACTTTAAGATATCATAACATTGTTGGTTTATCTTATTCAGTCATTATTGAACAATTGTCAAACAAAAAAAAAAAAAAAAAAAAAAAACAAGTTAGAGTGTTATATTCGGCTGTGCCGAATTTTTGATACCCTCCACTGCCATGAGTGGGTTCTATATGATATCAACAATATATATTGTATATTATTAACTAAGCTTCACAAAAACGAAAGTCAGCATTAAAATTGGTTGCGGTTTAGACCTATATTAAATTATTGACCGACAATAAGAAAGTTTTATCCATTTCTTGTTAGAACTTTGAACTGGCTTGAGTAAAATATCATGATTCGTAACAGTTTTAGCCGAACTAAAATAATTTTTTGGCAGGGTAATTTGTATTGGACCTATGGTAAATTATGGACCAATCATCCCAAAATTCTGAAGACTGATTTCTGGTATTACAAAAAAAAAAAAAAAATAAATTAGAATAAATTTCAATACAGCAGTATAATTAGTTTTAGTGTTAACAGTGAATTTTACTAAATTGCATGATATTTATTCTGGCCATATGAATCTTAGTTGGAAACATTTTCCGCAATATCTACATATATCTGTTGTGGTTTTAGGCGAATTTAATTATTTTCCCAAAATGGGCTTTATTTCCGAGAGTTAGGTTTATATGGGGCCTAGTGTAAATTATGGACTGATCTTAAAAATTTTACAGTGTGATTTCAGGTCCTATAAAACTGTGACGTACCAAATTTTAGTATGATAGCGTTAATGATTTAGGTTTTAGGCGTACTAAACTGTTTTCCGGGAGTAGGGTTTATATGGGGTCTATGGTTATATATGGACCGATCTTCAAAAAATTTTACCGTGTGATTTCTGGTCCTATAAAACTGTGACATACCAAATTTTAGTATGATAGCGTGATTAATTACGGTTTTAGGCGTACTAAACTGTTTTCCGCGAGTAAGGTTTATATGGGGCCTATGGTCAATTATGGACCGATCTTCACGAAATTTAACAGTATGATTTGCAGTCGTATAAAATGAATTCGTGCAAAATTTTATATAATTCCGTGCATTATTCCACCATTTATGTTAGTTTTTTGTATCAAAATTTTCATTTTTAGGGTGGTGGTTCCACATTTTGATTCATAGTTCTGATCCCACTGAACTGATGTTGCTGGATTTCAATCCCAAACTGCTTAGGATAACTACAAGCAATTTGAGACCAAGTTTGTTCTTTTCTTTTGCTTTTTTCGAAAGTGAGCGTGTTTTCAACAGACGGACAGACAGACTGACATGGCTAAATCGACTTAGAATAACTCAAGGAGCCAGAATATATATACTATATATAGATGTATAATAAATATATAGGTATATAAATAATATATATATAGATGTATAGTAAAAATGTTTCACACAGAATGAAATACTTAGAATTCACCACTTGCAGCGTTGTTCACGTCTTTTCACTTATATATAAAAAAATTATTAATATTTATTGAAGAAACTTAATTTTATCATACAAGAATAACCAAAAGCATAACGTTTTTTATTTTTCATATTCACGAATAATAAAGAAATATCAAGTATCATTCATGAGAAATATCAATTTTGAACTCTACTTTAGACTGGTGATATCCTCATCCTAAGATTATAAAACTTGTTCCAGGCAAAAAAAAAAAATCGTCTTGCGCGACGCACAGTGGCGCCCGTAGAGCAAGCGAGGTTGCAAAAATCAAAATTTTCATGAATGCCGACGAAGTTTTGAATAAACCCATGTTATAGGAAACTTTTCAACGATTTCAAATATGCCACTCTTAATAATATCACACTTAATAATATCACGCCTTATTTTTTGTTTGTATTGATTGATGTATTTATTAAATGTATAATGATAAAAAAAAATTAACTGTTTGCTTTGTGTTTCTCCTGGTAAATCACTATTTAAAAACTATCCGTTTTTTCACTATTTTTCAACTTTGACGGAAAATAAAAAAAAACTATATTTTTCTATATTTGCCATATTTGCAAAACCTGTTCTTTGATTATTTCTTTACATAATTCAAAAGGTTTTATCTGCCCGTACGTGCCCGTTTGGCTTCTAGAGGTAAAAAAGTTTAAAAAGACATGGTTGCAGAAATTGTATGGCGTCCATCCCTTATATGTTTTGACTGACAGTAGTTTGATCTAATAGTTTGAAAAAAACTACTCATTGAAATTAGCAGGTACGTACCTCACATAAACAATACTTTGGCGTACAAATGGTCAGGAACAATATTGACTTATGGTCCCTACAGGTAGGCACAAATCTTATTTGGACACGTGCATAATATCAAAATTGCATTATTCAGCCTAAATCCATATGTATGCAGGGAAGAGGTAAATTTTTAGGCATGGTAGCATAAGCCTATATATTGCAAAATAAGCATAATGCCTGGATTAGTCTACGCCTGAAAGTTGGCGCAACAATTACTGAAACCATTTAACAATTTAAGTACTGAAAACATGGCGTTGTACAATTTAAAATTATTTGAACTGTTTAGAAAGTCAACCACACCAAAGTTTTTCACGGAAGTGAAAATTCTTCCTGAGAAGTTGACATTGATCAGCAAATGAGGCTGCGATGGATCATCCGGACAAAGCGTTTATAAGCAAAGGATATCTCCCGATGACGCTACAATATCGGACGGAAATATGTTTATGGCATCTGTTGTTCCTTTGCGGCTAAAATCGGATGATTCCCTACACTGGAAAAATCCACGTCCGTCATCAGTGCATTATTGCCGACCAATAATGTTTCAGTTTGCAAGGGAATCGGCAGAACTCATAAGGACTACGGTGAAGGACATTAAAGAACAAATAAGCAAGATTAAGCCTACAAAGCTGCAAATTGGAGAAGGAAAATATATTGAATGCAATTACGAGTTCCACCTGACCATGGTTGACGGAAAAGTCGTAAACGAACTGACAGGAACAACCTCAACAATGTCATGCCCGATTTGCAAAAAGAGTCAGAAGAACTTTTTTCAATTCAATTCAATTTATTTCATATATAATATGTTACATCTCAATTTTATATAATTAGTTGTAAAGAGTTTAAGATTAGTATCTTTTTCTGCTTAATTATAATATATTTCAATTAGTTATCATATACATATATATAGACAGAATTATATTGGAGGTAAAAATTTAGCAAAAACCTATTTAAACCCCTTTTTTCGTTTTATTTTTATATTTTTTTTATCGATTTTATATTATTATTTGTCAGAAGAACTTTGGTAATTTAAACGATTCTACAAATGAGGAGAATTACGAATATGGAATGTCACCATAGCACGCAAGGATAAGGTGTATGGAATTCTTGCTAAAACTGGCATATACCCTACCACAAGAGGAAGAAAACTTCGATGAAAATACATCAATAAAGGATAAGGAAAAGATCAGAAAGAAGCAAATACATGATGCTTTTTTTAAACAAGTTGGACTAAAAGTAGACTGTCCCAAGCACGGATACGGTAACTCAAACGATGGAAACACTTCTAGGAGATTTTTTGAAAATGATGAGGCAGTAACTAGAATCATTGGAATTGACAATCAAATCGTGAAAAGATTGGGAACGATCTTGGATGTTTTAAACTGCAAAGAAAATGTCAATTCTACAAAATATGGAGAATATGCGTCGAAAACTGCATCTCTTTTAGCAGAAATGTATCCACAGAAGAAGTTGACCCCGACCGTCCATAAAATATTGGCGCATGGTAAAGATATAATTGAGTACCAGTCTTTGCCAATTGGAGAGCTTTCTGAAGAAGCACAGGAGTCTCTTAACAAATTTTATAAAAAATATAGATTGCAGAACACATTCAAAGCATCAAGGGTAAGGCAAAATGAGGACCTCTTCAACATGTTGCCAGCATCTTCCGATCCACTTATTTCTTCCCTGCGGCATGTGAAGTCACGAATAGAGTTACAAAATAATTATAGTTTAGAAATGGTTAGTCTTTTAGATATACCTTCTCTTACGAATTGTGATGAATATTTTACAGAAAATTGAAAAAATAAATTTAAGAAAAAAAATAATTTTTTTTTTAATTTGTTGGGTAATAATTTAAAACATAAAACCCTTAAGAAAAAAAATAAAAACAATCTAAAAATGTAAAAAAAATTTTTTTTAGTTACCATAAAATTGATTTTTCTACTAATTTTAACTTTGATAACCCATAAGTAGGCCCCTACAAAGCGTAGCACCCTTTCCAAACGCTCATTTCATAGGCTGAACAGTTATCTATCATATGCTGTTTAAACTGTTCAATTATCTTATTCGGTTCAAAAGATATGATTTTTGCAACGAAAAAACTCAAATGGCGCCACTGTGCGACGTGCACTAAAGAATTCTCTGTTTGATACCCACTAAAACTACAAAAACATCAACTTGTTTTGCTCTGCGGTTTAACCTTACAGGTCAAATTATGCAACATTATAAATTAAATCGAAAATATCGTCTTGCCCATAACTGGCCTATAGCCATTAAAGTTGGTATAGACCTCGTTAAAATCAAAGATTGATTTGTTCTTTCTACTCTTTATGAATATGAAATATTTTGACTAAATTCCATCGTTCAGTTAAGTTACTGTAAATTTCACCATGTCGAAAAAACGCTTTCTTTCGTACAATTACATTTGAAAAAAAAAAAAAAACAAGTAAGAAACTTTAGTCTGTCACTTCGACCATATAATACCCTACATCACAGTATAAGAACAAGACTTTGCGAGTGTACTTATTTGGGGCCAAGTTTTGAAAAATGCATAGCTATTGTGGCTATATGAATAGGGATCTATCCTGGTTTTAAATTTCATTAAAATCAGTTAGATAATTTCGGAGAGCCAGAAATCGACCTTATTACCCCTCTGGTCATATTTTGTAAGCAATGCATAGCTTATGTTTCAATATAAATATGGATCTATCTATGCTTTCAATTTCATTAAAATTGGTTTGATAGTGGGCAGAATGACCATATTCCGGAAAGCAGCTTGTTTGGGGGCTATGTGAAATTAAGGATCGATTTCACCCATTAGGCTTTGTCCTTGTGCCAATTAGAACCTATGTACCAAATTTCATCAAATTTCCTTCAAAATTGCGACATGCAATTTGCGCACAAGGTTAGATGGAAAGCCGTCCGGCTGGCTGGCCGTTAGATCGACTCAGAAAGTGATTCTGAGTCGATCGGTATACTATAAAATGAATCTAGGACCAATCTTTTATGTTGTTACACACATCAGCACAAATGCATAATACCCTATCCACTATTGTGGTGCGGGTATAACAAAGTTTTTAGAATTAAGTTTTGTTTTAAATGCAGTTGTGCGACAGAAAGAGTTCTTTATGTTCGATGTTTCACAAAAACATTTAGTCCAGAAAATATTTATATTTTACAAGATAAAATAAAGGGCAAATTTTGGTCCGTTTTATTTGATTACTGTGACAAAGCCTTAAGGTTAGCTAGAAATAGCAGTCACCACTTATCTCTGACACACTTAGACTCAAGGGTCCATTGTGATACCATGGAGTACCACTAAAAAGAACCCTTACCGTAGAACAAACCCGAACATCTAACGAAGTTTAAAATAAGCTCCAGTTCAACCCCAAAGATATTATACAATCCGCCAAATGTAGCAAATCTCATTTTAGCCAGTCGCCCTCTCGCAAATGCAGGATAGTGGCAGGGAAGGTGTTCTACGTAATCCCCCTAATTTTTGTAAAAGCAGCTGCAGCAGTAATCAAAGTGTGCGGCTCCCAGACGCTGTGCAGGCCTAAATATAAGACAGTATCTTAAGATAACGGCTACCAATGATTAGTCATCGATAGTAGAGACATGGTTCGCCCGTCATCCATGCCTGCCAATGCTGCACAAGTGTTCGTGGCCCATCTGTAACTGACAAAATCGATAATAGATCGCCAAAGTTCGAGTTTGCTGGAGAGTGACATAACGTCAATGATTTTACTCCAGGACTATACTTTTACAGCGCCAAAAAATTTTTATAATTAAAATAATTCTAAATTCTTGTGATCTTTTCGAGTTTATACGATTTCGAGCAAAATGGCATCAACACTCTGAGAACATCGCAATCATAATGTTGCTTTAGATATCATCATTAAAAGCTCACAAAGTTTAAGAAAATAAGATGTTTCATTTGTAGCCTAAAACTCACATACCTAAATGGATGAACTATTTAAGCTATAATTTAAACAATTGTCACACTATCTTAGAGACAACTACGCCACCTCTCGGCGTTACCCTCTCAGCTAGTACCTAAAACTCGGCAGGGCTTAAATTGGCAAACCTTTTTAAGTTTACGGCTGACCAGAGATTCTCTCTGGTAATACAGGAACCAGTAGTGATGTTTCCACCATCAAAGTTTGCATTTTTCCCCGGCTTATTCAACAATTCTTCTCCGTACAGGTTGTATCTGGTTTTTATTGGAATAGGTCATTTAAAATTTGATTATCAAACTTTATAATGGCGATTTAAAATTTTACGGAGCGTGAACTTATGTGTTTTCGAGACTTTATTACGTTTTGACATTCTTGGGGTATATGCATATGACCAATTTTTTTAAGAATTGCCTGGTTGACACTGGCCGGAGTCCTATTTGGTACTACGAGAATCATTTGTCCCCAATATTTTATATACTAGTTATTGAAAAAGACTCAATATTTTATATACTTGTTATTGAAGAAGACTCTCTATAAATATTGCTTTAGATGGAAATTTTTGCCTCTAACTTCTTGTGGGGAAAGTTTGGCTTGTTTATGGATCGCTTGATGTTATGTGGGTATCCAAATGAGACTGAAATGAACAGGAGCTATCTAATCCTTTAAGAAGGCGTTGGTAAATGGTCCCAATTATCGTGTACTGAAAATGCAAAATGTGTGTGCCTACAATAATATTAAACACACCTGTCTCTTTGAGATGTTTCGCTGTTCACACGAAGTGGGAATGGTTAGTTCAAAAATTTCGGTTCTTATTATATTCTTATTATTTTCTTTCTGCCTTCTACTTTGTTAAGTGTGAAATCTAAAAACAAATTTTTTTCGTTATAATTTTGTGTTTAAATTAGGGCTTGTATTTAATCCTTTAATCGCGATTATCGATTAATCGCATATTTAGTTTTAATATTTCATATATATATTTTTTTTTTATATCACATATAAATTTTTTTTTTATTTAAATAAAATTGGTAAAGGGTACTTTACACTAAGGGTAATCACGGTGCAAAGTGTGAAAACGATGCAAATGTGTGCAAAAATACATACATTTTCACAACACAATAACAAAATGTACGTATTTGCAGTTTGCTTCATTTTACTTCGTTTGCACCAAAAAAATCTTGAGTAAAAATAGTAGTGCATATTAGCTCAGTTGCTAATAAAAGCAAAAAAACAACTTTTAACATCGGACCGCCAAATTTTCTTATTTGTAGAAAAGAAAATTATTTTTCACTGCTTTTAGGCATTCTTATTTGTTAAAAAATTTATTTTAATAGCTATGCTTGTGCATAATTGTAAATAAATGAAGATTTTTGACAATTTATGATAGTGCTGGCAGAAGTTTTTTGTGTTGCCAGAATAATTTTTTAAGAAAAATAGCACATTTCCACCAAAAATAAAAGTGGTATGCTCACGATCGATCATAGTATGCACTGAAAATTTACAAAGTGCAAATTTACACAATGACCATCTTGGTTATCAGTACTATCACAAAAGTCTTACATATTTTGGCGAAAATGCTTCCCTGATCTAATTATTGTTTAAAAATTTTCCAATAACAATAACAACTTATCATGGCAGAGTTGTATTTTCCTTAAAATACATAGGACTTGTTTAAATTGTAAAGTACCCTTAAGAAGCAGAACAAAAAGTAGTACAGTAGTACACGATAGAAAATGCTATTTCTGATTCCGTAAAAGGCGGCTTTATAGTTTGGATTGCTTTGTACAATAAGGACATATTTTTATACCCACACCACAATAGTGCATAGATGTTTGTAGCACCTTAAAATACTGTTCCTAGACCTACCTTTAGGTATATTGATATACTTAGAATCACTTGCTGAGTCGATCTAACGATGTCCGTCCGGCTGGCTGTTCATGTTAACTTTGTGCGCAAAGTACAGGTCGTAACTTTGGAGATAGTTTGATGAAATTTGGTACATATGTTCTAATTGGTACAATGGCCAATCCTATTTGCAATGGGACGAATCGGTCCATAATTTCATATAGCCCCCCTACAAGCTTTTTTCCGGAATAGGGTATTTATGCCCATAAACCATCTTATTATATTGGTATTAGGATTAAATTTGGTTCAAACATACCAAATTTTATTGGAATCGGTCCATATTTCACCATAGCTCCTATACAAATACTACTCCCTAAATAGCTTTTAATTCCATAATTTCCTTATAAATGTTAGTATTTACATTAAAAAAGGCGACAATGACTTTTACGATAGCTACTATGTCATGACAAAATTTGTGATGGTGAGTCCGAAACTAACCTTAGGCCCAATATAAACACCCTTCCTAAAATCATTTAAAGACAAACAAATTTCATATACATACATGAAGTATCTGAATAATATTCGACACAAAGAACTTTTATATATCACTTAAACTCAATTGCGTAATTTTGTTGTGGCAGGTCTTTGTTTTCCCAAGGGTCCCAAATATGGTACACTTGCAAAACTTTGTTCTTATATACTGTGGTGTCGGGTATTATATAGTCGGGCTTGACCGTCTATACTTTCTAACTTGTATGTTTTTTTATTTGTTCTACGGTACTAAACAAACTCCTGGCGCAATAAATCAAAATCTTTTTTAAGCTCTTTTAATTTCGATTTGTAACTCAGAAGTCATGTTTTCCTTGCTCTCCGCCCAAAGTTTTTTGAATTTTCAAAGCCATATAATCTTTCTAGAAGATGTATGGCATAATTTATTAAATCTTTGTTTGGCTTTGCATTAGGTTTTATATATATTTATGTGGTCAAATTTATAACAAATTTATTTTGGCTTTGTGTCATCATATTATAAAGGGTGAATAACATCTTGTTCGCTATGTCTGTACTTTGTTGTACCAACTGTTTATGTAAAAATGAATGCGGACCTTCGACATGTATTTGCTTTTGATCTACAAAGAACTTCAAGTGTGAGTTCAACTGGCATAAATACGTAGCAAAGTTGAACAAGAAATTCAACATTAATATTGTTCAATTATTTTGAGATCTTTCTTAACTCTCTTTAATGCAGTCTTTCAATACGATGATTCTTTTCAACTTTGGAATAATGTAATGCTATCGTTATTTGACATCTAATACTAACATAGGTTTAGTTTTAATTATTTTTTTTTTTTAATAATCTTGTAAATTAAAATATCTCCTTCCACGAAGGTCCTTTATATTAAAAACACAAACAATGTCATAAATATTTTGTAATTTTGTTGTTGCTTTCTATAGAAATTCATGTACCGTTTACAAATTTTCAACGCCCCAAGCTATGCAGCGTTAACAATTTTAAAACAAAATGCGAATTTCTGTAGAAAGCAACAACAAAATTACAAAATATTTATGGCTTTGTTTTGCTTTCAATGTAATTCTTTGGCGTTACGTTACGTTTTACATGATTAGGGCCTATATTTTTCGTAACTGCTTAATTTATTACATTTCAGGAATTACCTCGTGTTTTTATATATTTTTAACTTGAGTTGTAAGAGAAAACGTTTTAATCGTAATCGCGTGAAATAATTTGCGACAGTGCGATTAGTCGCGATTACGATTATAATAATCGGGCAAACCCTAGTTTAAACATTAACAGCAAATATGAATAAAAATAAATATCAGAAATATATGGTCGATTTATCTTGCAGTTGTGCCCTTATCCAACGATTGATATTAATTTTTTGTAAATGTTGCATACATATGTGTTTAATACATATGTATGTATGTGTGCATGTTTATCCATACTTTACATTTGTTTCAGAAGATTTTGGCAAAAAGTATTTTTTTTAAATACCGTCAATAAATTTTTTAACTTCTTTATTTATTTATTTGTGTTAAAAAAGTAAATAATTCATCTAAAATTTTTTAAAAGCTTATAAAATTTTAATTTAAACATTTGCCTTATAGCTTTGCCACACTTACATATATTTCGGAGGAACGCAGGGAAGATGTTGAAAATTTGCATTCAGACTTGCAAGTTGCAACATCTAAGATTTACTATCAATCGAAAATGTCACCATATCTGAAAAAAAACTTTTAAAAAACTTGCCAAAAAATGTGCCAATATTTTAAAAGAAAACACCAAAATTTATTTGGAATTCATTTTGTTTGAAGATATAAAAAAATGCAAAAAAGAGAAAGCTCGACAAATGGTAACGCTGCTTTCAAAACAAATGTCGTTTTGGGCCACAAAATGACACTAAAATAATCCGAAGATGTAGAAATTCAATGAGATAGGAACATCTTGTAAATATGTTGATTTTTAGCTCTATGCATTTCTTATGGGAAAATTTCAACATCTTCGCAAATTGATGGTAGATGTTGAGAAGTGTGAAAAGGCTATAAAGAAGTTGATTTTTGCCCTATATATAAATCATGGGAAGATGTTAACAACTTCGTAAGTTGATGGTAGATGTTGACCAGTGTGAAAAAGGCTATTTTATTCCTTTTTTACTTTAATATTTAGGAAATTCGAAAGTATTCTATTGTGTCATATTAGTTGTATTTGCTATATTGTTATGAATGTTGCATTCATAAAATTATAACATATACCACCAATATGACACAACATAGCACTTTGTGAATTGCTTAATTATAAATACAAATGTTTCTAAAATTTTAATCTAAAAAAAAAAAAAAAAAAATTTTAATTACTTGCAAAACGTTTTCTAAAAATATAGTTTTTGTTTTATTTTTTTGTTAATGACACTATTTTATTCAAAACTAGCTTAACCCGGTGCGCTTCGCTACCCCTGCACCTACCCCATTTATTTTTGTTTTAAAATTTGTCCTGTAAAGGTTGATAGCTCTTGTGTTCAGATATATGGTATTTAATATGTCTTCTATGAGGGGTACTGCTCCTACTCTGTCTACCCCGCACATTTTTATATTGAAATTTATAGTTTACTATAATAGTAGCTTTAACCACGTTTGAAGACTCTCCCTTTAATAGTTCTTCAGTTGAGCGATATTTAATGTATGCATCCTATGGGAGGTATTTCCCCCCCTGCGCCTACGCGCTTTATTTTTATTTTCAAAAGTGTAGTATACCATAAGAGTGACTTTTAGAAAGTTTGAACATTCTCACTATTACAGTTCTTAAGATATGCGATGTTAAACATTGGCGTCCTATGGGGTATTCCTATACCCCCGCTGCTATTTTATTTCAATTCCGGGGCTCAGAAGATCCTACTACAAAAAGTTCAGCAAAATGCGTGCAGCGGCTCTTAAGATATGCGATAATTAATATTGGCATCCTATGGGGGGTACCAATTCCCCTGCCCCTATCGAAAAAATAAGTAGCCTATTTTATTTTTAGGGCTCACGTGATGTTACTGTAAAAATTTCAGGAAAATCGAATATTGGCATCCCATGGGGGGTACCAATTCCCCTGCCCCTATCGAAAAAATAAGTAGCCTATTTTATTTTTAGGGCTCACGTGATGTTACTGTAAAAATTTCAGGAAAATCGGTTCAGTAGTTTCGGAGTCTATAAAGCGACAAACAAACATACAAACATACATAATTCATTTTTATATATATAGATACTTATTTTGACATAAAGTCTAATGAAAATGTCTCATAAAGATTGAATACTACAATTTAAAATTAAAATGAACTTTTATTATAAGAACAGTATCAAAACCAACGATATGAATAGATTTTGTGTGCACAATTAAAAAAAGGAAAAAAAAAATAATAAAACTTGCAACAAATATTTAAATTGACATGCACATGTGCATTCATGAGGGTAAATAAACAATATTAATAAAAAAGAATTATTAAAAAAGGAATCTTTTTAAAATTTTCTTAATTGCATATGTACATATTTCATAGCGGGTGTTTTTTTTTAACAGCGGAGAACTTAAAATTGGCAGCACTGTCTTCTATGACAGCTAATCATCATGAATAGAATCACGACAAAGCAACGTTTGTGAATTGATCAAATTTAAAATATAAAGTTCAATTATGCATTTAATGGTGCTTTTATTTGTCCATTAGAGCTAATAATTTGAGTAACAGAATTGGAGCATTTGGGGTGATGATAATCCTCCTCAAGCCATTAGCAAAACACCATTTCATCCAGAAAAAATACTGTTAGTTACGATTTATGGGTCGATGAAATTATTGGTCCATATGTGCTTAGAAATAAATGGTCCCCTCGTTTAATTTAACGTCATACCAGAAATAATTTTTAAACATTAATGTCATCAAATTAGGTCATTTATTATATGGATGAATAATTAAAACACTTTTCTTTATTTTATTTCTATTTAAAAGTTCTCCGCCTCTTGAAAAAACACCCGATACAAAAAAAAACAAGCATTAAGATTTTTACAAAATTATTTTGATCTAAACATAATTAAAAAGATTTTATGCAATTTTTCAATGAAAATGCGTAAATTTTTTTATTGTGCTTTAAGATGCGGAGGGCTTTTAAAGTGGCTTCTTCAACGTTTCTTAGCTAACTCCAGACGATCGGTTCGGTGAGAAATCGAACAGTAATCATCTATCTGAAAGAAGGACTCTTCCAACCGCATTGCAAACGTCAAAAAAAGGAATTAATATTATAGATTCCTTCCGCAAAGGTGATCTAAATTGCGAACAAGTGGTGTTTTCTTTTCTATTAAAAAGAAATGCCTTATAAGGCATTAAAATATAAAGAAAAAAAAATATAAACAATATCAATAAAGAAAAATATTACCCATTTATATATAAATGTATAATAAATATTTTTTATCAGGTTACACACACATTTCCAAAGTGGTACATTTTTCTGTATTTCCGTGAAACAAAATAACATCTTGATTTTACACCTAACATTAATGTATATTTAGCGTGTCAAATATAGAATGCAAAGCTTAAAGTTATAAGCGATATTCACCACGTTTGTAGCGATTTTCAGCATTCCATTTGTGTGGTTGCCAATAAGCCTTAACAACACCGATTTTCAATAATAAAAGTCACTTGTTGTAAAAAGTTTTGCGTCATATTTGTTTAATAAAAATAGAAAAATATTTCAATAAATGGGGAAAACAACTTGTTTATGCATTTTAATTAATTGCACTTTTACAATATAAAATTAATTGCACGCAAACACAAGAATAAAGTAAATAAGCAAAGCACTCGCTTTTATAAAAAAGTACTTAACGCAACTGCAAAAAAGGTTATTAACTCACCCTAAAATATAACTGGGGGTAAGATATGGTACATATTTACCAGTGTTGCCACTTTGTATGTAATTACCCGAATTTGTAATTTTAACTCTCGTGGGTAGAGCGTGGGTAATTTCTTTGAGGTGTAGATCAGGTGTAATTTGAAATTCTTTCTTTTTAAAACAAATAATATTAGGATTTGATTTTAGTTATAAAATTTACACCATTTAAGATATTGTTGATCTAAAAAATGTACAGTATATTCTACCAAAGAAATAAACAATAAATAAATACCATAGTTTATAAAGCAAAAGATTGATAGTGATTTGCGCAAAATGGACAATTAGATTTTGATAAATATGAGCTTCATAGTTATTTAGAACCCGAAGTTTATTGCAAAACATGTAATATTAGAACAAGTAATGAAATTTGTGTTTGATTTAACTTTAAAAATGCTTAATTTGAGAAATATTTAGCGCCCTTAACATTTGTTTAACTCATTTGAGAAACAGACTGTCATCTGAAACCGTTACAGGAGTTATATTTACTAAATAAAGTTTACAAAGGAACGGCAATGAACATTTTGAACGTTCCCTATTTACAGTAATAACTTGATTTACGTCACCTCGATTAACGTTGCTTCGGTTTGCGTCGCCAAATTTTGTGTGACTTCTAAATTTGATTTGCGTCGCCATTCGATTTGCGTCTTCAGATTATGAGACAGAAATATGAGATCCAAAAAAAAAAACGCAATCACCACAGTTATGAATAAAAATTCTCCGGAAATTTTTTCCCTTTGCCCATTTTTACAATAGAATTTAAATAGGAAAAATGGGAGAAAAGAAAAAACACCCCGGGAATTTTTATTTATAATTGGGCTGAATATGTAGTGGAAAGGGTATTATGCGTTTGTGCTAATGTTTGTAACACCTTAAAATATTGGTCCCAGACCCTACTTTTAGTATACCGATCGACTAAGAATCACTTTTTAAATCGATCTAACGATATCCGTTCGTTCGGATGGCTTGCAGGCTGTGAATGGAAACATTGTACGCAAATTACAGTTCGTAATTTTGGAGATAATTTTATTAAATTTGGCATACATGCCAATCGGTTCATAATTTCACAGAGCCCCCACACAAGGTTTTTTCGGAATTGAGTATTTGTACCCATGAACGCACTTATTATGTTGGTATTTAGCTTAAGTTTACTCCAAACTTATCTCATTGCAATTTAAATCATCTTAAAAAATTATATTGGAATTGGTCCATATTTTACCAAAGTTCCCATACAAATACTATCCCGAAAATATCTTTTTTATAAATGTTGGTATTGACACAAAATTTAGCGAAAAAAACACTTTAACTATACATTCTATGGCATGGCAAAACGTGGTATTTGAAGGTCCACCTCTACTCTGTTATCTAAAATCATTTAAACTACTCTTATATAGATGAAAATATCTAAATAATATTTGGCACTTTTACATGAATCTTAACCTCATAACATAATTTTTTCTTGCGGGCCCATGATTGCCCATTGCTCCAAATAGGGTACATTTTTGAAAATTTGTTTTTAAATATACTTCCTTACTTGTTCAATTCTGTAATTTGTTTATAAATTAGTCTTTCTTTATGTTTTTAATTAAGGTACATTTTATAGAACACATATGAACATGTTTAAATTCGATTTACGTTGTTCCGATGTACGTCGTAATTTTCCGGAACCAATTGCGACGTAAATCGAGTGACTACTGTATATGGAAGAAGAAATTAATATTTTGACTTTTTATTAATTTTTTATTCATTTTCTGAGGTTTTTAATGTTATTTTTGTTCAAATATTTTAAATTACTACATAAATTTTAATAGTATGACTAATATTGATCTTATTTAAGTGAATAGGGTATTTATTATAACCAGGGCTGTGGAGTCGGAGTTGAAGTTTTTGTACCGGAGTCGGAGTCGGAGTGGCAGTACCCAAAAAAACGCGTGACTCCGACTCTAATTCAAAAATTTTTCGGCATAAAAAATTTAAAAAAATTTCTAATATTTTCCAATATAAAAATTCTTCGAAATCGGCGATGCAATATTTTGCAGATCAATATGAATAAGTATATTTTAATTTATTTTATGAGAAATAGTTGATTCAAGTACTTTACTATTTAAGTATATTTTTTATACGTGCGGGAAAAAGTCTAAATTACATTAGCAAAACTTATACTCAGTTATTGATCTAGTTAAAAAAAGATGTGTGATTTTTTAAATAATTTACTCATGCTAAAAAATTTTAATGACAGGAATTGGCAATAATTTTAATATCAGAATTTTTTAACCATCAACGCTGAAATATTTTCAACATTGTACAGAATAAGTGTTGCTATAGCGCATAAATACTAGTATGTATTAGAAAAATTGTGACGTAAAATTATTTCTCTTTTGTGTAGAAACATCTTTATCGGCCAGCCTTTAATTCCTACCATAACACTCATGTTTTTCTTATGCACATTACGAGGGGATTCCCATAATTCGTTTAATAAAGATGTTTCTACACAAAAAAAAAAATAATTTTACGTCTCATTCATTTCGCATCACGGTTAGAG
This sequence comes from Pollenia amentaria, assembly GCA_943735925.1. NCBI lineage: Eukaryota > Metazoa > Arthropoda > Insecta > Diptera > Polleniidae > Pollenia > Pollenia amentaria. The sequence goes on along the minus strand of OX031007.1, from coordinate 199,046,106 downwards.
TAGGAGTTGGAGTTGTAGACGGAGTCGCACTTAAAAAATTTCAGCGTTTGGAGTCGGAGTCGGAATTAGTACTTTTTTCGGACGACTCCACAGCCCTGATTATAACTTTGTGCTGGTATATGAAGCACATACAAACATTTGTTGTAGTATATCGATCAACTTAGAATCAGTATTAGAGTCGGCCGTTCTGCTGGCTATCCATGTAGACCTTCTGCTCAAAGTACAGGTCGCAATTTTTAAGATAATTTCCGGTCCATAATTTTACATAGCCCCCTTACGATTTTTTTTTTCCTAATAGAGTCTTTGTGTATTTAAACCATCTTTTTTGGACCAAATGTGGCCCAAATATATTTTATTTCAAACTAAATTATCTTACGAAATTAATTTTGGAATCAGTACATACATGACCATGGCTCCCATACAACTTCCATTCACGAAAATAATATCATAACTGCCTTTTAAATATGGATTCGTATTGAAAAAATAGCTACCTAGCCATGGCAAAATTTCGTGCTGGTAGGTAAAGCATTAAACGTAGGTCATATATAAACCCCCTCCCTTTAATTACTTTAAGACCATAAAATCTCAAATAGATGTATGTAGTTACCAAGATAATTTTCGGCGTTAAAAATTCTTCTAATTTTATTTTAATAGGTCCATAATTGCATATGGAACCAAACAAGGGAACAAGGCAACACTCTTAAAATTTTTTGGCTGGCAGTCAAACATCAATCTTTAAACCAAATTGGAGGATCGAAATTTGTTTTTGAATGATTATCTATTTTAGTTGATTTACATGTCCTCCTTACTTCTGTTTTTCATACTTTATGTCAAAAGTTCTTCTTGAAGTCATTATTTTGTAATAAATATCTAGAATTTTTTACTACATTATAGGAAGTTAATCAAATTTGGACCATTTTATAGCAATTTCTGATAAATTTGAATAAAACTTTTTTTACACTAGTGGTGAATGAAGGAAATACTGACGTCGGTTTTTAAAAAGATTTGTTAATAATTTATAGATCCGTCATTCAACCAAATCCTGAAATATTGTAACTGCCGGTGGAGGGTTTTAAAGATTCGCCACAGCCGAATATTGCACTCTAACTTGTTTGTTTTATAGCATAAAAAAACTTTTACATTAAATATACAAAAAAAAAAAAAAAAATATGCATTGAAAACGAAACTATGCATTTTCATCAAAATATTCAACAATATGCAAAAACAAATCGATGACATTTTAACGAAAATTTAATGATTCGGAAAGAGCACCAGCACCAAACGAAAACCGAACCGAAATCGACCGGTTTTTATAATTTTAAAACCGAAACCGCGGCTTCACGTTTTACGGATTTTAGCAAACTCTTTTGAAATTTTAAATTTGAAAAATTTTAAATTAATGGGACAAAACAGAATAAAATTTCGTAATGTAGGTAATTTTTGCAACCAAGTATTATTTTAAAATAATTTTGCGATCTTAAAACAATATGTTTTATGAATTTCTACAACTTCGCCGACATGTCACAAAAAGTACATTTTTAAAGTCCGACTTTCAAGAGGTAAAAGTAGGTAAAAAGGATATTTTAAGTTTTTTTTTACTTAACCCATTTAAGACGTTTTTTTTTCATTTTAAAATAATTTTGCACAAACTTGAAATCTGTATTTTTAAACATAAACGCGGACAGCAAATAAAATACATTTCAGGGGCAAAGCAGGGTAAAAATTCGTGCTTTTGGTAACACATTTCTGTCATAATAATTTTGCACAAATTTAAAACATATGTTCTTCAGCATAAAGATGGCAAGCAAATAAAGTACATACCAGGGCCAAACAGGGTAAAAATGCGTACTTTTGGTACTTTTTGTAAACACTTGTTTTTCATTATTTTGCGCAAACTTAAAAGAAAGCAAATGAAGTAGATTTAAGTGCAGTAAACGAATTATGGGCAAAATGGATAAAAAGACGTTGTAATAAATATACTGAATATTAAACATTTTTGAAATATTATTATTTAGGAGCTTTACATACCACTAAAAATATATATTTTACAAATTTAAAAGGACAAGTTGATAAAAAAAATTTTAAATTGGTAGTTTTTCTCAATTTTATAAAATAAAAAATATAATTGGAGTTAAAGGCAATGCATAGTTTAATTGCTTTGATGCGTGAAAAGTCATTTAAACAAGGAAAAGCGTCAAAAGTAGTGCAATAACGGGAATTTAAGTTTTATAAATTTGGTTATTTTTTACTAGAAAACATCATTTGGCATATAAATTTTGAGTGGTAGAGGCAAAAAGGATAAAATTTTTTGCTCTTCGTACTTTTTGTATAAATACAATTTTTTTCAAAATGTTTTTTCGGAAATTTATTTCAATACATAATTAATGTACTCTACACAGGAGCTACGTAAAATTCAATTGGTTTCTATTTTACCTTAATCCATAATAAAATAAACGGGGCTAAAAAGGAAATTTTTTACCCAATTCAAATAAACTCTATGTTAGTTAAACCGGGCAACGCCGTGCTTAAACAGCTAGTAAATAATGAATATTCAATATAGAAATTTAAAAATAATAAAATATTGGTTATATGGAATTTTGAATTTAGATACTCCTTTAAAACGTATGAACACTTTTGTATTTAACTGTATTTATATTATTAAATTTTAATTATTTTAAACAATAACTTTGTGGTTACACGATCAAGTCTTGCTTCAAATTTTTCACTAATACATTCATACCTTTAAAATTGTCTATTTTAATTTACAGTCAAAAACCAGCTGATTGCAATTGTAATGAGAAAATTTTTCTTTTGCCTTTATAATTTTTTTCTTGATGGCATCTCGAAAGTAAACTGCTTAAATATTGTGTGCAGCCTACGTCACAGCTTTTAATTTTTTGAAAGTTTTGACATGCAGTATATGCAAAAAAAAAACTATCAAAAATAACTTGAACGTGTAACTGCAGTGTAGGACAAAATTTGTGTTATACTTACAAAAAACTTTTATTTATAAATCCCCGGAACGAGAAGAAGATAAAAACTATCTGTATAGTTTTTTTAAGGAGTTGTTGTTGTTTGGTTTTTTTTTTCAATTTATATTAATTTCTTTTATTTTTTTATAGCAATAATAGTGTAATTTTTATAAAAAGTGCACAAAATTGGTGACAAAAAAATTTAAAATTTTTTTTTGTTTTAATTTTTTTTAAGGTGCCGTATTAAAAAAATATATATTAATTTTTTTTAATAATTTTAATCACAGATTTCTTTTTTTACAAATAGTTAAATTTTTTTTTTTTATTAAAATTTATATTTATTTAGAATTTGAGACGGGTTTAAACGGCCTTCAGATCTGGAGATGACGGGAGGCTTTTTTCTTAGCTGATTTATTTTTATATTAAAAATTTTTTTGGAAAATTTTTATAATTTGTTGAGTATTTAGGATTTTTATTTGTTAAGAATTTGTTTATGGGTATAATTATTTTCTTTTTGTTTATTAAGAAACAATTTTTTTTTTTTTTTGGTTCGAACTTTTTAAACTCCCCCCGAAGCACCTCCAATTGGCCTGACCCAAAACGGTTTAAGGTGTTAAACTTTAGTTTCACTTGTTTTTATGCTTTTGCTTGTTCTGTGTGCTCTTCCTTTTCTTTTCTGTAATACTCTTTTTATATTATTCTTGATGTTGTTGTTGTGAGTTGAGGTGAGTGCGAGTGAGTGTTTGCAAAAGTGTGTTGTTATTATTGCAGATTTTGTTGTTGTTTTATTTGCACAACTGTATTTTCGTGTTTTATTTTTCTTTTATATTTTTTAATAAGGTTCGTATGTGTGTATAAATAAATGTATATGAATTTTTTTAAAGTCGCGTGTTTGTTTTTGTTGGTTTAATGGCTTCAATTGTGCTGTTGTATTGTTTTTTTTTTTTTTTTTTGGTTTATACAACTTGAGTTAAGTTCTTTTCCTACTTTTTTTCTGTCACTACTTCTGCTGCTGCTGCACTTCTTTCACACATGTAGTGTTACTACACATACATATACACACAATCATACAAACATTAACTGCGTGACTCAGCTTTTGATTTGACACCGTTGTTGGAGGGTCTTGGCTTTGGATTCTTTTAATGTCCTTGATTTTAAGTAATAGATAATTATACTACAATTTTCGCCAAAATGTCGAATTTCTTTTGTTCAAATTTTATAAAGATTTTAATATAAAAACTTTTTTTCTAAAAAGATTTCCAAAGATAAAAAACAGGGCTGTTTGTACTTCAGAGGAGTCACTGTCTGCTGCTGTTTGTTGTTGATGCTGAGAAATCAATAAGTTTTTTTTTATATTTTCTGGTCAAAATGGCGTTAGTTACATATGTTTTATAGTTTTCTTTTATCATAAATTTGCAATAAGTTCTATATAATAAATTTTAAGAAAAAATCTTAAAACTTGTGTTTTTTTTAATCAATTGCACTTTTTAGTTTAAAACTAATTTTTAATTCCATACGTTTTCTTTTTTGTTTAATTTTCCATTAAATTTTTCAATGTTAAACAAATTTTAAAATTTTATAAATTTCTTCAATCTTTTTCAAAAATTCTATAAAAATGTTCTTTATTTTACCGCTTTTCCAACGTCTGTTTTTTTGAATTTTCTATTAGATTTTTAAAATGTTCTTATACTTTTTTAATTCAGTAGTACTTTTTTAAATAATTTTTTAAGTGGATTTCTTTTCTATTCGTTGTTCTTCTTCGGATACTGACTGGCGTTGTACTGATTGTTTGCCAAGGAGCAGATGTTGCACTATGACTCTTTTTGTTTGTTACCAGAGTTTTCGTATTTTAATATTCTCGTCTCGTGACCATTTAAATTGTTATTGTTGTTTGTTGTATCGTTGCAAGTGTGTTCTGTACTCTGTAGTGCTGTTGTTGTTTGTAAGTTTGTTTATCGAAGGGCGGCTTTTTCTGCTATTTTTCTGTTGCTTGGTACGGTTCCTATAAACAGCAAATTTATGTAGAGTATTGTTTATTTTATAGCAAATTATACAGTTATTATTAATTGCTCTCTTTCTCCTGTGCGTCTCTCTTCTTGTATATGTGTTAATTTGTGTGTGTATTTGCAAATTTCTACCCTTAAAAGTCGGCATAGGGAATAATGCTTTCACTTTATGCTGGGTGAAATAATTTTTTGTACACGTGTCAACATTATTTTGCCGGTATTCGAAATTTAAATTTCGAATGTGGCCAAAGAAATTGCATAAAACCGCTATTTAATCCATTAAATGCAAATAACTTGATTATTCAAAAAAAGGCTGTATTAAAAGCTCATGAAATAATATAAGGAAGTGCTCAATTAAAATGTCAAAATTAAACATGGAATTTAAAAAGTTTTTGCAACAAAGAATTTTAAAAAAACCTCTCAAAAACTGTAAAATTTTAAGCAGAAATAACTTTTTGTATAAAAGCAGCACTTTTCGCATTTAGTACTTACTCAAAATATTCCTTCCTACTTACATTATATTGATTAGCAAATGGAGAAATACATACATATGAGACATTATTCTTAAAGCGGACAACCCAAAAAAATATTTTTTCTCAAATTTGGCATAACTATAATTCTTGTAGATACCTATAGGTATGTATATGTATGTGTTCGCTTAATATCAAGTTAAAGGCTGCTAAAATGTTGCCGTTTTTTAAAAATGCACAATCGGATATGACCATTTAAATTATTCTAATTTCAACGAATTTTTTATTTTATTTTTTATAGCAAAATTAGCCTATGGTGTCATCTATACACTGTAAACTTTTGAAAATGGGATCTCCATAAGTTTAAAAGTTATGCAAATTTTTTTACACGCGTAATGCGCTTCAAAACAGGAAGTGATCATTTTGAATTCCAAGTATTCTAACTTACCCCAATTTTGGCTTATCGCTTAAAATCCGAAATAAGTCTGGATTATCAGGGAAGGCAGAAAAAAAAAATATTTATCCTTTTTAAAGCTTTTTTTTCAATTTTGGGAGCGATTTGTTAATATGCATTAAAATAAGAATTTTTTTTTTTTGGAAATTCTGGTTAACAGATGGCCCTTCTGGTTTTAATATATGTTCATCCAATTTCGGTTAAAAAAAGAAAAAAAAATATTTGGACTAAGTTAGAAATTTTTTTTATTGAAATGGACACTTCCGGTTTGGCAGTGCGACAACCATGGACAAATAAATGTCCGTATCTTTAAAAGTAATGTGTATTTAACTTCAAAATGTCAACAGTATTATGAGCGTCATCCAGGACAATATCGGACTTAAAAAAATCTGGCTAAATTTGAAAATTGGAAATCGAAATTATCACTTCCGGTTTTGAAGTTACGCGTGTAAAAAAGTTTGCATACTTTTTTAAGTTATGGAGATCCCATTTTCAAACTTTTACAGTGTAAGGATGACACCCTAGGCTAATTTTGGTAAAAAATTTAAGTAAAAAAATCGATAAAAATTAGAACAATTTTAATATAAATTGGTCATTTCCGGTTTTGGAGATGAAACATTTCAACAAACGTTTAACAATCTAATTTTTCAACATAACTTGATAAATAAATTTTGGCAACACATACGTCTCTGTTAGACGTACATTTTTTTTCGTCGAAATGTTCAGCTATTTCGTTTAGTCTATAAAAGATTGTTTTGTACAATGTTGGTATAACATTACTATTTTTATGTGTAAAAAAGTTGATGGCAAACATTTTCTCTTTAAAACAACTTGCATATGTTAGTTTTAACGCATTGTGACTTTGGATGAAAAATAAGTCGCTTACGAATATCAAACAGTTAAAATTTGGACATCAATCTCTAGTTGTCAATAGGTTATTTTGGGCAAAAAAAAATCTTTAAAATTGTCCGCAAAAAATCTCTAACACGGATAGAAGTCAAGCTACTTATGTATAAAAATGTTAGTCTTTGAGGAAAATTTTCTCGGAACAATTGCATGAATCCGCTTTAATAATGTTAAAAGCATGCAAAATATAAAACAAGCTGCTCTGTAAAATTCATTCGTACTACCACTTTTTTCTTATTTATCTCGTGTCTCCCAACCATTTTCGCATATGGGCATTTCCATGTCATCATTTGTTCTCCTTCAGTCAGGTAGAGATTTTGCAAAAAAAAAGTTGTAACTGAAAAATAGTTTTGTCCTTGTTTTATTTACAGGGTAATAATTTGAAAAAAAATTATTATTTGGAACCATTCGGAACCATGTTGTCTAAAATATATGTACGTGATATAAAACGGATATGATTTTGAGGTGAATGTAAAAATATGCAAAAATCTGCGATTTGTGGGAGGTGTTTTGATATTTTTTATATTAAACCAAATTTTTTTTGATGGTTTTATAATGAACAAAATTTAATATCGTTTGTGAAAGATTTTTCTCTTATAAATATGAAATATATTTATACAAAAACTCAAAACAAACAAGTAAGAAAGTATTGTCAGTCAAACGCTGCCATATGATACCCTACACCACAGTATTTAAAAACCAATTTTCGGGGGTGTGCCCTATTTGGAAACCTTTTCTAATCGTGAGCACTCCAGAACAAAATTATGTTATGAGGTTAAGAATTAATAAACGTTATTTGTGCGGTATATTATTTAGGTATCAGATTTAAGGAAGAGCCTTTATATGGGACGTACACTGGAAAAAAATCAGTCCATCCGTACTTAAATCAAGCCGAAGCGGTGTCAGTTAATCCCTAATTCGTTCCTGAAATAGTCCGAAATTGAGATTAATTCTAGCCTAAACGCTTACCTTGGAGAACCAGAGATAGAGAGAATATTATTATTTACTTACCCGTTACCACATCAACCAAGGCTCTGGAGACTATGTTCGATCGAAACGCAGGTGAGATACGAGGCGGCAATCGCGGCCGAACGGCTGCGATCTCTGGGCGAATTATATATAGGTGACTACAGGTCACGTCATGAGTGTATATTGGACACATTGATTGGATATACACGTTCACCGGACATGCCCGACCGAATACTAGAGACAGAAATTGTCGGAAAGTGCGAGACTCTGATCCCCGAAAGAGGATCTTGGTCGAGTGGAACTTTGGGGCAGACGCCTGTGGGGATATGGTGCTACACAGACGGCTCTAAACTGGGGAATAAAACGGGCATAGGGGTCTTTGTTGTGAACCCGGAAACCGAGATATTCTACCGTCTTCCGGAGCACAACACAAGCTTCCAGGCGGAAGTCTGTGCTATTACGGAATGTGTGAGATGGATTGAATCGAATATGGGTCGGGTGGACGCTAACAGATTTACCGATAGCCATAGGGCGTTATCAGTTAAAAGGGCTAGGTCCAGGACCTTATTAGACTGTAGGAAGGCCATTACTGAATTCTCCTTGGGCGGTGTAGTATCCGAATTATATGTTTCCCATGTTTCGTCTTAAGGAGCGCACAACAGTCCTGATAGTGGCCTAGATGTATATCGCAGCAGATATAAAGTTGCATCTTGATGCTTCGTCGTCCTTTCGACCTAACCTTACCTTACCTACCCGTTACCACTGTTGTAAATTTGACGATTTTCCCGCGATTCTAGCGATTTTTATGTGCCCATCACTGTAAAAATTTCGGTTTGACGGTTAGCGGGAAATGTAGCGGTTTTACAATATCATAAGGATCATAAGGAACATTTGTCTTCCAGGTATTTGAAAATTTTAATTATATTCGCAAAAAAGGAGATTTCAAATATTTTTTGTTCCATTGATGAAGGACAATTTTTTTTTGTTGACCTTGAAATCGTTTCCGCTATAAAATATTTAACAACATTTTCTAAACAGCTTTTATACTTAAGGTATGTTCAGGCCTAACAAATATTTGACGAAAAAATCCAAATAAAGCGTGACCAGCAAATTGATCGAACCTTAGCTTTATTTTTAACATTTTTTATTGACTTCCTTATCTTTATTGGAAAGAAGACAATTGAATAATTAATCTAGAAACTGTTAAATAATGTTTGATCCAGCAAACGTTTCGCCAAATCAAGCAATCTTTTAATAAAACTAGTGGTTACATGTAGGACGTCAAATATTTAATAGGTGTGAACACAGCTTTACTAATTAAATTTACTAATTTTATGTTTACTGATCGTGGAATATGCTGATTAAGGGTACTTTACACTTTCACACAAGTCTTACGAATTTTGAGGAAAATACAAACCTGTCCTTATAAGTTGTTATTGTTTTCAAAAATATGAGAGTAGTTAAATGAAAACCGTTCCAGCTCTCTCAGAAAAACAGTCCGTTATCATCAAACAGTCTGTTATCATCAAAATATACGGGCTTTAATACAAAATTTTTTTACTACAGGCTCGCCATGAACTGTGTGGCTACAGATGAATTGCCATCAATTTTAAGGTGTATTTGAAAAGAAATAGCTATTAAAAGGAGCAGGAACCAAGAAACCTTGGCTGTTTTATCATTCAAATTAAATGGATACTATAGAAACTAATCACATAGGGTGCCTTAAAATATGAAAAAGCCCATCTGTGTTGCAAGATATCTGTTTGTAAAATAATTTTAAGCTGTGTATTTTGGCATATGTATGTATGTATATTAACTTTGATTTTTTAATACCTGATTACAATTTTTTATTACTGCTAATATGTCAGTCCATATTTGCGATTTTAGTTAATTTTTTGCCTTGGTCGTCACTCGTTACAGTGACGACCAACTTCATAGACTTTCAATTTGTACTGTTGCGGAGGCAAATCCAAATTAAGTATTGCGCTGCTTAAGAAAAACAAAATCTTCTCCTGTGAAATTTGCCTTTTGTCGCTTACGATATAATCGCAAATAGGGCTCGATATAATAGATCAAGCTTATATTTCTAGCGATTTCTGTTATATTTTTAAACATACTTATGTATTTTAAATGAATTTTTAACATATTGTAAGCATTCGCATTCACAAATATTTAATTTAATTATTAGCATTCGCACTTACTAAGTCTATATTCGGCGCACCCCTACTTACTATTTCCACATTTTAACTACTACTGCCATTTTTTAATACAAGTTTCTAGGGTTTTAATTTTTTGAGTCGTGGTTAACATTTTCATGGAAATGCCGATTCGAAGAAATATATACGAGTACGCATTTCGCCAAATTGTACTCATGTTGATTTTTTTAGATACACACACACACACACACAAATACAAAAAAATTAATAGGGGTTGCTTACGGATCCAAAACAGACACATACACGTACTTGGTCCCAAAAACATACACACTTTGTAAACAACAAAATGAGAAAAATAATGTTGCATTTTATTCAAATCACTTTGAACTCTCAGTGAGCATGCTCTTTGCAAATGCAAAATCAACAAAACAACAGTTTTGCCATAATTTACACTAACATTTTGCACGTGGTTCAACATTTCATTACTCAAGATGTAGAATAACAACAACAGTCTGCTGATTAATAAAAAATATGTGTAGATATTCTGATGTTGTTGTATTGTCGTATAAATAACAATTTAAAAAATCTTCTGGGCAAAATAAAAGAAAAAATTTATTCGTCTGTATACTTTTAGACATAAGTGAGTATGTAAAAATATTTATGTACAAAAGTATTCATTTGTATGTACATACATACATCTATATGTATTTTTCTGTATGTATCCACACACATACGTTTGTCTGCAAGTGTATATCATAATTTGGATGTAAAAAACTGTGTTCATAAGCTATTCAAATGAGCTTTAGTTACAAGTGTGTGTATTTTTAATCATATGTTTTTATTGTTTGTTAGTTATCAATCATTTTCACTTAATAGGTTTGTTGTTAATTTTATAGATTTAATATCAGAAAAGTTAAACAGGATAATCTTTCACTTCTTGGTTTGTATTAACGTTTGAAACGATCATTATATAGGTAGTAGTTTTTTTTTAATAAATAGCTACTAAACCAAAATAAACATGTTGGAATGGTATTTCGAATCTTTGAAACAATCCACCGGTTTTTGCTTAATGAAACTCCTAAGAAATTAATATTATTGATGGACCCAGAAAAGTAGTTTGGTTAAACAAAGTATGTAGAAATAATCGAATATCCTTTACCGAATGTAAGAGGGTATACAAATATAAGTTTGTCATTCCTTTGTAATTTCTTTAATAGAGTCCTTATGAGAAGAGAAGTTCCTTTCACGATGTCCATCTGAGCGTCTGTCTGTTTAAATGGGTTTTCCGAAGGCTCCAGATATGATGTGGACTAGGTTGTTATATATTTATGTCAAATATGCTCCTTTAAAAGTTGCTATTGAAATTCAGCCAGATCGGTGCAGAACTTGCTGAGGTATGAACAAAATACCACACCACGACTGCCTCTTATTTTTACACATAAAACTGAATTTTTCAACGTCCTCCTATAATAAATGAATTAAATTTTTTCACTTTTATCTTGAACAAACTTAGTAGAATACTGCCACTGAAAATTAATTAACTCGATCCATAAAAGATCTAGTTATATACAAATAACTTTGGCTCAATATATATATAGATCTTCAAATCTAAACTGCTAACGAAAACTACAAAATTAATAATATATGCTACAATTGTGAGGTCAGTGTGGCATGGATCCTCAAAATAAGTGACCGCAGTAAAATGCAATGCCTTGAATGGAAAATATTTAGCAAACTAAGATGGAGTGATGAAGCTTTCTGATCACAAGAAGGTCGTTGGGTATATAAAAGCGCAACATTTGAGATGATTGGGGTATGTTATCCGCATGTCACAATAAGCACTAAATATAAAACTACTCATAGCTGATGAGAATGGTACAAGAATACGAGGAAGACCAAGAGTAAGATGGATAGATGGCTTACTTATAGATCTATATCTTTTGAGAATTCAGAACTATAAAGCATTGGAAAATGATCGTGTTGCTTGTAGGCGAATCGTAGAAAACGCTTTGGCCCACCACGGGCTGTGATACCACTAAGAATGATGATAAACTTTGGCTCAAATTGTTTTTTTAATAAAAGAGGTATTAAATATTTAAAACCAGCCAAATCGGACTACTATTTCACCTGGTCGTCATGCAAGTATCCTGCTGAGTTAAGGATTTTATTGCGATAGGGTCCATACAGAACAAGCTGGCATGATAAAATGTATCTAAAATATTCTCAGTGTATTAAATTTGTCTGGTATCTATCTAAAATCAGCGAAATCGACCTAGCGCCCATACATGCTCTTGGAATAAGGATCCCCCCCCCTCTTTATTTTCAGAAGTACTAACATTTATAAGACATCAGCATCATGCGCGATGGGGTTTTCGTAATCATTCTACTTTGAAAATCTGATGTATTTAACTAAATAGTTTTAACCAAAACAATTCAGAAATTTTTTACTTTTTAACATGAAAATAACGTGTTTTTCTTCTTTGTTTCTGAACAAAACAAGCAAACCGTTTTTTACCTACTTTTGTAGTGTTGTTGTTGTTTCTACAACAAACTTTTGCAAACACACGTGTATACACGCACACGCACTACGAAATGTCCAGCCCACCAACAGAGAGATGGTCGACGTTATAAGGTTGGGAGCAATTCCACCCGAATTTCCAACAAAACTGTGGTCAGAGGATGAGCTAAAACTTATCCAAACTGCAGTCCAGGAAAAAATTGTGGAGCTCAAAAAGGGCAGCATAAAACCACAGTTTGCAGGCTGCAGTTTTAAACCAGGTTGGCTCACCTTCAACTGCAAAGGTAAAAAATCAGCGGATTGGGTAAGGGAACACGTTCCCTCAATAAAACCGTGGCAAGATGCCGCACTGAAGGTCGTATCTGAGGCAGAGGTACCTAGGACTGAAATATTTATTGGATATTTCCCAGAGAAGCCCGACACATCGACCAACAAAATTCTGTCACTCACATTCAGGTGACAGAGCTGACCAAACAAAGTCCGCCACCGTGGACGTCAGCGGTCCTGGGAAGACTTCGGATAAACCGACCCCAAGCCTGTCAGGCCAAGAGTGGGGAAATTGGGCCCAACGAGTGAAGACCGCCTAGACCGTGTGTCGGAAACCGACCATAAAGGCCCCAGAGATGTCCCCTCATGCTCGACGAAGCACGCTCCGACCATCGGGGTAAAACCCTCTACGGGTCATAAAGATGCAGCGTACAAGTGACTGCGAAAGGCCCACAGCACATCCGCAGAGGAATATGTGCTACTAGGTTCCAACCGCGGAAGAAAGATGGCGAGGAGGAGAATGAGGAAGTAGTGTATCCAGCCGCCACAAAACAATAAAAGGGTACAGGGCATCTGAAATACCTGCAGGTGAACCTACACCACGCCAATGCAGCCTCTGATTTGCTATGTCGTAGGTTCACCGACAATCTCCAAAACGATCAAGGTAAGATTCTTAAAAACTCTGCAGCTTTGAGGCCGAGAGCGGCTCTCCTCGTCAGGAAAGATTTAATATATTTACCTATTTCAGAATTTCTTCATGGGGATCTAGTGGCGATTAGGGCAAGGATCCCATTCATTGCGGGCGAGCAAGAGGTCATTATCGCCTCTGCCTACTTGCTAGGAGACACAGATAGCGCTCCTATACCTGAGGTCACTGGGCTGGTATCTTATTGTCAAAAACGTGGCCACGGTTGAATTATTGGATATGATGCAAACGCCCACCACACCGAATGGTGCAGTACGGACATAAACAAACGAGGTGAGTGTTTACTTGAATATATCTGTGCGAATAATATATTTGTAGCAAATAGGGGCGATGAGCCCACCTTTAGAAACGTTATTAGACAGGAGGTCTTAGATCTCACACTTACTAGTAGCAATATATCTTATGCCGTTCCAAATTGTCACGTATCGAGCGACATTTCGTTGTCGAATCACCAATATCTGATCTTCGACAACGAATGCTCTTCGACGTGTGTTCAAACATATCGCAATCCTAGGAAGGCGAACTGGGAAATTTTTCGTCATTACTTGACTCTTACTAAGGAAACTTGTGCACTCACTAAATATATTAGGGGAATCCAAAAGGTCAACCTGTCGCAAATATTGCGGTGGGGTTGAAAACCTTCCTGAATCACTCTGCGTTCATCGACACTCAGGCAGTCTTTGACAACACCTCCTATAATGCGATTAACTTTGCTCTAACAAGGATGGGGAGATGCTGGCATCCAAGGTGATCAAATTGGGTCTATGTGGACCATTGAAGCAACCAAAGGTTGTCCACAGAGTGGCGTTCTATCGCCTCTGTTGTGGACCTTGGTCATCGATGAACTTCTGAAGATCCTTAATGATCTGGGCTTCCGGACTTATGGCTATGCTGACGATCTAGTTATTTATATGACTGGATTTAATGGCGCGACGATTTCGGAAGGGATGCAGCGGGCCCTGGATTTAACACTTGGCTGGTGCAGAGAGCTTAATATTAACCCCGCGAAAACTATTCTGGTACCATTCACCAGACGTAGAATTCTGACTGCTGTCGGATTCTTGAACGAGGGGAAAACTTGGGGATTGTTCTAGACAGGGCCCTTATGTGTATCGATCACGGGCGCCATGGGAACCTGTCCCACTCTAGCTTTGGTGGACATCCTGCACATTCCTCCGTTACACTTATCTGTAAAGGAGGAGGCCTGAATGAGTGCTAGCAGAATGTCGCGCATTTCTGAATACAAGGAAGGCGACTTCATGGGTCACATGCGGATCCTTGAAATTATTAGGACTGATCCGTCTATCTTGGTTGGCGATCATATGATGCCTAGTCTGGTATTGGAGAGGAATTTTAATGTCCTTATACCTGAGAGGGCAAATGGCAATACTGGGGCGGGTATTATGAGCCCGGGGTTCCAAAGGGGCTTGCCAATGGGCAAAGAGCCTACTATCTTTCAGGCGGAGATCTACGCCATCCTCATAAAAGGGAACTTAGGCTAATTGTTGGCTTATTTACGGCGCACTGTGGTCTCAGATACCATCAATATATAATGGGTAATGTTAGTACCAAGATATGCAGATTTTGTGAGGTTGAGAACATCTGCTCTGCTATTGTCTCGCCTTGGGGACACCTTTGTGGAAATTTTTCGGGGGGAAATAATGAGCCCAACTGAAATTTCTGATTTTTCACCGGGCAGGGTAATGTGCCTTATACGTAGCCTGAATCTGTCATGGTGAGACACATAGGCTGCACAAAAGATCCTCTGGGTCGTGGTGCTTATGGCCTTCTTTCTACATACATACTTATATCTGAAAATTATTAGCATTATTCGCCCAATTCTCCGAATTTAAGGCTGTATCTTGCGCAGACGAATTTGAAATTATAATAAGGTTGATATCGTGGCTCTTTCTAAAAATTATGAATACAGTAAATCAAAAATTTTAAGCACTTAAATAATTAACTCTAAGGCTAATTGTTGGCTTGTTTACGGCGCACTGTGGTCTCAGATACCATCAATATATAATGGGTAATGTTAGTAGCAAGATATGCAGATTTTGTGGGGTTGAGAACATCTGCTCTGCTATTGTCCCGCCTTGGGGACACCTTTGCGGAAATTTTTCGGGGGGAAATGATGAGCCCAGATGAAATTTCTGATTTTTCACCGGGCAGGGTAATGGGCTTTATACGTAGCCTGAACCTGTCATGGTGAGATACATAGGCTGCACAAAAGAACCTCTGGGTCGTGGTGCTTATGGCCTTCTTTCTACATACATACATATATCTGAAAATTATTAGCAAAATTCGCCCAATTCTCCGAATTTAAGGCTGTATCTTGCGCAGACGAAGTTGAAGTTATAATAAGGTTGATCTCGTGGCTCTTTCTAAAAATTATGAATACAGTAAATCAAAAATTTTAAGCACTTAAATAATTAACTCCCCTTGTAACACCCTCTTAATAAAACGTTGAAGGTCAATCATTGTTGATTAAATATAATAATACTTTACGCCCCATTTTTTTAAATGAATTCCCTCGTACTAAATTATAATACTTCTTAAACAAATCACGTGAACATAAAACATTGAAAAGGCGACTTTTTCTGTAGTTTTTGTGACCTGTTGGCATGCTACTTAATATTAAATTAAAAATCTTTGTGTATAGTTTTTACTTACCACGGTAACTTCATGACTGATAAAAGCGGCTTTTGATTTATAGCAGAATATGGCAAGAAAAAGTACTAAAACTCAAACAAAACGCACGAAAATATTTCAGCCCAAAGAAGGATAAAATGCGTTACGCAATTTTTACATTGGCCATAAAATAATAAAAAGGAATAATAGCTTTATGGCAACAAAAAAAAAATATTTTGGTGTTTAAGAAGCAAAATCTACACAAATTCTAACTGGATAATTACACTGTGCTAGTAATGGACATTAAAATAAAACATCGATGTTTTCTTCGATGCAATGCATCGCATGCATACAGGAATCGATCTTATATCGATATTTGGCAAAATACATCGATGTTTTATTTATATTACAAAACACTTTATTAAGTTTACAAATTAAAAAAATAATGAAATTTTTTTTTAATTTTTTGTTCACAACAAGCTCCCGTTGTTTACATGTGTTGAATCCCGCCAGACACATTTGGTAAAAAATTTAAAATAAAATACCAACAATTTTTATTTATTTATTTAATATTAATGTTATATATATATAAAATTAATATATAATAATAGCACTGGCTGCCAGGGCCATCGGCTGTAACCAACAATTTTTAATTTACAATTTAATAATTAAAAAAAAATAGATATTGGGAATTATTTCTTTTCATAAGCAACTTTATCATATTCAACATTTCCTATTTTCCGAATATGCTGTCAAAGGCCGTAGCGGGCCAGAAAATGCATTACATTCTGCTGGTGTTTAATAATTGTAAAATTTTTCTGTACATACTTCATTGCTATCCAACATACATACAAGATAAGAGTCTGGTAGTGTATAAAGTAATTTCTAAAAAATTTAAGGAATAGAAATATTATAAAAAGCTTTATAAAATACGTAACTGGAATTTAACTCATGGAATAAATTCGGAAAATAGGAAATGTTGAATATAAAAAAAAAATTATAATAAAAAAAGGGCTGTGGGAAAAATCGCCCAAAGAAAAATGGCCCAAAAAAGGAAATGAAAAATCGCCCAAATGAAGAATCGCCCAACAGAACATGAAAAATGACCCAAAAAGTTATATATGAAATTTTTCCCGGTGGCATGTTATAACGTCCAGTGTCATAGTGTCCATGGACGTTATGACACTCCAAAAAGTGTCATAGTGTCCATGGATTTTTTTTTTTTTTTTTTTTTTTTTTAAAAACGAAATCAAAAATTAAAAAACGAAAAATCACCCAACAATAACGAAAAATAGCCCAAAAATTTTAGGTCACTTTTCATATGAATTTAGGCCCAATTTTACATGGAATTTTTTTGGGCGATTTTTCATTTCTTTTTTTGGGCCATTTTTCTTTGGGCGATTTTTCCCACAGCCTAAAAAAAGGTCACAATGTGCACTGTGTGGGCTTTTAAACAAGCTTTCTTGGACCAAAAATCATCAATTTATATTAACAAAAAATCGCCAAAAAATATATATAGGGTTTACTTCTGGCAACATTGATTTTTAGTTAGTTCAAATAAAGGTTGTACAAAAAGCAGAAAGGGACCATTTCTTCTTCGCTTTGATCTAAAAATTGTGTATGGGGAATGAAAATAGTTGGTGATTATGACATTTAACATATGCGACAAAGTTCTTGTATTAAATTTGCCGCTTTGATGCATCAAATAATAAACATCGATTTGATGTTGATGAATAAAAAAACACAGGATTGTTTTGACGTATCGATACCCTACAACGAGTGGTTTTAAAACATCGATGTATATCATCCACCACTACACTGTGCTAGAATCTGACACTTTATTTGCGACAAGCGGTGCACCTAGCATTTTAAGTCAATTCGGGTACGCTGAATCTAGTGGCGCTAACCGTTTTTAGGTTTTTTAGTTTTTTAGGCTCTTGTTTTCGAGATATACCGTTAATTCAAAAATGGAGGAGGTTGCACAACATATATTCGCAAAAACGGCTTAGTTTTTTAAGCAAATTAAAAAACCCGAAACTCCGCAATAAATTTCCTTTAAGTTAGGTTAAACTTTTTTTTAATATTTTTTTGAAACTTGGTTTTTCAAAAAATCATAAAAAATTGGAAAAAGCCGCAATGCTTCTAATTTTTTCTAGACATATAAACACGAAGTTGCAAACAAAACAAATGATAAATGATTAACATCTGTTTACAACTTTTAATATTTTTCGCAAAATAAAAAATTAAAAATTTTATTTAAATTTACAATCGAAACTAGTCAGGGCAACCTGTTAGTGAAAACCTGTTTTCAATTCCCAGCTCAGTCAAGAACGAAAAATTATCAATGAATTTTAATGGATTTCGTGTTGTAAAAATTCATTTCTTCATAAAAATAATTTAATGAAAATTAAATTCAATGAACTTAAGCCTGATTAAAATTTCAACATTTGGATTAAAAACCATTAACAGTTAAATAAAATAACCACAATACTAATTAAATTTAAGAATTTCATAAAACGCTATTTTTGTTTCAATTCCCGCTTTCTTGGGAGTTAATTGCGGGATTCCCAGGAAATTTTGAAGAAAAACTTATTTTAAAACTTTAGTAAATCAAAGTGCCTTTAGTTGTCTGATCCAACTAAGTTTCAAAACAATATCAAAATTTTCTGTGGTTAAGGCTTAAGCTGTTTTTTTTTTAGAAAATTGGCTTTAAATAGGGCCTATGATAAAATATAGACATATCTTCACGAAATTTTATTTATTGTCCTAGCAAACTGAAGTGGGCTTAATTTTACAACAATATCATTAAGGCTTGCAGTTAATAGCGCAGTAAAGTATTTTCCGAGATTGTATGTTATATAAGGCATTTCGAGTCTTGTGAAAAGAGATAATTCTAAATTGCGCCACAAAAGCATTATCCATTACGCTTTCAGCCATACTTGCATCACTTCCGAGAGTGGTCTTAACATCGGGCCGTATGTAAATTATGGGACGACATTTACGAAATTTGGTGACATAAAAAGGAATTAGATGAAATTTAATTACAATCGGTTCATTCCGCCACAAATTATGTTAGTTTTTGACAAGTTTTTAGAGAGGTAGTTCCACATTTGGGTGTATAACTCATTTCCTACTGAAGCGATTATGCTGAAATTCAATCTCAAACCTCCTTGAAGAACACGAAACAATTTGAAGCCGAAATGGCTAAATTGACTGAGAATAACTAAAGAACTTAATATATATATACTTTATGGGATCTTGGTTGAATATTAAAAAAAGTTTCATATGGAATGACAAACTTAGTATACCTAATATACACTACTGCTGATTAAAAGTATAAAACTGTAAAAAAAATATGTTATTAAATATGGTAAATTTAATTTTTTTGTAATGCTCAATTTGTTAAACCGTGAAATTATTTCAGAAATCCTACTTCGTTATGTTGAGCTTTCTGTTCATACTCGCCTTTCCAAAAATGACATTCTTCTGGACTTTAATATTGTCATTCTAATTATGCAAATGATCTTTGAATTTGACAATGGTTATTCGTATATTGATTTCTATTATTCTATCACGACTTAAAGATCTTAAAATAGCTTTTATCTTATTTTAACTATTTCAAGCATACTAGCCAATAAGAAATTAAAGTTTCATTAAAAATTAGGGAAATAAATAAATAAAAAATTTGCGCGGGAATCCCGGGAATTGGAATTTAATTTCCCGCTTTGCCGGGAATCCAAAAAGTGTGGTGACAATGGCCAAGTATGTTTTGGAAAAATGTTAAGAACGAGAAACTAATTGAGGCCGGTCATACATTTTATCCTACTAGGGGCGACACCTTTGCAGCTATGGGGCTTTTTCTCGAATATATCGAGCCCTTTTTGCGATTATATCGTAAGCGTCATCATTAAAACTATCGTAAATGACAGGTACAATGTATGATCAATAGAATCTCAGCATGCTCTTGAAAACTACTGAATGGGCGAATATAATTTAAAAAATAAATAAATGCATAACAAAAAGCCAAATAAAGGGCTGCACTGCTTAGGAAACAACAATAAAAGCCCTCTCCTGTAAAACTTGCCTTATGTCTCTTACGATATAGTCGCAAATAGGGCTCGACATTTCTTGTCTGCTTTCAAAATTTTGTATGAGTGCCTTCTTAAGGAATAGAGATAGCGGGTAGGTATGATAGAAGCAAATGGTGAGGATAAAAAATAAAGAGGGGTTATACATTTGACCCGTCCAGGTGCATAGTAAGCGCTGCAGCGGCCAAATTTAAGAATTTCTGTTCTCTTTCTTAAAGATATAAAATTATTTAGGGTACATTTTAGGAGATAAAAAGTTATACCGAAACGCATGAAATAAATGTCGATTTCTGTGCTAGACTCAGTTAGGCGTGCCGGCTAAAAAATTGCTTAAAAACAAATTAAAGAAGGTGATCAAAGCCTTTCGAAACAAGTAAGAGTGCTATACTCGGCTTTGATGAATCTGTATACCCTTCACTATTGCATCTTTTGTGAATGGGATTTAGGCTGGGCTTTTGAGATCTCAGTTAAACTAGGTTTAGTTAATCTTAAAACAGATTTGTGCCGCCATTACCAAGTTTGTATTCAAAATGTTGACGGAATAGCTTAGTTTTTCTCAAAATGTTGGTCTTTAATGAAATAATAAAAAAAAATCACCTTTCACCGGATAAATTAGAGTTTCAGAGTACGTTCAACTAAGTTTAAACTTAATCCACATCCTTAAGACCCGGTCTTAAAATGTTTGGGAGGATATTTGTATCGGGATACGTAAATTAATAGACCTATTGAACCAATTGTAATAACAAATGAAGTCATATGCATATGAGAATATACAACACTGCATTAACACGAAGTCAAGCCTTTGATATCAGCTGAACTTATCATTTGATATCTGCCACAATTCTAAAACATTTTTCAATTGTTTGATTTTAACATTTGAATTCAAATTGATAATGATTTGAATATAAAAATTTTAAATTTATTGTTTTATCAATTTAATGACAAATTGTTATCAACTGTTATTCTTAAATCAAAAATAAACTTGGCAACACTAAAGCAAAAAATAAACGCAAACATTAAAAAATGGCGATTAAAGTTAAATGTGTTCTACAACTTTAGACAAATTACATATTAAGTGAAGTGGATTTGCCTTTAGAAAACCTTAATTTCTTGTGAAAAAATATAAATTACTTGTGAGTAAAAAATTCATTACAATGCGTAAGAATGCGAATAAAAATAAAACGGAAAATCAAGAAAATATAAGTTTGTTGTACGATCTCGGTGCTTCGCAGAGCCATCACAATCCTCAAAACAAAAAGGAGCCAAGTATTTAGTCTTTCCAAGAATAAGAAACTGATCTTTCAGCATCAGTTATGGTGCCGAATGTTTATCTGAAAGTTTATTGAAGTAAATAATAAATTAAAATTAAAAAAAAATTAATTTTTGCTTTACATTGTATTATAAATTTTTGAAAAAAATTTCAGAATTACTTAAATTAAATTTTATTCCTTGGACCTTTTTATTTTTAATTTTCGAGTAACATTTGAAAGCAAGTGGAAAATAAATTCATTTCTCAATTTGGAAATAATTTCCCCTTTTTTTTGAGATTAGCTGCGTTCGAGAACACAAAAGTTTTTACTATTTTTTACTGAACTTTACTGCATTTTAGTAAATTGCGTTCGCGTACACAAAATACAGTAAATGAGAACACAAATTGAGAGCGTAAAGTGACAGTTCTTGACTGAGTACTTACAAATTTTTACTGCAGAAATTTTTGCAGTTAAATTTAGTAAAACAAAAAAACACATGTTTCAAAAGGTAAACAAACAAAAGGCATACAAATTGTGAAAAAATTGCTTAAAAAAAGAAAAGTTGAAATAAAACTAAAATAAAAACAAAAAATGAATAAATATTAATTAAATTAACTTGTTTGTGAAGAATTTATATGGCTGAATACCAACTTTTGAAACTCTGTTTTGTTATGTTAATTTTTTGGAGTTGTAAAAGTGTCAAGTACTCGGGTACTTAGAACAGCCCTTGTTTTTAAAGTTATCATTAAATAGTAAAAGTTTACTATTAATAGTAATAAAAAAGTATTCGTGTACTATTGATCAAATTTAGCCGGACACAAATTAGCAAATTCAAATAAAATAAGAAACAAACAAATATGAAAGATTACATAAAATAATTTGTTTGTATTTTCCAAAAATATTCGTGTTATAAAAAGTATTTAATCGAGTACCGATAAGAAAACGAGTTAAGTAGTCAAAAGTGTAAACATTTTTCAACACTTCAATTATTTGCCATCAGCTGTTGCCTTTATTTTACGAATTTTTACAAATTTTGCGTTCGCGTACTTTTTTGGACAACAGCTTTTTGTGAGAGCAAATTTTTAAGTTTACTCATTTACTGCATTTTACTGTAAAAGTACTCAAACGCACCTAATGCTATGATTTTCAAATGATGCTCAAACTTTTGTTGTTTTAGAAAAGGTCTGCTCTCAAATCATTGGCAATTTGAAATCAAACCTCCGTGCTGGTTAGGTTTGAGCAAAATTTAAACATTTATGCTGATCGCGTTACTTAAGAAAAAACTTTCTTCAAAGTTGACATTTGTCTGTGGAAAAGGTAAAACTCTTGGTCAATTTTGTTTGTTTTAAATATAAAATAAAAGTAAACATATTAACCCTTGCATTCACTTGTTGTATTTCTAACAGTAAACTCTTACAAAACAAAATACCTATTACAAAAACATTTTGTAGTCCCCTACTTCAGCTTTGCTTTCTACTTTCAGATAAGAAAATGTCTTTTGTGTTTTATATTTAACATTTGGAAAAAGTAAAGCTGTCCCAAAGAAACTTGGTGCGTAAAATGGTTATATTTGAGATTATTTGAGTCGAATTTCATCATCCGCGATTTTTTCGTACGGTCGCAACACCCTATTTAAATTCAAAATAAGTAAAGTTAACTACATTTTGGAACTTGCTATTTTTACAAATCTAAATCGATTTTTGAACGAGAACTAATCTAATGCTCCTGGAAGCTTTGATAGAGAAACCAATTAATAAATATTTAAAGGTTATATTACAGAAAAAACACTTCTGAGTGCCCCCTTAATATTCTCTACGATCCTAAAAATATAAACAGGGAACGTGATTTATTAAAAGTGGTTAAATTTTATATTCCTTAAATGTTTATTTACTTAATCGAAAAAATTGACAAAATTCTTAATATCTCATTGTAAAATTTAAAATTTTTGAGTTAAAATTTAAAATGGCTGCCGGTTAAAGAGAATTTGGTTTAAAAATGCGATTATTCTAAAAGTAAAGAAAATAACTGGTATGTGCTAATATTATAAAAGGAAAGACTCAAACAAACACAAGCACAAAAAATATTTTTTTTTATTTCGTTTTGGTAAAATCAAGTTTATCCCACTTTTATGCGTTTTTAAAGCCAAAATTAAGAGTGTAAATTAGCTTTTATGAGTTTTTACAGCCGAAATTAGGAGTGTAAATTAGTTTTTTTTTGCTCCTTAAATAAATTTTCAAATTGTACTAAATACAAACGTTTATATAAATCCCGTAAATAGCAAAATAGAAAAAAAATTCTCCTATTGCCAAAAAAGATTTAGAACTTTATTTATTACATTTATTCTAAGACCGGCGACAAATAAATGGGGCCAAAGGAAATAGAAATAAATTTAATACTCAACGTACAACTAACTTGGTTTTATACAAATTAAAGAAACAAAAAAAAACAATAATAATTTGCTTTTTGTTTGTATTTCAAGGTCAATGTTATTTGTTGGCTGTTAAAAGCTCTTAAAGGACTTCAATGGAATTGAAAGAATTCTTCTAAGCAAATAACTATTTAAATTTGCCATGGAATGTGTGTGTTTGAATATTTGTACGTATTTGTCATTGTGTCTGCTTATAATTTGTGACACTTCTTTTTTTGTCTCCAGTAACGCCATATTGTTTTTGGCTTTAAAAAAATACGTTACATTTTTATCTATTACAAAGGCCCCTTCTCACTCTATCACCGATGCATTTACTCATTTTGCGTGTATAAAAATTTTAGGATGGCTAATATTCTATTATAATTTTTGGCGTTTTAACGGTATTTGGTTTTATTTTAGTCGCTTGTTTTCCTAGTTGCACACATTACTTACTGGCATCACGCGATTTACTTCGATTTGCTTGTACTAAAAATTGTGTGGCACTAGCGGCAATTTGACGCCATGTTGGCACGCAATAGATAGACTTTTTGGTATGTGTTAAAAATAAGTTTGTAAAGTTTTTAATAAGTTGCCAGGTTTTATAAATTAAAGGCAAAAGTAAAAACAAAAAATTATATTTAAAAAAGAAATAAATCAATAATTTTAGTGTTTTAAAGTAAAGTTGTGGATTACTTTATTTTGCCCAGGGAAAGTAATTGACATTTTTACAGCGAAAAAATATGTTTTTTTCAATTCTTCACTCATCCAACAAAAAGTTAACAATAACTTTACTATTCAACAGAAAATTGTTAACAATTAACTATTTTAATAAAAAGTTACCGATAACTTTACTAATGGGTGATTCAAGTAGAGATACTTTTTTCAATAGCCTTTTTTTGACAGATCACGTGTGAGTCGTGTCATGCTGTCATATTATTTTTGTTTAGTATTGTTTGGCATTTCATAATGGAAAGACTTACGCCTGAACAACGTTTACAAATCGTTCAACTTTATTACGAAAATTCACGTTCTGTGAGGAATGTGTTTCGTGCACTTCGCTCAACTTATGGTCAACATAATCGGCCTACTGAGCGTACTATTCGCAACACCATAACCAATTTTGAGACCCAGCATTCATTATTGGATAATATTTGACCGAATATACCACGTCCAGCACGCTGTGAAGAAAATATAGCGGCCGTAGCTGAGAGTGTACACGAAGACTGTGGAGAGTCGATTCGGCGCCGTTCGCAGCAACTCGGACTGACGTATTTAACGACTTGGCGCATTTTGCGTCGAGATCTTAAATTGAAAGCGTACAAATATACAGCTTGTGCAACAACTGAAGCCGCTCGACCTTCCCAAGCGACATCGCTTCGCTCTATGGGCTCTTGAAAAGTTCCAAGAAGATCCGACGTTTTCGAGGCAAATTTTGTTTAGCGATGAGGCCCATTTCTGGCTCAAAAGGTATGTAAACAAACAAAATTGCTGCATTTGGTACAAAGAGCAACCTGAAGAGATTCAAGAACTTCATCCAGAAAAAACAACGGTTTGGTGTGGTTTGATGCCTGAAATTAAAGCTCGTGATCTCGGCGACATTTGGTTTCAGCAAGACGGCGCCACGTCCAACACATCGCATCAATCAATAGATTTATTGAGAGAACACTTCGGTGAGCACATAATTTCACATTTTGGGTCGGTCGATTGGCCACCAAGATCGTGTGATATCACACCGTTAGACTTTTTCCTGTGGGGATATGTAAAGTCAGGCCTTGGAGGAAAACATCACGCGTGTCATTCGCCTGTTACCAGTCGAAATGCTCGAACGAGTCATCGAAAATTGGACTCAACCGATGGACCATCTGCCACGTAGCAACGGCCAACATTTTATAGACATAATCTTCAAAAAATAAATGCCAAAGAATGTTCTTTCAAATGACTTTTTTTTAAAAAAGTAGGGAACCTCGAAATGGATCACGCTTTATTTCGTTCAAATAGATAATAGTCTACAAAAAGGCTATCGAAACTATAGTGAAGTTACCGAAACGTTTCTACTTTATAGTAAAGTTATCAAAAACTTAACTTTTTTATAGTAAGGTTACCGGAAAGTTCACAAGTATATAATAAAGTTATCGGAGACTGTATTCATTTATATAAAAGTTATCAACAGCTTCACCATTCTTTAGTATTCTATGTTCTTTATAATTGAACTTGTTCTATAGAAGTTATCAAAAATTTCAAATCGTAATCGCATTTTTTGCGAAATGTGATTCTCAGCATATAGGCGATAAGTAGTATAAGTTTATTCTTGCTGTTAATAAATGACCTTGCTGCGTACGGGAAGGCTACAAATGTTTGAGAATTTTGAACTGGAGACGTTACTTTTTTAGAAACCAGAATTATTAGAGTTACACCAAAAAAATTTTGAAAAGTATTAGCATTCATAAAAAAGTACCACAAGAATTGAAGGCGAGAGATATCGATCACCTTCTTTACACGTCGAAAATCCTGTAAAGTGCTTAAACCAATTTTTTTGAAAATGGATCTAGTAAAACGGTACCAACGAGCAAATTAAACGTCAAAAATATATATATCGCCAAATTTAGGATATAAGTCCTCCAATCGTCAGTAGTTAATTTTTGTACCCATAAATCGTCAAAATGACAATCAATCGACAAATCTGGTAGATGTGTTTACCACAGATGGAAAGGGTATATAAAAGTTTGTCATTTTGGTTGTAATTACTGCAATATTGATCTCAGACGCTATAAAGTATATATATTAGAGCGACTCAAAAAAAAAGTGATTTAGTTACCCCTCTGAAAATAAAGCTTGATATGTTTTATGATGATTCCCAAAATATTTTGGTTCTAGCGTGGACCATTTTTAAAAAAGGTCTTTTTTCGTCTCAAAGACGCGTTTTATGTGAATAATTACAAAAAAAAAAACAAATTACACTAGGGGTTTTCACCCTTTGTATTAATAGTACAACATTGTTATATTTAATACGATTTTATACTTCAAAGGTTGAGTATCTTTTTCGTCTGCATTGTAAATTAATGAATTTGCTGAGTGAGAGAAAGAGACAGATAAAGTTTCTTCAACTGTTTTATTCTGGTAAATTCACACACTTTGTTTACTACTGCTTTTTGCGGGATTTTTCAACCACAGCGTAGTATATTTTAGTCTACTACATTTTGTTGTTGCAGTGTTGTAAATGTTAGTATTTTTACTAAAATTATAAGATTAACAAGGTCTACAAGGGACTTAACTATTAAGGGTGAATTCCGCTACTATTTTAAAACAGATTCAATTTGAAAAGCAGAACATTACTTCCACATACGTAGAATTTGTATGAAAACCCGAAACGAAAATATGTATTTAGTTAAATATCTCAATTAGTAGGTCGCAAGTGGTCAAGTTTTATATACCATTGGATGCTGCTTCAAAAACTCTTTTCGATGATACCAAATTTTATTTAGGTCGTCTTGGAGCAAAGTACAAAAAAATTTTAAAAACTGAAAAAAGACCTTTTTTAAAAATGGTCCAGCTCACGGATGGTCAACGCTAGAAGCAAAATATTTTGGGAATCATCATAAAATATATCAACCTTTATTTTCACAGGGGTAACTAAAGCACTTTTTTCGGCTCCATACAACTTGAGTCGGTCTAATATATATATGTATATATCGGCTCCTTACGAGGAGCGAAGTTGGTTTAACGATGTCCGTCTGTCTGTTGAAATGGGTTTTCCGATCCCAGATATGGTGGGGACTTAGTTGGTATATATTTATGTCACATATACTCCGTTAAATTTTGCTATTTAAATTTAGCCTGATCGGTTCGCAAACGGCTGAGATATGAGCAAAAAACCACGATTGCATCCAATAAATACCCATTCCCATAAATGCCTTGTTGTTATTTTTTCTTTGTATCTTTGGAGAACGACAATAGCCAAATTTTCCAAATTTGGAACAAGCACCTTGGTTATCAATTAAGGCCTGTATTCACTATCCTATTTAGTCGCACGATATGTCAAAAAAATCGTGTGTGCTCATAATGTATGACAGTGTGGCTTAAAAATGAATTGAGTGACAGATTTTTTTGACAAGTCTGTCCGACTTGGAAATGTTTTAAAAATTTTCATAAAATGATAGATTATATGCGATCAGAGTTGCATTTTCTTGTAAAGTAGATGAGTCATTTGAGTTTGCATTTTTTTTGTGGGATAGTGTGGCATTGACAGCAGATTTTGCAGACATTTTTTTTATGTCGGATAGAATTCCGTCAGATTTTCGTGTGAATGAATCGTACGATTATGTAGGATAGTGAATACCGGCCTTTAACAACATTCGACAAAATGTGGGCGTGGCACAAAATAGATTTATTTATATCTGAAAAACGGTATTTATTTAACTTTCTGTTCTTATCGCACCATGGTGAAGGGTATTTAATAGGTTATTCATTCGGTTAACCGTTAACCGGCTCACCGATTAATTACTAGCCGATTAACTGATCGGCTAATTTAAAATTGGCTATTTCCGATTAACGATTAAATCGGTTAAATTCATTCGATTAACCGATGTAAAAAATGTTTATATTTTTGTAGTATTAAAACCTATTTTTTTGTGTTTTTAATTATTTGTTTAGTCTCATATGCAAAGGTATGTGTTTAGAAAATATTTCTTCATACAAACGAAGAAGGGTTTCAGTGGTTTTCATTATAAATAAGTGTTTGCTATCAACAGCTTTCTGTTTCACGTACTTTGTTTATGTATATGTACGTTTAGTTATTTGATGCTTCTCATATCAATCTTTTAACAGAATTAACCGAAACAATTAGAAGTGTTTAAAATTTAAAAAAAATTTAACAGGACAGGAGATTTTATATGTTTAGAGAAATCCAGGAAAAGGACTCAGAGATTAGATATAATTTTTTAATATTTGCTTTTGATTTCTCCAACATCTACGATAAATGAAAGAATTTTTTCCAAGTCAAGTTTTATCAAAACTAAAGAAAAGAATCGCTTAAATCCTAAACATTGAAAACAAACTATTTGTCTAAAAAAATTTTTTAAGATCTTCTTAAACTATTGAAGTAACGAATAACATGATCTTACGTTTATTTTTTAATTAAAATATAATATACATTAATTTAAAAAATATGTATTACATATTTATGAATTAACTTTTTTTGCTCGTTTAAGTTCCAAATGATAAATAATTTATGCATTTTTATTTATTGAAATTACTTAATTTATAAAAAAAAACTTTATTATTAGGTTAACCGATCAATAATAAAATCAGCGGATTATTAACCGATTAAGACAAAACCTCAGTTAACTAATCGAGCGAATGAAGCAAAAGCCCGTTTAAATGAATCCCCTAGTATTGAAGATTAGGAATATCCGAATATGGCACTCTTACTTGTTTATAGTTAAGTTGTAATTAAAGTTTAGGTTAAGGAAACTGTTAACTATTAAAAATAAAAATTTTTACACTTAAAATATTATGTAGCTAAATTGAAACGAAAATTCATTTTAAACAACTAAAAATTACTTTAAAAACGGATTATTTACATTTCATTTAAAATAAACGAATTTTACATAAATTTTTTAATATTTATTTATTTAACAGCATATTCCGTAAAATTTAATTGTTATTACTTTTAAAATATATATTTTAACCGACAAAAAATCAAACTACATAAAAATATAAGTAGGAAAAAGCATTATTTTATGGTAGTTTGTTTTTCGAATAACAAACATAAATGTTAAAAAATAAACTTAAGCTAGATTTACACGATTGAAATTTTCTTCAAAATTGCTCTTCAAAATGCTTCAAACTCGTGTAAACAGCAAAATTTCTTCAAAATTTATTGATCAAAATTTATTTCAATAATATTTGAGTTTGAAGCATTTTGAAGAGCAATTTTGAAGAAAATTTCAATCGTGTAAATCTAGCCTTATTCGTAAAATAACCATATTTTTATTCAATTTTAACAAAACGAAAAACGGATTTAATAACCCACAATCACTTACTGTAATAACTTGATGAGTGTACTAGTCCATTGCAAAGTTATCGTTACTTTTTTATAGAGCAAAGTTGTCGCTATTTTTGTTTAAGTTTTTAAACTTTGCCAATCATTAGCAACCCTATGAAAAAGTAGTTGGTAATAAATTTAGACCCTTAAGGAGATGAGTTAAATAAATATGTATGTATGTTATATATATAAATAACTAAATGTGTAATGTAATTAAACTTGTACAATAGTTGAAGTCACAACTCATTGAATGTGAAAACTTTTTTTTAATATTTTGCATTTTGTGTCGGTAATTATACATTTTTATATTTCTACATATGTATATTTGCATGTATTAAAAAGCACATGTGCGTTTGTAAATATGCACAACAGTAATTAAATTTATAACATGTGTCTTTCTTGGTGTATTACCACTGTACATTCTGATACAGTTAGAATTAAACATCCATACATAAATAAGTACAGTGCAACCTCGGTTAGCGCAACCAATAGAAGAAGAGGGTCAAAAATTGCTATGCTTATTTTTCGATTGAATAGCTATTTTCAATTTGAATAAAAGTTTATTTACAAAAACAAATAACTTTTAAAACAAATGCATTTATTTTTAATAAAAGAAAGAAAAACCAATAAGAAACAAAAAAGATTTAAATTAAATATTGGATAAAACTTACACATTACACATACATACATTAGTATGTATGTATGTTTGTACTGGTAGTTTGGTTTTTATTAAGTTTAAGATTCATTTTTCGAGCGAAAAAAAATTGATTGCGTTTTTTTCAATTTCAATTTATTGCAGGTAATATTAAAGCCGCATTAGGCCAATAAACTATATTACAAAGAAATATACCTGAGTTAATACTAAAAATATTTAAATTATTTAAATTTAGAATTTGACTTAAATCCCTAGGTCCCAAACCAAAACAAATATCAATATATATATGTACACATATACATGCACATATATATATATATATTTAAAGGTAGAATTAAATAGAAAATATCAAAAGACAATTGATCCCATAAATATATAAGCACTGTGATTCCTCGAAGCTGTTGCAAAACAATTAAATCTTTCAAAAACCTACTATTCTTCTTCGCCCATTAAATGCCACCGTCAAAGTCTTCGATGGCTTTGTGGCATTTTTATTTTGAATGTTTTGGACTAACAACATTTTTTTTCTCCTGTCCGAATTTGTTTCAACGTGAGCTGTTCTTCTCTTTGAATATTATGATTCTTGAATTTATAAATATTAAAGAATAAATTTCCTTATTTTTTATTTTTTTCTTAAGTTTTTGTGTATTATAAGTCTGTGCTTTACTGCATAAAAAAAAACACAAAATGCCTATTATTTGTAAAATTCCATTTATTGATGTTTTGCTTTTAAAAAATTTCCATTAAGAGAGTCACCAATGCTAAGAATTTGGGTGTTGCGATTATTGAGGAGTTGCATTTAACACGGGTTGCGTTAATCGAGGTTACACTGTATATGAAAAGTTAAACATATGCATGCAGGTGTGTGTAAATATGTTATTTTGTTGGTTTATTAGAAAGTTTTCATGGCCACCATTTTTTTTTTTTTTGTATGTTTTGTTGTTGTTTGTTGATGCTTTTTTGTTAAGTTTTTTTGTTTGAGTTAACTACAGTTCACAGGGTTCTCTTGGAAAGTAATGACAACTGCATAACAGGTAATGCGTTGCCTTATTTTTTTAAAGGTTAAAACTAAGAAACATGTTGTACTACACTGAAAGATTACCATATCTTAACAATGTAACTAAATATGTATATATACCTACACAATAGTGGAGAGCGTACCCAGCGGATCGTTAATTCACTCGGCACAGTCAGGATTTCGAAAGGGTTATAACACTGATAGATTATATTAGACAGTTTTTATATAGCCGTAAGAATGTGGTTTTACTTTCTATAGATTTCTCGAAAACGTTTGATAGAGTAGTACACTCTAAATTAGAGGGAGTTTACACGGTGTCTATTCAGACATGTCTGACAAACACGTCTGTTTTGTTTGTAGGCGATCGGGGTAGAGAAGAAAGAGTGGTTGCCAAACAAACACGAAACGAGTTTTCATGTTTGTTTTTATGAATTTTCATGTTTATTAGTTTGTATGTATATGACTATTAGACAATTAGACATGAAAATAGACATGTTTGGAAATACATCGTGAAAAGACAATAGGTTTTTGGAAGCATGTTCAAAAGGGAATGAAGAAAACAGACATGTCTGAATAGACACCGTGTAAACTCCCTCACGACCAAAATGTATTCAATACTAATGAATGCTGTATGCGGTACAAAAAATGCCTGCGGCAAAAACACACTCACTTCACATACGCACCGCACACACATGCGTTATCGGATTACAACCAAACTTCATATAAACCATGTATGGGCCACTGCCTACGTAGTGTATAAGTTTGGTTGAAATCGCACGACGCGTTTATGATTAGTTCGGCGACGTACATATACGGACTTATTTTTATATATATAGATTATGCCTACATAGGAACATTATTTTTTTTCACAATCTGGTAAACTAACTTTCGAACATATGAAATACATAGTACTCATTAGGGTGTTCAATTAATCGGCTTTTTTTTTGTTCGATTAAACGATTAATCGATATTTGGTATTTTTGACTTATTCGATTAAACGAATAAAATTCGAATAATTCAAAATCCAGAAATTTTATAAATTAAGATATTTTTTCGATCATTTTAGAAAAAAATCGTACTTGAGCAAATAAACATTATAAATTACAAGTATTTTGATATATTATTAACAAAAAACAAAATAAACGTAGCAATTCATACTAATTGATAAAACCTTTACGACGATAAAAAATTAAAACATGTATTGAGATCATATCATTTATATGTACGAACAATTAAACAGATCTTTTAAAATAATCTTTTAAAAATAAAATGTTTAAATGTTTTACAAACGCACTCACTAAATTTTACGTTCACTTTAACAACTGACCAAAAATTCACTTTGGGCTTTCTTTATAAAAAATATATTTCTTAAAAAACAACTGTGTTCTAAAAAATCTTGTGCTTTTTTACAAAATACTTTGAGTCACGCTACTATTTTGAGTTGTCTCTTCGGTGGTGGTCAATTTTAAAATGAAATTGATTATCCAATTGAGTACAGCGTGTGACACAGCTGTCAATTCAAACAAGTTTTGAAATTCAGTTTTTGTGAACAACTTGAAAGTGATATATTAAATATGTGGCTCCAGGGTTAAAAATATTTTTTTGCATTTGTTTCAATAATAAGTACAATTAACGGATTACTGCATTATTTCAGTAATCAGTTGAAATTTACGGCTTACTGAAATTTTTTCAGTAAGCAGTACGCCCATGTATGTGAATAACTCACTAAACATGACTGTTTTTTTTTAATTTCAACGGACACATAGGGTAAGTGTACCAGTAGTCGGCAGTTTAATTTTTTTTTCATTTTCAAACTGGTGCCCTTACGAATATAAACGTGATATTGGGATGGCAACTATTTACTACAGTTCAGTAATGTCTATTTGTTCGATTCATTTAACAGTTTTTAGACTAATTTTTTATTAAATTTGAGCAATTTTACTTTTTTCTAAAATATAGCTCATTTGCCAGTAGTCGGCATACAATGTACCTGTCTACGACATGTAATGATCCTATTGTCGGCATGGCTAGTTTTTAAAGAAAAAACCAATTTGTACAGGAATGCAATTGTTCATTTATTGAAAATTAATGCTCTTTACGTACTTAAATGCTTAAAATGTACATTTGTACGTTTATATAGGCACTACACGCAGAGAAAAAAAAAATTATTCAGTATGGACACCTCCAACAAAACCATGTTAAACAAAAATTTTAAAACCTACTATGCTTATTTTAACCATATTGTTGTCGCTACAACCATATTTTTTAATGTAATGGAACGGATTACAGGGTGTCGAGGGCCTTATGGCCCGGATTGGACGCAGGGGCAACCAGGGTTCTATTAGGACTGGATAGGAGTAGTCTCAGGACCTTTATAGGGTTCCTGACGGGGCATTGTTCTGTTTTTTTATGGATAAATGGGACATTGCGATACCGGACTTCTGCTGGCTGTGTGGGGATGCCGAGGAGCTAGGGACGGTTGAGCATGTACTGTGTCACTGTCCTAGGATGCAGGGTCCCAGGCAGAAATGGCTAGGGGCTAGATTTCACGACGAACTGGGGTGTATCGCTGGATGTAATCCAACTGATCTACTGGGGTTTGTCAGGGAAATAGAACGGCTGTTTCCGTTCGGGTACCATAAGGGGGATTTGTCCTACGTGGTATTTATTTATCTGTACCAAACCTTAGGTCTATTTTCTACTTTCCTTCTTTACTTCTCTTTTTCCTCTTTTCTCCTATACTGAAGGGATTCACAATGAACCTCATTGGTCTCCGAGTGGATATGCGACCATGGGCGCATAACCCTTCTTAGCCTAACCTAATGGTTATATATGACAATAATTTGTTTACCACCAATAATTTTTTTAATATAAACTAACAATAGTATTTTCCTCTTTTCCAAGATCAACATGTTATGGTTGAAAATTAACCATGCTATTATAAGTGCTTAATATATTTTTGTTATTATTACCCAAAACATGTTCAAAGGCAACCATAATGTGGTTGTGGCTTCTTGATGGAGGACTATTTTAACCAAAATCACCGATGACAATTAGTTTTTATTGGAGGCAGAGCTGTAAAAACTACAATCAAACTGATTGCAACCAACTTGATTTCATTTGTAAGATTACAATACTTTTTAATTGCAATCTTTTTTAATCCATTCTTTTTACATATCATTGAATGCAATCAATTCGATTGCAATCAAGTTTTTACTGAAATCTTGCGAGTGCAACCCATTTTTCTGAAAATACAACAACTAGTGAAAGTCCAACGAAATAATGCCTATATACTTGGAACAAATCGGTCGTAAACAAAAATTTATATTGTTGGCATTTCCAAATCATCAGAGTCAGGTTTATTTCTAGAAGAAGGAGTTTCATTTGAAGGAAACGAAAACTTTGATTCTGATTTTATTTTTATTGCAATTACTGAATTTCAATGCAATATTTTAATTGCAATCAATTTATACATAAATTGAATTAAAAAACTTATTACAATCAAATCCGAAAAATTTATTGTGTGATTTCAAATTAAAATCTAACATATGGAAATTCAACCATTGGGACTTCTCTTATTGCCATTAAATATTCTGGACGGATCATCTATAATATCAACATCATTTTGTTTAATATGGTTTTTAAGTCAGTTAAACATTTGCTGATTCCTTCTTCAGTGACTGTAGCTCGACTTTACTAATTCCCTCTGCTTTCTTAGCAGCTAAGCTTAAATACCGATTCCAGCAAGTATCAATTTTACATTTTTCTTTTTAACATTTGACTAAACAGTTTGCGGACCTATTTTTAAGGACCTTCTGCAACGCGGTCATGTATTCTCTCCTGTAAAGTGGAGCGTGGAGCACAACCTTTGCCTTTTTCCCTGCTTGTCACATTTAACTTTATTGAAATAAGTATCTATATGAAATACAAGGAACTAAAAGTCTTTAAAAATTTCAAAAATTATACCGATTTCAGACCCCACATTTAGTTAAAACTAGAAATAAAACTGCTGTCGACTTTAGGACAATATTTATCCTATAGTCGGCAGGTTATAAGATACTCAAAAGAAATCATGCCGACTACTGGGTAAACTCGTTTTTAACTCATTTTCTGTCATCCCATAGGCAAGAGGAGCGATTGATGAGCAATTTACTCAAATTTGAGCTTAATCAGAGAAAAATACTGATTTGCCAGTAGTCGGCAGCCAATGCCGAGCTTAGGAAATTTTGTAAATTTTTGTTCCTAATCTCGGCCCACAACAAACTTAAACAAATATTTATTTTTTGTAAATTGTTTTACTTTTAAGACAAAATTTAAAAGATTTTCTACAGTTACAGACCTTATTGTTAAAGTAATTCCCTTTAATAATATGGTTATTTACCTTTTTAAGTTGGCTCTATCACTAATTTTTTTTTTGAAAAAACGAGCACTAGCGCTCATGATCAAACACTTGTCACTTAAGGCTATAAAATTTGGCAAAAATACTCATTTTACTCCAATTTAAATATTGCAACTAGAAAGATGAGTAAATTCTCTTGACAAACTTTAAACAATTCAAGAATATAAAAACCGCATTTCTTATTTATTCACGTATAAATGCAAAAGATGCCGACTACTGGTACATGCCGACATTAGGTGCACTTACCCTACATACCTTTGGTTTGTTTTTTTGACTTAAAACTTTAAAAAATTATACATTTGACAGAAGAACCATATATGTACTCAGGGCTGCCAGATTTGACGATTTTTGTTTCCGAAATTAGCAAAGTGCCGATTTGCTGATTTTTTCTAAAAAGTTTCAAAATAAGACAATTTTAAATCTTTTGATTTTTGTTATTAGGCAGCACAGAAAAAAAACATTTTTGTAAACAAGAAACTTTAAATTTTTATATTTATCCCTATTGTAAATAAAATTATACTAGAAAATTTTGCTCTTTTCCATAAAAAAATTAATGGGCAAACGCAATATTTTGAGTCAAGTCAATTTATTTAAAAATTCGTACCAAAACCTTGTTGTGAGAGTTCACTCGTGTGGGGAGCAGGTGAAGTAATGGACTAATTTGGCTTATTTTTAACCTTTAATACTCCATATATATGAAAAAATTTTAAGACAAAGTTAATCCTCCTAGCTCTTATTGGTGCTCTCGTGCCAAAACTATAATTTCGTGAAGAAAGATTATTTCAGGTAGAAAAGAAAAATAATAATAAATTATAAGAAGATTTGAAGAAGTTAAGGCTTACAGGTAAAAATTAGAGATTTATGGGTATAAATTACAGGCAGTCGTGGTTTTTTGTTCATAATTACGCATTTGTAGACCGATCTGGCTGAAATATAATGGCACACTATTCCGTACTATATCTTATATAAATGTATAGCAATGTTTATATCGAAAATCCAATTTCAACAAACACATCGAGCCCTTAGCGCCAAATTATCGTAAGCGACATTTTCTCAATATTTTTTTTATTGTTAAAATTAAAAATTTAAGGACCAATGCACAATGTAAGCAAACTTTATTTTGTTGTAGTCGGTAGCTTGCTTGGACGAAATTATAATATGTCGCATCAAAAAATTTTTAAGTTTATGTATACATATCAAAAAAGAACTAAAAAACCTTCTCCTGTAAAATTTGTGTTTTGTCGCTTACGATAATTTGGCGCTAAGGGCTCGACATGGTTAGATTGACATCGTTAAACCAACTTTGCTATTCATAAGGACTCAGAATATACATATATTCTTTATAGGGCCTAACATTAATATTGTAGCAATTACAAAAGAAATGAAAAATTTATATAAAAACGAACTTGTATTATATACCCTTTGGGTCTGTGGTGAACGGTATACAAATTTTAAATTTTTTAGAAAATGGCCCGATTGAAGTATCTTTTATTCTTAAGACTTTAAAAAAAACCTTAGATTAATATAATATAGTAATTAATGGTTTACAAAACAAATTTTTTATGAAAATTTTCCTTAACAAACGTTTGTTAAATTTAACAAACAATTTCATAAGCATACGCGGGTATATGTATGTATATAATATGTTTTTGTTTTTAAATAAGAATCGAACAAACTTTGTTTAAAATCTAAATTTAAATTGTCCGATTTTTTTGACGATTTTTTAAACAGAAAAATACGATTTTTTTATTTTTCCTCGGGAAATTGACGATTTTTTCACAATTTTATATGGCAGCCCTGTATGTACTCGTATTGTTATTCAATTAATCGGCATAAATTCTTCGATTAATCCTTTAATCGAAATCAGCAATTTTAATTTAATCGAACAATTAATCGTCTAAAATTGTTCGAATAATCGAACAAAAATTAATCGACTGAACACCCTAGTACCGATAGAAGTGATGGACATTGAAAAAAACACCAATGTTTTTTCGAGGCAATGCATACCAAACGAGCATCGATGCTATATCGATACTTAGCAAAATACATCGATGTTTTCTATTCTTTTTTTTTGTAACATAATAGATATGAATGTGGTTTATAAAAAAACAGCTTTTAACTTTACAATTATAAAAAATAATTGATGTTGTTGAGCCTTTCTTTGTTTCATGGTCAATGTTCATAAATAGAAGTATATGACCGATAAAATTTGTCGTATTGCCAGCAGATATCCGTTTGACACTTCTTACATTTATATTTCTTGTCATCAACTTTATCGTAAAACTTCAAGCCCAAACTTCTTTTCTTAAGTGCCATGTTACTTTTAAATAGAGAAAAACATTTTTTTATATGAATCGTCAACAGCAATTTTTCGTTCTTCTTTTGCAAAAAATTAAAAAAAAAAAAAACAAAAATTAAGGTAAAATAATAAAAAAAAATCACAACAAATTAAAAAAATAGCGAAAATACCATGAATATATAATTAAAAATCGGATATTTAAAAATTCAAGTTACACATTTATTTTAATTAATAGGTAATTCTTAGGACTTTCAGATGACATATCAGGTTTCATAAGATTAGCTCGCGCAGTTAAAAGGTCTCGAATATGGCGAAAAACAGGATTTTTTAAACTTTAAGCGAAGGTATCGCTGATGTGATGGAGAAAATCTGAATACAGGTTCGTTTTTATGGGTTAAGAATTGGATGGCCTGTGTTATACTATTTTCACACGGACATCAATATTCGTGTTTCGCTCTACCATTCGTGTTTCACGTCCCAAACATGATTGAAACAATATGTTTCGCTATAAAAAAAATGGTTTCATTTTGGAACATGCTGCGAAACAGGAAAAATTTACTATCATCTCCTATCATCTTTAATAACAAATTCGCTAGCTTATCCGAACTAGCTCTCAAAAGAATATCAAAACAAAATAAAAATTCATCTTAAAAAAAAAATAATAATTATAAAATAATTATCGAATCTGGGAATTATTACTTTTTCATAAGTTACTTTATTATATTCAACATTTTTTATTTTTCGAATTTATTCTATGAGCTAAATTTCAGTTATGTATTTTATAAAGCTGTTTGTAATAGTTATATTCCTTAAATTTTTAGGAATGACTTTATACACTATCAGACTATTAACTTGTATCTTCTTGTTACATTTTACCTTAGCTATCCCTTGGATAACAATTTTATTTGCTTTTTTCACATTTTTTTATGAAAAATAAGTTTTTTTTTTGTCTAAATTTTAATAGACACCAGAAAAGGATAAACGAATAAGTGCCCTCTTCAAAGTATTTATTTTTTTAACCTAGTTATTTGGAGCTGTAGAACTCAGGGAACTTTAATAATGTATTTACAAAAGATGGCCGAAATAGGGTCATAAAAAGTTGCATTGTGTATGCAAACCGCAACGGATTCTACTAGAGTACCTACTGAAAATAGCCATTTGTTTTATTCGTTAGCAGCAAATATAAATTCCTTGCTTGCACAATTTAAGAGTGGCAGAACAAAAGATATTCGTACTAATTGATTTTTTTAAATTAGTGCGAACGTCAGCCAATTGTGTCATACATTCTACTCGCTAATAATTTGTATTGAAATCGAAATTTTCTTCTGAACAACTTGTTTACGGTCCAGTTGTTTGTTGACATGCAGAATGCAGGTTTGTTCAAGTTTATGCAAGACAAACAATCAGGTGGCCGAAACCGACTGTTTTACTCACTATATTAAAATAACCAATAAGTTAGTAATAATTAGAACTTAATATGTATGTACATTTAGGTGGGTCGAAAGAAAGTCTTGCCAGTCGCCAACTAGAATGGAAGATCTATCTCTCAATAAGGTTTCTAAAACAGGAACAAAACATATATTTCTCACTTAAGGGCCCTGGAGATTCGTCGGTGTTTTTACTAACTAACATAACTGAAATTTTTTTGAAAATAGAGTTAAGTACAAAAAATAAAAATATTTGTCTTTTTTCTTTTTTTTTTTGTAGCACATTACAAAAGATGTTATACTTAATACATAACAAATAATGCATAAACCCAATTTCATTCGTATTTTAGCTAGGTAATAACTACATTTAAGACAAAAAACATTAAGGGTGGGTTTTTAATATGGAGATCAGAGGTTTAGTCATCTTTAATCTGTGCTTTTAGTTTTTAAGATGAGAATTAATTACTTTTATTTGCCAGTTTAAGCGGCCAATGTTGGTAAAGTACTTGAATTTTACTCACATAAAATAAATTAAAATCTAAAATAAATTAAAATATTCATACTGATCCGTAAAACATTGCATTGCCAAATTCGAAGAATTTTTATTTTGGCATATATGTATTAGAAAATTTTTTTCAATTGTTTATACCGAAAAATTTTGGAGTCGGTGTCGCGAGTTTTTGTGGGTCCTTCGACTCCGACTCCGCTACAAAAACCTTAACTCCGACTCCACAGCCCTACATTTTACTCAAATAATTTTTTGATTCTGAAACAATATCGCTAATATTTTAAGGTTATGGTGTTTCCGGATGTTGAATTTTAGTTTATGACGTTTTACAACTGTCAACGTTAAGCATAAGTTATTGGTGGAACCATGGTGAAATTACTAGAAGGTGGCAGCACTACGGAATCTAAGATTTTTTGCTTATCTATGGTGAAAGAGTTATTGTGTCAAAATTATTTGTTTATTCATAGCAAGTGTCAAAATATTGATTGATTTCAAAAAATAATTTGCGAGATAAAAAAACAATTTGTTCGGTATTGCGTTTAAAATAAATAGTCAAAACAATTGAAATAAAACATAAAAAAAGATGTATTGTAGTTATAATAAAAAAAAACTTGTGAGTTGTATTAAAACTAATCGTTTGTAAAAGATACATTCTGTTGTGAAAGTCTTGCAAATAGTTTGAAATATAACTTAAATTAAATACGTATTGTATTATAAAAGTGGTTTTTATTTGTTGCGAAAAGCAACTAGTGTTTTAAATTACAAATTACAGCCAATCGTTTATAACGTAGCTTTTTGCATCGTGGTGGAGGACCAACAAAAAAACTCATTTGCAAAAGAAAACTTTTATTTAAATAAAAAATCAAACCTTTTTTAATTGTGAAGCCTTTGTGCGTGCTTTTCAAAAATGCGTAAATGTTTATTATGCGGTAAGGAAGAACTGCCTGGCAACGGTACGTTTTTTAAACCTCCGCCGGTCGCAAAGACTCAAGATTTCCTGTACTCAAGATTTCCTGTATAGCCGGCCATCGGCCGGGCGCAAGGATTTTCTCCCCTATGGGATAACTAATACCGGTTTCGCTAACTAAAGATGCTCTGCATAGACGGCCTTTGCCCATGGGCAAGGATTCTCTCCTCATTAGTATAACATCATCATAAAGAAGGTTTTACTTGTATTTTGATAAAAATTCTTAAACAAATAAGTATATAGTATATACATACATTAAAGAATTAAAAAAAAAAAATTAATAAAATGCCAAAACCATCAAATTCCACCAGTTTTTTTTATCGACTTCTGTTTGAATTTTAATGTGTACAAGCGTCAAAACCAGGGTCAGATCATCTACAATATTACCTAAAAAAGTTTAAAACTATATTATTATAGGTGACAATTTGCTAGCCTCGTAACTTACTTCCATGATTAATGCTGGCAACTAAAACTTGTCTATTCTTGTTTTTATCCGATATGTATTCACTGACATCTAAAATTGACTGGCTGATATTGATATGCACTTTGATTGCACTTTACACTTTGCAGCAAGTTGACTTGTACTGCTGCATTTATTTATGTAAGTAATTTAACTTGCTATTTTTTATATAAAACATAATAATTATGTTTTTTTTACTTTGTATAAATTTGTTTTACTAAGTATGTGTTTATATGGCTTTTATTTTGTGAGGAATTGACGTTTCAATAAGAATAATATTTTGGTGTGGTGAAAATTCATATTTTTGACACACTTAACTTTTTTACACAAACAAATTTGCCTGTTTTTGTTGTATTGTTGTACAACAAATCCTAGTGCTGCCACCTTGTAGTAATTTCACCATGGGTGGAACGATCTTTATTTAAAATTGACATGCTCTCTAGGGTATTCATTAGGTTTACCTTTAATCGGTTAACCGATTAATTACTACCCGATTAACGGATCGGTTATTTTAAAATTGGCTATTTTCGAATAACGATTAAACCGGTTAATTTCACTCGATTAACCGACGTAACAAAATTTTTAATTTTTTGTAGTATTATAAATATTTTTTTGTATTTTTAATTATTTGTTTCGTCTCATATGCAAAAGGTATGCGTTTAGAAATATTTTTTATACAAACAAAGAAAGTGTTCAGTAATCTTTATTTTAAATAGGTCTTTGCTGTCAACAGCATTTTCTTTCACGTCCTTTTTTATATGGGCATTTCCATTGTGACGTGACGTGATATTTCTACATATATTATTTTTGTATTTGTACGCCAAAATGAATTAAATGAAGAAGTCAAATTTGTAAAAAGGTTTTTCTATATTTACAAAATAATGAAGCAGCACTATATTCAGAAAAAAATATACAAATATCAACCCTGAGGATTTGAAGATATAAGCAAAAATATGCGCTGGAGTGACGTTACAAAAACAGAAGTGGATTTTGACTTGCGTTACATAACTGCATAAGCTTGCGAATTGAGCAAGGCTTTTCTTATAAAACCTTTTTTAATAAGCTTTGGACTTGTAAGGATTTATTTCCCATCTGAATTGACATCCAATTTTATAAGAGTTTTAAATGAGGCTATTTTTAGAAGTTTAACTTCACCAAGTCAACACAAAAGTATAAAGGCAGATATAGCTCCTTGGAAAAATTTGTGGCGTTTAATTGAAACAAAGAAAAAACTATTAAAAAAGAGGAGAAAGAATAAAGATGACAATGGAACTTTATATTGCTTAAAGAGGATAAGAAAAATTATAAATAAATCTATAAAAGAATCTATAAACTACTATTATGAGAATAAAATATTGAGCTTTAATGGCGATTTAAAGAAATGTTGGAAATTTTTAAACAATGAAACCGGTCGCCCTCAGAAGAAAACTATTAATATTGTTGATTCTGAAGGACTATGCATAGAAAATATCAAAATTAAAGCCAGCACTTTTAATAATTACTTTACAAAAATTGTAGATGATTTAAAAAATTAAATTATTAAATACTCAAATGATAACTGTAATAA
Organism: Pollenia amentaria; assembly: GCA_943735925.1. Taxonomy (NCBI): domain Eukaryota; kingdom Metazoa; phylum Arthropoda; class Insecta; order Diptera; family Polleniidae; genus Pollenia; species Pollenia amentaria. The sequence continues at coordinate 199,002,963 of OX031007.1, read as the reverse complement.
TTTAAGAACGTTAAGCCGCCATTCAATCTGCTTTACGTTAAATAAAGTTTTAACACATGATGTTGAAAATACAATATTAGGCTTTAAACCGACGTACAGTAGCGGTCAGGACCATATTTCATCGAAACTATTAAAATATTGTTATCAAGCAATTTCACCTTTTATATCCCATATCTTTAATAGTATGATAAATACATCTATATATCCGGATGTTTTAACGGTACACAAAGTTGTGCCTATCCCGAAAGAGGTTCATGCAAACACGATTGAAAAGTATAGGCCAATAGTGCTTTTTTCGACAATCGATAAAATATTTTAAAAAATAATTAATTCGCAGTTAAGTGCATATTTAGAACGTGAATCTTTGTTATGCAAAAATCAGTATGGGTTTGTAAAAGGAAGCGGAACAGATGAAGATCTTGTTGATGTGGTAAATACAATATGTAAAAGGCTGGATAATGGATTTAATGGAGTTGCAGGAGTGTTCTTTGATTTAGTGGATCACAAAATCTTGTTGGAAAAGTTATCGTACTATGGTATTATTGGTTCTGAACTTAAACTAATTGAAAGTTTCTTAATAGAAAGATCACAGTTTGTTGAAATTGAGGGAGAAAAAAGTGAAATAATTCCTGTAAATTGTGGAGTAACACAAGGAAGTGTTTAAGGATCCTTGCTGTTTATGATCTACCTTAATCATATTAATAATATTGGGCTAAATGGAAAAATTGTAATGTTTGCTGATGACATATCTCTCTTTTATCCATATAAGCAGGACTTAGTACTCAAAATTCGAATGGAAAGAGACTCGGCACTATTATTTGAGTTCGCGAGATTAAACAGATTGATTTTAAATCCAAACAAAACCAAGTAAATACGTTTTCGGCCTTATTCCCTAGCTTTAAACAACAATTTTTCTATTTTCGTTGATGGTAAAGTTATAAATGAAGAGCTAGAAATTAAATATTTGGGAGTAATGTTGAAGAGCAATCTGTCATGGGATGATCATATAAAATACTTAAAAGCAAATATAGCTTCTGCTTGTGGTATATTATTTAAGCTAAAAAGAAAATTAGCCACTAAGACAAAAATGTTGATATATCAATCAATCATACACATTAGACTTGAGTATCTTGCAATTATTTATGGTTATAAAAAGACTTGTGAGTTAAAATCGTTTCAAACATCTCAAAATAAAATACTGAAATGTGTTTTTAATTTAAATATTAGACACAATACATTATCATTATATAAAGATTTTGCTTAAACTATTTTGCCAATATATGGCCTATATGTTAAACAACTTTTATATTACGCTTACAAATCTTTAAATAACATTGGATATCGAGCAATTAAGTTTAATGTCAGACAAAATAGTTTTAACACAAGAAGTGGTGGAAGTCTTTGGATAGCTAGATGTAGACCTGAAAAAAATAAACAAAGAATAGAATATGCTGGTAGCTTAAAGTTTAATTATTTGCCGGAAAACATTAAAAACTGCAATCGATTATCAGTTTTAAAGAAAAGTTTAAAAAGTTATCTACTTAATAATATTGAAATGCTTCTTGAATAGTTTTTCTATTTTAATTTTCTTCTTTTTAACTTGAAATATACAGTTTCTTTAATTGTATTATTATAAATTGCTAATTTGTTATGTTATAATTTCTATAGCTGAAATTAATTTTTTGCCAACTCGTCTCACAAAGCCAATTTTTAGGCGTGAGACAAACTTTACCTATATTGAAATAAATAAATAAATAAAAAAAAAAAGAAAAGTTATCAAATTTAAAAATCGTTGCTCGTTTAAGGTACATACCTTAAAGATTGACATGAGAAAATATAAGAAGAAACAAATAACTAAACACATACATACATACATATGGGAAGTTCCAGCGAAAAGTCTCCTTTTTGTAAAGTAACGCCAGAAAGCAAATAATCTTGTATTTTAGTACCATGTTGTTCAAAATTTATCCCTTTTGTAACTTAATGTAGAGCTAGTTGCGCTTTACACAACATATAAAAAAGTAAATTATACATATAAAGTTTTTGAGAAACGATTTAAATTACTTCTGGTGTTACATTACAAAAAGGAGACTTTTCGCTGGAACTTCCCATATGTATGTATGTATGTGTTTAGTTATTTGTTTCTTCTTATATTTTCTCATGTCAATCTTTTAACAGAATTAACCGAAACAATAAGAAGAGTTAAAAATTTAAAACAGGACTCTAATGACATAACGGAAGATTTTATACGTTTAGAGAAATCCAGGAAAAGGACTGAGAAATTATATATTTTGTATTATGGATTGCGTTCGATTTCTCCAACATCAACGATTAGTGAAAGAATTTTTTACAAGTCAAGATTTATTAAGACTAAAGAAAAGAATCGCTTAACTCCTAACCATTTTTCTAAAAGATTTCTTTTAAGGTCTTCTTAAACTATTGAAATAACTAATAAAATTACTTAACAGTTAATTTTTTAATTACTACATATTATTTATGTATTAATTAAAAAATATGTTTCACAGGTTGACAACTCTTAACTCGCAAAAAAATCGAATCGGGGGTATTATTTATTTTAATTTTTTTTAATCTGAAATTATTTCAATATCTTTGTTTTCTTTACACCATCTTACAATAAATATCTCCTACTAATTTTGGTTTTTTTTTTATTTACTTCCAACGCGGTTTAGTAACGGAGTAATAACGTTTTTTTTGTCTCCTGAAAAGTATAAAAAAACATGTTAAGAGTTGTCAACCTGTGACCGACGATATAGGTATATGAATTATTTTTTTGTTTGCTCGTGTTAGTTCAAGAATTGTTATGTTTGTTTTGTGATTGTTTTTTTTTTAATAATAAACTCCAAATAATAAATAATTAATGCATTTTTATGTATAAAAATTACTTCATTTATAAAACAAACTTTATTAATCGGTTAACCGATCAATTACAAAATTAACCGATTAAACCAAAACTTCGGTTAATTAATCGAGCGATTAACCGATTTAAGCAAAAGCCCGATTAAATTAATACCCTAATACTCTCCCAGTATATTTAAAATGGCGCTCATCATACGTCTTGAGATTTTCGTGTAACCAAATCTATTAAATTCTATTTAAAATTTGTCGCATTACCGCCAATAGTAGGGTATTTAAATGCAATAGAGGTTGTAAATAAATATGCCCATATAAATGTAGAGCTAATGTCATGGTCAAATAAGGTATGGTTTTGTTTTAATTTATTTTTTTTTTGTTGGTTTTCAACATTTTCTTCTTGCATTTTAACCAAACACCACCAGAATATCAAATAGGTTCGAATACTCGTACATATTTACAAATCTACGACATGTACATGCCAATTTAAAATTTTATTTTTGTTTTTGGACACATCAGAAACACATTCACTTGCAACAGAAATATGAAAAAAAGTTTCCATAAGAAAATGGAGTGTATGAGTCACAAAAAAAGTTTTTTATTGTGTTTTGTAAAGCCAACAAATGCAGAAAATTATAAATATTAAAGAAATAAGAAAAAAAAACAGCTAATAGGTCAAACTGAAAATGGTAAAAAAATATGGTCTTAAAAAGCCTAATTTCTATATAAATACGTAAAGTACAACAAGTAGTGACAGCACATTATACATACATACATAGTAGAAAAAGTATTTGAGTTGATGGTATCTCTTAATTTGTACATCATTTCCAGTAAAATAGTAAAAAAAACTTGAAAAACATGGATTCGTAATTTTGACCTATAAACAGGTAATTTCAAAATCACAATTTCCTAATGGCAGTGGAAAAGGAATAGGCCATACGAATTGGTCTTTAAGGGTTAGCAAAGGTCATTATAGATTTCTTTTGTAAACGGTGTAAATTGTAACATTTGGTTTTCACGTGTTGAAGAAATTGTTTACAGAAAACAAAAAGGTCTAAGTATTAAGTCATCTTGGCCAACCAACCGAACAATGCAACAAAGCAATGAGCCAACCCAACATCTAACATTTTAATTTTAAATTTAAATAATGGTTTAAAATATAAACCGTATTGTAAATTTTAGTCATTAAAGACGTCAGGAATTGGAGCAGCCAAAATGTGAATGACTAATAAAATGTAGTGGTTGTTTTTTTAGCACGTGCTTTATATAACCTTGATTTATCTTAATTTATAGTGTAGTATAAACAACAGCCTTCAGCTTAACTGTTGCAAGGTCCCAGGGGCATATGAACATAAAAGTCTTCACAAATATGTTATAACAGTTTACAATTTGTTTTCTCTGTAGAAAATCGTTTTTGTTTTACTTACAGTTTTTTTTTATATTAAGGGTAATTACGATGGGTAGTCCAAAGTGTGCAAACGATGCAAATGTGTGCAAAAATACACACATTTGCACAACATAACAACAAAATGTACGTATTTGCAATTTGCTTCATTTTACATTGCTTGCACTAAAAAAAGCTTGAGCAAAAATAGTAGAGCATATTTGCTTAGTTGCAAATTTTTTTTTTTTTTTTTTTTTTTTTTTTTTTCATTATTTATTTATTGAATCTTCATATATTAAATATGAACTAACAATAATTAATCAAATCTTATACTAATACTTTATTTTTGTCCTGCCAATGCTAGACGAAAATTTTTCTCTTCACGGTTTCTGTTCACATATGTAGATGTTTAGCGCTCTTCTTGTCTGATGAGTCCTGCTGTATCTCTTCTCCTTAATCTAGAGTGGCCGCTGTAATTTAAAATATTTCGAGCTAGTGGATTTGGGTGCGACTCAAGTCTTTTTAAATATTTTACTGCATAGTTCGTAATAATAGTTTTTACTAACGGCACATTGAGATCCTTGTGAATATTTGAGTTTTTAACATACCAGGGAGCGGCTGTGATTATTCGAAGAAGTTTATTTTGTCTCCTTTGAATTTTTTCGATATTAGAAGCCGAGGCAGTGCCCCATAACTGAATACCGTAGCACCAAATTGGTTTTAAGATAGAGTTGTAAAGTAGAAGTTTACAATCGAGACTAAGAACAGAGTTTCTTCCAATAAGCCAATTAAGTTGAATTGCTTTTAGTTTCATTTGTGTTAGTTTTGCTTCTATATGGCATTTCCATGTTAAACGCCGATCTAGATGAATTCCGAGATATTTTACATGCGATTGTTGGGGCACTAATTGATTATTGATTTTAATAGGGGAACATGACTCCCGACGCAAGGTGAATGTTATATGTACGCATTTTTGCTCATTAACCTTTATTCTCCATTGTTTTAACCACTTTTCCAGTTCAAATATATGATCCTGCAAGTAGCGAGAAGCTTCATGACAGTTTTCGTGCACGCTTAAAAAAGCTGTATCATCAGCAAATGTTGAAGTTAGGGTGTGGTTGTTTGTTGGCATGTCTGAGGTATATATTAGGTATAACAGTGGGCCCATGATGCTTCCCTGAGGGACTCCAGCGTCAATTGGCTGAGGAGAACTTATAAAAGCACCTTCTTTAATAATAAACTTTCGACCGACTAAGTAGCTTTCTAACAGCTTGTGTGTGTTTACTGGTAAATTTAGCTTCAATTTATGTAATAAGCCTTCATGCCAGACTTTATCAAAAGCTTGAGAAACATCGATGAAGAGGGCGGAACAATATTTTTTTTCTTCAAAGGTTTTTCTTATGGCGTTTACTATACGATGGGTTTGTTCAATTGTGCTATGTTCTCTTCTAAAGCTGAATTGATGGTTTGGAATACATCTATTTACATTTAAAATTGGGGTTAATTTTGACACTAACAGCTTCTCAAACAGCTTTGATATATTAGACAATAAGCTTATAGGTCTATATGACTCAACTTTTGTAGGATCCTTTCCTGATTTAGGTATCATGGTAACTAATGATACTTTCCATTCCTGAGGGTAGTATTCAAGGCGTAAAATAGCATTAAAAATAAAGAGAATAATTTTCTTTGTTATGCTGGGTAGCTCCAAAAGCATTTTGTTACTGATCTTATCAAAACCAGGGGCTTTCTTCGGGTTTAAATCATGAATAGCCTTTTCGATTTCTCTTATCTCAAATCTTAGTGGAACAGCTGCTCTAACAGCAACAGGTGGTAACTCGACCGCCATATCGAGAGATGTGTGAGCGGTAAATACGGTTTTCAAATGATTAACAAAAAGATTTCCTTTTTCTATATCATTTCTTGCCCAACTTCCGTTTAAGTTTCTTAATGGTGGTTTAGTGATAACTGGTCTTTTAAGATTTCTAGCTGCACGCCATAATGAGTAGTCTGATTGTGGAGTTGCATCAAGTTCCTTAAGATATTTTTCAAAGGATGCAGTTTTTTGGGACTGCAGTAACTTTCTTAGCCTTTTTGTGCAGTCTTTTAATAAAGTCTTAAGTTGGGGGGATCTGTGCAATTGCCACTCTCTTCGAACTCTCCTTTTTTCAGTCAATAGACGCTCGACATCTACAGAATATATGATATTGTTTTTGGTTTTTTTGAGGGTTGTGCTGGAATGTTGAACAGCTAGTTTGAGATAACTGTCAAAATTAACAATAGCGAGATCCACGCTCTCCGGTGTGCTAAGCGGAATATTTTCTGTGCAATGGGCACTAAGATATTTTTTATATTTTAACCAATTTATTTGTGAGGGTGATTTGGATAAGTACCCAGACGGCGATACGATTCTATTTGGAATCATTATAGTAACAATTGTAGGTGTGTGGTCGGAAGATAATTCTAAGGAAGCCTCAACATAAATCGTTTCTGCGGGGATGTTTTTAACCACTCTAAAATCTATGACATCTGGAACTTTTTGCTGATCAGTAGGCCAATATGTTGGTTCACCGCTCGCGATCACATTTAGATCCATTTTACGAATTGTGTTAAACAAAACACGACCCTTAGGCGTAATAAGTCGTGACCCCCAGAAAGTATGTTTAGCGTTATAATCGCCAGCAGCCAGGAAGCAGGGTCCTAATGCTTTGAAGTATTTATTATATTGGCTTTCTGATATTGAAAATCTAGGTGGTGAATATATTGATGAAATAACTAGGTTTCGATTTAATTCCTCGACGCAAATGGTCGTTGCTTGGAGATAATCTTCACGATGATCACACATTAAGTAGTGTTTTACTCGGTTTTTTATCAAAATGGCAGAACCTCCACAAGCTCTACCTCGAGGGTCCTTGGTATCATATAATATATAACCATTGATTTTAAACGTATTTCTCGAGGTCAGATGAGTTTCAGAAACCATCATAACATCGATTTGTTTATTTTTAAGGAAGTATTCTAGTTCATTTTTATGTTGGCGGATGCCGTTTGCGTTCCAAAAGCAAATTTTTAGACAGTTCATGGCTTATTTAGTACAGCTTGCAATAACATCGATTGCATTCTTAACATTTCTTGCATCATGTTACCCATTGTGTTGGTAAAATTGTTAACGGTTTGCACTAATGTTTCCATGGTTTTTTCTAGCCGAGTTAAATTAGAAGTGGGAATTTCGTCATTATTTGGTAAATCACCTTGCAATGGCATATGATTAGATTTTAAGACATTAGCGTACGAGGTTCTGTTATTATTTGGCTGCGGTATTTGAACGCCGTTAGTGTTTTCTTGATAAGTTGCCTGCGTTTGAGGGGGATAAAGTTTCTGTCCAACAGAACGCTTGACAATAGAATATACCGGACATCCCCTATAGTTGGCAGTGTGATTACCACCACAGTTGCTACATTTTTTTACATTAGGGTCATTTTTTGACTTATCACACTGAACGGTACCATGTAGTTCTCCACATACGACACAAACAGGGGGTAAATAGCAGTATGCCCTAGTATGACCAAATTCTTGGCAGTTTAAACACTGAACAGGCCCATTTCTTTTGTGCGGCTCTTCTATCGTTATTTTCCTGTACAGGATGTATTTTAAGCTGTAAATGGGATGCGTTTCATTTTTTTTTAGCTTAACGTCGCCGGGCTCTAACTCCACTCGAAATAGTGGTTGGGGATTTTTTTCCCTATTTTTAATATTTGTAACATTTTTAATTTTGAAACCCTTTTCTTCTAAAAATGTTTTTATTTCGTCTGGGTCCACGCATGAGTCAATGCCCTTTATCACAACCTGCAGACCTTTGCTGCTTTTCAGCTGGTAAGTATAGAAGCTTTTTTTAAGTGCTTCAAACTTATTAATTAATTTACGAAAATCATTCTCATTATTAATCTGTATTTTTGTTTCGTTAATATTACCACGCTTGATTGCAGCTACGTAAACCGAATTTTCACCTATCACCGATATTAAACTTTTTATTAGCTCACTTGAGTTTTGCTCTCTAAGATATATCGGGGGTGGCTTCGACGATTTTATGACGTTGGGTGTTTCAGAAGATTCATCCTCCAGAATTGCAAAACGATTTTGCGAGTTTATTCTATCAAAAGATGGAACTTTCGAGGCAGAGGCAACAGCTGAAGAGGCAGGGCTGCGACCACGTTTAAGCACTGTTATATATCTATCCATACCAACTTGCACTTGTGGTTTTTGACAACTTTTTTCTTGTTTGTTTAACATTGCGTCTATGTTTGGGATTATGGTAACAGTGGTAACGCTTGTATTGTTTTCTGTTGTGTTTATTTCCACATTGCTTTCACTAGCATGAATATCATTTACTTTTGTTGTTGTTTCATTGTTATTACTCATATAGAGTTGTTTTTGTTTTTTTCACCGTTTTTTTATTTTTTTTATTTTTTTTGTTTTTATTTTTTTTGTTGACTGTGCTCTTTTTATTATGTATAATGTTGTTACACCGAGATAATAAAAGAAAAAAAGAATAAATATTTTTTTGCACAGATTATTTGCAAGTATGTATGTGCGTACGTACATTCAAATAAAAGCAAACAACAACTTTTGAAACACGGACCGCCATATTTTGTATTTGTAAAAGAGAAATATTTAATTCAAATTGTCTGTGATCGATTTAGCGCAAAAATAAAATAAAAGCTAAAATGCTTCTGTATAATTGTAAACAAATGAAGATTTTTGACAATTTATGCTGGTGTGCCAGTAGTTTTTTGAGTGGCCTGAATAAATTTTTAGAAAAATAACACATTTGCACAAAAATAAAAGTGGTAAGCTCACTGCAAATTTGGACAATGACCATCGTGATTACCCTTATTATAAATTATAACTGTTTACCTTACGAACTGCAAACATGGAAATTAAGTCATTTTGACACTGATGCATTTAACACATTCACGACAGCAGGCCACACGAACACACGACTATAAATGCTGATGGCTGATATTGAAACGTATATTTTAGAAACCCGCCAACTGACCTTTAAAAATGGCGCATTTGACTGGTTTCTGAAATAAACTATTCAATTGTAGTCGTGTAGTCAGATACTAAGTTATTTTGAAGACGACAGCTACAATTGAAAAATATAAACAGCTGTTTTTGTTTATAATATATTTATATCTCAGTGTTAGCTTTTTTTTTTTTTAATTTTATGAAATGGAACAACATGCAAAATTGCAGACTTTATTTAAGCCTGTACAAACATAAATACTTGTTTATAATAATAAAATTATTTATTATAATAAAACGTAAAAATAATAAGGGTTTTCATGAATAGCCATTTGTGCAAATGGGCAATCTTGCGAGACTCGTTTCATGAATACCCTTTTAAATGTTTATGTAATTTTATATTTATAATTAATGTCAGTTTGTAAGAAACGTCAATACAAAAAAAAATATATCGTTAGCTAAAATGCAAAAAAGGCGTAACAAGCAAAAGTATAATTTTACATGAGAAGCAAAACATTTTGTAAAATAAAAACTATAAACATTTTTAACGATGTTTTTTCTCACATGCATTGATTAGTCGACCATCAAACAATTTTCAAAGAAAACCATTTCATTATATTATGTTAGAAAATAATGTGTAATTACGTTGTTTTGTGATTATCAAATAACCACATTTGTGGTTACGTCCCTTTGTTTTTTGTTAATAAAAGCGTAATTTTCGATCGCAAAAAGTGTTTGTCAAGACATGTAGTTTAATGTCATTCATAATAATCAATCAAAAACTCGATTTTTGCATTTTTTTTGTTAGTTACGCCTTTATGAAAAAACTAATCGGAAAAAAGTGCATCTATTGGCTCAAAATTACTGAAAAATTTAGAAAAAATTTTAATTTTTGTTGTTTTATTATTTTGGCTTGAGGTCCTATATAAATAATAAATAAAATTCAAAAAGCTAAATTTTAAGAAAGACACAGAAAGATGTGCAAAAATTTATAAACATGCAATAGACAAACACAAATCAAAGAAAGCTTAATCAGAGAAGTGTTAAATTTGTCCGAGTTTTTTTTAAACTTTTATTGTTTATTTATTTAAAATGTAAATATTAAATTTGTTTTGTATAAAATATTTTGTATTTTTAATGGTATTTTTGTTTTGTGTATTTTTAAAAAGATTCCCCTGATGATGGTCAGAGATTTTGACCGAAATATTGGAAAAATATAAAAATAAATAAAAATAAAATAAAAAGCTTTTTGAATTTTATTTATTATTTATATAGGACCTCAAGCCAAAATAATTAAACAACAGGTCAACTATACACAAGAATAAATTTTAATTTTTATATATTTTTTCGCAACTTTTGGCCCATAGCTGCTTAATTCAGTAAAGTAAGTAATATATAGAAAAATATTCCTTAAATAGAATTCATAATTCCTTAGAACATTATAAAGCGTGATCCATTTCGAGGTTCCCTACTTTTTTAAAGAAAAAAACACAGAAAATTTAAATGAAATGGGGAATGTTTATTATCATTTGAAAGAACATTCTTTGGTATTTATTTTTTGAAGATTATGTCTATCAAATGTTGGCCGTTGCTACGTCGCAGATGGGCCATCCGTTGAGTCCAATTTTCGATGACTCGTTTGAGCATTTTTACTGGTAGGCCTGAATCGAAGCGGGTTTGTCCGCATAAACTTAAGACTTTACATATCCCCACAGGAAAAAGTCTAACTGTGATATCACACGATCTTGGTGGCCAATCGACTGGCGCAAAACGTAAAATTATGTGCTCACCGAAGTGTTCTCTCAATAAATCCATTGATTGATGCGATGTGTGGGAAGTGGCGCCGTCTTACTGAATCCAAATGTCGCCGAGATCACGAGCTTCAATTTCAGTCATCAAATAGTTGGTTATCATGGCACGATAACGGTCGCCATTGCCGGTTATGTTCGCACCGGCATCAGTTTCAAAGAAATATGGAACGATGATTCCACCGGCCCACAAACCACACCAAACCGTTGTTTTTTCTGGATGAAATGGAAGTTCTCGAATCTCTTCAGGTTGCTTTTCGTCCCAAATGCGGCAATTTTGTTTGTTTACATACCCATTGAGCCAGAAATGGGCCTCATCGCTGAACAAAATTTGCCTCGAAAACGTCGGATTTTCCTGGAACTTTTCAAGAGCCCATAGCGCGAAGCCATGTCGCTTGGGAAGGTCGAACGGCTTCAGTTGTTGCACAAGCTGTATTTTGTACGCTTTCAATTTAAGATCTCGACGTAAAATGCGCCAAGTCGTTCCATACGTTAGTCCGAGTTGCTTCGAACGGCGCCGAATCTACCTTCCACGGTCTTCGTGTACACTCTCAGCTACGGCCGCTTTATTTTTTTCACAGCGTGCTGGACGTGGTCTATTCGGTCGAATATTATCCAATAATGAATACTGGGTCTCAAAATGAGTGATGGTGTTGAGAATAGTACGCTCAGTAGGGCGATTATGTTGACCATAAGTTGAGCGATGTGCACGAAACACATTCCTCACAGAACGTGAATTTTCGTAATAAAGTTGAACGATTTGTAAACGTTGTTCAGGCGTTAGTCTTTCCATTATGAAATGCCAAAAAATACTAAACAAAAATAACATGACAGAATGACACGACTCACACGTGATCTGTCAAAAAAAGGCTATTGAAAGAAGTATCTCTACTTGAATCTCCCATTACTACTGTATTTGAAATTTTGCAGCTGTATTAGAACTTGAAAATTTATCGACAAATAAAAATTCCGCAGGACATTTTTCTCTTTTAACATATGTCGAAGTTGTTGTTGTAGCTCTTACAGGATCGTCGTACGTATGAAAAAAGGAAAAGAAAATAGTGTTAAATTAAAAGTGAGGGACATCTAAGAACTTGTGTTCAGTTCAAGGAAGCAAGCTGCCTCAATTTGTCGGGTCCATAGGTCTAGCGGTGTCAAGTCTGTCGGGTTAGCTGGGCATGAGAAGACATGATGAGCGGAGTGGGGAGAGGATTGTCCTCGTCTCTCTTGGCTGCCTTTTGTCCTCATTACTTATGGGAGGGGGTCTACCTCCAAGTACAATGCTGTAGTTGTAGCCAGCCATTGCCTTTTGTACTACTTCCTCTTTTATTGACCGCTCTATTTCGGCTTCTGTGGTGCCCCTTATTAGATGGTGGATTTCTGGCGCTCCTTAACGGAGGCCTTTCCTGATTTGACCGTGTGGTGGTTTGGGTGTGCTGGGTTCTCACATTAAAGCAAGAATTGCTGTGTCAGGAGTTGGTTTGTTCCTTCAGAGGGGTGATCCGGCTCCTCTGAATTCTACGTAGGATTGCCTGCCCGATAGATATTTCGACATCCAACGTTTGAGGGTGTTCGGGAGCGTAGACTCGAAAATGTCCTTGAGCAGGGTGGTATGGCTGACGGTATAAAATGCCTTGGATAGGTCCAGGGCTACCATCATGGTCCTCTTGTGGGGTCTTTTACTGTTTAATCCTTCTGCAATATTGGCCGTGGTGGTGCTCCTACCCGGTCGAATGTCGTGCTGGTGGTCCGCTAGGTGTAGATGTTCAACAAATATTGGTAACAGGATGGCTTCCAGGAGCTTGACAACAGGTGAGAGGAGGGTGATGGGCCTGTATGAGTTTCCTATATGGATGGGTTTACCTGGTTTTGGTACCGGTATTATCTTCCCAATGCTGAGGTTAAACAGGTGGGCCAGGTTCTCGCACCATTTTCCCCAATATGCTTTAGCATTATGGTTGCCAGTCCGTCTGGTCCAATTGCGGTGGAACCTTTTGCCGTTCTTCTGGCCCCGAGGACATTTTCTTTCGTGATGGTAGGGATAGTAAGGTAGGGTTCTTTCACGAGCATATATGTGTCGCGTTTTAACTTCCTACGGGCTCTTTCAGGTTTTTGCGGGTGTTCCACGAATTGACGGTCGAAGGCCGTTGCACATTTCCTTCCGTTTCGAGGAGTATGCCCCCCGAAGGTGATGGTGGGCTTCTACTGTTACAGGGGTTAGAGAGCTTCCTTCTCTGACATCAGGGGAGCTTCGACGTGATGCGTGTGGGGTGTTCTTCGTTTACATCGCAGAATTCAGAACCATCTTCCTGGTCAGATAAGGATTCTCCGCGGTCGTCGCATCCTAGGTAGGAGTTCCAGCTGTCATGGTGTGCGTTCAGATCCCCAAGTATAAGCGTGTTCGTACCCGAGAGATATGGTGTAAGCATGGCTACGTTGCCGATTCGGCAGCACATCACAAGTGGAATGCTGGCGTTCAGGATCTTCAGGTCCCTGTCTCCTGATCTGATCACTATACCCTGTATCTCTAGGTTGGTGTCGTTGGACGTTACTTGAATTGGTGTATATGTCACCGACTCATTCACCAGGAAGGCCATACCACCTCGTGTGTTCCGTGCTCTGTCTAGCCGAATGACAGAGAAACCTGAGGACCTGTCGAGACCATTTCTGTTCGAAAAATATGTCTCCTGGAGCGCTGCAATTTTGACTCCATTCCTATTCATAAAATCAGTGACCTTTGAGACTTTACTGCTGAGGCCATCACAGTTCCACTTTAGGATCTAAAGGATGTTCAAGGGTAATATGTCTCCTGGAGCGCTGCAATTTTGACTCCATTCCTATTCATAAAATCAGTGACCTTTGAGACTTTACTGCTGAGGCCATCACAGTTCCACTTTAGGATCTAAAGGTTGTTCAAGGGTGTGCGCCTTCCATTTGGGGTATTCGTGTTGTTGTTGTCATCTGTTGTCTTTTGTACCGCCAGCACCGGTTGTGCGTCCGTACGCTCAACCTGGGATATCATCCGAAGGATTGTTGTTTCGTCATGATTTTGGGTGCGGCGACAGCAGGGACTCACAAATTCGGGGGTGTGTAGGTTAGAGTTTCTCAGTCCTTAGCAGCGGAGATGGGAGCTGAGTAGCACCTCGAGCATTTGCCCGGCTTTGTCGCTCCTGTGAAGGTCCTTTGGCAGATGCGGCACTTTGTTGGTGTGTTTTCTGCTTCCACTGATGTGGTCAGGCTGTCGGGGCGTAGACCCGACTGCGACGGGGATTGCATACGTCGAAGTTGTGCCTGTTGGTGTTACCGATAAACCTGTCAGAAAAAAATATTCTTTTTAATTTTTTATTTTGAATTAAATTAAATTTACTTTTACTTGCACAGCCACAACAAAAAAATCCAATGTAAATAAGCGGAATTGTTTCCGCGGAATGGAACGACTTGGCACATTTAACGTCCAGATCTTAAATTGAAAACGTACAAAATACAGTTTGTACAACAACTGAAGCCACTCGACCTTCCCAAGCGACATCGCTTCGCTCTATGGGCTCTTCAAAAGTTCCAAGAAGATCCGACGTTTTCGAGGCAAATTTTGTTCAGCGGTGAGACCCATTTCTGGCTAAATGGGTATGTAAACAAACAAAATTGCCGCATTTGGGACGAAGAGCAACCTGAAGAGATTCAAGAATTGCCACTTCATCCAGAAAAAACAACGGTTTGGTGTGGTTTGTGGGCCGGTGGAATCATCGTTCCATATTTCTTTAAAACTGATGCCGGTGCGAACATAACCGTCAATGGCGACCGTTATCGTGCCATGATAACCGACTATTTGATGCCTGAAATTGAAGCTCGTGATCTCGGCGACATTTGGTTTCAGCAAGACGGCGCCACTTCCCACACATCGCATCAATCAATAGATTTATTGAGAGAACACTTCGGTGAGCACATAATTTCACATTTTGGGTCGGTCGATTGGCCACCAAGATCGTGTGATATCACACCGTTAGACTTTTTCCTGTGGGGATATGTAAAGTCTAAAGTTTATGCGGACAAACCCGCTTCGATTTAGGCCTTGGAGGAAAACATCACGCGTGTCATTCGCCTGTTACCAGTCGAAATGCTCGAACGAGTCATCGAAAATTGGACTCAACCGAGGGACCATCTGCGACGTAGCAACGGCCAACATTTGATAGACATAATCTTCAAAAAATAAATGCCAAAGAATGTTCTTCAAATGATAATAAACATTCCCCATTAAATTTGAATTTTCTGTGATTTTTTCTTTAAAAAAGTAGGAAACTTCGAAATGGATCACGCTTTATAATCTTAATATCATGAATTTAATACAAAACGTTTCAGTTTGTTTTTATGGTTTCTTTGAACGCTGCAGAATCAACAAAATATCAAATATCGCCAATTTTCATTATTTTTTGATATTTTTTTTTTTTTTTTTTTGTTTGTTATTTTCCGACATTTTATATAATGTATTAAAACATCTAACGATTTCAAATAAATTTTAAGGTTTGTTAACAAGTTCACAATTTTTCGCGAATTTTAGCCATGTTCACGATAGAAGCAATTTTTTCTATAAGTTTTCTGATTCTTTAGAGGTTTAACGATTTTAAATAAATATTAGGCTTTGCTATCATGCTGCCGTTAGTAAATTATTGCTAATTACCGCTAATTTAGCAATTTTTGACATTCCTTATGGTTTAAGGGACTTTTAATCAATTTTATAGCTTGTTTGAAATATTAAAAATTTTCGAGAATTTTCGCTATTTTTGCAAACTTTTCCGAATTTTTGCAATTTTCGCGTAGCTACTATGTTGCTCTTTGAGCCAATCGTCGCCGTTATAAAATAAAATCATCTATTTTACAGGGCACTATTAACACTTTATGGGGGCGAAAAGTGCAATCAATGCCTTATACCATAAGTAGAGAGCAAAACATTTTTAAGCACAGATTGCACACAGATATGTAAAAAGTGAAGTGTGAAAAGTTGCGAAGGCAGCTTTCGAAAAAAAAGAGACAGGACGCGTTTTTTGGTAGTGAAGTAGCAATGTGTAAAAGCAGGCCGATGCAATCCGTACATCCGGTAAAGTGCGCCTCCATAAGTAAGGTTAGGGTCTCAGAGCTAGACTTAGACCATGAGCTGTCGTTCCTTTGGATATACCCCAGGGCCTTAAGGTCCTTGGATAAAATCCGTCGGAATCAAGACAAATCGTTGACATTATCGGTGGATTCACAGAACTTCCTCCATGATAGTCGCTTTGTCCTATTTAGATCCGCCTTATAATTATTGCAATGCAAACTAAGCAGGCAAATTTTTCTAAAATTCAAGAAACTTTTTTCCTAAAAAAAAACAAACTTTATATCTTAAAACTCCTTCCCATAACCTATTTTCCTAGTTCCAACACAATGCATTGCATTAGTAGGGGTCATCCCCTGAGTGCTGGTCCTAAAAAAAAAATAAAAAAAAAAAAAATGTTCAAACAGAACTGTGTCGAGACCACATTTTCCATACAATTTGACATAAAATTTTTTTGTAGATAGCCGTCTTGAAATAAAATCTATTTAATTTTGAAAACGTATTTTCTTATGCTCTCATATATAGGCACTTATTCTCCCACCAATGCTACCATACATTCATTAAATTTCATACATTTTATAAACAGAAAATAACAAATTTAAACAATAATATGAGAGAGAATTTTAAGTTACTTCCGACGTTTTAATTAGGTGCTTTAACACGGTGTTTACATTTGCCAGTACTGGCAAGACAGTTGCAATACATGCAAACTTTTTCACTAATACATGTACACTTTTCCAACTGTCTTGTCTATTGTCTTGCAGACAGTAAAATGGACAGTAATTTGACATTTGCTGACAGTAATTTGAAGTTTGGTTCGCAAAAGTAAAAAAAAAACAACGATTAAAAGAAAATTAATAAATTATGCTTTGGTTTTGCATGTTTTACTTAAGGGTTATCTATGTTCACAAAAAATAGTTGTTAAATGCTATTTTTAATTTGTTAAGTTCATATAAAATACGTTTTGCTAGAGCTTGCACTGCGACATTTACTTTAGACATTTTTTTAAAAGTGAACTGTCTTAACTACTGTCTGGACGCCTACGTCACAAAGACAGCAAGTAGTGTTTTTGGCAACTAATATGTATTTTCTTACTGTCTTGCCAATACTGGCAAATGTAAACGTTAGGTAAGATTTTTGTCTGAAGTTGAAGACTCAATTCTGTTTGAACACCAATGGCTAATAAATCAGTGAGTGTTGAAACGCTGGTTTAGTTGAACTAAACTTAAATTTATATGTATGCACATAGCTTAAACCACAGAACTAACGTTTAAACTTAACAGTTGTAAATCAGTGTCCCATGTATTATATTTATTTTGAAAAGTAACATGTGGCAGCACTACGATAAATGTTGTAAAATTCATATGGTATGCAGGGCTGTCAGATGTGGCGATTTCTCGCCAAACGTGGCGATTTTCAAACTCTTTTGGCGACCTAATTTTCGATTTGGCGACATGGCGATTTTTTGGCGATTTATAAAATAGTTTGCGATTTTGTTGGCTATTTTTGATGAGCCATCTATTTGTTTTGAAATTTGTTAAATTCAAAACGAAGAAATAATATTTTTTTTATTCTAGTATTTCAATGTATGAAATTTGATGCATTTATATGTATGACCAGTATTTAAAACTAAATAATGTTGAAATGGCTGATGAAGATAAAAGAAGTAATAAGTAGAATTCTTTAAAAATGAATATAATGAAAGTTTATGAAAATTTTTCCATTATAAAATGTGACAAATTATCACATAAAATTTGTTGTTTTTAAATATATTTTAAAGATTTTTTATGAATCCTAACTTACCCTTAGATGTTAATGAAATACAATAGAAAAAATACAGTTTGTTAAAAGAAAATTGTAATGATGATATTCAATCTAATATAGCTACAAGGATACGGCAGGTACCTGTATTGAAATATTGAAATTCACTAAATATCTGCTTTGAAGAAGAATGCGATATGAAGTTTTCGACACGTGCTTACGAGCCAAAAGTTTAATGAATATAAATAGCACATGTTGCATTTCTTTTCTACCTTCACAATGTATTTCAAAAAAGAAGACAACAAGTTAGTCTTCTTGGTGAACTATATAGCGTTTTAGTTATATAATAGAACTGCAACTACATACAAATATATTGTACATCCAATATTTGTTTAATACTTGCCGCAAAATCCTTTTTTTGTTACTTTAAGTAGACTACTATAAAATATTTTAAACATTGCACCTTTTTTGTTAAATAAAAATTAAACAAAATATATGGCGACTTTTTTTGAATTTTTGGCGGATTTTAGGGATACGGAAAAAATTTTTTTTGGGATTTATAAAAAAATATTTTTAATTATTCTAAAAATACATATATTATTGTCGAAATCGAAAAAAATAAATGCTTTGGCGATTTTGGCGATTTTTGACATTGAATTTGGCGAAAAAGATCAAAATCAATCTGACAACCCTGATGGTATGTATGAAATAAAAACTGTTTTACATTCGTAACTCGCACTCGTAAAACTGCTCTGAGTGGAGAAGCATCTCGCGCTCGTTGTCATTATTTCTTAAGGGCAATCAGGTCGTTCTTGTTTGTCTGCTTTTCGTGCGTTTTGCGTTGTCACCTCGCGTTGGTTAATGGCGTGGCGTCGTATAACTGTACCGAGTTACAGTTTTTGCGGTTGTCGGCATTGACTTTGTGCAATCGTTTGTAACCTCAAATTTTAACTTGTTTTCTGGTGGAGAACCAATAATAACTCAACGTGACTGGTGGAGAACCATAAAAAAACTCAGACGTTTACTGGTTTAGACCAATAATACTCTGGAGTGGATTCTGGGAGCTCTCGCCTTCCTATACGATGGTTTAGGTCGAACGAGGTCTTGTGGTTGAAGCTCCAAAAATTCGTGGAATACCCTGGCAATATGACTTTAATAGTCAGCCAAAAACTTTAGTTTTTAAGTAAAGCCAAAAAAAAAAAAAAACATTCGTAACTGATCCAAAAAATACAAATTTGTTTCTTTTTCGAAATTCAAACATTTAAGGGGTGAAAATTGAACCTATTTTTGGTAGTGTATAAAGTCATTCCTAAAAATTTAAGGAATAGAACTATTACAAAAAAGCTTTATAAAATACATAACTGAAATTTAGCTCATAGAATAAATTCGAAAAATAAAAAAAAAAGTTGAATATAATAAAGTAGCTTATGAAAAGAAATAATTCCCACATTCTATTTGTACTTTCTTTACAAAACATTATTCTCCACCCTTTGCAATATACGTTCTAAATTATGGGCTTCCACTACAATAATGAATTTTTTTATATTTCAATGTGGAGAACAAATATAAAAAAATGGTGAAATGCGGGAAATTAAATGTCTTTGGTTTACTTTTTTGTTCTACAAGTGGTACCTTTATAATTTGCTATAATAGATATTAGAAACATAAAATTATATGTGCAGGGTCCTGAGTGAATGAGAACCTATAACGTTGGTATTTTTTTTTTTAAACGTAGAAACATAAATTTTGACATTTAAATATGACCACGAAAGAAAGGTAACGAGGAAGCGGGTTAAATAATTTCTAATTATAAAATAATTTTAGATATTCTCATTATCTACTTTATGGCCGTTTTAATTGGTCCAAATCCATTTCTTTGGTGTTTGTTTCATAATATATAAGACGGTCATAAAGTAAACATTGAGAATATCTCAAATTATTTTATAATTTATAAGAACCTTTAATTTTGTAATAATTTAATTTGCATACACATATTATGACTAATGAGGTATTATACTGCAATAGTGTTAAGTATCGGGTATCTAGGTATCCATTATACTCACAGTACTAATAACAACACCTGATAGGTTAGAAGCAAAACAAAATACATAAGGGATTTTTCATTTTCGTTGCCACTTAATTCCTAAAATCATCATTAGGTCCAAAATAATCCCCTCCCTACAAGAAATGTATAACCAAACCCAGCGGGAAAAAGAAGGAGTACGGAGGCCTTCTAGAAGGCATTTGTACCCCTTCTTTTGGATTTACAAGGCCTGCTCGCTCCATTCCATACTCATACCTTTTTTACACGCGTTGTCATTGCGGGGAAGGCCTTCCGCTTTCCTTTCTTTCGCAGGCCTTTTGAAAGGCATTCAAATAAATGGCTTTTAGAAGGCTTTACAGAGAATGACTGTCAAAAGGCCTTTGATTAAAGGTCATATTGAGGGGTTTTTAACAAATATAAAATATAATATATGAATAAATTTCAAAAATGTATAAAGGTTAGTGTTTTATAAGTTTAGTTTAGTATACATATGTATGTATATATTTATTAACAGAATTACACATACTATAATTACTAAATAAACAAAAAATATAAAATTAAATAAAAAATAATACATATATACATAATTAATACATACTGCATAACATTTGCATTATTTAGCACAAGTACCTATCTTCTTTAATGAACAAAACTCAACTAAAATGATTTACATTATTGTTTTCATTTGGTATTTTAATAACACAGTACAACATTTTTCAGTTAATTGATTGCCAACTCAATTCTGTGAACTGTATGTGAAATTAGACCCAAAAAGAAGAATTTCTGCATCATTCGTATAGGGGAATTTATCACGTTTTAGGCCCTGTTGTTTGACATAGCTCGACAACCCCTAGCCCAATTTAGTTGAAATAAATTTTAAAAAATTAAGAATTACAATTCCCTTAATCTGTTCATATATTGTTTTCCTATACAAGTAACACTTTCGAAGTTAAAAATGAATGTATGAAGGGAAAAAATTATTTTTTGCCTAAAAATTAAAATTTTTTTTTTAAAAATACATAAAAAATCCAAAATGGAAAAAAGTTTCAAGTCTAGTTATTTTTTCGCAAAGTCACATAACCTATGAGCAAAATGAGACAAAGATCATAAAAATCGATGCACGCGTTTCGCTTTTATTCGCAATTGAGTAAATGTATGAATTTCAAAAATTTGCTCGAGATATGCACAACATTATTTGGAGAAAACATTGACACTTTTTTCATGATTCTGAGAATTAAAAAAAAGGAATAAACAAAAGGTTATTTGATTTTTATGATTGCGGTAATAAATGTACATGGACAATTAAACGGAAAGTGGACCTTTTTATTATTTGGGTTTTTCCGGTGGCTACCTATATGATTTTTTTACAGAAATTGCACCCACATTTAAGGGTGGTCATTATTTGGAAAGTTTTGCACAGTTTGAAACGTACAAGTGCTGAATCAGGTATATAGCCAGCCGCCCTTAAAATATGCGCCCATTTATAAGTACCTGGCAGTAAAATATTCAAAAATACGTAGTATTTATAGGTGTGCATTGATCGATTTTTGGCATTCAGCCAGTGCCGACGAACGCGAACAGTAAAAGTGATTTTTCTCCAGTTTTTTAAAAGTGAATAACAACAAAACATAAAATATATCAATATGGAAAACAACAAGTGCCCATATTTGGATGAATATTGTTACGTTTGTGGTCATATCGTCCGAAAAATACAGAAAAAAGATCGAAAAAATTTGTTTACTGAGCAATTCAAAACCGCGTATTGTAATTATTTCGATGAAGCAGATTTAAGTGGTGCAAATTTTACGCCGAACACAGTGTGCAACAGTTGTTATACTACCCTTCTAAAATGGATTCACGGAAAAAGTAGAAAGTTATCTTTTATGAAGCCAGTAATTTGGGTGGAAGACACAACTGGACATGATGAATCCAGGTGCTATGCATGCATAAATTTTCGTCCTGGATTAAACAGACAACAATTGAAAACAAAAGTATACACTGCTGCATTTACTGCCACACTTCCAGTGCAACGCCCTGCTGATACCGATGCACCTAAACCTCCGAGTGCGGATACTGTGTCCCTGCTAGCCGAAACAGTTTTCACCAATCCGACCGATTTGGATGATGCTGATTGGATACCCGATATTGAAAATAGTGCACCACAACCGCTACCACAAATCGAAATGGATTACATTGTGGCCAAGCTGGGACTATCACAACACGACTCCGAATGGCTGACATAATTTTTGAAGAGAAGAAAACTCACACAGCAAAATGTCAGCGCAACATCATACCGACAACGCCAAGCTGACTCAGACCATGAATATGAACAACCTACGAAGAAAACAAGATCATCAGAACCACAAGCGTCAACTTCTACAAGGATGGATATTGCCAATAATTGAAAAAATGTTCTAAATTTTGTTTTTATGCATATTATAATTGCGTATTAATTGCATATTATTTTATTTTCATTAAGTTTTTATAAATAAAGTTTTTTTTTGCATGATAATTTTTTAATTTATATTTTTATTTTAAGGGTGGTGGCTATAACTGATTTTTGAAATTCATACCTTTACTCAATTGCGAATAAAAGCGAAACGCGTGCATCGATTTTTATGATCTTTGTCTCATTTTGCTCAAAGGTTATGTGACTTTGCGAAAAAATAACTAGACTTGAAACTTTTTTCCATTTTGGATTTTTTATGTATTTAAAAAAAAAAAATTTTAATTTTTAGGCAAAAAATAATTTTTTCCCTTCATACATTCATTTTTAACTTCGAAAGTGTTACTTGTATAGGAAAACAATATATGAACAGATTAAGGGAATTGTAATTCTTAATTTTTTAAAATTTATTTCAACTAAATTGGGCTAGGGGTTGTCGAGCTATGTCAAACAACAGGGCCTAAAACGTGATAAATTCCCCTATACGATAGTACTAACTTCAAATCGATACTAACTTCAAATCGCAGGTAAGAAGACAAAACGAATGATGCAGAAATTCTTCTTTTTGGGTCTAATTTCACATACAGTTCACAGAATTGAGTTGGCAAATCATGTGTTGTACTGTGTAATATTAATAATACATATAATACATATTATGTATGTATGTAACTTTGTTTTTATAACGGGATTTGAATTCTTTCGCTTTTGCTTTGGCGAAAAAACAAAATAAAAAATGTTACTCCTTCACTTCTCATAGAAGCGAGTGTGGAAGGTGTATCTAACCTTTTATACCAAAGATCCAAGGCCTTCTATGAGGCATTCTTTAGCAGTTAGATAATAATAGTAATTGAATCAAAAAATTTTTTAAGAAGGCCTTTAGAAAATCCTGAAGTAAGAAGGTCTTCTGAGTTTTCCCGCTGGGAAGCTAAAAAAAAAATTTTACTAACACACTTGCAACAATTTTACATTTAATTAATACCCTCCAAGCAATTCGTAGAGTGTTTTTCGATTGTCTACGAATTTTAACTACTTCGTCACATTTGGTAGTTAAACAGTAGATTTTTCGGAATTTAACAACAACAAAATACGGTAGATTCGCATTATGAGTTCTTAAATTATACTTTTTCGTCACTTTAATGAGTTGTTCAGATAATTGTAACAGTTATACAACTACAACAATGGCACAATTGAATATTTCACATATTATATTGACTTCTTCGCAACGATTTGCTGGTTAATAGTGAATATTACAAAAGCAAAATGCGTAAAAGAGCACAGTTTGTATTTAAGTTGTCATGTGATCGATGCTACGTGCGTGTAAAATAATATAAATATATTAAATTATGTAAAATAGAGTGAAATTTTTAATATTTGAAAAATTAAATATTTATAGTATTGTACTTAAAAGTAGAACTCCGCGGAATCCAAATGTTACCGAAAAAAAAATGTTCACGAAAGTTGTTTAAATGAGTGCACAAAACAGCCCAAACTTTTTCATCGGTTAGATTGGTTAAAGTTTTAATAATTTTTCATGCATATTTTTTTAGAGCAAATGAAAATGAAATTAAAAATAATAATTTGATAATTATCTTTTTTTTAAAGGATATCAGTGATTTTTTTAAACTATCTGTTTATATAATGACTTTAAAAATTTTAGTGTGAAAATTAGTGTTTTTGTTAAATTTTTCTAGTGAAGATCAACAATAACGTTGAGTGAAGAAAATTTGTAAAATAAGTTTTGTAAAGCAATAAAAAGATATACTAGTTATAATATGATGAACGTTTACAAAGTTAGTGTTTGAACATATTTGTGATTTTGTGTAGTTTTCTTTAACAAAATTTGTCCACATTAGGTTTTTAACTTTAAAACATTAACAGCTATTTTGATTAAATGTAACGTAGATTTTTTAATATTTGTATTTACTTTAGGCTCATTTATTTTATATTTTACTTAGATTTCCCTTACAAAATCAAACAAATATAAACAGTAAAATGCCCCACTTTTTATTATAAAGAACAATAAGAAAAAATGTAACTTCAAAAGAGTACTTTTTGGAGCCAACAGCGATACTACTAAATTTAATTGATATTAAACTTCCAAAGCGCTCTAATTCGTCATATAATATAGACACTAAGTGGATTCTTAAAGTAAATATTACCATAGTGGGACACTTCTTCCCGAACGATGTAACTACATCAATAAGAATTGAATAGCAAAAGCGATAGGTTTTTGCTAAATGGGGAAACTATTTAGATTATTTTTCGATCGAAATTGTTTGCAGGGTACGTTATAGGGAGAGACATAATAAGTTAGAGAGAGAGGCAAAAGTACATGTACACAAAGTTTCGTTCAGTTTTTCATTTTGCTCTTAATAAGCAAATCGAAACTATAACCAATATATCGGTGAGCACTACTGGTCATCTAACTAGTTAAATGACCGGTAGTCTTTTTGTAAGACTCTTTTTAATATGCGGCGTTGCCACTAAATCCCCTGATTTTTTATTTCCGTCGTTGCTCATATTCGTTGCTATCTTATCGCCGCCTTGACAGTTACTCTGTTTTTGTTTTTCTTTGGATATTAATTGTAATAAACACATCTGTGGCTTTTTTGTTTACATTTATTTATAGATTTTTTGTGATAAGTGCATATTTTTATTGAACGTAGAATTAAACTAATAATACATACAACAAAAAAAAAAAAAAATTAAAAATAAAACAATAGTACGATTTTAATTAGGTATTTTGTACAAAGTGTATATTAGAAATAATGTCACGCCGTCGAGCAAATGCTGGTGGTTCCTATGAACTTTTAAGCAATGAGCCAGTCTCCGAGCAACGTGATCAACCAGATGGTTTTGTAGACGAACAATGGGTAGAACCACAAAGGAAATTTCCATGGAAAACGGTTTTATTCATATTGTTTTTCTTTGTGGCTGGAGCGGTGAGTCATTGATCGAGTTGTTTTTATGACATTGATTTATAAGGATTAATTTGCCTTTTTTTATAGACCTGTTTGACGTTTAGTATTTTGGTGTCATCTGGCGTATTTAATGAAAAATATGCAGATCGTGCTTGGCCTCTGATGATATTAGGTATTTTAATGTTTATACCAGGAGGCTATTATGGTTACATACTATTGTGCATTTTTCTCAAGCGTGATGGTTTTACAGTAGAAGATATACCCATGTTGTAAAGATTCCATTCGAAAAAAAAATTTATAAAACTGCCTAATGTTTCGAAACTTATCAAAGTAGTGTTTAAGATGAACATAATTCATAGGTATATTATTTTTGTATTAAAAGAAAAAAGTTATAAAAATCAGATGTATTGAATACATAAAATTATTTAAAATTTGATAACAGTTTTTTACTCATGCAAGTTTAATAAAGGTACTTTATTTCACAACCGTGTTCGAAAGAAATGAACTAAAAATGAACCTTATTATGTTTTATTCATTTTTATCAAAAAGTCTGACATTGTAATGCCTACGTCATTTGACATTTACTAAACGCTGTTGATACTTTGTTGTTTTTGTAGCATATTGCACTTTTTTTTAGGCAAATTCTGCCGGTCAACTTATTTAATAAGCTTCTTTGCGTTCTTTTTATTAAAACGAAACTTGTGATTTTGAACCAACTGCTTTGTTCTATTAAAACCACAATGTCTAATAACAATAATCAATGGGAAGTAGTAACTAAATCGAAAAAGCAAAAGAATTTGGAAAAAAAGGTAGTGGCCCATAAAGAAAAGAAAAAAGAGGAAGCTCTTCAGCCAAAGCTGGAAGAAATATGTAAGAAATCGATAAAAAAAATTTAATTAAAGTTTATTTTATAATGACTGTATCAACTTTAGTACCTTCACATCAATACCGTAAAATTATCACTGGCCGAGGGGGCCAGGAAAATTATTCCCCAGCCAAATCGAATTCCAGTTCTAAGTCAAAAAGTTCTTCGCCTAAGAAAGCCAACAAATCTTCTAAAGTATCTACACAACTGCGTGATTCCAATAAGAAGACTAAAAATGATAGTCAAAAAGCACCAGCAAAGCCTAGAAGTTTGGAGCAGGCTTTTAAAAATTTAACAACTGATGATTTTGCCTCGCATTTAGAACAATTAAAAATATTGTATCCAGGCTCCAAATTGGCTTGGTTGAAAGAGGTATTTTTCAAAAAAAAATTAAAAGTTATCTGATACTGGTGCTAACAGAAAGACTTTCATTAGAAACTAGGTTCCTATTGACAATTTCAAAAAGGTGTTAAGTCGAAAGTATTTTGAGTTTTTGATTAGGTTTAACTCAATTTTGTTACCCTGCCCTTTGGTATCAATAGCTTAAATCAAGCGTAACTGGAAATCGTGTGCTGGAAATCGAAAACGTAAATTAAAGTTCTTTTTAATAAACTTTTAATCATTTTTTTCTAATTTTTGTTATAAACTTCTGTTTATTAGAGAAATAGTTGTATATTTGTCATAAAATTCTTTCATTACAGAAATATTATTAAAAAACGACTTAAAATTCTTGTGTTTTACGTTTTTGATTACCAGCACACCCCTGATTTGCTTTTGAGGAAACAAGTCAATTAAAATAATTTTTAATTTAAAATTACGAAAAACTAGTTTCTGACTTGAGACCTTTTTTTGCCTTACTTCACAGAATTTTTTTTAACAAATATTTTCTATAAAACTTGTCGCCAAAAATTATCAACAAAAAATTGTTGTTATCAAGATTTTTCTATTTTGTAGCTAATAACATTTATCTTTGGAAAATTTGTCGCGAACCACATTTTTGTATAAAATATTTGTCGCAAACTAAATTTTTCTGTAGAAAATTTGACATTGATTACTTGAGTCCTTATCTAAGGATTCCAATTTAAAAAAAAATTATTGATAAAAAATTTCTCTAAATTTTGATATAGGTTGCTAACTATTTAAATTCCAGTTTACCTTTCGATTGCGATTCTATATTTTCTGGTAAACCTGTAACATATCCTAGCAATTTAGCTTCTCCCGCCTTTAAACAAGCAATACTAGATTTTCTTTCATCAGGAGGTGAAACAAATCTAGAATATTTTTTTCATTATACTCTATTAGAGAGTATGTGCACGGAATTGAATAAAAATCTACCTGTTGTGGGGTATAAAGTAAGTGTATTTTAATGTTATTTTTTATTTTAATTCAAGCTTTGTTATCTTTATCTCTTTTATAAGTTTCTGCTACAATTAATAGCTCAAAATTGGCCACAAATATGCTCGAACAAAATGGCTAATACAGCCATGCTAAGGGACTCTTATCAAAATCGCAGTAACATATGCTTAAGTATTTTGTGGGCCATTGGCCAGGGCGGCTACCAAAATCTAATGGAAGGTATTAAAGGTAAGTTTGTTAAAATTTAAAAAAAAAACAACTTTTCTAAATTTTCTGTTCATTTTCTTCCCTAGTATGGCAAAATTTAATGTTGCCAAATTTAACTATGAAAAGTTATTGCCGTTTTATTACTGAATATATCGAAAATGTTTTAAACACAGCCATTGATCAACGTTTGAGTATGAATCAAAATGAATTCTTTATCACCTATAATGTATTAAAGATACAGTATCCCGGATTACCTCGTGAATGTCAACAAGCCTTAACACGTAGTTCAGCTTTATTTTTGGTGAGTTAAGAAATGCGTCTAAAAAATATATATGTATGTACCTATACAAATTAATTTTATTATATTAATAATTGTAGCAAAAATATATTGTTAATACCAATAGCCATGCAAATCTCTTTGTAAATTTGTTGAGAGATAATGAAATAAACGGTTGCCTGTCGGCTTTGTTGCATAATGATGACTGTTTTAAAGTTTGGAAAATGAATTACAAAAAGCAATTAGTACCAACTGTTAATTTACTTCAAAAATTAGGTACGTTTACAACTTTTTGAATTGAATGTTTAGTTAAAATAAAACATTGTACTTATTTTTAGAATCAGAAATATTTAATAGTGCCACAGCTTTAGCTATGTCCTCAACATTTCACAAATTTTTAATAGATGCTGAAATATTTAATTCCGAGCTGGATACGAGTAAAAGACGTGATTCAAATGTCGATACATTAATTGAATTGGTTAAGGTAAGCTTTAAACAAATTTGTTAATGAAAAAACGTAACATTGAATTTAAAAACAGTTATTTTTAAAAACCTATGGTGTAATAATTAAATGAGTGTAAAAACTGTTTTGTGTGATACTTGACACGAAAGATGCCAAGGTAGCTAGTACTATTTTTTTCAACGCTGTAATATCGGAAACGATGAACTTTTAATAATATATTCATTTCCAGTGTTGCTGTTGTTTTTGTTATGGGTATTGAGTACACCAGTGATGGGGTTTGAAAATTTTATTTTTGTGCCAAAATTGTAACGAAAAAGGCCAAATCCCTTTATTATAGAAATCAAACTTTGAAAAATTGTGTAAACAATAAAAATCAGAAAAAGATCAGGCTTTGGTTTTGATTCTGCATTTGTTTTTAATATTAAAATTTTATACGAAGTATTTACCTTTAATTAAAACAAATACATACTTGCATAAAACGATATGTAAATTAATATAACGTATCGTTACTTTAATTTAGAAAGAGCGTATCTAACATATATGTACATTTTTAGTTGGAGACATAAAACTAAAAAAAATAATTTATAAAAAAGCTTATGCATGGTTCTATAACTATAACACATGTAGGGCATTTAATTAAATCAAGTTTACAAAAAGCACGGAAATCGTATTTATCCAATTATAAGTTGTTCCTTGTGGAAGCAATGGATGCAAAACAAGATATTTATCCGTTTTATAGCTTTTTGTGAATGTTAGCATCGATTTTTTATTGCGTTTTTTACCATTTACAACATTTATTTTGCATATATGTATTAGTCGAAAGAGCGTTTTTCACTTAATAATGTATATGCCATATTTTTAATCATATTTGGACACTTGTTATTTTTATTTAAATTAACATAATTTTATTCTGGTTAGTATATTACCGCCCATAAGCCCTAATGATGAACACTAGAAAATTTGTCTGTACATACTGTGGCGTATGGGCGGCATGAAATAACCCTTATTTCATATGCAATAAAACCCTGATTTTGAAAATGAAATAACCTCCAATGAAATTAAATACCGCCCCAAACAACACGCTCCCCCATTACCAACAAACTTCTTCTGTCTGCCTTTTAATTTCCAATATGATAAAGGGGTCTAGGAAATTGCCAAAATATGCAAAGCGAAAGTATTCAACACAAATTGAAAAAAAAACCGTACTATTCGACATTCGAAAAATCAACATTTAAAAAAAACCGACAACCGTATTACGGAAAAACCCGGTTAGAAAACCGGATCACGCTAGTTAGGGTAAAGACGGAATGTTCACATTTCTGTTGAGCGTAGTTGTTGTTGGTAATAAGCAGGGCAAAATATGAAAAAAAAAATTTTAAAAAATGCAGTTCTAAAAAATGCAAAAAATAGTTTAAAAAATCAAGATAAAGATTTCTATTTATTTCGAAGTTGTATTCATTTTTATTTATTATAAAATTTTTGTAACTTCTTTGTGTTACGTCTTCAGTAGCCCGTTTCTGTATTTCTCGCATCGTAAAATTTCCCGCACGAAACAAGTGAATTATAACCAAGAATGATATAAAAAGAGATTACGCCATGCGCATGTTTTCCCGTTAGATGACGTAGCTTAACCCAAGCTAGGGTTACCTATTCGTGTATGTTTCGTGACGTCATTTGACCCACCTGCGCAGAAAATTCAATTTTTGAGTTCGTGTTGTCGTAATCTTTCTTCTATCATTCTTGATTATAACAGTGCAGTATGAAACAAAAAATGGTTTTTCTCACATAAGTGTTTCTGTATATTTACTTTGGGAGAATTATCTGTCATTTAAATAATTTTCCAGCAATTATTGGAAGGATGTGAGAAAAAGTGTTTCTGTACCAATATTTTGCTAAAAGTTTCTCACAAGAACTGTCAAAATAAGTCATATTTTAAATTGATGCGAGAAAAATAAAATTTCAAAAAATGGAGCACAAATTATGAATGTGTGTACACAAGAATGTGTATAATTTTTTTTTTTTTTTTTTTTTGAAGAAAAAGAATTTAAATGATGAAAACAAATAAAACACAATTGTTATATTTTGTTATTTTAATTTTTTTAAGACCTTCTTTGTTTTCGTTTTATGCAGGGCTGCCAAATAAATTTATGAAAAAATCGTTAATTTCCTAAGAAAAAATCGGACAATTTAAAATTAATTTTGACAAATTTTGTTCGATTTTTATTAAAACATAATCAAAAAAAAAAAAAAAAAATTATATTTAAAGATTTAAAGTTCATGGGTAAAATACATATTTTATACATACATACTTAAGCTTAAGGAATATTTAAGTAAAATTATTTATATTTTTTTTTTCTTTTTAAAATTTCAGATTGTTTTTTTCCTAAAAAATCACTTAAAAGCGTGACAAAATATCATATTGAACTAAAAGTAACACTT
Source organism: Pollenia amentaria (assembly GCA_943735925.1). NCBI lineage: Eukaryota > Metazoa > Arthropoda > Insecta > Diptera > Polleniidae > Pollenia > Pollenia amentaria. The sequence continues at coordinate 198,972,010 of OX031007.1, read as the reverse complement.
TTGGCAAAAAAAGGCAATAATTTTCATATGAAAAACGCTTTGTTTTTATCACATAAACAAATGTATTAAATAATCTAAGGAAATAAAAATTAAACAGTTTTCCTTCCAAATTTTGATTTTGCTGATAAATTTTTTAAGCTGCCTTGTTTTTAAAGATATCGTTTTTCTGTGGTGCCGAATATGCAAACATATTAAACTATTTAAAATTATTTTATTTCGAAGACTGTATAATATCGTCCCTAGAAAAAATCAGCAAATCGGCACTTTGCCAATTTTGGAACAAAAAAACGTCAAAATGACGATAAATCTTCAAATCTGGCAGCCCTATTTTTATTATATCTATTTCTTTCGTTGACGTTTCGCTTGCAATTGACACTTAATTACTGGAAGTATTCCAGTTAAAACAGAATCTGTGTTGTCTGTTCTCGCATTCAAATACAGAAACATTTTTTTCTCACAAATCGAAAAACGATGGAATTTTTTGTTTCACACTTCATGTGAGAAATTTTGCAATGCGAGAAATATAGAAACGAGCTACAGGATAAAAAAAATATTTACAATAATTACAAAAAACAAAATTTGCATATTAATAAAATATTTATTACAGTTTGAAAAATGTATTTTGTTTCCGTTTTTATTTTTATTATCTAATGGCCGTGCCTGCGGCGTTGCCACCCCAGAGTTAATTTTTGACGAACTATATAAGTAAATTATCCCCTATTGGTCCAAGGCTTAAAAAATATATAAAGCTTGTGTTTTATTGTATGTACACAGAAAAAATTATTAAATTTCTCCAATCACCAAATTTGTTCTTAATTCATAATATCAAGCAAACAAGTTGTTGATTTTGCACCTATTACCAAAATGATTATATTGATTACTAAAGATTTTGAAAAAATATTTTCAATAAATGATATTTTTAATTTTAATTAAAAAAATGATCAAAAAACTTTGTCATTTCAAACAATGTATTAATTTATTTAAATAAAAATTGACAGTTCCCAACAACAATTCTTCATGTTAAAATTATTTTATTTTAAACGAAAAAAGTCAATTAAGATTTTTTGTTATTTAATTAAAATTTTAATTGAAAATTTATTTCAAAACAAATAAAATGTTAATCAAATCAAAATTAAATTTTTAATTTTCTTTTAACTAAAAAAATAATTGAATCAATTATCACATTAATTAAAATAAAATACTTTTTAAACCATTTTTTTAATTGATAAAACACTTTTTTCTGTGTATGTATGTATATCCATCTACAAATGTTTTAGTTTTCCTAAAAATCGGTAAGATAGTTTCGGATAGTCAGAAATCACCCATCTGTCCCTTCATATTCTTGGCTTTAGAAAATATAAACCTGGTTGTTTTATTAACGCTGATCAATCTATGATTAAAATGTCATCAAAATTGGTTCGAAATTTTCGGAGAAGCAGTAATTCTCCCTATGTCCTCTCTTGATCATTGTTTTAAAAAAATAAAAAGGCTACAAACAAACGCAAAAGATTGACTGGAGGCTGAGGGGAGGGTGAACAGAGTACTCATGTTAAAAAAAGCTTTGTTTTTCTTTTGATTACGGAAATGATATCTTTAATAGATCTCTTCCTAAATGATCATTAATATTTGTTTTTCTTTTGATTACGGAAACGATATCTTTTATAGATCTCTTCCTAAACGATCATTAATATTTTCAGGAGGTTTAACGCCCATTGAACCTTTCCGAAGCGCTTTAGCGAAACCTTATATAGCCTATGTCCGTTAGGATGTTCTATTCTTAATTTTGTGGAAAATTTTTAAAATCGGACCGGCAGTTCTGGAAATTACTTCTTACAAACATTGAAACATACAAACTTTTTAGCATTATAATGTTATTTTCTAGATGCCCACAACTATGGGCTACACTATTTGTATCTGTCTAAATAAATTTGAAATTTTATTATTTGAAGTATTTATAACATATAACGTGTTATTACTCTCTGTGCTTAAAATTGAAACATTCTCAAAATCTCTATAATTGTTTAAATTAGCATAGTGGTTTGCCGACACTGTTTTTGTAGTATAATATTGTGTTTATATTTGTGGTCTGATTTATAAGCAGAAATTCTTGTTTTTAGTTTATTTTTTGTAGTTGCTACATATAACTTATAACATTGTCCATTATCATTTCCTCTACAATTACTTTATAAACTACATTTGAAATTTCCACCTTTTGTATGTTAGCCGTAGTTCTGGTAAATAATCTGCCTAATTTTTTTATGTCCTACATATGTTCTACTTTATACATATTAGTATTAAAAGATGTTAGAATTTTCGAACCGTTCCGGCATTTTTCTTACATAAGTATAGGAACAGCTTATCCTCCAACAATAAATTTCAGTATTTTTATCAATTATTAAAAAAGGGAATTAAGCACAACAAACAAAATCTTTTAATTACATAAGTCAATTATTTAAAAAATTTTCGGTTAATTCGAAGTAGCTTTATTATTTTCCTTCCTTTTTTGTACAGTTGTTAGCTGTAAGTTCAATCGAAAAACTATTATCTGTTAATTTATTTCTAATCTTTTTCTGGTGGAATTCTGCACCACTTATTCTCAGTGCCCTTTTTATTAGATTTTTAGCTGTATTTATGATCATCCTTTTTGGGTATTTCGAATAATCATTTATTGTTATTCATGAAGTGGTAGGTTTATGATAATTAATTCCATTTTCTTTTTATCAATGTTTCTAAATTAGAAAGCTTAAATTTACATTCCTCCTCAATGGTGAATATATTAATTATATATATTAATTGCTGAAAAAAGTTAAAAAGAAAAATGTAGTATCGAATAATTTATAATATATTAAGATATAGATTTTTTATAAAAATAAATAAGGTTTTTTAAGTTATCTAACGTAAAACTTATTCTATTTGGTCTTAAAACAGTTCGACAGCAACGAATGCAATAGGTAGTGGTCAACTCCTTTGTGGAATATAGAAAAATTAAGTAAAAATAGTATACATTTTTTTAAATCTACTATTCATTTTTAAACTGCATCAATTTTGACCTTCTACACTTCTCTTAATTTAATGACAGCATTATCAACGAGCTTGTCAATGTTTTAAATCGCTGGAGCTTGAGTTTACAAATATGTACCTTTTGATCCTTTATGTTAGGTTAATATTGTCTATTTTTTTATAGAAACATCATAATTTTCGTTCAAATTGAAACACGCAAAGGTATCATTAAAATTATTTTTCTACCAAATGATATCAATAAATCTATAATTTCTTCAGCCACAAGAAGCATGGCATGAGCTAAGCATGTGTCATGTAAAATTTTTTGGTAAAATACCTTTAAAAAATGCCCAGATTTAACAGACTTAACGTTGGTAAAGCCTTCTCATAAAAGCAAAATTGAATAATTAAAAGCTCGAGCTACTGAAGCATGTTCTACCTTTTTTAACTGTACAATATTAAAAAAAAAAAAAAAAAAAAAAAAAAAAAAAATTTTATATCAAAATATTGTTTAAAATTACGAAAAATATGCATTTATAACAAAATATGCAAAAACATGCATTTACAACGAAATCCATATGCAAAAATATGCACTAACATCTTTGTGTTTCGCAAAGATATTAATTTTAGGTGGGTCTCAGGGTAACGACAACGAACATGCGGTTTCACGAAGTCCCCTGTCCTGGTAATAACTTTTTTTCAATTACCCATTACATGTGATTGATAATTGAAAAGCAACATCCAAGACTTGTTGCCATGATCCGGCAAATTAACAATTAAATATTTCAAATTACTTATACAAATTCTATGCGGAGTTGGTTTTTTTCCTTAATATTATCTCTTGTTCTAAGGATTATAATAAAATTATTATATAAAATTAATTGTATACACCATGGTGAAATGACTTCTAGTAATTTCACCACGATATACGCTGTTTTACATATGAAGTTTTAAGCTATGTTCACATTATGTGTATGTCATGTGGATTTCACTTTTTCACATGTTAAATTTGTACTTTTCGTCTAAACACCTCTAAACACTTTCATGTGTTATTTCTCTGTGTACAGTACATATGACATTTTTGACTTAGAACGAGTTCTATTTTCAAGTGAGAAAGCATCTGACATCAGCTTGCTCGTATTAACAAAATTTTTTGTGGCGGCAACAATTAATTGAAGTTTTATCAAATATAAATAATAATAATAAATAAATAATAAAACAATAAAAAAATACACAAATAATTATTAATTTTTGTACATAGGTACTCAGCTGCTTTAAAATCGTTTTTCTTGATTTATTATGTCAAATGTAATTTACATACCAACATTTGAACATAGAAATTATAAACCTTATGCATTACTCTTTTGACATACACATGAAATTACATGTGTGTAGAAACGTGACATTCCACATGACAAATACACATAATGTGAACATAGCTTTATTAGTTAGCAATTAAATACAACTCTAACCTTTAATTACCATACAATGGTAACACTTATATATGACTTTTCTTATCAAGTGTTCATCGCTTGCGTGTTCATTTTGTGCTAGAAAAATACGAGTTTATTTTCGAAAAGAAAACGAAGAAATAAATAATTTTTTTTAGTGACTTACTGAATTTTGTGAGAACAGCGCCGCCGTTTTTTTAAACGACGATAAAATAGAATAAAAGTGTAAAAGAATTGTAATATAAATTAAAAAGAAAGAACCGATATTAATTTAAATTGAGTTTTTACAAATATATTTTATTTATTATAATCATGTTTAAAAAGGGGCAAAGCATTTGTCCTAAAAAGAAATGTGCAACGTGTTTTCTTTTACGTAAAGCAGTCAACATTTTTTGGATTTCTAAAAAAGAAGTGGTATACATGACAACGAATCATTGATAAAAAGAGACGAAAAGGAATGTATTTTTAAAAGCAAATATATTAGATTACGTGGAAACTTTCATAAAAATTGTTTTGTGCCGGTTTTAAAAAAATATATTTCTAACTCTATAAAATGTCTATTAATTAGTTAGAATTTTATGCTGGCTTTTATTAATTTAACAAGTTAAATTGTCACGTATAACTTTTACTGGAGGGGGTGTGGTGTGTACTGTGTTTACTGCTTTTTTTTTTTTTTTTTTTGTACAATTTCAACCTTACCTAGCAAACATAATTATGTGCTATCCCGGTTGATTTGCTATCTTCGGTGATGCCACACTAAATATTTTTTTGTAGCAAGTAAAATAGGGAGGAAACTTAAGTATTTTAAACTGGAGTGTGGAGTAGGTTTAAGGAATTAAATAAAAGATAAAATTTTGCGTAGATCTTCAGTTTTTTTTACGATTTTTAGTATTGCATTTAGAAATTACATACATATGTATTTGGCGGAATCAAAGTTAGAACCTATGTGAAAACGTAAAACGCAGGAATTTCAAAACTCGTTTTTAATAAGATTTGTAATAAAACACAAATGTTCATATATTAAACAGAATTTTGGGCAAAAGTGCACTTTACGGGGCGTACGGGAAAAAAAAATTGGACCCCCTCTGAAATTAAAAAAAGAAAAAAACCAAAATTAAAATTTAAGGGGGCTGAGGCCCCTGGGACCCCATGGATAAAAAAAAGCGGCCCGCCCACTTAGTGGTAAGTGTTATGGGGGGACACTTTTTTTCCCCAGAGGGCCCTAGAAGTGCCGCCCAACCAAAATTTTATTATTTTCGTTTTTGTTGCACAATTACCTTTAATTTGAGTACCCACACATACCATTCAGTGGTCGGGGCGGTTTTTTGGACCCAGGGGTCCCCACGGGCCTCAGCCCACATAAATATTAATTTTGGAATTTTTTTTTTTAATTCTGGATCGGGTGGCATATTTTTTATTATTTTTTTTTCGTACGCCCCGTAAAGTGCACTTCAGCAGAATTTTGGAACAAAAATTATAAATACCTTTAATATTCTTACTTTCTGAATATTAAAAAGAAGGAAATTGAAAGGCTCATTGATAGAAAGTATTAGAAATTGAAATATGCCATTTAAAAAAAATATGTAGGTACTTAATTCCAAATAAACAAAAACTTTTTTTGCGCAGGTCTTAGATTTTATGAAATGATACTGGATTGTATCAGGGTTGGCAAAAGTTTAATAAAATTGTACAAACCTGTTTCCAACATTTTTATTTTTTTAAGTCTCATTGTACCAGACACATTTTTTTTTAAATTAATTATAACGGATTTCGTATGAACAACCCTTGTTTTTAAATATTCCCCAAGTTTATTGCTCACTAAAATCTTTACTGAAAAACAATGCTGAAAGCGACTCCATAACCAAGGTACATAGTTATAAGAGTGTAGATATACAAACATACGTACATTAGGTTGTCCCAAAAAAAATAAAAATTTGGATTTTCTCGGAAGATCTTTCCTAATTTGGATACTCATAAGGTAAAGTATTTTTGAGAATTTTATCAGATTTTTCGGAAGTGCTTTAGAGGTCGCGCAAACTGATTTTGTACCAAAAATCTAGCGTTTTTGACTTTTATTGAATTATTATTGAAAATTGCTAAAAAAAAATCGGTATTTTTTCGGCTTCTGAGTAAATATTCTTAAAGAAAATTTTCCGATCTTTAATTTTATGTGCATAAATAATAATTTTCGTCAGGGATTTTCCACATTTTGATACATTATATATCAGTTTTTCGTAAATTTTCAGCAAATATGAAAAAAATGCTTTATAACTTTTAAAATTTGTATTAAGACTAAAAAAACTAATGATGCAGTTTAAAAGATTATGAAGTTTTAAATAAATTAGCGGACTTCTTGTAATAATTACATATGTTATTGTTATGTATGACTGGTAAGTAACTATTATTTTATTTGTAAAACATTTTCTAAATCCAATTATTTAAAGTTTAAAGCAATGCAAACCTAGTTCACACCTTATAGTATTATACATTTCATACAATGTGTACAAAGCTTTAAAAGGGTATAACTCGAGAACGGTGAGAGAAAATTCATTTTTTTTTTGCTAATTTATTTAAAACTTCATAATCTTTTAAACTGCATCATTAGTTTTTTTAGTCTTAATACAAATTTTAAAAGTTATAAAGCATTTTTTTTTCATATTTGCTGAAAATTTACGAAAAACGGTTATATAATGTATCAAAATGTGGAAAATCCCTGACGAAACTTATTATTTATGCACATAAAATTAAAGATCGGAAAATTTTCTTTAAGAATATTGACTCAGAAGCTGAAGAAATATCTATTTTTTACCAATTTTCAACCGAAATTAAAAAAAACCCAAAAAGGTCGATTTTTGGTACAAAATCAATTTGCGCGACCTCTAAACCACCTCCGAAAAATCGGAAAAAAATCTCAAAAATTCTTAGCCTTATGAGTATTCAAATTAAGAATGATCCCCAAAATTTTTTTTTTAATGGGACACACTAATGTACATATTAATAAAAGCTTATATAACTTTGGTTCATCTGAAACTTAAATTAATGCTTTACAACACTGAATAAATATTTCCGATTCGTTCAGTATTGACTAAAATAATTAGATAATAATTAGTGTAAGTATTATTTTTGTTGAGTATTTGACAATTTTTTGGTCCACATCTACTTCATTGATGTATATATAAACATTTGAAATCACTGATGCTGATGATAGAAATAATAAAAGATCTAAGTTATCTTTCGACTTCTTAAGCATAATCAAAGCATAGGATGGAAAGAGGCTCATCATCCTCGAATCCTTCTATAATTTGTTCTCAATTTTATTCAGAACTTGTACCACCTGTACGTGTGACCCTGTTTTTAACACTTTCGGTATGCTGAGACTTGTTAAAAAGCTCAATAAGACGTTTTTCGTTACAATTGAAGCCAATTATCTTTGAAATATACGAGCATTGTATCGAGAGTCAAACATCTATATAGGTATATAAAAATGAAATATATTTGTCTGTTTGTTGGCTTATAGACTCCTAAACGACTGAACCGATTTTTCCTGATTTTTACAGTAACATCACATGAGCCCCGAAAATAAAATAGGCTACTTATTTTTTCCATAGGCGCAGGTGAAGTGGTACCCCCCATAGGATACCAATATTAAGTATCGCATATCTCAAGAGCCGCTGCACCCATTTTCTTGAATTTTTTGTAGTACAATACCCACCATATAATGCAAATATTAAATATCGCGTAACTGAAGAACTATTATAGCGAGAATCTTCAAGCGTGGTTAAAGCCACTATCATAGTATACTATAAATTTAAAAATAAAAAATGGGAGAGGGAAGACGGAAGAAGAGCAGCGCCCTCCTATATAACGAAAATATAAAATACCCCATATATGACGACAAAAGTCTTAAAGCTTAGTAGGACCCTGTCTTATGGTAAACTACACCTTTCAAAAAAAAAAAAAAAAAATAAAGGGGGTAGATGTAAGGGGAGCAATACATTTTAAATTTTTACAGGCGCAACCTGTAAGCCCCAAAAATAAAATAGACTACTTATTTTGTCGATAGGAGCAGGGGAGCAGTACCCCATAGGAAGTAAATGTTGAATTAAATTTATAACTTAGTCAAGTGCAGCCCAAACAAACTAAGAGACATGATATTTGGACAGTGGATAAGTCTCCCAACGAATAGACCCACTGAAAGGAGATTTTTGGAATATAAATATTTAAAGAGTAAAAAGAGGTAGAATCGGTGGTCGTTTATCTAATGGATTACTATAGATAGAAAAACAAGCTTAGCAGTGTTTCAAAGTACGCAAAAAAAAGCGGATAGGTGTCTGGTACTTATTTGGGGTAAAATCAGTTAAAACATGTTTACTGGTTCATATTATGTCCCCACAAAACTTTTACAGTTTTTTCTATAGAATTAAAAATTAAACTAATTTATGCTAAAAACAAAAAAATAAGATCTCCTTTCGTACTTAAAAAAATAAATACATTTCGAAATTTAAAATCTGAAGAACGGTTTAAATCGGTAATCATATAGCAATTAGTTTAACTATGTAGCGAAGGCAGTTTATTAATATGGAAAATGTTTGCGTACAAAAAAAAATTGATATAGGTAGTAATCGTGTTTTTAAATAGGCACATAACTCTCAATTTTCTGACTTTATTAACCATGCTTTTTCGCTGTATAGAAAATCTATTTTATTTTGCAAAAATATTAGTTTAATTACAAGGAGTCTTAGAAAAAAAAATGATCCCGCTGAAAGAAAAATTCTTGTGTATCTCCGGAGCAAAGAAGGAACAATGATGGAGATAACACATTCTTCTAACCAGGAGAATACAATACTCATAAAAAAACTGGAGACTTTACACTTTAACAACGCACTGGAGGTCCTTAAAATTAATTTTAAAAATACATTTCATCAACTCTGAACAGCATGGTCCTAAGATGCCTGCTCCTTAATTAGCTAAAAACATTAAAATAAAGTTAAGTAAAAGTATAAGCGATGATACTGTTAAGAAAATATAGAAATGCAATGGGATATATGCTCGTATAGCACGTGAGAAACCCCTCATTTCATTTAAAAAGAGGAAAAAAGGAAATTATTAGCTAAAGAGTATTTAAATAAATCTTTAAAGTTTTGGAATAGGTTATATTCAGTGTTTAATAAGTTATATTCAGTGCCATTTTAAAAATTAAGAAATGATTTAAGTGTATTGTAAAAAAAACTTCAAATATAAAAAAGGATATCATGAACTCTGCAAATCTGTTTAATTTTGCAATTCTCATACTTTTAACTTGAAGTTGGCTGTAGCTGTATTTGTATTAATATATAAAATATAAAAAGCAGAAGAAGAAACACAAGATAATAATAAAAAAAACGGTCAAGTAGTTCTCGAGTTTTAGCGAGACTAAGACACAGCGTTTGATTTATATATACATATATAGATTTATTAAAAGTAGAAGTTTTTGTATAATATGAGTATTGTTTAATAGGCTGCAAAATATTTAGTAATAAAAATAACTTTTAATTTTAGAAAAGTTGTCGTTGCGTCACTTTTTTGCAATCCTTTCAAGGGATTTTGTTTTGTACGCAGGCATTTTCTGCCTAGTGTATATCTTTTACAGCCAATTTTTAGGTTTGATTCAAAATAACATTTATATTTATAATCGTTTTAAATACAAAATTCTGTTTTTCACTATACAATTAAATTAAACTTTATTCACCAATCTGGATCATTTTAAATCAATTAAGGTTTATATTGTGTATAAAACATTTACACATGTCACTGCCAGTTCGAAAAACTTAATACAATTACATTATATGATTTTTGTCGTTGCGATTATTGTCGTTTCTTCTTTGAAGCCGGTCTAATGTTTACATTGTACGATTTTTGTCGTTACATCTTCTTGTGTATACATATATTTAACATAGCGAATGAATGAACAAAACGAATCGAAGAGTACACTCGCTTCTGTACCCCTTTTAATTCCTCTATCCCCTCTCGCCTATAAGGTAAGAATCGCAACGACAAAAATCGTAAATTGGGACTTACGATTTTCTACTAATCCACTAACATTTTTGCAATGGCAGCCAGGGGTGCAAGATGATTTTAATAGAATATCGGCATATTTAAAAAAAAATATGGGCACTTCAATTTAAAAAAATCGGCAACTTAAAAACACCTTATTTAATTTTCTTATTAACAAAAAATAACAACGCAGAAAAATTCAGCATTAACTAATGTTTATAACCTATAAAATAACTTTTTTATATTAAAGCATATTCTATAGATACATATTTGAGTTTGACATTTTCATTAAATCATTTTTAATATCAGCATCAAAAAAAGAATTGCAAACACTAATTTATAGGGAACATCGAAATTTTGTTATATTTAAACATTCTTTTCACATTTGCTGAAGAATGTGAAAAGACCAAAAATTGTAGGAAGTGCAGCCATAAAATCCTCACTTTTTAAATCTGAAATTCTTTGCCAAAAAGTGAAAATTAACTTAACTTTCTGACATTAGATTAGCTATCTAAAGTATCTGCATTTTCTCAATTTATTTATAATCTTAAAAGAATAATTTTTTTTGTTTAAACTATTTTCATTGATAGGGAATATAAATTTAGCTTACCTTTATCTTTTGTAAGTTCCTATCCATTTTCAAACACAAATATAAAGTATTTTATATTATATCCCTTAACCTTTCTTTCGAGTATTTATATTGAAAACAAAATCAAATTTTAGTTTTTTATTATTGTTTTCAATATAAATATGGACATTTCCTGGGGTCACAAACGTACGTTCGTACGCTTTTGATGTACAAATAATATAGAAAACAAAACTTTTCTTAGCATATTTTTGCGATTCGATATCATGTTGGTAGCTCTATGTTTAGTGCAAACGATGGATTTTATCGAGCTTAAGTTTTCATAATGATAGTTATAAACATGTGGTCACGAACGTACGCAAAATAGAAGTCAACTTTGGCTGACAGTAGTTTAATATAAATATCTGCGGAATGTAACGGAAAATTCAAACGTGATTAATTTATTTTAAAAGTGTATTAATATAGGTTTCTATCCAGTATTTACAGAATAAAATATCCCTTTTGGTTTTTGTTTAATTGGCTTAAGTACCGGTCGCTAACGTACGATTTTTCCATATATAGGTACCTTTAACGAACTTTTTTTGTTCTTACAGTTTTCTCTTCTTAATTGATTGTAATAGAGAGATTTTAAAGAAATAGTACAAACATAATTTTTTTTTTCATGTAAAATAATTAAATTAAAAATGTCTTTAGGAGTAGCTAAAAAAGAAAATATTAAAATTTCCAGTTTCCAGCTCAATTTCCTCAAGTAAAACAGCTGAGATAACATATACATACATATACCATTTTATTATAAAAACATAGACTTTTTATAATTATAAACAATAAAACGCGATGATTTTCAACATTTTATTTTTTCCATTCTGTACCCATGCTCTGTAACTTTGGTGAGAACTTCTCGCATCGAAAACATGTGAAACAAAATATTCCATCGTTTCTCGAAATGTGAGAAAAAAGTGTGTCTGTAACTCATGTCGAAAACTATTAAAAGAGATTACGTCGTTACGTAATAAATGTCATAATATTCCACTCGAGGCCGATAAGAAATTGCAGATGTTGTGAACGCCAGTCAAACATACGTTGACGGCGACCAAATTTGACTAAAATTTAAAAATTTTCAACGACGGCGGCGAAAATCAACCGTCGGCTATACCAAAAATGTAAAGTGCGACCTTAATGTTTGTTGATAACAAAATTGCTTTGAAAACATTCGTATATTTTTCAAAATTGTTGAAAGCAAAATAATTAAACAATGAAAAAATCGGCCAAGAACAAAATACTTATCTCTTACGTGTTAATATTCATTGCATTTGGCATTTTTAATTTATTTTTTGATGTTAAACTTTTTTCTCACCCCGGAACTTTCTCACAAAAATTTTACAGACACAGTTTTTCAGTATATTGGCGAGAAATTTGCTTACGTGACAGTTATTACTCGCCAAAAATGTTACAGACGCAGTTAAGTGAGAAAAACAGCTGTTTGTTTTAATTTATGGCATTTTTGTTTAATTTCTCACATTTCAATCGAAAAGTTTCTCGCCGCGTAAGTTACAGAACATGGGCACTGGTTGACCATTCGGAGGAAATGCCCATATGCGAAATACATTTTCTTGTGAATTGTTTTAGGCTTAAAATTATTTCTTCTTTTAGCTTTGGTAATAAATTCTTCAAAGTTGAAAATTTTTCAAATAAAAATGTAATGACCCAACACACACATTACAAATACTGCATATAATATTGAATAAACCTTACTCTTTTTTTGTTTAGTAGAAGCGCTGATTTAATAACAGTTGTCCCTTTTCAATGTAATAAGTATTTTAGTGTCGCCCAAAACTAATAAATTATACTAGAGCAAACAAAAACGTTTTGAGTGCTTTTGAAAAATCGGCATTTTTGATAATTTAAAGTCAAAAAATCGACAATGTGTTAAAGAAACGATAGAATCTGCACATAAATAAGAGAAAAAAACTAAGCCACGTTTTGAAATAGAACTTTTTTCTGCATCAAAGAATATATAAATAAAAATGTACTAAAGAAACTAAAACATTTGTTAAAACTCAAGAAAAAAGTTCAAGAAAGAAGACAGAAAGGTTGATTATTTTGTTTTGAAACCATTTAATGACGTTGGCAAGAATTTTTAGAAATTCTAACAATAAAAAAAAACAAAAAATTTTATTGTTTAATATTTGAAATACACACACAAAAGTGTGCAGACTTTTTTTTTTGAATATGTTAAATATATTTTCTTACCTTACCAATAACTTAAACTTTTAAGGTTATAATTATAGTCATTTTTACTGTTTTATTTGGCTTATTTTATTTACTTTGTGTGTTAGCTGTTAGTTTTTATTTCTTATATGGATTTTAAACCATTTATCTGTATGTATTTTTACATACAAACTTATGTATGTTACCACAATCACATTAAATTTTATGTTTCTCTATTTGGTTGATTTTTGTAAAAGCCATTAATTGCTGCTTTACACTATCACACAAGTCTTACGTATTTTGAAAAAAAAACCTGGCATGATAAGTTGGTATTGTTTTTTTTGAAAATTTTCAAACATTAATAAGATCAGGGAAGCATTTTCAAAAAATATTTAAGACTTTGTGGGATAGTGTATAACGGCTTTAAATAATAAAGCCTATATCTTTATAAATTTGTGGCCTATAGAAGCGTTGGGTTAAAATCCTGAGGGATTGTAAAATTCTATAGTGATTTAGTTATCTCTCTCTCTCTTTATGTATCAAATCGGTCTATATTTAAGCCCTTAAAAAATAACAAATTTAATTTGTGCTATCAAATTTCAAATCAAACTCCTTAAACCATACAAAGTAATGGAGAAAATTTTAGTAAGAATGTACCCATATCTTAATGATAATTAAACCATTTTCTAAGATTTTAGAATATGGATATTTTAAAACTTTCATAATTAAATGTCAAATTTGTTATACGTATGTACATGTTTTTTTTTCTTATTGTTTTGCAAAATATACATAAACAAAATTATCAAAATAAAATATAGAAAAAATTTAAGCTATCAACATTTCTATTGTAATTATTCCAACTAACCAATCACAATTAAAACACATCATCAGTTTAATTTTTGTTTTTATTAAATTTAAAACCAAATGTTTTAACTGCAGTCTCACATATTCTATTTATATTCATATATTATACCACTTTCTGTTTTCAAAGTAGCAGTACTTAATACCAAACTGCTACTGATAACACTTTTTGAAAAATTGCCAACGTCAAGAATTATTTTAAATTTTATTTGCTTTTGATAATCTTTTTAAATACTTTAAGATTTGAAACAAAAAATTATATATGACAAGTTAATGCCTATTTGTAACACTTTCATTTGATAAGTAATTGATATTGAGGTATCTTTTTGACACTTAATAGCTCTTAATATATGTATACTGTTCATTTTTTAAATGATCTATTTAATTATCTATTTATAATAAGTAATTTTGTATTTGATTGCATTAATAGGCATTTAATGGTGTTTTAGTTTTAATAGTCTGGTTAAGTTTTAACAGGTTTTATCCAAAAGACTTTCAAAAAGAATTTTTTTTTTTATTTTCAACTGCATTTCAGCAGTATTCATCCTAAGATTACTTTAATCTCTTTATATATTATTTTAATAATTTTTTACAATACAGAGTTCAAAATTATAACATAGAATAGATAGGAAGGCATTGTTATATTTTGAGTCAATTTGAAAATATCGATCTTAAATTCTTTATAAATACAATTGCTTGCGTTAAGTTCTAGCTTCTCGCAATAAAAACAAACTTATACATATATGCATAAACTCTCCACCTGTGGTGAAGGACATTGTTCTATAAATAATATTTTTATAAATCAGAGTGTTTAAAGTTAATACAAATATTCCCTTTTATATACCTTATACTTTGAGGGCCACTTACATACATATATTCACCAGAACTACATTGTTTTACAATAAATTAAAAATCTTCATTAATTTAATTTTTATTGTTTTTTCTGCGATTTTATTTTTGAATGAAAAGCTCTTTTTGCTGTTTATAAAAAAATATATATAAATTTATCAAAATATTGATTAAAAAATAACTAAGTATATGTGTACTAGTATTTTAAAAAAAGGTCGTTGTCTGAATGACGAAGTGTACAAAAAATAAAGATGATGTTCTAGGGTTAATATCTTAAAAATACATATGTATGTACATATATTAGGGATATAACTTTTAATCGACGCCATTCTCCCAATTATCTATTTTAAGGGCCAATATTGTATTAGTATTAAAAAATATTTTTTAGTTTATGTGATTTGTAAAAAAAAACCAAACGCACCGAAACGATTCCTAAAATACATTTTTTTTTTTATTATTTATTTATTTATTTCATTTATTAATTAATCGAGCCCTAAGGCCATCTACGATTAATATAGTTATTTACAACTTTGTAATGATATATGATAATAATGTATATATTAAATATACGGGTATGTTCTGTAAATCGAAAAGAAGTGGATTTAAAATCGAACAAATTTTGAAAACGAGCCTGTAAAGAAAGTTCATAAAAATATTCCTTTTAATATACTTCATTCTTTGAGTACCAATTATATTTATAAGAATAACTCTTAAAAACAGAAAAAACTACAGTCCTCTTGAAAATAATGGAAGTCAAAATCTTGTTCGATTTCAATTTCACTTCATTTCGATTTGTAGAACATGACCGATAATATATATATTAAAATAACTTTTATTCTATTAACTTATTAACTTTTTAACTTTTTAGGGAATCAATGTACATAACAAGAAAAAATGCATTAGTGATCAAAATAGCTCATTAATAATTGTTTAAAAGCGTATTTTGATAAAATGAATCTTCTAAAATCTACGGGTAACGTGTTCCACAGTCTACACGCTCTTATAAAAAATGATCTTTCAAACGTTGAATTTGTTTTTTAATATTAAATAATATTAAGTAATTATGGCCAAACTGATCTTTTTTTCCCAACTACCCCCTTTATACGATAATGACAACAAAAGGTAATGAATTTGGATTAAAATTTTATATTATTTCAATAAAAAACAATATGCACTTATTAAAAACTTCAATGCTTTTGGTGCATGTGCTTTTTAAATGATCACGAAAAACTAAAAACGCAGTTCTCAATATTTTCCATACCCTACACAGTTTTACCTTGGGATGTTTGAAAATGCAAAAAGTTATTTGTATACCCAATGTATATTTATGTATACCTATTTTGTATTATTTAGAAGTCGCAAATTTATATTATTTTTACGTACAAATATGTATGTTTTCTGAGTAAGGTTAAAACATTGTAATAAACCTTTCCGACCTAATCTTTCTTGAATATTTTGGTATTTTTAAAAACATATTGCAAACTTTTCAACCTTAAATAATTTGTGTACGTCGTCGAGTTTTATTTTCGATTATAAGCTAATCGCAAAAAAGATTTTTTTTAAATTTAAACTTTTGATTCATGTGCAGTTTATACATACACTTTTTGCAAACCACTCTAGCCTGGCCAAGCTAGTGAACACCTATATGGAGGGAAACTAATACAAATGAACACATATTTCAATCAGCTGTTTAGTTGTTTTTTACTACATACTAATGTAAGTAGAGGTTTAAAGCGAATAACAAATAATAAATATGTAAATAAACAAATAGGTTCTACAAAACAATTTAATATGCATAAAATATAGAAACAAGTACATAAATACCAGAGGTGTAAAAACTGCACTCAATTGTAATTGCAATCATTTTAATATCATTCTTTATAGAGAGCATTGAATGCAATAAATTTAAAATTTAAATTTAAATCTTGTGAATGCAATCAATTCCTTTTGCAATATCCACTATAGTAAAGGTCCAACGAATAAATAAAAAATTGGAATCTAGCGATATAAGATTATAAGATATGTATGTATATAAGATACGTCTTAGCCGAATAAAATACTCTTGTTTTCATTATCTTCAGACGAAAAGTCATTATCAGTCCAATTATGAATAAAAATTCCACAGGAGTTTTTCCCTTCTCATATTTTTCAATTGTAAGCATTTAATCTAATTTAAATAACATTCATGATTTGATTGTTATTGCAATTAAAGTATGTATAAATTTATATAAAAAAATTTTTGCATATTAAATCAGCGTTCAAAAATAAACATTATATACTGTGTGGTACTGTAGAAATATGGAAAATACAAATTCTAATAGTGTTTGTATAGTAAATACCTTAAAAAAATTCTCTGTTTGTGATCTTCGTATGCAATAAAAATACTGTACCAATCTAACTCAACACAAAGATGAAAACATTTAATTACGATCGACTTATCGTAAAAAATCCACAAACTTCGTTGCGTTCGGTTCAGCACATTAATATTCGTTCGTTTCAGTTGTGCTCAGCACCCTTTGGCAACAAAAAATTATTTTACAAAAGCAAAATACATATCGCACTTGTTCAACAATAGTGTATTAACTGAAAATTTAAATTTTGTTCAAATTTTGGAAAAAATCAACACGTAATATTCATATCTACCCGCTGTAAAAATATCGTGCTATTTTGTTTACTTTTTAGTAATGCAACGGTTGGTTAAAAACTTATTTTTCATATCATATAGGTATGTGTTTTTAACCAAAAAAAAAAAAAAAAAGCCAACAAAATTTTTTTTACAAAAACAAAACATTTATACAGTACACACGTGGTCGTGCAAATTGCCATAGAACAACAACAATACTAGTAAAAAGCATTTTTTTAACAGTTGAAAAAAAAACAGTAAGCAATGTATGTCTACAGAATCACAACAATTGTTCTGTTTTATTGCGATAAACAGAACACTACATAATTTTTGTTACTTTCGTGAAAATAGTTATGAAAGGTACGAAGGGTTGTGTACTAATAAAAAAAAACACTAACAAATAATGAAAAATGTTCGGTTTATTTTCGAACGCTGTTCCAAATAGGAGAATTGATTGTATGATTTCTGATTTTGAATGCAATCAAAAAATTAGCAATCATTAACGAGAAATCGTGTGATCTAATTAAATTTAGTGTACTCTTTTACAGCTCTGATACATACATACACCATACTGACAAAAACAAAAAAATTAATAATTCAGGTATGTGATGGAATTCGTTTTAGAAAACGAAACGATTTAAAATCGATGGACTCGTTTTCAGTATCATAAAAATCTAATTTCTTGTACACTTTCTTCTTATCTCCACTCTATCTTCCTTAAAATTATTCATTACATGTGTTAGTTGAGCTGTATTCTGAACAAAATATTAAGACAATAATTCAGAAACGGATTTTAAAATCGATTGAAATTCATCACACCTTTTAAAATCGGTCGTTTTGAAATCGATCGATTTTCATCACATACCGGATAATCAAGTTATTTTTACGTTTTTTAAAAGATAAACAAAAAGCAAACTAGAGAAAATAATTTGTAAAAACTTGGTTTTAGACTTGGTGAGATTATTAGAACAAAGGGCAATTGAAAGTAAAAGCCTAATAAAAAAACAAGAAAGTAATTTTGTCAAGGTATACCATTTGATACCCTACACCACAGTATATAAAAATTTTTGTTACCCTGCAAAAAATTGTGTTGGGCTAGAATGCCACTTGTGGACCTATCAGTACAAAATTTTTTCATGATATACGAGCCTTAACTACTGTTAATTCATGCACCAAAAACTTTTTGACAAATCTCTTATTATGTTGTCATTGTTAAAAAACACAAACTAAAACAAAATTTTATTATTAAAAAAAATATTCGCCCATTATTCATTCGTACAGTGCATACATTTGTCTTTAGTCGCAAGAAAAATTAGATCATAAACAAAAAATTAACATGTCGTTAGTTCATTATTGGTTTGGCGCATATGCTACAAAGTTGAAGTGGATAAGAAAGACAATGAAGGTTTACATGAAGTTTTCTGAAAATATACCCAATATGACTTTTTATATTTTCACCACTGCTTCCGTCATATGTATTAGGGAAATAACAATACGGGGTTTCGCCAATACGATACTGATACCGATACTCAAACAAAAATATCGCCGATATCGATACCTGTAGGCATATTGAAAATTAATTCAATTTAAATTAAACAAAACTCAAGCAGCAGAGTTAATTATAAATTATAAAAAATTACAGTGTAAGAGATTATTAATATTTAAAACTGATATTAATAAGATTTAAAAAACAAATAATTAAATTTGAATTCATGATAAAATTAACAAAAAAAAAAATAAAAAGTTTTTTACAAAATATTTATAAGATTTTTGTTTAATAAACAAAGTATTCTCAACTTTTGCGGAGATAAACGATTTCGCAAGTCCGTTTGAACCAGGCCTGCCTGCATTGGAAAATATTCACTTAGATGCGACAGAACACATTTAAAAACTTAGAAATTCCTGCGCCATTTTGTTCAAGTTTGGGTATAACATTTCATTGCGCCCGTAAATAAGCGGGTCTGCATCTCTAGAAATATTAGAAAATCTAAAGTATCTATTGACTTCTTTAGCAAAATCACAGCATAGGATGGAAAGAGGTTCATTAACATCGGATCCTCGTATAATTTTATCACAAACGCCCCAAAGGCCAGTTCTTGTAGGCTTATCAAAACTTGTACCACCTGTAGATGTGACTGGGTTTTAAACACTTTCGGAATGCAGAGACATGTTAATTACTCAATAAGACCTTTTTTTCGGTTCGATTGAAGTTAATAGTCTTTGAAATATTCAAGCATTGTATCGAGGGTCAAACATTGTAGATAAACAATAGGTATTATTCTATAATATTATATCTTTTAGTTAAAGATAATGCTAAGTCAGCCGCTAAATTTTGAGACTCCAAACTATTTTCCATCTTCGCTGATTCAATAATTATATGAAACAAAAAGTGTTATTTCTCTTAGTTGCTATGCAAAAAATAAGCAAAGAAAATTTAATTATTTGTTCAAAAATACTCCAAAAAATTATTAAATTATATTTTGAATTTATTAACAAGAAGAATTCGAGTTCTTTTACAAACTGGCTTATCACGCTTCATTGTCGAAATTAAAATAAAACTAAGATAACAAAATTATGCCTTTTTTGTTTTCTGATATTGCTTTACATTAATTATTACGGCATATTTTAATTTCTTATTTATGATATAAGATAAATTTATACACTGTACGAATTAATAATGGTAAATATTTAAATTTTTTTTTTTTTTAATAATGAATGTTAGGTTAGGTTATGTTAAGAAGGGTTATCCGCCCAAGGGGGGCACAGTTCCACTCGGAGACCAATGCGGTCCATTGTAAATCCCTTCAGTATAGAAAAATAAGTTAGAGAGAAGTGAAGAAGAAAGGAGATGACAGATAGATTAAAGATAGTAGATATTTCATAGAACCAAAAGAAACTCCCTACAGTCCCCTCGTCAGAAACAAGCGTCCTTTTTCCCAGGCAAATCCCAGTAGATCGACGGGATTACTTCCAGCGATACACCCCAGTTCGTCGTGAACTCTTTCGCCTAGCCATTTCTGTCTGAGAACCTGCAGCCTAGGACAGTGGCACAGTACGTGCTAAATCGTCTCTAACTCTTCAGAATCCTCGCATAACCTGCAGAAGTCTGGTATGATATTATCCCATTTTCTCGTCCTAACATAACAATGACTCGTCAAGAACCCAATAATGAATTTAAGTTTTTATAAATTTAAAGACAACAAATTAACCTTTCAGAAAAGTTATTTTTTTTTTGTCGCAGTCCAAATTATACTGTAAAATATAGATTTTTAAATGAAGATTTGTCAAAAAATCTTTTGTGTATGAATTAATAGTGGTTTGGGCTCGTAGTAAATTTTATAAAAGCTATAGTTGCCAAATTTTATAATACCAATATTTATAAGGAAGTTATAGCACTTGAAGCTGTTTTCGAACGCGTTATTGGTATGAGAGCTATGGTCAAATATGGACCGGATCGATTTAAGAAAATTTGGTAAGACGATTTATGTTGCAATAAGATATATTTAGACCAAATTTAATCTTAATACCAACATAATAAGAAACTCAGAAACTGATTCGGAGTCGATCGGTATACTTAAAGGTGGGTCTTCACTATTGTGGTGTGGGTTTTAAAATAATTTTAGTGAAATAAGTAAAAAGAGTGTAGAAATCATTTTTAAAGTTTATAAACTTTGAAAGTAGGTAATCGCAATAAAATAAAATATTAGAATTTAAAAAAACTGAGAAAATATTATGTATAGATAAATTTAAGTAGATTCCAAAAAAGGTTAACAGCACTCGCTTACAATTATAACCTTTGATTCTGTTGCCTAATTTTATGATTAAAAGAAAGTCATTAGTAATATTTTATTATATGAACTAAAAATTGGTTTATAAACATGTCTTTAAAATTTTGTGAAAGTTTCTTTGCCTTTAAATAAAACACGTTGAACATTTCTTTAATAACTAAAAAAAAACTTGATTTAAAGAGATATGACCAAAAGTAAATTGTTTAAATAAATGATGAAGATATATATACAATTTTTTTTCTTTAAAGTTTTAGTTAAGCTACAAAAGTCTCTCTTCTTTTTATACAAAATATTATTAAAATTTTGGTACTCAAATTTTAAATAATAATTCTTAAAAACAACTTTTAAAAATAATAAAAATGGCACAAAATTCCAAAAGCAATAAGAACAAACAAAACAAACAACAGCAACCTGCTGGCAAAAAGGTAAATTTATTTAAAAAAAATCCATATGTTTCCATGTTTTTTTACTAAGATATTGTTTTTTTTTTAATTAACTTGTCTGTTTTTTTTTTTTTTTTTTTTTTTTTTCTCTAAAAAAAAAACTTTTAGAGTGTACAAGAGAAAACCGCACAACAAAAGAAGAAACAAGCCACAGAACAGAAGAAAAAAAGTTGCGGTTGTTGTAAATGGGTTTTGGGAAGCATATTGCTGGTTGCGTTGATCGCTGGTGCTATTCTTTATGATACCGAAGTCAATGGAAAGGGAGTGTTTGCCAAATCTGCCACTGGTAAAGTTTTGCAAAATGCCGGCGTTCTACCACATGTCGAAAAGGCCTGGTATACATCAATGAGTTGTGCCGCCCGTGGTTACAAATGGGCCGAAAAGAATTTGCCACCCTATACAAAACCAGCTTGTCAATTGATTTGCGATGTTTCGAAATTGGTGCGTAATGTTGCTTGCAATGCCTGTACAGCTATCAGAGATTTGTTTAATGCCAAATTACCAGTAGCTGCTGAATTCGTAAGTATATTTTATTATTGAGCTTTACAGTTTTTTTTTAATTGTCTTGTTTTATTTCATATTTATTCATAGTTAAAAATGTTTGTTGTTATCATGACATCACTTTTTTGTTTTAAATAACGAAATATTATGGCAATTCCATTTTATTTTTTAAGTTTAAAATTTCTAATTAAGCATCTTTAGTTTTTTGACCTGCCATAAACATATTTTTTTCTTATTTCAATTTCAATTTATTGCAGGTAATATAAAAGCCTCATTAGGCCAATAAACTATATTACAAAGAAATATACCTGAGTTAATACTAAAAATATTTAAATTTAGAATTTTACTTAAATCCCTAGGCCCCAAACCAAAATAAATATCAATATATAGGTATATGTACACATATACATGCACATATATATATATATTTAAAGGTAGAATTAAATAGAAAATATCAAAAGACAATTGATCCCATAAATATATAAGCAACATCACGTTTAAATTAAGTATGAAGAATTATTCACTATAAGTTCGTTAGAACAGCCAAAATTTTCACACGAAAGGCATTATTTGAGTGCGAAAACACACGAAGCTCAATGGGTAATGTGTTCCAACGACGAGCAATTCTTACAATAAAAGACCTTTCAAATAAAGCATTGTTAATTCTAGGCAATATAATTTGAGGGTTCCTTGTTGAATGGGAAAAAAGAAATTTCATGTGATTTGTTTTATACAAGTTTTATAAAGGCAACGTTGGGTTTTAATTTTGTTGGTTATTCAACTTTATTTATAATTCGTTTACAATTTAAAGCTGTGATTCGATATATTCCTATAAATGACGGCTTTCTTTGAAATGCAGTCAAAATAAAACTTGTTTGACATTTTCTTTAATAGCGAAATTTTCGTTTGCTATTGTAGACATTTTATATCTTGTAGCTTTGGTAAATATTGATAAATTTCAAACACGACAACAAAATGCATACATTTTAACCACATACATGTTCACTATGTTTACACCATCTACAAAACTAAAAAAAGCTGTAGTAGATGTTGTAAGTGAATTTATTTACTAGTGTAAAACAGCTGGCATATTTGGCTCTATACTGTATTTTGCTTTAAATAAACTAAAGTACACCTATCTCTCGATTTATACGATACTTTTTTTTGCACCATTTCACTTTTACACGATTTTTTTGGTTTTCGTTAAATCGAGGAACTTAAAAATTACCTCAATTTACACAATTTTTTATTATTAGCAAAAATAATTTTTTTTTAGAAAATATATCCTGCACAGTTATATTATTATATTATATTATTTATAACGATAATATATACGTTAAAAAATTATGAAGCTTTTACACATGAAGTTTTCAAATTAACGAATATTTCAAAGCGTGTATTTTTGTATGGTAATGCTAGCATTAAATATAAAAAGGGAGTTTCCCGTTTTTACATTCACACATACAAGAAGCTAAAACATATACATATAAAAAAACCAATAGTACAATAAGTGCTTAGAAACAAAGAGAAATATACAAATATTTCTGTAGTTGGTTTTTGCAAAATTTGTAAGGTATAATTTATGTATGTTAAATCGCATTCAAGTGACTCATTTCGCAGGGCTTAGCCCAATATCGGGACTTAAACAATATCCGCCTGTTTTAATTTTTAAAACTTAAGCCTTATATCTTTATTTTAAATACAATGTATTGATTTTAATTATTTTTTACATACATAATTTAATTTTCCTTAAAATAAGTGAATTTTCTATACAAAATTTTTATTTTATTCGTATTTGGGCCTTTTTTTCGAATTACACGATTTCTCATATACATACAAATTTTCCATTTCGATTTACACGATTTTTTCAGGAACGCATCTATCGTACAAATCGAGTGATAGGTGTATAAACATTTATTAAAGGTGCCTGTTATAAACTAAATTCGATTTTCGATGGACGTCGAATTAGCTGATCGAACGAATTTTCATTTGGTATTATGGCGCACATTCGATAATAAAAAGTATTGTTGTGATTAACGGCCAGGCCCACAATATCGTCAAGAACATTCATTTCTTTCGTATATTTATGAATACAAAAACAAATTTTAGTATTTGATTATTGTTTTCAATGAAAATATGCGAAAGAAATGTTCTCGTCGACATTGTGGGCCTGGCAGTAAGTTTAATCATAATAGTTAACTTTCTATCAGCTGGCACTTTAAATAGAATTTTTGTTTACAAATTATGGCTGGTTAAAAACAATTGAGCTTCTGCTGAACTTTTATACAAGTCCGTTTTGCAAAAAAATAATTTTCTTCCATAAGGAAAACGGGCCTTTCCAATAGCTGTTTGCAAGCATTAGCTATTTGCAAGCATATACATGCATTAAATTAACAAAACTGATTAAGAATGTGGGTATACGAAAACAAAAAAAAAAAAAAAAAAAAAAAAATCCAAATATTTAAATTTTCAACAATTTTTTAATTTTATTTGCACAACGAAATTTTCGACAGTGATGCCAACTTATAATGTACATTCGATATTCGAAAGCGAGCGATAATTGAAAATAATAGTCGGTAGACGGTTATTTGGTGTATCATTTGAATGTTGTGACAACGTTGCAAATTCGTGAATCTGATATTGTGAATTGAAAGTTACAGTATTGTGTACACTAAAAACAAGAGTCGGAAGACGTTATTTGTCGTTATAATTTGAATTTTTACCACAATATAAATTTGGTAAACAGTTCGTACATTCTTAAGCGTCAAACATAAGAAAATGTTTTCATAAATTTAAAAACATATCATTTAATAATAAAGCTTTGTTCACAATGGCAGTAACATTTTCGCTGCTGTTCACAATTCATTCTGTCTGTCGCGCTCGTTGAAGATAGACGTGTTTTCTAAGCTCGGCATACGGTTTATTTTTACGTGAACAAATAAAGTATACAAAAAAAAAAAAAAAAGTAAATAAAAGAAAAGAAAAAAATACATGTATGTACATACATACATAAACATACACATTTTTTATTCTCGGTGTTGATAAACAATAACAAATAAGAAGAGCACAACTGTAAACAGTTAAAAAAAAAAAAAAAAAAACTCTTATGAGTGCAAACAGTGCAAAAACAATTAAGCATAATGATAGAAATGCATATATCACAGTGAGTGTTAATGAAACAAATGCAGAAATAAAAAAAAGAGTCGATGATAGCAAATACCTAACGGCTAAACCTATTACTCGTACGCGATCCCTCTCACCTTCTGTTTTTAATAATACGGTTGATACACTAACAAATATGTATAAAACCTTCAAGCATTGCCTCAACGGCAAAAACAATTTTAATAAGTGATAAAAATATTAACCCTCAATCAGGCACAATAGAAAACTCTGTATCACCTTCGGTGTCTAATAATACGGTTGATTCGAATACAATAAAAAATATAAAACCTGCAAGCGGTGCCTCAGTGGCAGAAACGATTTTAACAAGTGATGAAAAGATTACCCCCAAATCAGGCATGATGGAAAACTCAGTATCACAGGTGAAAAGCGGTCAAAAGCCTCAAGTACAAGTTGGAATGGATAGGTACATAACAGTGCTAAAACGGGGTCGCAGCCCAACTTCTTCTGCAGTTGCTTCTGTCCCAAAAGTTTTAAAAGAGGGTACAGCTGATAGAATAAGTTCTCAAAATCGGTTTGCAATTTTGGAAGAGGAATCCTCGGAAGCACAAAACGTTACAAAATCTTCTAAGCCACCCCCGATATATCTTAGAGAGCAAAACTCAAGTGATTTAATAAAGAATTTGATCTCGGTAATAGGTGAAAATTCTTTTTATGTAGCTGCAATAAAACGTGGTAGTATAAATGAAACTAAAATACAAGTTAATCGTGAAGATGATTTTCGTAAAGTAATAACAAAATTTGAAGCACTTAATAAGAATTTTTATACATATCAACTGAAGAGCAGTAAAGGTCTTCAGGTAGTGATAAAGGGCATTGATTCATGCGTAGACCCAGGTGAAATAAAAACGTTTTTAGAAGAGAAGGGCTTTAAAATTAAAAATGTAGTTAATATTAAAAATAGAGAAAAAAATCCCCAGCCACTATTTCGAGTGGAGTTAGAACCCGGCGACGTTAAGCTTAAAAAAAACGAAACTCATCCCATTTACAGTCTGAAATATATCCTGTATAGGAAAATAACGATAGAGGAGCCGCATAAAAGGAACGGTCCCGTGCAATGTTTAAACTGCCAAGAATTTGGTCACACTAAGGCATACTGCCATTTAACACCTGTTTGCGTTGTATGTGGAGAATTGCATGGTACAGCTCTCTGCGATAAGTCTAAAAACGACCCCAATGTAAAAAAATGCAGCAACTGTGGTGGTAATCACACTGCCAACTATAGAGGATGCCCTGTATACTCTATCGTCAAGCGCTCGGTTGGACCGAAACCTAATCCACCTCAAATTCAGGAAACACATCAAAATAATACTAATGACATTCAGGTACCGCAGCCTAGTAATAACAGAACATCCAACGCTAACGTCCTAAAATCAAACCATATGCCAATGCAAGGTAATTTGCCAAATAATGATGAGACCCCAGTTTCTAATTTAAGTCGTCTAGAAAAAACCATGGAAACACTAGTACAAACAGTAACAAACTTTACGAATACAATGGGTAATATGATGCAGGAAATGTTAAGAATGCAATCGATGTTATTGCAAGCTGTACTTAACAAGCCATGAATTGTTTAAAAATTTGTTTTTGGAATGCAAACGGCATTCGCCAACATAAAAATGAACTAGAATATTTTCTTAAAAGTAAACAAATTGATGTAATGATGGTTTCTGAAACTCATTTGACCTCAAGAAATACGTTTAAAATTAATGGTTATATATTATATGATACCAAGGACCCTCGAGATAGAGCTTGTGGAGGTTCTGCTATTTTGATAAAAACCCGAATCAAACACTACTTAATGTGTGATCATCGTGAAGATTATCTGCAAGCAACGAATATTTGTGTTGAAGAGCTAAATCGAAACTTTGTACTTTCATCTTTATACTCTCCACCTAGATTTTCAATATCAGAAAGCCAATATTATAAATATTTTAAATCATTAGGACCCTGTTTCCTAGCCGCTGGCGATTACAACGCTAAACATACCTTCTGGGGTTCACGGCTCATTACACCAAAGGGTCGTGTTTTGTATAATACAATGTCTAAAATGGATTTAAATGTGGTCGCGAGTGGACAACCAACTTATTGGCCTACTGATCAGCAAAAAATTCCAGATGTCATCGATTTTGGCGTGGTTAAAAACATCCCCGCAGAAACGATTCACGTTGAAGCTTCTTTAGAATTATCTTCTGATCACACACCTACAATTCTTACCATATCAAACCCTTATAGAATTGTATCTCCGTCTGGTTACTTAGTGACGTCAGCCACACAAATAAATTGGTTAAAATATAAAAAATATCTCAGTACCCACTGCACTGAAAATATTCCGCTTAGAACACCGGAGAATGTGAATCTTTCTATTGTAAATTTTGACAATTATCTCAAACTAGCTGTTAAACATTCTAGCATAGCCCGCAAAAACATCAAAAATAGTAAAATATATTCTACAGATGTCGAGCGTCTCTTGACTGAAAAAAGGAGAGCTCGAAGGGAGTGGCAATTGCACAGATCCCCTCAACTTAAAAATTTACTAAAAGAGTGCACAAAAAGGCTAAGAAACTTACTGCAGTCTCAAAAAACGGCTTCTCTGGAAAAATATCTTAAGGAACTTGATGCAACTCCTCAATCTGATTACTCATTATGGCGTGCAGCTAGAAATCTTAAAAGACCAGTTATCACTAAACCACCATTAAGAAACTTAAATGGACGTTGGGCACGAAATGACATAGAAAAAGGAAATATTTTCGTTAATCATTTGAAAACCGTATTTACCCCTCATACATCTTTCGATACTGCGGTCGAGTTACCACCTGTTGCTGTTAGGTCAGCTGTTCCATTAAGGTTTGAAGTAAGAGAAATCGAGAAGGCTATTCATGATTTAAACCCCAAGAAAGCCCCTGGTTTTGATAAGATCAGTAACAAAATGCTTTTGGAGCTACCCAGCATAGCAAAGAAAATTATTCTACTAATTTTTAATGCTATTTTACGCCTTGAATACTACCCACAAGAGTGGAAAGTATCCTTAGTTACCATGATACCTAAACCAGGAAAGGATCCCACAAAAGTTGAGTCATATAGACCTATAAGCTTATTGTCTAATATATCAAAGCTTTTTGAGAAACTTCTAGTGTCTAAATTAACGCCGATTTTAAATGGTAACAGATGTATTCCCAATCATCAATTCGGTTTTAGAAGAAAACACAGCACAATTGAACAAACTCATCGAATAGTAAATGTCATAAGAAAAGCCTTTGAAGAAAAAAAATATTGCTCTGCACTCTTCATCGATGTGTCTCAAGCTTTTGATAAAGTCTGGCATAAAGGGTTACTACTGAAGTTGCAGCAAAACTTACCAGCAAACATACACAAGCTGTTAGAAAGCTACTTAGTCGGTCGTCAATTTATTATTAAAGAAGGCGAATTTTTAAGTTCTCCACAGCCAATTAACGCTGGAGTCCCACAAGGCAGCATCCTGGGCCCTCTATTATACTTAATTTATACTTCGGACTTGCCAACAAACAGCTACACCCATACCTCAACATTTGCGGACGACACAGCTTTTCTAAGCGTACACGCAAACTGTCAAGAAGCATCTCGTTATCTACAGGATCATATATTTGAACTGGAAAGGTGGTTAAAACAATGGAGGATAAAGATCAATGAGCAAAAATGCGCACATATAACATTCACATTGCGTCGGGAAACATGCCCCCCTATTAAAATAAATAATCAAATAATACCCCAACACTCGCATGTAAAATACCTCGGTATACATCTGGATCGGCGTTTAACGTGGAAATGGCATATAGAAGCGAAATTAACTCAAATGAAACTAAAAGCAATCCAAATTAATTGGCTTATTGGAAGAAATTCTGTTCTTAGTCTCGATTGCAAACTTCTACTCTACAACTCTATCTTAAAGCCAATTTGGTGCTACGGTATTCAGTTATGGGGCACTGCCTCGGCTTCTAACATCGAAAAAATTCAAAGGCGCCAAAATAAACTTCTTCGAATAATCACAGCCGCCCCCTGGTACGTCAAAAACTCAAATATCCACAAGGATCTCAATGTGCCATTAGTAAAAACTATGATAACGAAATATGCAGTAAAATATTTAAAAAGGCTGGAACTGCACCCAAATCCATTAGCTAGAAATATTTTAAATTATGGCGGCCACACTCGCTTAAGAAGAAGAGACACTGCAGCACTCACCCAATCAGATGAGCGATAAACACCTATATATGTAAACAGAAACCGTGATGACTAAATCTTTTGTGTTTGGCACTGGCAGGACATAAAGTAAATATTAGGATAAGATTTGATTAATTATTGTTAGTTCATATTTAATATATGAAGATTCAATAAATAAATAATCAAAAAAAAAAAAAAAAAAAAAAAGTTCACAATAAAGCAACAATTTTTTTTCGCAACCACATACATTTTCAAGTAAGAAACCGTTTGAAAATTTTTTCCAGAACAATATAACTTATTTATAATTATTTTTTAAAACATATAAACGTCTTTTACAATTTCATACAAATTCGAACGAAAATGTAACAAATTTTTTTTTTTAATGTTGAGTCTACTTCTACTTAAGCAACAATTTGTATGAAATTGTAAATTACATTTATAATAATTTTCGGTCATGTTCTATAAATCGAAATGAATTGGATTCAAAACCGAACTAATTTTGGAAACGAGCCTGTACAGAAAGTTCATAAAAATATCACTTTTAATATACTTTCAAATTCACTTTTTTTTACAAAAACAACTCTTAAAAATTTCGTATTTCATATTTAGTTTTGAATGAAAATTTTAACAAAATGTTTTAAAAAATAATAATAAATAACCAATTTTTCCCACAACAATATTACGTATTTATTATTAGTTTTTTAAAAATTTTGTTAACGTTCGAAATCGTTGAACAGGCAGTAAATAAAATTATTATACTATTCATATACAATTTGTATGAAATTGTTGCTGAAGTAGAAGTAAACTCCAATTTTTAAAAACGCAACTTAAGTTTTTTTTAAAAAGTGGAGTCTACTTTTACTGCAGCAACAATTTGTATGAAAATTTATTTAGTTTTGAATGAAAAGTTTAAGGTTAAAAGAAAATGTGTGTGGTTGTGAAAAAAATTGTTGCTTTCTTGTGAACACCTACGAAAATGTTGTTGTCATTGTGAACGAAGCTTTGAAGTTAATAACGTATTATTTCTAACATTTGTGTTTGCTTGTTTTAATTCCAAACATGAGAAAGATGTTTCTGTTTTGGAGAAACTTTAAAAATCTATTTCAGGACAAATTAAATTCACAATATAAAATTAAACGTTGATATAAATTGCAACTACATATTTTTAAGTTTCCTTATTTTTTTTTTAAATTATACTTCAAATAATAAGTTTTAAATTTCTCCCACATTTGTTTTAAGGTGGAACAATACGTGCCAGGTTTACCTAAAAAAATTGAAAATACAGCTGGTACTGTAAAGACGGTTTCATTGGATCTCTATGGCAAAACCTTGGCCTTCTTTAAGACTCAAGTGTTAATGTAAGCTTTTAAATTCCTCTTTCTTACAGAAAAATAATTTAATTAAATTTAAAATTTCTTTAGTGGACGTTTATCGCCTGAAAATTTAAGTAAGACTTTTAATCAAACTCAAACTCTGGCTTTAGAATACTACAATCATTTCCATAAAAAAGTTGATGTCTATGCAAAACTGAAATGATTCCCCACACTAACAAATGACATCCTACTAAAACATTCACAACAACAGCAGCAGCATCAGTCATTTGTAAAAAATTAAACAGAAACACAAACATTTTATAAAATATGGATTAATGCTAGAAATTACAAAGTACAGCAGCAGCCATATTTAACAACTCAAGATCTACATAAATGAAACAAAAGCGATATATCTAAACATCATGTCTCGACGTGTGTGTGCTGTAAATTTAATACTAGTTTAATAGTTTTTACTTCATTCTATAAAGAAAACAAAAAAATGCAGCTGCCTTTTTCAAAATGTAAAAAAGGCTGCAAATTAGAGAAAAAAATATTTTATAAAAAAATAAAAAAATTAAATAAAAATTGTAATATTTGGTTTAGTAAAATCAACGTGTTTTGCGATGGAATATTTCTTAATGCATATTAATTGTACACTTAGAGTTGTTAATAATTTATTTCTTTTTTTTTAAAAAAACATTACATAAAAGGAAAATATTACAACAAACATACATTTATTATATTTAAGCTAAAAAAATCAAATCCCATACCGAAAACGTTAACAGAATTGCTAAAACAAACATTTAAATGTTAATTTTGTTGAATTTGTTAAAGAGACCACCACCAACCATTACCTAAAAAAAAACTTTTGAAAGCAATACAGTAAAATATTTTAATTGATATTCAAACAAAAAAAAAAAAGCTTTAAGGTTTTATTTAAATGGTCAATTAGCAATAATTCTATAATAATAAAAATTCCAATGTTTTGTAACAATTCCTTTTTTGAATTGTTAGTTCGCAATTAATTAATAAATTTATTTTCCATAAAACACATTCTAAATATATTTATGTGAGCATTTCTAATTATTCTCTTAAGTTCTGTGCTTTTGAAGTAAATCTCGATTATTCCAAGTTATCTTTACAGTTAATTTTTATTTGGATTCCATCTTTCTCTACTGTTTTAAGTTTTTTTAATATAAAATTTTTTAACTTTATTTAGTTTTCTTTCGATAAGTGTAAAAGTCTTTTTTTAAATAAAATTGATAAAGAAATAACAAAATGTGTAGTTTGATTTAAAAAAGCGAAAAATGTTGAATAAATTTGCAAATTTTATAAAAGCTTGGTGTTTGTGTGAGGTTTCTTGTTTACCATAAAGATTTTTTTGTATAGCCTTAAAGTAGGCTTTAAATTTATATAAACTTCAAATGTAATTTCACCTTTTAAGTGCTGCCATATCTATATTTATTAAAAATTGTTTAACGTGTCCCTAATATTTCAGCAAAATCTTATTCAAATTAAGGATTTAACGATACGCCTTTTTGCCGATACAATACCAATACTCAAGAAGAAATATCGCCGATACCGATACGAACATACAATTTTAATTCAAGGTAAAATTAACAAAAATCAAAACCACAGGGTATGAGATTATTAATATATAAAATGGATTTAAATAAGATATTAAAAACAACGAAATGAATTTAAATTCATGGCAAAATGTTATACTTAAATTTTAAGTATAACATTTAAATGCACCAGTAAACAAGCGGATCTGCGTCTCTAGAAAAATTAGATAATCTAAGGTATATCTAGACTTCTTCTTTAGCTGAGCCACAGCGTAGGATCGACAGAGGATCATCCATCTCCAAATGTTCTTTTAAGACTTGCACAAACGCTCCAAAGGTCAGATCTTAGAGACTTATCAAAACTTTTACAAAGTGTAGGGATGACCGTGTCTTCAACCTTTTCGGAATGTAGATTCATGTTGAGTAGCTCAATAAGACGTTTCTTTGATCTTTTGTCTTTAAAATATTCTAGCTTTGTATCGAGAATTGTAGATAAATATTAGATTTCATTATTCTCTAAACACTCAAATTTTTCATTCAGAGTTAATGCTACGTAAATCGCCAATTTTTGGGACTCTGAAATATTTTGCATTTCAGTTTATTTGTTTATCTTATTTTTTAATTATGTTCGAAGACTGTTAACTGGCGAAATAGCGTCAGAAAATGAAGCAGTGACTTTGCTTATGGATTTTGTGGTATCTTTGAAGTAACCCAAAAGTTCTAGCAAAGTGATTTTTATTTCTCAAAAATCATTAAAAATTATCAGAAAATTCTGCGGCATGTCCAAACCAAGCGCTCAATGCATCAGTCCAAAAATTCGTAGTGTAAAATCGTATGAACAAGTTACACATCAAACGCGTAAAATGCATATACGTTCGAACTTAAACATGCGTCTCGAAAAAGGTCAAAAAAAAAGAAACATATGCATAAAACGCGTGGTGTGGACCGCTTAAGAATTTAAAGAAACAATTAATTATTCTGTTTGATTTTTTGCTCTTAGTTGTTATGCAAAAAATAAGAATTGAAAGTTAAATTGTTTGTTTAAAAAAACTAAAAAAAAAATATCGGCGTATCGACAGTAAAATATCGCCGATACCGATGAATCGGTAAACGTGAAGTATCGCCGATATATCAGGATCGGTATCGGTATTCGTTACTTCCCTAATTCAAATACATACCGATGGCGTAGTATATTTTTTTTTTTTTTAATTACATATTTTGTTTATTCTGGTAGACAAATGCCACATGCATCTTGCTTTAAAATTTCAGATGGCTATAGTATAAAAAAGGTTTAATGCCACTGTGGCGTTATGGGGGCGATATTTACTTCCATAATATCCTTCAGGCAGCTGATAGGGTTCAATTGTTTACAGCGACATCTAACTAAGTCAATTAGAAGTTGCACTCTCAATAGCTGGTTCGTTGCATCACTTGTCTCCACAAAGTGAATTATGTTTCGAAGCTTCATGAACTTATAGAATTCAATGTCCGAGTTTTCAAGGATATCTAAGGCCTGTTGAAGGTCAGATTCCTTTAAAAAGTTAAAATGTTTCCTAAAAACTTACCACATAGCACAATTGTGAGACTTATTTCATATACCAACTTAAAGCCAAATAACACAATTGTGTTATCTTTTATTTAGGCAAATATAACTTTTAACTTTAATAAGAGCGGCCATTGATTCTGTGTTGAATCTTTGGTGATATTAAAAATAAAAAAAGTATACTTACCACTTGATATACTTTTGATCTCATTGAGAGGAATAGCGCGACTGAGTTTTTTTTAATGTTTGCATACATATTTTCAATATTTTTAACGACTTCAATTAAAGAGTAATACCTAACACAATCAATCCTTTTGAAAATTTTGCTACTAAATAAAGCATGTTTTTTTTGAGAATTTTTTTTAGCCACATCGCACAAGATGGTTCTCAAAATGATATGGGACTTATGGGACTTCCTGCTATCGCAGGAATTATTGTTGCTTTTTTTATGTTAATACCAATATTTTTATCGAAATTATGACATTAAAAGGCATTTTCCGGAGTATTACTTGTATGCCCAAATATAGACCGATTCCAATAAAATGTGGTAAGATTATTTATTTTGCAATAAAATAAGTTTGAACCAAATTTAATCTAAATAGCAGAATAATATGATGGTTTAAGGGCACAGATTTTACTCCAGAAAGAAGCTTGTATGGGGGCTATGTGAAATTATGTGCCGATTATCCTCATTTTTCAAAAGGCTTAGTCCTTGTACCAAATTTGATCAAATTATCTCCAAAATTGCGATCTGTACTTTACGCACAAGTCGATCGTTATACTTAAAGGTGGGCCAAGAACCAATATTTAAAGGTGTTACAAACATCAGCACATACGCATAATACCCTCTACACTATTGTGGTGTTGGATATTTCGTAAACTATAACATATAAACTATGCATGTCGATTACTTTTTTGTAGAACTAGTCGAGTAGATTCAAATGATTTAAAATCAGTCGAATACGATAAAATACTTACTCGTACGTTCGAATTTTTTTACTTTGGGGATTCTCTACATTGTACATAGTTTACGACGGTTTATGATATAGTACTTTAAAAACAATTCGGTAAATTACGGTTTGATGCATTTTGTTGTGGTATGGTTAACCTTGGTATATGAGCTATATCCATAATCTCTGTTAGGTTAACAATGCTAGTTAACTACTAAGCGTGAACTCTGCTATTTTTTTTACGAATATGTTTCCATACCTTTTGTAACAAACAACCCGATCGTTATAATACACTTAAAAAGAAAAAAAAAGTTTTTAGCTTTATCTGGATTTAAAGTTGATAACTACGAAAGTCAAAAACCGGGTACACCTCATACAATTTTAAAGTGCTTTGCATTTCAGATATCCTCTGTTTACAACAAATTATGACAAGGTTTTCTAAGATCTTTAATCTTTAATTGAAAATAGATAGGATCCACATAGAGCTCGTTACTGAAAGTATGATCTAATTAAATAAGTTAAAGTACAAGTTTTTCATATTAAAATCCAGTCTAAAATTTTATTTTATTAGGACCAAAGTAAATTCGTAAGGTATATGCAATATATATATACATTCTAAATTGTCAAAACAATTTAGAGAGCGACGAGTTTACCTTGTGAATGTGCCTTCGGCAGGGGGGTTACAGCGTATTTCGATTCAAAAGAAATAATTTACGAGTTGGAATTATTTTTACTGTGTATTACGATTTTCGTACTCGTTCGAAAAGATGGGCGAGTTATACAGATTTACATACATATAAACAAATATCAAATTTGATGAAAAGTTGTTATTGGCAATAGAGAGTTGCTATTTTTAAAGGAATTTTCTGTTCTCGATAAAGTATAAAAAACTCCCGTTCATTCAAAATAATACGAAAGTTGAAAATCACAACTCGTTAATTATTTATTTTCAATCGAAACACGGGTTGACCCCCAAGACAATAATTGAACAAAGCTGACATACCGGGCATATTTTCGAAAAACCTTTTAACTGACATAAGGTGCGTTTGAGTACTTTTACAGTAAAATGCAGTAAATGAGTAAACTTAAAAATTTGCTCTCACAAAAAGCTGTTGTCCAAAAAAGTACGCGAACGCAAAATTTGTAAAAATTCGTAAAATAAAGGCAACAGCTGATGGCAAATAATTGAAGTGTTGAAAAATGTTTACACTTTTGACTACTTAACTCGTTTTCTTATCGGTACTCGATTAAATACTTTTTATAACACGAATATTTTTGGAAAATACAAACAAATTATTTTATGTAATCTTTCATATTTGTTTGTTTCTTATTTTATTTGAATTTGCTAATTTGTGTCCGGCTAAATTTGATCAATAGTACACGAATACTTTTTTACTATTGATAACTTTAAAAACAAGGGCTGTTCTAAGTACCCGAGTACTTGACACTTTTACAACTCCAAA
This sequence comes from Pollenia amentaria, assembly GCA_943735925.1. NCBI lineage: Eukaryota > Metazoa > Arthropoda > Insecta > Diptera > Polleniidae > Pollenia > Pollenia amentaria. The sequence goes on along the minus strand of OX031007.1, from coordinate 198,935,456 downwards.
AAATTAACATAACTAAACAAAGTTTTAAAAGTTGGTATTTAGCCATATAAAATCTTCACAAACAAGTTTAATTAATTAATATTTATTAATTTTTTGTTTTTATTTTATTTTTATTTCCACTTTTCTTTTTTTAATCAATTTATTCACAATTTGTATGCTTTTGTTTGTTACTTTTGTTTGTTTACCTTTTGAAACATGGTTTTTTGTTCTATTAAATTTTACTGCAAAAATTTCTGCAGTAAAAATTTGTAAGTACTCAGTCAAGAACTGTCACTTTACGCTCTCAATTTGTGTTCTCATTAATGCATTTTGTGTACTCGAACGCAATTTCGTAAAATGCAGTAAAGTTCAGTAACAAATAGTAAAAACTTTTGTGTTCTCGAACGCAGTTATTGTTACGAAAGTAGCTTTAGATAAGAATTAGTTTACTTTATTAGTTATCTTGTATTTCTTATTTATTTTGAATTTGCTAGTAATTTTATTAGTTTAAATTGTTATTGTATTAGTTATACATATTTCTAATGGAAAAATCACTGTACAGAATTTTCTAGTACAAATAAGATGTTAAAATTTTTATACATATTTTTACTTCAACCCCACTGTTATTTTCGATATTGATAATTATTAAGCCTTAAAGTATACTTTAGTTTATTGATGTATAACAATTTAAATTTAGCCATAGTGTTAATGCATAATGATATTAGCTGTTAAGATAATAAAAGCTCGAATGGTCCAGACAGTTCGAAAATGTTTCAGACAATTCGAAAACTTCGAATGTAGTTTGCTAAAATACATTCAATATGAGCATCACAACTGCAAAATATATTCCGAACTCAAGGTCATCGGCATGTTGTGTGAAATGCAGGGTGGATATACAAAATATTGCTGCTTTCTTTGCCTCTGGGATAGTCGTGCTCGTGAACATCATTATAGAAGAAAACACTGGTCAGAAAGGGAGTACGTCACAGTGGGCAAAGACAATATTAAATAATCCTTCCATCGTTGCACATTAAACTTGGCCTCATTAAAAAAAATGTTGAGGCCTTAGACATGTAAGGCCAAGTATTTTCATATTTAAATACCCTTTTCGCGCAGCTTTCTTCAGCAAAACTCAAGGAAGGCGTCTTCGATGGTCCACACATAAAGAAATTGCTAAAAAGCATAGATTTTCAAAAATATTTAACACCCGTTGAAAACGAGGCCTGGAATTCATGTCAGCGGGTTGTTACAAATGTTCTTGGGAACAACAAAAGCCCAAATTTACGGGTATTATAACCGATTTGCTGAAGAACTACAACAATATGGGTACGGAATGCCATTATTTAATTTAATTCCTGGTTGTTTTCTGTTTCTGTACAGTTTTAACCATTTTATTCATTTCTTACAGGTGTAAATATGTCTCTAAATATCCAATTCTTACATTCGCATTTGAATTTCTTTCCGGACAATCTTGGTGACGTAAGTGACGAACACGGCGAGAGATTTCACCAACAAATTGAGCGGCGCTATCAAAGATTTTGGGATGCAGCAATGTTGGTAGACTATGTATGGTTTCTCTTTAGAGAAACTGATTTCAAAAGCAACCCAAGACAAAGCAAGAGCCACAACTATTTCTAACACACAAAAATGTCAAGAATGTATTGTATTATCGAAATAAATAAAATATTCGGAAAATATGGGACTTGGATTTATTCACTCAATTGCTTATAACTTTGTTATTTTTCGTTCGATTTTCTTCTGGTTGGTGTTAGTTCTTACGTAAAAGTATCATCTTTAAGTACATGAAGAGAAACGATTGTACTTTTCCGTCGGCACAGAATCACTGTAAAATATTATTTTTTTGAAAATGTGCCCTAATTGCATCGATATATTTTGAACCGATATACCAATCAAAGATCCGAGTACACATATTTGTTCATTATCTCAGATAGATATGATTTGTCAAGTGAAAAAAGGTCGAATAAATTAAAGTGATAATATCTCAAAAAATGTTTCATAAAAAAAAATTAAAACTTGATTTTCGAATTCAGCGAAAGAAAATACATAAGAAAATCTATCTCTCATCAAATTTATATGAAAAATTTTCATTTTGTAAACTAGTGCTATTTATAGGTGCGTTCGTTTACCCCAAAATTTGGACAAATTTGTGCAAGTTTTTACTGGATTTTACTGAAATGCGTTCGCTTACACAAAAATTTGCAAAAGAGAGCATCTACTGAGAGAGTAAAGTGACAGTTGTAAGCAAAGTCTGCAAATTTTTACCAGTGTAAAAACCAGTAGAAAACAAAAACATATGTTTCATTTAAGTAAACAAACAAAAGTAAGCATACAATTTGTAATAAAAACATTTAAAAGAACAAAAGCTGAATTAAAAGTGCAACAAAAACCAAAAATATTTATTACATCCTAAACAATTTTACTTACCACTTTGTACCTTCCCAAATGTTCCGGGAGAGCATGAAATATTAAGTTTTCTTTTTTTGGCATCCATGGTAAAATTTCTGTTAATTGTTCAATATTACTTATTCTTGTTTTTGTTTACATTAATATTTTAGAGATGTAAAGCTAATGAATATATGATTACTTCTTATTGCATATTATTGAGGGTACCAAATATCAAAAATTAAATATTGATGTAGTTTCGTATGTAATTCAACTAGAAACAAAATTAAAAGTTATATACAAAATAAACAAGTCTTAAAACTTGCACAGAAGCTCATTTAATAAATAAATTTGCTACGAATTTATAATCATTACAATGCATTTCATCAAGTACCAAAAACATTATGTACTGGGTAGTCTAAACAACACATATTTTACAACACTAAGCTTTTTAGCGATCAGCTGTTTGAATTAACCTGCAAGTTTTTGCAATTTTTCCGTTCGTTTACTTTTTTGTGCAAGAGCCATTTTTGAGAGTAAAATTTTCATATTGCCCAAAATTTACTCAACTACTGGATTTTACTGGAAAAGTAAACAAACGCACCTTATGTTTTAACTTTTGCAAAGTTGTATTATTCAGACTTTTACATATATTGCATACTTAGAACTTACAGCCAATTCACATGGAGGCTTTTGCGTTGTCGTTTTGTCGACGTCTCTTTTGGTTTGATGGCGAGCGGTGTAGAGAAGAGGGGTAAACAAAACGACTCGTTTTGTGTTTTTTATGTCGTTTTCTTATATTCCTCTTCTTCTTGTTTAGTTTTATTCTTTTTCTTACTTTGAAGCGTCAGGTTGCAAACAAATACAGAAATAATAAAAAACAATATAAAACAAAAGTTTGAGTTTTAATTTAAACATATTTCTTACATATTTCTTATTTAAAAAAAAAAACACTTTATTATATTTTTCTTAATGAGAAAAATCAACTAAAGCAGATTTACCGATAAGGCAATAAAAATCAACCCTGGTTGCAAATAAAAATTAAAATTGAAAAAAGCGACATGCCACTAAAAATCATCGTATAAACGCAAGAGATTTTTGGAAGTTGATTCAAAAGGGAATTAAGAAAAAACGACGTCGTAAAAGCCTCCATGTAAATTGGCTGTTAGTCCTTAAATAAAGTTTAAGACATTTTTAATAATAAAGCTTTTAATTCAGTGATATAAGATAAAGCAAATTTACTTTAAGCGATTATACGAAATATAATAACTATGTATAACAGAAACTATCATTTCATTTTAATAGATCCTTACTTTTTATTAAATTTGAGACAGTTTCTACGTGTAAACGATTTCACTTCTTTGCTTTTCAAAGCATTTTTCATTGAAAATGTGCTTTCAACTGATGCTGAGGAATGTGGTATCCAAAAAATTCCAAAGGCAATACGTGAAATGTCAGGAAACACTAGTTCATCCAATTCGTTCTTTTTTTTGGCTATATTTTTCCAAAAAATAGAAATACTTTCAGTTTTTAAATGCTTTATTTCTGGATGATCCACTAGTACACGGAACTGAGAATTTAAATTTAATAGTTTTCTTTTACGTTTGGAAAGAACATTAATAATAATAGTATTATGCCATTGGCTTTCCCGGAAACAACATTTTCTGGAGTGTAGGTGCTAATCATTTTCAAGGTGCTATTTTCAAAACAAAATTTAGTTCTTTTCTTAATGGTTCGCAAAATTCAAATCAAATGATTTTGCATTTTCTTTGTATTTATGAACAATTTTCTTGATAAATTTTTCATGTTGCTAAAAATATGTTAAATCGAGTTCCACAACAAATTTCATTTAAAGGTTTAATTTTAAATAAAATTTTCCACTGATATATATACCGAATGCATTCCTTTTTGTAAAATGTCTCTCTACTTGTAAGAACAAATCGTCCCTTTAATAAAACAATAGTGTATACGCATATACACCATTATTTTTTTATTGCATAATAAGAATCTACATAACTGATTCTAAATGTGGTCAAAACATTCGGGTCTGTTCTAGGTTTCGACTCGTTTTGAAACCGCAAATTTTTTTGAATCCGCATAATTCATAAATTGGTGTTCTCAATTCCGCATGTTTTGGTGTATTCGAAGTTTGTGTTCGAAAAAAAAATCTAAATGTCAAAAACAAAAAAAAAAAAAAAAAAAACAGCTTTTTATCAGCTGTTAAAAAAAAAATAAATTTTTTTTTATTGTATAAAAAATTATTCCTAAAAAATAAAATTTTTTCATAAAAATGCCTGGAGCTTTTGTTTTATCTTATATACAATTGCGGAGACAAGAAAATAATGTTCAAAAAGTTCAAAGAAATTGTTAAAAAAAAAATAATGCTTGACTCCATGTTTGTTTTTTTACACAAGTGAGTTTAATAAAAACAACTTAAATTTTTGGATATGTTAAAATTTTTATTTTTATTAATATTTGTGTCAAGAAATATATATATTTTTTTATTTAATTGAATAAAAAACATTTCAAACTAAAAACCTAAATTTTGTTTTTGTTAAAAATTTTATCACATATAAGAATAAAAGTCGATTCGTTTTACTTTCACCAACCTCTAACTGCTCTAATTACAAACGAATAAAAACATTCGGATGTGAAATGCAGAACACCAAAAATGCTGAAGTAATCCACTTTCGAGTGGATTCGGATTCTAGAACACACCTGATTATTGTATAATTGCGTGTTTGAAATTTTTCATTAATAATTGTGTAAGTGCAGGTATGGTGTTTTAATTAGTTGTTACTCTGAATATCATTCCAAAGAAAAATAGGGTATTAAAAGAATATTTTTATTATTCACTATTTTTATTATTTCATAACAAAATAAAATCGAAAAATGACGTATGTATATTGATATACACAATTTTTTTATAATATATTTGGTGTAAAATATTCAAATAAAATAGTGTATACCATACAAAATAAAATAGTGTATTATGACTTTCATACATAATATAAAACAAATAAAATGGCCTAAGTGACATCATGGTACTTTGAATCCCATTTATTTGCAATTAAAGCACTTGTAAATTAATGAAATATCATCTCCTAGTAGCCTGATTATTCCATCACATATTTGAATGACCACAACTCAAAAACATCAATTATTTTCTGAGATATTAGTGTTTTCCCATTTTGCCTAAAAAAAATTTAAAAAACGATTTGAGAGACCACTTCCCGTTCATCAATATTTAAGTGTTATACACCAAAATTCTTGGTTTTATAGTAGATAAAGAAAATCGATGTTCATGAAGGAATTTCGAAAAAAGTATAAAAACTGAGACGGTCTAATGTGCACCTTCTTTTTCTACCACTTTAAATAAAAAAATTAAAACCAGAAATTTTAATTACACCTTACAAGATAAAAAAATAGTTAAAAAACATTTTACTCAATCAGTTCACGTTCAGGTCGTTAAAGGATACGTCCACCCGTACACTATTTTACAATATTATCTGTCCCAAAGTGCACCAAAAACGTTATCGATGCGAACCCAATAAGCAAATTGCACTTATATAAACTCTTATAGTACGTTCCACTTACATGTTTTGGGCCACAAAACCAGTTTTGCTGTAAAACAAGTGTTTTGCTACTTGTTTTCCCCTACATTTTTCATGTTCGAAAAACCCAAACAAAAGCTAGTTTTGCTCCAAAACACATCGAAAATTTTTGAAAATCATGAATACAACTCTGAGTTATCCATTATTGATGATTGACAAATTCGAAAAAAGTGACATATTTACTAAAATAACCAGACTTTTTAAAAAGGCAAATTTCCAGCTAATTTTTTATATTGCAACGTAAAATAATGAAATAATATAATAAAAAGGTAGTAAATGATGTGCGTTTATATACGTACAATTTCGTACATATGTATATGTAATCTGTGTATTAAAAACAAAGAAGGCAATTCTATGCTAAAAAATTTTTTTTTTGTTCAACACATATTTTGTTTGGCTTTCATCTTTGTTTACAACATAAATGTCACATTAATTTCGAAAATTCGAAAACCAAAACGACTCTAACATAATGGAAACACTTTGACCAGTTTTGCTCAAAACAAGTTGTTTTGCTCATAGTGGAAACATAGTATTAGGTTCATTTTTGAATTTGACTGCAAAGTATTATGATGTTTTGAAACTTCAGCAACCTTTAATAGCTATGTAAAAATCTTAATAAAACTTTTTTTTAATAATTTTTTTATTTTTTATTTATTTATTTGTAGAATTAATTATTTACAATTACACGAAAAAATTTTATAAGTTGTTTATTAAATTAATTAAAAAAATTATATTTTATTTATTAAAAAAAAAATAATAATAAAAATACTGTATGTCTGCAGAATAAGCAATTAAACAAAATAAAAAAAATGTAATGTAATTGGTAATAAAAACAGAAGAGAAGACAAAAGTGTTTGAAAATCATATTTACAATACATAATAAACAAATTGTAAATTTAATAAAAATAAGTTTTTATTAAATTCCGGTCATTCACTGCGAAACACTTTAAAATATCTTTTTTTTATTGCAATTAACCCCCCTATTGCAAATAATTTGCGAAATTATAAGTTTTTGAAATATTTTCGAAAAATTTCTCTAGGCGGTCTGAGTTTTTCTTCTCATGATCTGCAACTAAAAATTCCAGATATTATTCTGAATTCAAAATATTCTAACCGATGAAAAATATAGTTTTATCAAATAGAATGTAGGAATTATTTCTTTTTTATAAATTATTTTATTATTTAAAAATTTTTCGAATGCGCTGCTTCTTTGAATCAGTCCTATTCCTAGTCCTACTTCATCAAGATTTTACATAATTTTTGCTTAAGCCAATCTTTGGTTAACATTAATACATAAAACATAGGAATAGTACTAAACCCTACTATAATTAAAATTTGACTCAAAGAAGCACATTCGAGAAATTCTTAAATAATAATATAGTTTTATTTTACATTTTTTGTTTTGAAAATTTAACAGAAAATAAAATAAATTGAATGGCACTAACATAAAAATCGAAGTATGCATGTAAAAAAATAAAACATTTTAAAAACTTTTTTTTATAAAACAGAAACTTTAAAACATAAAAACACGTTAACTTAAAAAAAAACGATAATCATACACAATTTAACTAACTAATTAAATACAAATTCCAAATCAATAAAAAAATTTTGATTAAAACTAAAATTACACACAAAAAAATGTTCACTTAAAACTGGACCGTTCGTTAAAGAATTGTACATTTTTAAATATTTTTTTTATTCAAAATCGAATAAAATTTTAATGCTCCTGGTATAGAAGTGGAGCTAAAGGCAAACAACAAAAAGATTATTTGAAAATATTGAAAAATATAACAATAAATCAACGAACAGATCTTTTATTTGATTATTAATATTATTTTTAATTTTTATAGGGTAAAATGCATATAAATTTGTATATATATTTTTTATTTAAATTAATTATGTTGAAATGTTAGTTATTAATTAGCAAGTATTAAATATGTATTGCTAAATTTTGTATTGTAGGTATATTTATATCAAATTATGCGTTTAATTTAAAATTTAATAAAAATATATGTATAAAAACATAGTTTGTTAGAAACGTGTTAAAGAATTCGCTTGGTTAATAGAACGGAACAACAACAGTTGAAAAATGTAACTAAATCATTACCTGAACTTAACTCGAACTGAGCTTGAATTGATTAAGAACTTTTCTAGATCAGAAGTAGAACTGAACTACATCGACCTGTGGCAGTTCTATTCTGTGGCAGCTGAAATTAAACTGAGCTAGAAGCAGTCTTCAATCACACCTGTTAAAAACAAACTTTTAATGTTTGTTTTTGCTAATGCTTTTAAATGTTTTAAAGTTGTTATCAATAGCCAAAGTTTTGCTTGCTTTCGGTTGGTGCAACAAAGGCAATCCTTTATTTTGTATGTTTTTATATTTTGATATTCGCTTTTTAAGCAGCTAGCAATACTAATTGATAGCCACCAAAACGGCAAGAGTTAAAAATGATTATTTGGGCTCTTCCTTTTTTACTTTTACCTAAAAGGCACAGCCAAGGCGAATTCATTAGAAGGTGAGTTAAACTCTACAAAAACACTGCTTCTGTGGTCCGATTGTCAAACATATTGCTAGTAAAAAAAACGTTTGTTAACATAAAAAACTATTTTGTAACAAACTTTGACAAATCGACTATCGAAAAAAATAACCATATGTTGTATTGACCCCACCTTCTAGTGAATTCGCCTTGGCCACAACTAATGGGACGATTACGGAAGACAACTGAACTAAAGTTGAGTTGCCAGCAGCGAAATCAGGCAACATCGCTCATGTTAAAATATACAACATTTTGTTTTTATTTTATATTTTAACATGAGCGGCGTTGCCTGATTTCGGTGCTGGTAACTCAGCTTCAGTTCAGTTGGCATCCGTAATCGACTCATAAAAATATCTTAAAAATTGCTAATTCATAGAAAAAGCATACATAGAAAATTCTTTCCTGATTGGTAATAACAAAAATACTGATTCAAGAAAACGAAAAGCAGAAAAAAGCTGCACAAAGTGCTAATAGGAGCCGAAGTACCTGCTAATAGTGGCCGAAGTCTGTACTAAAAGCAGCGAGAGCAGAGCTATTAGCTCTGCAAACAGGTAGCTTACAATGATCTAATACTGATGTGCGTACAAACAACATGATTTGATTTTTATTTTGCATGAAAAATAAAACAAAATTTTGTTGTTTTTCTTTTTCATACAAATTATCACTTGCTGTCATCTATAATTCTTTGAAGTTAGGCAAAAAGGTCTTAATTCAAAAACTGTAAGTATTCGTAATGTTTAACTGAAAATTACAGCGAGACCATGATTATCTGTTATGGATGGGACCGGGAGCAATCTGGATTAAGGCCAGAGTCAATTTTCCCGGATAAAATAGCAATAATTTTGTGTAGTTGTTTTCTTTTTGCTAATTAATTAACAAATATTATTGTATGTACGTACATACATACCTATTTATAGAACAAAGAAATTATTCAAGGACTTTGTACATGTTTAAAATATATTAAATGCCTATTTCCGATGTGCGAACGAATTCTTTCGTGCAAATACATTTAAAACAAAAACAAAGTTTTTGAATTAGTTTTTGTGTTAAATGTAGTTGTAGAAAAAAATTGGTAAAAAACAGTTAACAATACACGCACTCAGTACCTTGCTGAGCTTTTAGTAGAGTTCGAGTTGTTTTGGCATATTTTGCTAAAATGGCAATATCATTTTATACACTGAACTAAACTAGAACTGAACTTGTAGTAAACTAGAACTGTAACCAAACAAATTCTTCAATAATTTCTTAAAAATGTTAGGAGTTTAATGGAAAAAATTATTTTATAAATGCCTTAATATAAAGTATGCAAGTTTGATTATGTTGATTTAAGTTTTAATTTCAATTAATTTATGTATGTAAGAATTTTTAAATGTAATTATGTATATGATAATGATTATGATGTCATTTATATGTATAGTATAGTTAATTGTGATGTATCGTGTTATGCTAATGCTTTTCATTTGAAATTTAAACTAATTAAATGTGATGTTATTGTGTGGTCATACGAAATCCCTAAATATTTAAGGTCCCTGTGCAAAACAAAATTTTATATTTAATCGTCACTTTATACAAGCTTTTATTAGAGCAAAAATTTTATTTTGCCAAAGGATCTTTATTAAACTTTAATTAAAAAAAGAATAGCAAAAAAATTGTCCAGTATCAAACTGAAAAGTTTTCGTTAGTCTATACTAAAATCTAAACTGGTTTATATACCACTTTTTTTGTTTTCCACTTACTTATATAATTAAATCATAATAATAGACATAAAATAAAAGAATAAACTAAATTTTAAAAATAGTTATGTCAACGTTAAAGCTTAAAAGTTTTGGAGGCTCTTTCAATAGTTAGTTGTAAATTATCCTCACTGCACTCCAACTTGAATAGTTTTGTATTTTAATCAGTTAATTATTTTGTAAGGTAATTTATTGGAAAATTGCAGCTCGCTGTTGAAACAATAAACGCCGATTTGCTTTCTCCTCCTCCTGGCGACGTCGTTCCTCTTGTTCTTGTCTGATTTCATCATGGAATTTATTAGTTCTAAATTGTTGTTCAATTTTGGCTTCAAAGAAATTCTTAGCACCGCTAACGCCCACCTCTTCCACACTAATTTCAGTTAGGCGGGCCAAGGCATTAAGGCCAGAGTCAGAGTCTAATTCGCCAGCCTGAGCTTTACGGTAAATCAGTAAAAACTCGCGGAAGGAAATTTTACCATCATTATCTTCATCAACTTCTTTAATCATATCTTTAAGGCCCAAGTGGGTCTGGGGTGCACCCAATTTTTCCATCATATATTTTAATTCGGTCAAATCTAGATAACCATCATGCCCAACGTCATATCTGTAACAAACGAAAAAAATAAATGAAATTTTATATTAAAAAAGTTTTAAAATAAATACATATGTCATCATATTTAACATTAAAGGCAATTTCACCAAGTTCAGTTAAAACTAACTATTACTTTAACTTTCAATTAACAATATGTTGCGATCAGCTGTTTATTTTTCCTTACCAAGCTTATGTCTAAATAGCTAAACCCCTGATTAAATAAACAGGTGGCATTACTACGTCAGATAAAGATTTTTTGCTCTTGCATTGTTTGTGCAATCTTATGTCAAGGTTTTGTTTATGTTTGCAAAAAGTCCACGTTTTGTGTCGTGATTTGTGTATTTTATTAAAGACTTTGATAATTTGAATTCAAAATAAATAAGATATTGACCATAATTAAATAAAAATTGGATAAAAATTTACATATTTATTTAATCACGTACAGGGGCATTCTTGATTTTTCTTAAAATAATTTTTGACGTAAGCAGGGACTAATTTCTATTTTTGTTGTAATGTTGTACATTAAAAAATTTTTTAAACTAAATTCATTTTGAAAAATTTTCTGTTTTTTTCAACACATTTCGGTATCTTTAGTGACTACCAAACTTGAAGTCAACCGTAACGTTTACGTGTCCTTTACATTTAGATGTTTACGAGGCTTTTTTATTGCAAGGAATCATCATCCAAAAGTCTTCGGCCGACCTTAACATTCGTATAGGAAGGCGCACTTGTTCAACAATACTTTATTAATTCAAAATTTAGACATTTTGAGTAGAAGCAAAACAATTTTTAATTAAACATCAAAGGCAATTAAAACGAATTTTAAAACCAGCCGTTTCATTACCTAAAAGTAGGCAAAATATCACGATATTTTTACAGCTGGTAGATATAAATATAAAGTGTAGATTTTTTCGAAAAAGTGAAAAATAAACATTTAGAGTTAATATACTATTGTTGAAAATCTGCGATATATTATTCTTTGAGAAACAATTTAAAATGATTGCAAAAAGTGGACTTTTCTGTGGAAATGGCCATACATGATTCTCCACCAAACAAACACTTTAAAGAGGTGCATATAGTAAATGTTGAAAACCGAAAAACTGTAACTCGGCACAGTCAGCACGATGCCAAGCCATTTGCAAATGCGAAAATGAAACGAAAAATTCACGAAAAGCAGACAAACTATGACGGCCTGGTTGCGTGGCATGCCATAACGTTCAGTGACACAATGTCGCTCCAAAAAGTGTCGTAGTGTCCATGGACGCTATTTATAAATTTTACAGCTAAGTCTGGCATTTGACATGGCCAAAAAATACGGAAAATGATTTTAAAAAATGCTAAACTTTATTAAAGATTTTTGTTAAAAATTTATTACCAGTGGAGTTTTATTCGAGTCCAAATGCATTAAAGTGGCTTATTTTTTAATGAAATTGAAATAAATGTTTATATTTAAACAAGTGGTTAGATTTTGGTTAATCATCTGATACACAAAAATATGAAGCACAGATACATAGTTGAGATTAAATTTAAAATTTATTTCTATGATATATATATATTTACACTATTGAATTTTTATCTTTTTACAAAGTGAAATTTCCTTGTACTTTTATATCGTAATATCAAAGGGAAAATAATATTTACAATCAACATGATAAGGGCATTTCTAATATTCCCTGAATATTCTATTTTTTAACAAGACAGGTAAGATGTTTCTTAACATAAGAATTATCCCTTTTCATACGAAATTATTTTAGGTACAACTATTTTAAGTCAAAATTTATTATAATTTATAAAACAATTTAAGTAAAATCAATACAACTATTCGTCCAAATTTTTAAAATAAATAATGCTAAAAACATTTTCTAAAAATGCTAAATAAAATGCCAAGTGCCAAATGAAAATTTTGCAGCTAAATAAAGATTGTTAATACTAAATTTAGCTGCAAAAATGCCAAAATGGCCGCACTGATTACGACACTGCTCTGATGGACATTATGACATTTTTTTTTAGCGTCATTACGTCCACGGACACTGTGTCAATGGACGTTATGACATGCCACCCCTGGTTGAACGTGGAAACTTGAGCAGTTTTGCGAATAAAATCAATAAATTAAGGGGGATTTACTTATTGAAATCTCTCTCTCACTCTCTCTCTTACACACACATACACCCACACACACACACACACACACACACACACACACACCGAAAGAGACGTCAAACTATGTACATTTAAAGGGAAAAAACTTCTTTTGAAACAAATAGGTTAATCCGTTTTTAGGAACACGTTTATAAAGCAATTATTAATAAATGTTTTGTGGGCTGCTAAGGCCGGGGTTTTGAGAAATGGATTAAGTTTAAACTTAGTTTAACGTACTCTGAAACTCGGATTTTTTCTACGAAACGTGATTTTTTTTATTATTTCATTAAATACCAAAATTTTAAGCAAAACTAAGAAGCTGTTCCGTCAAAATTTTGTATTTAAACTTGGTAACGGCGACACAAATCTGCTTTCAGAATAACTCAATCTAGTTTAACTGAGATCTCAAAAACCCTTATATCAAGATTTTGGCAAAGTTCATATAAAATACAGGTATGGCAATGCTAAATAAGAAATTCCCTACATTTTTTTATGTTGATTTCATTTTTTAATAGACCTTAAGAAATTTAGAAAGTAAATATACAAAACTTACATAATTATAAACAAACTTTGAATAAATAAAAAAATAGTAATCTTTATTGAAAAAAGTGGTTTGAAAAAGTTTTTTTTAAGCTTAAACGCCCAATTTCAACAAGTTCAGTTGTAATTAAGAATAACTATAACTGTCAAAAAACGTATTGTTAACTGGCAGTTATAGTAATAGTTAATTATAACTGAACTTGGTGATATTGGCCGTAAGACACAGAAAGTGTTAATTCCGTTCATGAAATTAAAGATGATTTCATTCCGTTAATTTTTTTCGTTTTTCGGTTTCTAAATCACCAAAATGCGGATTGAATTCTGTTTCCAGACGGAATTAAACTCTGTGACACCTTTACGTCAAGTCGATGTATTGTAAACGTGTAAACGTGTAAACGTTTTTATACATCTTTATGTAGCAGTTAAATCAATCATTATAACAATGCAATCAATTCACTTTTGCAGGCAAATAAACTTATTCACAATTTTGCGTATATTATTTCTGAAACTCAAAACTCCTTCAAGCCAAACCTCAATTCAAAAAAAAAATCCCTCAAACTCACAATCATTTCCTTCGAACATTTTCCATTTAAAGAAACTCAAACAAACATACGTTCAACAAATTAATCAAAAATTTTCACATAAACAAAGTTCAATGAAAATGTCAAAACCTCAAAAACCAACAATTTCCGCCTGTTAATGCTGATGAATGAATGCATTTGAAAATAAACACGAAAAAATGAAAATATTTTCAAGTTTCACCACAAGTGCAATTATGTGATGAAGATGATCATCATTACTTTGTAAAAAATGATATTAAACAACAATTATGTAAATTTAGGAAAAAAGATACATTTTATTTTATTTTAACTTCCTCAAATACATGAACAAAATAAAGATGGGTTTAGCAATAAATTTAAATTTTTTTTTTTTTATTTGCAATAATTTATAACAAATCCACATTCAATGATTTGGAAAAACATATTTTAAAACTTTGCGAAGGAAAGTAAACAAACAAACAGCAGAAAAAGTTGCGTGCTTTCTTAATTAAAAACAAAACTTTAATGATTAAAAAATGTGTTAAAAGAAGAGAAGTAAAAGTACACTACGGGAGCACTGTTGCCAGAAGTGCAGATTTATCTGCATTTTGCAGATTTTGTGCCCCTTAAATATCAAAATGCAGATTTGAAGATTTTTGACCGCAGTTTTTAAAATAATTAGAAATCTAAACGAAACAAATTAAATGTATTTATTTTGTTCAACATTTTTTATATTTTCGAATTTATTCTATGAGTTAAATATCAGTTATGTATTCTATAAAAGTCATTCCTAAACAATTTAAGAAATAGAACTATTACAAAACGCTTTATAAAATACATAACTGAAATTTATACCGTAAAACAGACAACAACCGAGAAATCATACTCTATATTGTTTACCTTAAAAAAGGTACTACATCTTTGGCGGAGTTGAGAAACAATGTTAAAAGTATTAACTACATTCGTGTTAAATGGAGTTATCAATCTAAAATGCCAAACAAAATTACACAATGCCAAAATTGCCAAATGTTTGGGCATGGGTCGAATAATTGCAACATCAAAACATTTTGTGCTACCTGTGCTGGTGACCATGAAACCTCTAAATGCACATCGACAACTGTCAAATGTGCAAACTGTAGAGGAGATCATAAATCTACCGATAATACCTGCCCTAGTAGATCTTCTTATATCGGATTAAAGGAAATTTATTCTAGGCCTACTCGTCAATCCAACCCACAAGCTCGTGCTAACAACGCTCAGAATGTAAATATTCAAAGCCATTATCCGTCAACTAGCAACTCATTTGCTAATGTGGTCCGTACAAATAATACAACACAAAATATTACAACATTAAATAATGCATCACCAAATAATGCTTCAAATGATCTCTTATCTTTAGAGGAACTTAAAACATTAACGTTTGAGTTAATCGAAAACTTAAAAAACTGTAAAACTAAAAGTGATCAGTTTAACGTTATTACTAACTTAGCTTTTAAATTTCTACCATGAATGCTAATTTAAAGATAGTTATATGGAATTCTGGAGGAATACGTACTAAAATTTATGAATTTTTTGATTTCTTAATTAGGGAAAATGTTGATATAGGTTTGGTGAGTGAAATGTGGCTAAACAAAGATATCTCAATGTATCATTCAGATTATTTCTGTTATCGTAAAGACCGTGAAGGAAAAAAGGGTGGTGGGGTAGCAATTGCAATACGTAGAAATATATGTCATGAACTATTACCGGATATTAATACAGAGTTAATTGAAAATGTAGGTATAACAGTCAAATTAAATGATAACTCTACTGTTAAGATTTTTAGTTGTTATTTTCCAGGGGGAACTGCGGGTCCTTTGGAAATTAAAAAAAATAAGTTTAAATCAGATCTAAGGAAATTTGCAATCATTCAAGAAAATTATATTTTAGGAGGTGATTTTAACAGCAGAAATCAATCATGGGGTTGCCTTCGAGCCAACTGTTGGGGAAACATAATACATGATTTTATTACAACAAACAAATTTGATATTGTTTATCCCTCTGAACCTACACTTATTCCAACAAGTAGAAATGTAAATCCTTCTGTACTTGACTTTTTTCTCTCAAATGTACCAGAAAAACTTTCTGCGGCTACTACTCTTAACAGTTTAAGCTCTGATCATCTACCAGTGTTTTTAACTTTTAATTCGAGTTATAAATCAAGTGAAAACCTAAAATATGATCACAAAAACACAAATTGGAATACATTTAAAAGGTACATTAATAACAATGTTTCAAATTTGTCAAATGTGCCCTTAAATAATGTTGATGATGTAGAAGAACTTGTTACGAATTTTACATCATTAGTTCAAAATGCTATCGAGGCAAGCGTACCAAAGAAAAATATGTCGAGCCTTTATGTAAAACGTTTACCAAGACATATTTTAAATCTGTTAACTCTAAGAAACAATTCAAGAAGGAACTGGATTAGATTTAGGCTACCTTTATATAAACAACAATCAAACTTTTTAAATACTGTTATTTGTGACAATATATCCAAATTCAGAAACTCTAATTGGAATAATATGCTTAAAAGTCTGGATAAATCTTCTCCAAAATTTTGGAACATTTCTAAAATTATTAGGAAGAAAACTAAATGTATTCCAAGTCTCAAGCAAAACGATAATTTGTACACAACAAATTTACAAAAATCAGAAATAATTGCTCAAAAGTTTCTTTTGAACCATTCTATTTCTACTAATATGAGTGACATGAATACAATTCAGATGGTCTCTAACTCTATAAATGTACTAAACACCGAAAGCTCTTCGGAGCATACCCCAAATATTGTTAGTACCATAAAAATTAGTAGCACTATAAAACATCTTAAAAATAAGAAGAGTCCAGGCATAGACGGTATTTCTAACAAATGCCTCAAGGCTCTCCCCCAAAGTGGATTGGATATTCTTTCACGTATATTTAACGCCTGCATTAAGCTTTGTCACTTTCCACTAGTCTGGAAAAAAGCAAAAATAATTGCTATCCCAAAACCAGGAAAAAATCACTCAAGTCCTGACTCATATAGACCAATAAGTTTACTAAACTCAATGAGTAAAATTTTGGAAAAAATTATTAAGGAGGAAATTGTAAATTTTATTGACGATAACAATATCCTCCCGGTTCAACAATTCGGATTTAGATCTGAACATAACACGACACAACCATTAGTCAGAATCAAAAAAATCGTTAAAGACAACTTTAATAGTGGTAAATCTACGGCCATGGTATTGTTAGATATAAAGTCTGCATTCGATTCAGTTTGGCATGACGCTCTCGTTCACAAACTATTAACAATTGGTTTAAATAATCATACAGTCTTGCTAATCAAAAGCTACCTGACAAGTCGATCATTCAGAGTTCATATTGGCGATAAGTTCTCTGCCGAATATGATATTCCGGCAGGATGTCCCCAAGGTTCGTGTCTCTCCCCAATTCTCTATAATATTTTTACATCTGATTTTCCTTCTTTAAATGGTTGTGAGTCCTCCATCTTTGCTGATGACACGGCAATCTTAAGCTCAAATACATTATCTAATGATACTCTGTGTAACTTATAAATATCAGTAAATACTGTAATTGATTACTTCAAAAAATGGAAAATATTAGTTAACCCTTTAAAAACCCAATCAATATTTTTTACCAGAAAGAGGAAAAATTGCTTCTTACCGCAACATAATATTTCAGTTGACGGTGTTAATGTACCATGGGATACCAATGTCAAATATTTAGGTGTTATTCTCGATAAAAAAATGATATTTAACGAACATATTAGCCACATTATTAATAAAATCGATATAACTATAAAGATATTATACCCGTTTATAAATCGGAAATCTAAACTCAGTATTGAGAATAAATTGTTAATTTTAAAAGTTGTGTTTCATGCAATTCTTTTTTATGCTGCTCCTGCATGGTATGATACATCAACATGTCATCTGAAAAGGTTGCAAGTTAGCCAAAATAAACTTCTAAAAACTATTTATAATTTACCACCTTATTTTTCAACATCGCGTCTTCACTCACTATCTAATATCCCGCTAGTCAAGGATAAGATATCTGTTATAACAGAAAATTTTTTTAATAGATGTGCCGGCTCCTCGCATGATCACATCAGTTCTTTATGTTCTTAACCGTGTATTTTTAACTATCAACTTTCCCCGTTTTTATAAAACTTTTTTTTTTTTTCTTTTTTTTTTTTTTTTTTTTATATTTCTATAAGGTTTTTGTAAAATTTTTCCTTAACTTATTTAATTAATTTTTTTTAAGAAATTTATCACATTGTACAGATACAACATAATTAAGTAGAAAAGTCACAGAAAATAGACTAAACTCTTAACTTACATATAATATTAAAATTATTGTGTATTTACCATGTTACATTTATCAATAAAATATGAATTTGAATTTGAATAACTGAAATTTAACTCATAGAATAAATTCGAAAAAATAAAAAATGTTGAATGTAATAAAGTTGCTTATGAAAAGAAATAATTCCCAATTTTTTTTTTGTATTTATTTTGTTTAAGACAGATTCTCAATTTATATAGCCAAATGGAAAAATTAATAAAAATAGTAATGAGCAATTTTTTGTAACCAGATATGATACAAAATGATAAAATCCTACAGATAGGATTGCAAAAATCCTCTGAATTTTCTATATTATGAATGTGTTTATTTTAGAATTTATGCAGCTGAAACACTTCTAAATATAAACTTGTCTCCATTTGATGTACAAAAAATAACTAATGATCGTATCCAATTTTATATTGTGTTTTTGGATCAAGTTTTGAGAAGTGATCTATTATTATATTAGCCCAAATTTAATAACAAGTGGTCAGTCTTATTCATTTTTCAATATTGCGAAACATCATTCAAATATGTTTGAAGAGAATATAAAACGCGATCTGGATTCTGAGTTTAGAGAACTAAGACTGTTCAACTTAAACAATATCTTAAACAAGAAAGAAAGAAATTTAATATGATTTTGGAAAAAATAATCTAAAAGCCAAAATACTCTTTCCGATTATGATTTTCCTGCTCCACAGAAATATAATGATTTTGCCATATTTATGGGAAAATTCTGAGGGAATATTTGGTCAGGTGAATCTAAATAAAACAAAAGTCCCAAATCGTTTATAAAATGAATCCCTAGTCGGACTATTGCAAATGATTATTTAGAAGTGTACTTTTTGTAATGTAACGTAACGTCAGAAGTATTTTAAATTCTTTCTCAAAAAATTGTATATTTATAATTTACTTTTTTATATTTTGGTGTAAGGCAAAATCCACTTCTGTTTTTTCTAACGTCACGCCAGCCCATATTTTTGCATATAATTTCAAATCCTTAAGATTCTAGTACACGGAATGTAAAAAGCCACATGCGCATGTGGTTCTGGCGTAATTTTGACGTCAATGCAAAGCCACAATAAGCATTACGTGTTGTGTGATGACGTCAAAATTACGTCAGAACCACATGCGCATGTGGCTTTTTACATGCCGTTTACTAGAGGCTTTAGAGTTGATTGTTGTAAATTTTCTTCTGAATATAGTGCTACTTCATTACTTTGCAAATATAATTTTTTACTTTTTACAACTTTGACTTCTTCATTTAATATTTTTAAAATTTGTCGTACAAATATCACTTAACGTCACAATGGAAATGCCCCTATGTCTTCGTTTTGCTTTTATGAGAATATCTCCTACGTAATAGTGTGAATTTATGTTGGAACTTATTGGGTTTTAGGTATGTTCCAAGTAGTGTTTTGACGACTTTTTGAAGATTTTTTAAAGTCGCCTGAAGATTCTGAAGATTTTTCATTAATAAATTATTCCAATATTGCTGGTTTTGCCTCTAAAAGTTCTGGCAACATTGTACGGGTGGTTGCTAAAGCCAAACTGAAAATTTTTATGATATTTGGAAAATTTATGAACATTTTTTTGAATTCAACATTAATTTTTTACTAAATAAGAGGTTTTTATCAATTTATCGTTATTATAAAACTAAACGAGAATTAAACTAGAAAAGATCATGAATTAAATTAAAACTGAACTAAACGAGATTTGAGTTACACCTCAATTAGAATTGTATTAGAACTAGTAGTGTAGTTATTTTGTAGTTATTAAACACAAATACACTAAATTTAAAACCTTCAATAATCACTTAAATTTTATAAAGACTTCCATCTATTATTTTCAGCTACGTGCTGAAAATCGTGCGAAGTGAAAATGAAATCAACAAATTTTGAAAACCTGTGTTCTGCGTTCAATTTTCACAAAAATATTCCCTCTTGTATACCTCATACATACTTTGAGGACAACATACTTCTCTTTACCAGAACAACTCTTTAAATCAGAAAAAGCAAAGTTCAGTTTCAAAAATATTGAACTAAAAATCTCCATCTATTTCAATTTCACTCGATTTCGATTTTCAGAATTGCTTGCTTAAAATTAAAATCAAATTTTTTTAAAGGAAATAAAATTGCGGCAAAAAAAATAACATGAAATTCTATACATGATATTCTTTAAAAATTTCATTCCAATTATGATTTTTTTTTTCTGTGAAACAAAAAGAAAATTCACCAAAACGGAAATTTACCATAGGAACACAAACGCACCATACGAACGTAGTAGCGTAAGACGATAATGCTTTGTCAAATGAAACGTACAATATTTTGTACACAGACACATAATAGCAGGCTCTAAAGTAAAAGGGAATCTACGTCGACTTACAGACCAAACTAAATCAGGGCGTAAAGCGATTTCTATCTATCGAAAATTCTCTTGCTCATACAAAATGTATGAAGTTAACCCAAAAAGCGCTCTGCTTTGTATTTGGAAAATCCGATTTTTAATTTAAATAGTGAAGTTGGCTGCTGTTGTTAAAAAGTTATAACAATAATAGCAAATACATTTTTTAACGTCGGCGAAAGTAAAAAAAAAAATCTAAAATTGGACCCAGGAGATCGTAAAATGACATTTTTCGCCCCGCCCCGTTTTGTGCGCGGTTACATAAAATAATGTTTGCAAAAATAATGTAAATATTAAAAGAAATGGAATTCTTGCGCCTTAATACAATAAAAATTAAAAAAATAACAATTAAAAAAAATTAAAATAGGACTCTAGTGGCATAATGGACGATTTTATATGTTTAGCGATTAACCGATTTAAGCAAAAAGCCGATTAAATGATAACCCTAGTATGTACCTATGCAAGATTTGCAAAAACTGAAAAATGGGTAATTTTCAAAAAATCACAAAAATTGCAACGTTTTTTTTGTCTAAAAGTAGAGATTTCAAAATTTATCGTGATGTAAAACATTTTTAGGCTAGCGATTACCTTCACTTTCTGAAACCATAAATTTTTTTTTTACACGGTCAAGCATTTTCTCATCAAGCGCTATGGTAGTATCAAAAAATTTAGATATGACGGCGAATTTTACGTCCAGCACATGTACACGATTGAATTCGCCGGCATGACAAGCCTTTAAAGTGAACGAAAAAATCGTTTTTTTTTTTAATTTCGAACGAATTTTTGTTATCATTAAAATTTTCTAAAAAATACTTTAAGTAGCTGTTATTATAGCGTTTCACAGAATATCAATGTAAAATCTTTATTCGTTTAGGCACAAAAAGAATATATTGTAAACCACTCAAAACCGTAAAATGTTACTGGTTTTTAAGTCAATTCGCCTTTGTTAAAGTTGTTTTTGACTACATATTTTACAATTACCATAATTTTCGGATATTTTTTTTTTATTTTAAATATTCGAATATATTTCAATTATTTTTTTGTTCTTTTTTAATTCAAATGTTTTATCAAAATGTAATAACAAAGCTTTATACATATCATTATAAAGAAATATCCTTTAATTTTTAAAATTCAAAATAAAATTATTAAAAGAATATATAATTCTATGTGTTCTTGATTTAACACGGATTTTAGGCCCAAAAATTTAATTTTGTATGTATCTTATGTTTTGAGTTACTCGATATGTTAAATATCTTGTCCCATAAACGGAATTTGTACCAGTCCTGAACCTTGTTTTACGCGAATTTGATTTACACGTTCTTTCTTTGGTGTCAACAGGCCGCGTAAGTCAAAAATTGCAACCCTAGAATTTCATAATGTGGACACTAATGCAATTACAAAGTTTCTTCAGCAAAAGTTGCAAGTCTGGATGATGACTATTTGTCCTAGAACAAGTTTAAATCTAAGGATTGAATATTTTTAAATTGCCAATCTTTAAAATTTCAAAACCATTCTAAAACATTTTCTTTAGAGCGGAATTACCGGTATGCAAGAAAATTTTGAATTTTTTCCTACCTTTTCCAAAAAAAAAAGTCGAAGGAAAAAACTTTGATTATAAATGAACTAGTATGACTTAAACTGAACAGCTCAACTAAATAAAAAATATTTTTTATGTATATTTGGTTCTCATAGTTTAAAAATTGTTTTTAATAACAAAAATTGCATTCGATAACAAAAAATAATTTTTCCTTTCTTTTTTAAGAAATGTAACATTTTTTACAAGAATTTTTTTTTTTTTTAATTAAAAAATAAACCAAATAAATTATAATTTTAGATGCACGCGCCAAACTGTAAGATGGAAATAAACTTTTTTAAATTAAAAAAATGTATGTAAGTATGTATAACACATATAAGTTGTACATACATTTACATATGTATATGTAAGTAAACAAATTTTATGTAATAGAAAACAAGTTTGTATGCCAAAATTAAAGCAAAAAAAAACTTAAAAAAGTTATTTAAAAGGAATTTATTTGCAGCTTACAAACAGTGGGACAAACAATTTGAAAAAACAACACTTTTTCAAACAAAAAGTGCTTTTGTACAAACAACTTTTCCACACTCTGTACATAATTTCTTATTTAATACTTATTTATTTAAGCCAATAACTTTAAACACACTTGCTTTACAAGCCAAGGATTTTGCTGCACTCATACAATTTGCACATGATGCCTTGGCGTGGATAAAACAAGTTTCTGGAAAAAATCGCCTTCACCTTCAACAACGACAAAGAAACAAAACCAACACACAACCTCCATCATGAGCAAAAGAGTGACTAACTGACAGGAAAAACTTGTTCTCAGTTTTCAGTTGTTTTTGCGCCGGATCAGCAGCCACTAGGCAACAATAAACGTTTTAAGGAAGAAAACAAAAAAAAAAAAAAAACATTTAAGGCCACGGTCAGTGAACACATTGTATGTGCACTGCGCAGTGGCATACTTAGTACACAACAAATGTCAAATGGACTTTTAGGCATTCCGGCAACATTACAGTGTTTCCATTAGACATTTCAAATATTGTGTGATTTATTAATTGAAGCAAATCCGCGAATAACGTTGTAAAAGCCACTTTTTGCAAAAACAGTTTTTTTGCAGATTAGCGTTAACATTACTCTCTTACACTGTTTAAACGTCAAATCACCCAAAATTATGCACCTTAACGCCATCAAAATGCGATACAAAGAGTCAGCAAGTGGAAGAACGTTGTAAGTTACTAACAAAATGATACAAACGAACTGGTTTTTCAAGGTTGAATAACGTTCTAAAAGCCGCTTGCGTAGTGGACAAACGTTTTATATGACATCGTGATTGTGGATATGAAACGTTTTTCTACTAAAAAAAGGAATATAAACTGTAATTAAGCATGTTATTTAAAATTCGATTTCCTTGATATTTTGCATAAAAGTTTTTATTGTCATTATTTTTGATAATCTAAAAAAAAAAAATTAAGAAATTAATAATCCTGCCCTCTAAAAACGTTTTTTTTGCTCTCCTCAAAAATATTTATTTTGTTACTTACAACGTTATTCGCGGCTGTGCTTCAATTATTAAAAACTTTCTTATGGTACACCCGAGTTTTGTAGGAGCCATTTTTACACCCACACCACAAAAGTGGAGAGGGTATTATGCGTTTGCGCTGATGTTTGTAACACCTTAAAATTTATTCGATCTACCGATATCTGTCCGTCCGCAAGGAACAAGTTACAATTTTAAAGATAATTTGATGAAATTTTGCACATACGTTTCAATTGTCATTAGGACGAAGCCTACTGGAAATACAAATTTTTTTCCAGAATAGTCTTTGTGCCATTTAACTACATTATTATGTTAGTACACTCATAGACAAATGCATCTGCATATTGATGATGCCCTTACATCAGAATTGTGACATCAATGTTATTACAAGTAGCATCATTGTGGCAAAAAGTGACATCAATCCAATGACGAACGTCATCCTAAAATTTTGTCATATTTTATTCGTCATTTACACTATGACTACAGTGATATCAATTCGATGCCACATTTTGTGTACACTAATGGAAAAGACGTCATAACGATGATTTATTTTGGCATCAGTACAGACAAACTCATGTCATAATATATTATTAACATTATTTTCATATTTAAAAAGTAAATTTAGAAGCAAAAATTCCCATATTCGATGTTTTTTAATTATTTATTGAAATACATCAAATGTTTAGAATTATTACGAAAACCTAATCGGGTATGCTGCTGGTGTCTTATAATTGAGAGTTCTTCTGTTAACAAAGTGCAGAATACAACAAAAGTGAAACAAATATGTGTAATGGGTAAGTAAATAATGATATTCTCTCAATTTGACTTAACATCAACTACAATGACTCAATTTGATGACAGTTGGTTATCGCACTGATGACATGCTTTATAAAACCGATCCCGATTCGCCATTTCTGTGATGCCAATGTGTCTTACCATTGATGACACAACTTAAATTGTTGACCCTGATTCCAATTTGGCCAAGAGATGTTAAGGCTGACATCACAGTGCTGTAAAGTGTCATGGGGTCAAAAACGAAAAACTTGTCATAGTACTGATGTCAAAATGCATCAGCGTTATGACGACTTTTCTATCAGTGTATGTATTTAGATTTAATTTTGTCCAAAAATATCTTGTTATTATAACATAAATCGCCATACCAGTTTTTTTTTAAGACAGTCCATATAATACCACAGCTCCCATATAAATAAAACTCCCGAAATAGGTTGAACCCATTTTTCGCCACCTGGTGATTATAATCACCAGCGGTCATACTCTCTTTTTTGCAATGTTTTTTTCCTGTCAGTTACTTAAAATCTCATTTCGTTATTAGTGCGGCGAAAAATGGGTTAAGTGCCATAACTTCCTTATAAATGACTGGTTCAAAATTGACCAAAGGTCCCAACCCCCTCTCCAAGATCGCTTTAAGGCGAACAAATCTCATATAGGTGTATACTTTTATAATATTCGGCACAAAAAACTGTTATGTGAACACTCATGTGAATCTCATAACATAATTTTGTGTTGCCGGTGTTCCCTCTCCAAAATTGTCTTTATATACTGTGGTGTAGGGTATCAAATGGTCAGGCTTGACCGACTATTCTTTCTTACTTGTTTAAATCAACTCTAGATTTTATATATGTGCTTTGCTTCATACAAGACTAGGCTTGCCAGATTTAATTTGCAAAACTCTTGACATTCACTAGAAACCATCTTGATATTGAAAAAAATCTTGACAATTGAAAACTTCCTAAAATAACTTTAAAAATAACACAATTGTCAAAACCAGTTTAAAGCAGAAAACACAAGCAAATGAAAACTCACTATTTGCAGCAAAAATTTCTGTACGCTTTTGTTATAAGTTAGCTGTTTAACGTTTTAATTATTGGTATTAATAGCCTATTTCTGATGTGCGAAAGAATTCTTTCTTTCGTATAACTACATTGAAAACAAAAACAAATTTTTAGATTTGGTTTTTGTTTTCAATGTAGTTATGCGAACGAAAGAATTCTTTCGCACATTGGAAATAGGCTATAAGTATTGAGTATACGGTGGTCTTATTTTTACATCACGGAATCGCATAACCCCAAATTTTTCTGAATGGTGTTTCCGTGGTATACGGTGGTTACCTGTATTTACATTTAGCAAATTCTTTGTTTAAATATTTTCATTATAAAGGCCAAGAATATAATTCTAAGACATATTACAGATAACCTTAACATTTTCTGATGGATTTTATATCGGTGTAGCCAAACTAAATAGTAGCCCATAAAAGCCTCGGCGTTAACCAAAAAACGGGTATCGGGCTCTGTTTCAAAGTTACCATGGCATTTTAAATACATTAACTGCTGTTTAATTGAATGTGTGTGCGATATATCTAAGTAGTCAATTGTTAATAAATCAGACAAAAAATACTTGATTAAGAAAATATTTATATAATTGAAATGAGTTTCATATTAATTTGTAAACAGTGTAAAATGTATCCACTTTGCCAGGAATCTCTTGCAGAAAAATATCTCTGTACATTTGCCCAAAAACGATCTTGTTAAAATGACGCGACAATACTTCGTTGTTGCATAAAAGAGAAACAAAAATTTCATGGTCATTATTGCAAGATGTTTTTTATTAGCAATTTCTTTTTCATTGAAACCCCATTAGAAGTAGATAGTTAGATGATGACAACAACAGCCGGTAATAAACTGGTTAAACTTTCAATTTCATTATAATGAAAAAAAACTTGAGACATAAATAATTATGTGTATATTTTTTATAGTTAATTAATTGTTTATTTTTTGTTTTTTTTTTTCATTTAAATTTTTTGTAGTAAAAATTACATTATCAACGGATTTGTCACACATTAGTGAATTTATTATGATAGTTGCTACACTAATTACCAGCCACTCACTGTAGGTGATAATATAAACGTTGATTTCATAGTGTTGTATTTTAATGTTATTCGATTCTATAAAGCGGATAAAAAGTTATACGAGGGTTTAAATTATTTGGTCAGCTTGTAATGATTGTTTGCTTATTGAAACTGTTGAAATTTGTTTTTTGTTTACAGATATAGACTGATTTTGATAATTTCCATCAGCAAAAAAAAACCAACAAATTTCCTGGGGGCTGATTCTGGCAGTCGTCGTCATCGAATACTTTTTCGATTCGAAAGCAATTTTATTTCAAATTCTTTCAATCGATACTGAACGAATCGAAATTATTTTTTCAGTGTTGTGGAAACCTAAATAAATACTTTACAACACTGAATAAAAAATTTTGATTCGTTCAGTATCTACTGAAAGAATTTTAAATAAAATTGCTTTCGAATCAAAAAAAAGTATTCGATCACAACGGCCAGAATTAGCACCCTGAAATATTATTCAAATTATCTCAAACTGAGTATGACTAGAAATAAAAGCATAGAACTTTTTTATAGTCGGCCAATAATTCAAGTTTTAGAACACTTGCAACAAATTATAATACTTTAAGTTTATTTTACTAAATAATTTTGTAAATTAGAAGCTGGGAATTATTTCTTTTTTCAAGTTACTTTATTATATTCAAGATTTTTTATTTTTTCGAATTTATTCTATGAGTTAAATTTCAGTTATGTATTTTATAAAGCTTTTTGTAATAGTTCTATTCCTACCAGACTATTATCTTGTATCTTCTTGTTACATACTTTATTGCTATCCAAAGGATAGCTAAGGCAAAATATAACAAGAAGATACAAGATAATAGTCTGGTAGTGTATAGTCATTCCCAAAAATTGAAGGAATAGAACTATTACAAAAAGCTTAATAAAATACATAACTGAAATTTAACTCATAGAATAAATTCGAAAAAATAAAAAAAATTTTAATTTTCTAAATTATTTTCAATTTTTGGAATAACAAAAAAAACAGATTAATCGTTAAAAAGAAACCCTAACCTTAAAATAACACCCCCTTAAAAATGGTAGAGTTTATTACAAATAAAAAAAAGCACATATTGAAAAATGTGTTTTATTTTTTACAATTAATACAATATTTCTTTAACAAAATTAAAAATTAAGGTGAAAGTACTCGTAATTGCAATAACCAAATAAAAGATATAGAAAAAAACATGTTTAACTTACAATAAATTAAATTATTTGAAATCTCAAATAGTAACAGCTTAAAAAAAAATTATACACATAATATAAAACATAATTATTGGATTATATTAACAAATTTATATAAAATACAATTGTCATGCTTTCATTAAGAAATAATTTCACTTTATTTCAATTTGTTTTGACTACAAATTTTACGAGTCAATTAACAAAGACGCACCAAACAAATGCAGTCGGCCATCACTCACTCCATGGGTTGGCGGAACGTTTGTGTATTTAAGACAATTAAGCGCTGTCATTTGTTTGGACGAATAAGAATATTTGTTTTATTTTTTAGAGTGAGTGTTGAAATTTGTTTAAATATTTTGTATAGTTTAAAATTGGCTTTGTTTATACTTATAGACATTATTTGAAATGTGTGTTGTTATTTTCTTATATTTATACCACATGTGAAGATTTTTATGCAGGTTTTTTCTTGCAAGAATTTTTGTCAGGTGTTACATCAAGTTGATCTTTTGTATTAAAAAATTCAATATTACCCAAATATATTTTAAATTTAAAAAATATTTTACCTAAATTTTTTTCTGTTATGAAATATCACTGACCTGACAAAAAAACAAAAGGCTGGCATTTATAATAAAGCATAATTATGCTACAGCATATGTTTAACATGTAGAGGGACGCGTGTTGCCACAAGAGCCTTTACAATAGTTAATCCAAAGAAGAAAAAAAGGGGACTCACTCGTGCCAGTTAATTGGCAAGTTGCAAAACTGGAAGGCATTAAGAACGTGTGCACATGACATGAGAAATTAGATGCATAATTTTGTACACTCAAAAATATAATGTCAATAAAACAAGTACCGCATTTTATATATTCAGTACTTAAAATATAAAGATATAAAAAAGGGAAAACAACTTATTTTTGTGAACAAATTGATGAGCAAAACCATGTTTTTTTGTTATGTCATGGACAAAGCTGCCATACTTTATTTGAAAAGCAGAGATTTTATAATTTTTGGGAGTAAACAAAATCGATCGGAGTTTACAGAAACTAAAACAAAATTGATCGGAATTGCAAATACGGAATCAAAACCATTCCAATCGGAATCAAACTATCACAAACGAAGAGTTAAGGCCCAACCATAATATGCATAGCCTAGCTTAACCTACTGTCAAAAATTTACAAAAATTCTCTCAAATGTATTTAAAAAAAACAAAAACAAAATAAAAAAACATTTGATTCCGTAGGGAATGTGCGATCAGTTTCGCACTTTGCTTAAGCAAATGACAATCTCATAAAACTTAACAAAACGTGTTCTTAAATTCAATATGGTTTGCCTCATATGATTTACATGTATTCGCACATTTGCTGAAGCCAACTTAAGCACATTATGGTTGGGCCTTTAATCAAGAGAAAATCCCTTTACTACAATCTACAGGGAGCAATAAGAAGAGGGCGTCCTAAAACAGAGAGACCCCAGGCTCAAGCGGAACTGCAAAATGTTAGTAAAACAGGGAGTAAAGCCAAAAGAGCAGCTTCAGACAGAAATTGAGGGATATCTCTTATTAGGAATTTTAAAGGATTGTTTATATATATGAAGATAAAAGGGTTTTTCGGGAATGAAAATAATATGGATACTATGACAAATGTTTACTAAATAACAATATTTAAAAGATAATTCTAGGTATGTCTTAAATGAAGATACACAATTTCATACGAAGTGAAGCGATGTTTACATGTGTCATGTATTAGCGATCGAAAAGAATCAAAAAGTGTTGCCAGCAGGTGAAGAATATAAATGTTAATTTTTTGTCTTTTGGCAAAAATAAGGGGAGGGGGGTTCTGATCGTTCGTCTGTTAATTGACTAGGTTTTTAAATAACGGCAAATAAAATATAAAATGAAATACATTAAAAAAATTGATTTAAAAGAATGTATCTTCTTAATTTTTGTTAGCTCTGCAGACCTTGCCAGAGCTATAATTTACCTTTGATTTGGTTAGAATGTACAATTAAAATTTTTTATATCTTAAGCCATAAATATATCCCAATATTTGCTATAATGGCGAAAGCAAAGAAAGAAATTGTTAGCTCAATTCTTTTATTGTTCAAGAATTCTGTATATTCTTTTCACCGCACAAGTATAAACACAATTGCAGCGACACGATACAATTAAGACAATGATTGTTACACCCTTTTCATTTTTTCAATTCCTCGTCTATTGTCCTTAAGAAAAAGGCGCGTTATAGGTTCAAATAAAAAAAATCCATAAATCGTTAACATAATTAATTTTTAATAAAAAATAACTGACATAAAAATATTATGAAATGCACCTAAAAACGTTTAAGTTTTGAAAAAATAACGAAAAAATGTTAGGAAAATCTAGGTCGACGCATAAAACTATTTATTAAACTTGCTATAGTGTAGGTACAAACATACATACTTATGTATATGTGAACATAGAAAATAAATGTACTCATACTTAAACAATACAAAAAAAAAATTAAGTTACTTAACTGCAAAAATACAATCAATGAATTAGAAAAAAAAAATATAAAAATTGTCTATAATAGAGAAACGAGAAAAACGAAAATAAAAAATCAAAGTTTCTCTTTCAAACTGCTGTTGGCCAAATGCCAAGCAACAACTTTTAACTTTGGTATAGAAATATAAACAATTTCAAACTATAGACAACAATAAAAAAATGTAAGTGGAAAAACTCTTTCAATAACAAAAAAAAAAAAAAAAATCATTTGCCGCAGCTTAATTTCATTTGCCAAGAAATGAGGTCTTGTGAAAATAAACAACAAATAGCAACAATTTCAACTCAAAGTTTTTTCCAGACTCTTGATCTCCTCACAGACTCCTCAAAAACTCATAAATATGTACTAATGCCGCGCGCATCATGCACTTGGTTTTTCATTTTCATAATGCAGGAATGTTAAAAAAGCGATTATCAAATAGTAGTAAAGTACTAAAAAAAAGTACCAAAAAAGTCAGAAAACAAAAAAATTTCCAATTTTTTTTTTCAATTAAATCATTAATCAAAAATCAAATGGGTGTTAATTAAAAATTTAGTCAAGTGAATTAAACGTTTACTTATGTAAAAAACATTACATTGAAATCAGTTTTTTTTTGTGTTGGAGGGCATTTGAAATGTTCTTCCGTAATATTACGTAAAAATAAGAATCAGATGTTTGCCAAGAGATGTCAAAGATAAATTGTCAAATTAAAGTTTAGGTTGAGTCGTGTTGGACATCTGGCAGCACCATAACATGTGAATTTGATTTTGCATCAGCATTGCCGACGATATTGGCATCATGGATCAGGCACTGCGATAAGTAACTGCAACTTCTGAGATACTCGAGAAAGAATCTACGAAAGTGGGTATGGAGTAATGGAAATAAATCCAAGTTAATGGTATAATCAGACAAGGCGTCCAGAAGACTCAGTTGTGAAAACCACAACTTTGAGATAGTCAGCAAGTTTTTTTTATCTCGGTACCAACACAAACAAAACAAATAACATTAGTTTCGAGATAAAACGGAATATAATACGGAAAATAGATAGAATTTGGACTACGTAAGCAATTTAAAAATAAGGCCACCTCTCGACTGGCAAACCACTCTCTACAAGACACTTATACTACCCGTACTGTTATATGGTTCTGAAGCATGGGTACTTCTGAAAGCCGATAAGGCAGTACTTGGAGTGTTCGAGTTAAAAATCCTTCGTGAAATCTATGGACTAATCTGCGTTGACAAAGAATACCGGCAACATACTAACCCCTTTTAGCGCAACACATAAAATGTGCACTCCATTTGACTTAAATTCATGAAAGTACCAATCGAAACTAGCAAAAACAGTTTGGTTTTTTAGCATCATTAATAAAGATCCAAATCTAATCACAAATATCTTCTTTTTTGTTGTAAAGTTTATATCAAATCAAATTAAAAAGTTTTTATTTATTTAACAGTTATTTCAGAAGATCCTCAGCTCATTATTGGTTTGACCTACCGACCATTTTTAAAATAATTGATTTAGGTATGGCGTTAATATATTTTGGATACCTCCTTTCTAGATCCACGAAATTTTTTATGGTTTCTGAGATATTAAGCATTAATTGTGCTCCATATCAACTGTTTTAAAGTTTTTGAAGTATTAGAGCTTCCAATCGGGAAATCCCGATCTCGGAAGTCCCGGGATTTTCGTGACTACGGGAATCCCGAATCTCGGGCCTGCTGATTTTTAGTCCCGGGATTTTCGGGATCCTGATTTTTTTATATTTATACATTTTTTTCAATAATTCGTATAAATGTTTTTTTGTACGTGTAGTTGTCAACAAAAAAAAAGTTTTTGATACATCCTGTTGTTAAAAATATAAACAAAATATACCAAAACAAACACTATGATTTATTTCATTTGAGAAAAAATAATCACAATACAATTTGTAAATGACAGAAAGTGTTTTGTGTACAAAAAATATCCATTAAATAATTTAGAACGATTTTTATATTATTAAAATATGAATTTTTTTAATTATGTAAAAAGTTTTTTCAGATACAAAAGCATCTAAGCGTCTTCAGGCATCTTAAAATCATGAGATGTATTCTTCTTAACTTTATAAGTTATTAAATACATGACTTTTAAAAGTTTGAATTACATCATTTCCAATTGTACTTTAAAATTTTATAAATGTATTTTAAAATTTTCCAAATGTATTTCAAAGATTTTAAAATTTACTTAAAAATTGCCCATATGTATTTTAAAATTATCCAAATGCATTTTAAAATTTGCCCAATTAGAATTGCCCAATTAAAATTTTCCAATTTTTCTTGTTGAAATCGTCCAAATGTTTTCTTGTACACAATTTTTTAAAATACATTTGGAAAAATTTGAAATACATCTCGAAATTTTTAAAATACATTTGTATAATTTTGAAACACATTTGGAGAATTATAAAATACATAATGAAAATTTCAAATTGTATTTGAAAATGTTTAATTATATTTGGACAATAATATATATTTTATTCGACCTTTATTATTTACAGTATAATTAAATTATTATTTAAAGTTTTTTATATAAAAAGACCTTAAGCTCGATAATTTAATTATACTATATTTGGACAATTTTAAAATATATTTGGATGTTTAGATAATTTAAAAATATATTTAGAAAACTTTAAAATATATTTTTGGGCAATTTTAAAATGCATTTACAAAATTTTAAAATACAATTGGAAATTATGTAATTTTTTATATCAATAATTATTA
The DNA here is from genome assembly GCA_943735925.1 of Pollenia amentaria. NCBI lineage: Eukaryota > Metazoa > Arthropoda > Insecta > Diptera > Polleniidae > Pollenia > Pollenia amentaria. Next base: position 198,902,154 of record OX031007.1, on the reverse strand, counting down.
TAATTATATATATATTTATAATTATAATATTATAATCACATATGGATAAAAATAAGATTTTTATGTTTTTTTGTTACGTTTTTTCATTACATGATCTTTATGAATTGTGATCAATTAATAATTTGAGTTAGTTTTTATTATATTTTTTAAAAATAATATATTATGAAATAGGTATTTTAACTGGAAAATTAAGTTGTTTTTAATACAGTTTAAAACGTTTTTGTACATAAAAATATTTCAAAATGCCGTGAATCCCGGGATTCAATATATTCCGAAAATCCTGGGATCCCGAGAAATTTTCTTCGATCCCGAATCCCGGGATTCCGAAAAACCAATCCCGATTGGAAGCCCTATTAATTATTGTTTTGCTCTACATGGCACTGATTTGCGAATGCAGCAAATTCCTCATACAAAAACGTACAAAATAAATTTAACTCTTGCTTTGCTTCATTGCCGTAAAAAAAGTAGTTGAAGCGCAAGCAAAATAAATGACAACAATTAAATAAATTTCATTCTTTCTTCGCTTCATTGCCGAAAGCAAAAAAAGGAGTAAGAGCAAAATAAAATGTCAGCAAATCAATACACGGCAGTTAGTATACGTATGGAGCAAAAAAAGCTGCTTTTTTTAAATAAATTTTAAAAAAGTGGGGTATGCGGCGCAAAACAATAATTTTTGATTTTCAATAAAATTCTATTAATTTCTAAGTTCGTTCATGAACGTTCACATAAATTAACATTTTTCTTCCAAACATATGCCATATGCCACTGGTGAAGATAAAAAAAAATTTTATGGGGTATATTTTAAAAAAACTTCATGTAAACCTTCGTTGTCGTTTTTCTCCACTACGACTTTTTGGCATATGCGTCAAGCCAATAGCTAAGTTGGCATCACTGTATATAAGTACGAAAAAACCAACTTTTAGAGTCAACATTTAATTTCCAGAATTTTAACATAAATTTTACCCAAAAAGTACTTTTCTAACAACTTTACCATCTCTGCAAAAACTTGTGTTGATGCCACACTGCAATCAGTGCAACAACAGCAAGCAAAAACGGCTGCCGTTGATAGAGATGATGTTAATAGCGATGATGCTGTGACGACACCATGCCAAGCGTCTATTAGGTAATTCTTGTTTCTCTCACATCTTATATAGACATTAGATTTTATTACTTTTTGTTTATTTAGTTACTTACTTGTAAAAATATGTGTAATGCAGTTGTGCAGTGTTTTTTTTTTGCAAACAAATAGAAAAATGTTATTAAGTTGATGTAATATTTTTGTAGCGCATACACCAACAAATTTATGATACACGTTTTTCCATTCATTGTTCATTTAATAATCATGATGATGTTGATGGATGTTAAGTCTGTGGGTATCTGTGAGATCTTTAAGAATGATGAGATTTTTTTTTGCGTTGCAGTATTAAGTTTTGTATTAAAATGTGGTATTTGTATGTTAGGTTTGTTACACAGCATGTTACACTTTGGAATATTTAGTGTTTTAACTAGAAACCTTTACTTTAGCTTTTCAAAAATTAATAGGCAAAAAGCTTTTACGAAGAAATTCGGACACGAGTGTTGTCAATTAATCCATTTAGTGGCAAGATTGGGCCGTTATTAAAAATTTTAATTGTTAAATATAAAAATTAAATAAAGATATAACCGCAGCGCTTTCTTCTTTTTAAAAGAAGTCGAGGAGAGTTTACTTCATCAGTAATGAATTTGACTTATAAGTGGTACTTCGACAGTTAGCAATTGGAGTTGTAAATTGTACTCCACCCATAAGCAATTGGAGTTATAAATGGTACTCCACCGAGTCAATTTTGTGTTTGTGTTGGTTTTATACTAGATAAAAAATAAGTTTAAATTCGGCACAGAATTAACCAATGTGAGCAAAAGGTCCATCTTATTGCCCTTTAAAGATAATGACAACGACACGCGAGCTGCTTCTCTACCCAGATTAGTTTTTCTAATGTACCTGTTCTTTTTTCTGTTCATTTTCGGGCTGCTATTACAATGTTGCAATATTTATGTGATAAACTGTAGTTAAATAAGAAGGACAACTTTAAATTATGTTTGTATGTACTTAAAAAAAAATTTATATCTGTGTAGAGTGTATCTAAAATCGTTTTTGTCGTTTGTTAGTATTAATTGAAGTGATATAAATTTATTAAATCATATTTTAAGTTCATAACTTCATTGTTTATTTTGCAGTTTTTTTTAATTAAAAAAAAAAATTAATAGTAAAAGCAAAAAATATGATTAAGTTCAAGTTTAACACTTTAACCTTTTTGATTAAAAACAAGGTAAATATGGATTTATAAAAAGTAGTATTATGGAAACTAAATTATTTGGAGTAAAAAAGAACAGCTTACACAAACAAATAAATTGTAACTAAAATTGTCATTCGGTTTATTGTGGGCACCCATTTTCTTTGGACGAAAACGAAGAAGTTGCTTGAAGTCATACGAATTTGATGAATTGAAAACCTTTGGACTTTCATCACTTGTGTAAAAGTATATTATTAAAAAATTGGATCACGCATCGACAAAAACTGGTTGCCGGTATATACAACGGTCACAGAGATAACTGAGTTTAAAACAGAGAATTAAAATACAGAATTCTATTTCCAGTTGGAGTTATTACACGTGTAAAAGGGGTCTTCACAACCATTTTAGTTCCCACTCAAGGTATATCTACACAGAAAAAATAAATGGATTTCAATTAAAAAATTTGTGTAATTATTTAAATAATGAATTAAATTTACACCAGTTAGCAAAATAATAGTATCAATTAAATATTTTTGGATATTAACAACAGTTTCTGAGGTAATGGTATTGATATAAGTAAACGTTTAATTCGCTTCATTATATTTTTATGAAAAACTGATTTTATTTTTGATTAATGGTTTAATTGCAAACAAACTAGGCGAGAATTTTTTCTGTGTAGCGAAATACTTCAAACCAAAGAAATATAGAGCAAATAGATTTTTAGTACAGTGATACTTCTTTTGCAATGTTGGTTGGAGTTTGCCTTTAATTAAGGCTTTACCATTCGAGATTATTTGGCATTAGTGTTTCCTAGTTGGCTTTTACCATATAACCAAGTATCAGATTTCTTATAAGAAAGAGTTAATTTTGAAGATTAATCGCCTATTGCTCTTAGAAATATTTAAAAGAAGAAGCTAGCGTTAAACAAGTCAACTTGTTTGTGATGGCCTCAAGACAATTGGCCCTTGACATTTATCAAAATGTCTAAAACTAAAGATAGTGTTGCCAATAAAATTGAATTTACTGTCATAATTACATGTTGTGTTTTAATTTAACTCTGTTGCGAAATGAAAAAATAAAAAATAAATCATTATTAATTAAATAATATAATGCAATTGACATTTAGATATGACATCAATAAAATGCATAGTTTAAATGCAGTGACAAAGAACGTGAACATAAAGGCATGAATAAGAACTACTACATGCGATACATCAATATACTAGATGCAATATAAAACAAGAACTAAAGATACACTAAGTAAATATTTATTGGCAGTACAGTTAAATGAATTACAAAGGCATGAATAATACTCTGATGTAAATGTTTATAAACAATAGAATATATCCAGTTGGGGGAGAAACCTCAGATAAATTACTATGACTATGGTCACGATTTATGATGATCATAATGATAATGATTGGTAATGTTTCATATGTGATCATATGAGTAACTCGGTTGGATTACACAAGGGAACAAAATTTAACTTTTTTGTGTTGATTGGAAGTTTGATGCAATGTTTTACTAATTTGAGGTCGCTGATTTTAAATCTAATAGCCAATTTACACTGCAACGAAATCTAGTACTTACGAGATTTCGAGCCAAATCTAGCAGTTTTTGACTAGATTTCCCATACAAAACAAAATCTACTCGGTGACTAGATTTGGACGAAATCTACTCAAAATCTAGTAGTACTTAGTGATGCAACTATGTTGTTTTCCATATAGCACTAAAAAATACATCGCTGCACAAGAAAAAAATGACATTTTAATAAAAATTAAAACAAAAATTATAAAAGCGACTATTAAAAAATGAAAAATTTTTGTGAAAATTTAAAAAAAAAAAATGCAAAAGACATAAAATATTGATAAAATAAATGAAGTTGAAGTTAAAAGGTAATGCAAATTCGTAATTGCCTTTTTCTTTTTAAATATGTACATATGTATGTGTTACACAAAAACTATCAGTCGCCTGTTTTTGTTATGAAAACCAAATCTTGCTAATGTCAAAAAGGTATAATGTAATGGCACTAGATTTTGAGCAAGATTTGAAATGAAATCTACTAGATTTCGTTGTAATGTAAACGCCCTATAATCTGCTTTTTTTCCGCCAGCCTGCATTTTGATGTAACAAGTACTGAAAATTAAAAGTTCAAAAAATCCAAACTTTACTTTTCATTAACCGATTTTTCATTAATATTTTTTTTTAAGATAGTAGCAATTTTAATGGTAATAGTTAGCTTTAAAAAACAGTAAACTTTTTTAAAATCACCAAGAAAATGGATAAGTAACGGTTGTTTTCGTTAAAAAGAAAAAAAAATAATAATTACAAATTTTGTACATTTAAAAATCATGAAAAATACAAAACGGAAAAAATTTAATATCTTATTACACATAAAAAATTTGAAATTTTCCCTAATCAACAAATTCATAATATCAAACAAACAAGTTGTTGATTTTGCACCTATTACCAAAATGATTATATTGATTACTAAAAATTGTAAAATTGTGAATATTTTTTTTCCATAAATGATATTATTAATTTTAAATAAAAAAAAAAATGATCAAAAACCTTTGCATTTCAAACAATGTGATAATTTATTTAATTTAATATTGACAATTCCCAACAATAATTCTACAAGTCTAAATAATTTTATTTTAAACGAAAAAAATCAATTAATATTTTTTGATATGTAATTAATATTTTAATTAAAAATTTATTTCAAAACAACTAAAATGTTAATTAAATCAAAATTATATTTTTAATGTTCTTCCAACTAAAAAAATAATTGATTCAATTATCACATTAATTAAATTTAAATACTTTTTAAACCATTTTTTTAATTGTGTACTTTCACGTAAAGTCACATAACCTATAAACAAAATGAGATCACAATTAAGTGAAGGTACCCCATTTTTAAGTGAAGGAAAAACGTCCATAAATAGCAAATATTAAAATATTTTATTTTTGTATGAAAATCGCGATTTTTACCAATTCAGTTGTCTCAGTAAATTGTGAATAAAATCAAAAGTTGTGCATCGACTACAATGAAATTAAGTTCATTTTATTCAAAATATATTAATTTTAAAACAAAAACTATGATTTTTGTCTCATTTTTATTTTGTATGAATTTTTAAAGGACAAAAATTTAATTTTTTTTTTTAAATTGTTCTTTTTCTTTCAAAACTTCAACGATATCTCAGAAACTACTGGGCAAATTTAAAAGCAATGTAAGCACGACTTAAAGATAATATATTGTCGTCGAATTTTTGATTTTTTTTAACTGAATATGGAGAACCGTTTTAAAGTAATTGCAATATATGCAGCGGAAGTGGCTTAATTTTGGACATAACGGTATATCGCAAAAAGCCGAGCTGATAGCAAAAATCTAAGTGCAGATTTGGATTCAGCGTCCCAAAAACAGCATTCAGTTATTAGTCAACAAAAACCTTGTTCCCTTGTGTTATTTAGTAGTTGTCATATTCTTGTACTTTGTATAATACATAATTTGATATTTCCTCAATTGTCTGACAAATCAACATATGCATGTATGTAAATCTGTATGTATGTAAATTAAAAAAAAAAAATCACCAACAATCAGAACAAATAAAAAGTAGTGTCATATTCTGTTGACGTACAACAACACCAACAGAATTCAGAAAATACAATAATAAATGTGTACATAAATAACATGTCCAACTAAAGCCGAATAGAGAGAGATAGGCAAAGTGTAGTGTAAGCGGTTTGTGATGTGTCACGACCGCTTTTGCAACTATTATCACGAGAATTAAATGTTTATTTTGTAGACATTGTGGTGACTCTTTGGAGTTGTTGGGGGAAAAATGGCCATACGCCACAAATATGGTCAGTTTTAATTTAATGATTAATAAAGTAATAAATATATAATATAATAAAAAAATGTAAGTTTTATTTGAAAATAAGAAAAAAATAGTTTTATTTATAGAGTTCATTGTCAGTTAAAGGTCTTTGTATTAAAAACGAGCATAAATGGTTGATGGGTTTTCAAAACTATTTTATAATATGATGATTTTTCTAACGTGTGTTTGTGTTTAAATTTATTTAAATACAATTTCCGTTAAATATAATTAATTTTTTGTTATACACAACCAAGAATTCTTTAGAATAATTGAAATTTTGGGTTCTATTACTATCTAATAAATTACTTAGCATTTTCACATAGTTAAAGCTTTACATAAAGCAGAAGTTGACGACTATGATCATCACCTTAAAGTCTGTGTCAGCCCTCTCATTTTATTGAGACTTAAAAAGAGCAGATTATTAAAAAAGAAAAGTTTATCTGAAGGACAATAAAGAAATTAATGCATGCAATACCGCAGATCTAGCAGTGAAAGGTAAAGTTACGGCAAAACGGCGGTACGTTGCGGTAAGCTAGACTTCAAGGCGAGTGTTTAAAGAAAAGGTTCAGGCTTTTTAATCAACACAGTTGCCCTTTATGCTTTTCACATTGTCAAACGCATTTAGGAAACGTGAATTTGTCTGTCTCTTTTAAAGCCTAGCTTACCAAAAATCTTTTATTCTCAAAGACTTTCTATAATAATATTGAAGAAAACACGTTTTCTTCGCCCTTTTTGAAAATCCTTTATTATATCAACTTTTAACACCATCAAACGCAATTAAGTAGAGGTCAAAATGTCTGCGAAGGACGCATTTCTATCAATAATTATTTATTAGTATTTTTAAAGTCTAACTATAAGGCAGTCATGCTCCCTCAAAGATTTTATTCAAGGACATGGTCTTCTTTGCCCTGACAAAAATAACTATAGTTCTTCTTCTCTTATTCTAGAATGAAGGATGCGTCCGTACTGACTAAAATTAAGGTTTCAGTACTAGAATTGAAAATCGATAGGAAGCCGCTAAATAGAGGATCATTACTTCTAAAAAAATGTTGAAAATAGTTCGCTCTACCCAATGTTAGAACCAAATATAAATATCTGGGAATGTGTACATATTAAGTTTTGTAAGCTGGTTTTAAAGAATTTTTTAATAGTCTAGACTAAGTTTTAATTAATCACTGATGAGCAGTAAAGTCTAGGTGGTCAAAAACGCCGATTATTAGTATCGTCAATACAAATATCTATTGCAATCGGTTAAAAAAATTTCAACTAGTAATTTTTTTATCTATTTATGTATATACTCGTAAAACTAGCTTTTGCACGCGGTTTGGTTCGCGCGGAAACCCCTCCTAAAGGATAGTTTCCACTATTAATACATGTCAAAAACTCAGTAATATGTAAAAGTGTAATAGTGTGAATGCAATGTGTTATGAAAATGAGAAGTATCACGACAAAAAACCTACAAAATCCCATACGACTTTATCGATTTTTGAAGTTTTTCTAAACAATAATTTTTCTAATTGATCGTTGTTGCATTTTAAGCAAAGCATGTTCATGTGTGTTATTGTGAATAAAAATTGTAATGTCAAATTAGATTTTTAGAAAGTTGCAACAAAACTTATTAGATTTCTATCTAGCAAATAACTATGGAATACGAAAAGCTTGTTCGATAGTGTAATCTAGCCTTAATAGGCTTTTACACTAACAACATTTAGGTGAAACTTATGGAAGATGTAAAAAATATGAAACATGCGTTTACATTGGTCACATCTAACATCTACCATCAATCAAAACTGTAAATGATACAATGTAGAAAAAGCACACACAAAAAAGTAATACAGAAATAAAATTAAACAAACAAAAAGTAATTTGTACATAAATAAAATTTAGCAAACAAAAATGTGATAAATACAAAAATTTTAACAAATAAAAATTAAACATAGTAAATAAAATTATACAAAAACAAAAGCATTTTCTTTAATTTTGTCAGTGATGCTGCTGTAATAATAAAATTTTTTGGCACTTTTTTAGTGATGACACTAAAATAATCGAAAGATGTAGAATGGAATAAAATGAGATTGGTACATCTTTTAAAGATGTTGATTTTAGCCATAGTATTTACATAGTATTTCTTATGGGAAGATGTTAACATCTTCGCAATTGGATGGAAGATGTTGATCGAGTAAAAAGGCTATAGGGAAATACCTAACGGTTAAAACTATTTATCAGTTTTTTGATTTAAATGCATACTATCATATTGTATAAGCTTTAAGGAGAGCAATTTTTTATAAAAAAGGTAATTTTTTCTATTATATTTTTTAAATTATTTATTTTGTACAAAGGCTAGGGTTTTCATTTAATCGGGCTTTTGCTTTAATCGGTTAATCGCTCGATTATTTAACCGAGGTTTTTGTTTAATCGGTTAATAATCAGTTAATTTTAATATTGATCGGTTAATGGATTAATAAAGTTTTTTTTTTATAAATTAAGTGATTGTAGAAAAAGCACACACAATTAATACATATTATGTATTAATTAAAAAATAGACTGTGCGATCATGTTATTAGCTATTTCGATAGTTTAAGGAGATCTTATAAAATAATCTTTTAGACATATAATTTGGTTTAATTGTTAGGAATTTAAGTGATTCTTTTTATTAGTTTTGATAAAACTTGACTTAGAAAAAATTCTTTAATTTATCGTAGATGTTGGAGAAATCAAAAGCAATCGATAATACACAATATATTATATCTCAGTCCTCTTCCTGGATTCTCTAAACATATAAAATCTTCCATTATGCCATTAGAGTCCTGTTTTAATTTTTAAAAAATTTTTACACTTCTAATAGTTTCGGTTAATTCTGTTAAAAGATTGATATGAGAAGATATGGAAGAAACAAATAACTAAACACATACATATAAAAAGTACGTGAAACAAAAAGCAGTTGGCAGCAAACACTTATTTTAAATGAAAATCACCGAACACCTTCTTTGTTTGTATAAAAAAATATTTTCTAAACACATACCTTTTGTATATGAGACGAAAAAAATAATTAAAAACACAAAAAATATGATATAATACTACAAAAATTAAAAATTTTGTTACATTGGTTAATCGTTTAATCGACTGAAATTAACCGGTTTAATCGTTAATCGAAAATAGCCAATTTTAAATTAACCGATTAGTAAATCGGGTAGTAATTAATAGGTTAACCGATTAACGGTTCACCGAATGAATACCCTAACTAAGGCCATTGACATTGAAAGCAAAAACAAAGTCAAAAATATTTTATACAGGGGTGTCATAGAATCCAAGTTGGTTTTACTAATTGAAGCACAGCCGCGAATAACGTTGTAAGTTACAAAATAATGTTTTTTCAGGAGCTTTTAAGAGGCAGGATTACAATTTTTTAATTTTTCTTCTTAGATTATCAAAAATAATGACAATAAAAACTTTTATGCAAAATATCAAGAAAATCGAATGTTAAATAACATGCTAAATTTAAGTTTATAATTTTTTTTTAGTGGAAAAACGTTTCATATCCACAATTGCGATGTCATTTAAAACGTTTTTCCACTACGCAAGCGGCTTTTAAAACGTTATTCCACGTTGTAAAACCATTTCGTTTGTATCATTTTGTTAGTAACTTACAACGTTCTTCTACTGGTTGACTCTTTGTACCGCATTTTGAAGGCGTTAAAGCACATAATTTTGGGTGATTTGATGTATAAACAGTGTAAGAGAGTAATGTTAACGGTAATCTGCAAAAAAACAGTTTTTGCAAAAAGTGGCTTTTACAACGCTATTCGCGGCTTTGCTTCAATTATCGGTTTTTCAAACCAATATTGGTTTCATTTGGTGTCATAAAAGCAAGTCGGTTTTGTTATTTTCGTATACAAATAAAACCGATATTCGAATCAGCTGTTTTATATTTTGACTCATGTGTTTACAGCTTTAAATGCAATTTTTGTTTGATAATTTTCTAAATTATGATTTTTGCTCTAAAATATTGTTAAAACTTGTGTTTTTAATAAAAGGAAAATTATAGAAAAGAAAATAGGAATGGTAACACACTAATAAACATTTGAAATAAATGCCATCGTTATATTACATATTTGAATTTGTTCTTTACATCTATGTAATTTTACTACTTTGTAAAAATATAAAGCGAGTTTATTAAAAATACAAAAAAGAAATTGTTGTTTTCAAATAAATAAATGTTGTTGCAAATTTTCTGTATGCAGAAAAAGTGAGAATACTTTTGCGAGATTGCAGCAGCCCGCTGCCGGAGACATGCAAAAAATACTATTTTTTCAATATTATTTACTTCCATCTATGCAAAAAAACTTACTGTTGAAAAAATAAAATAAAAAATTAAACTTTAACCAACTTTATTTATTTCCAATAAAAAAACAAGCTTGTTTTATTTTCCAAAAAATCCGATAATATTTGTTTCTGTCACACCTCAAATCGACACTAATTTCAGTTCGAAAAAAAACCCATAACATTGGATTTCATGACACCAATGTATTTTTTTTTGGCCGGTTTCAAATCTAATTCCAATAAGATTGGTTTCTGTGATACCCCTGATAATATTGTTTCACATTATATCACATTCGTAACTTACCTAAAAAATACAATTATAAATTTGGTACTTTTTCGAAATTTTAAAGTTAAAGGGGTGAAAATCGTACCTATCTTTGGTACTTTTCGTTACACAATATTTTTCTCCAATCATTGACATATACGAATTAAAATTATGGGCCACTATAATATTGTAATTTTTTACACTTAAATGGGGAGAAAAAAAGTATTCAGCCTTATAACGTTTGTCGTTGTCGTCAACGACAGAGTCGTTTTTTTTTGTAGAAGATTAAAGAACACAGGTTGTGTGTCACTGTAATCTATTACAAAAAACGACACAGTCTGATGACTATGACAACCGTAAATTTATTTTATTTCTTTTAATATTTCGTTCTACATGTGGTACTTTTTGAAATTTCTATAACATTGAACTTCGAAACATATTATAGGTACAGGGTCCTAAGTGAATGAGAGCCTATAAGATAAAATATGTTGGTGTTCAAGATCGATCAGCCGTTATCGAAGACGATCTTATCGATCTTGAAGATGATTTTATCGACTTCGATGACGGCCTTATCGACTTTGACTGACGCACAGTGGCGCCATTTGAGTTTTTTCGTTGCAAAAATCATATCTTTTGAACCGAATAAGATAATTGAACAGTTTAAACAGCATATGATAGATAACTGTTCAGCCTATGAAATGAGCGTTTGGAAAGGGTGCTACGCTTTGTAGGGGCCTATTTATGGGTTATCAAAGTTAAAATTAGTAGAAAAATCAATTTTATGGTAACTAAAAAAAATTATTTTTACATTTTTAGATTGTTTTTATTTTTTTTCTTAAGGGTTTTATGTTTTAAATTATTACCCAACAAATTAAAAAAAAAAATTATTTTTTTTTTTAAATTTATTTTTTCAATTTTCTGTAAAATATTCATCACAATTCGTAAGAGAAGGTATATCTAAAAGACTAACCATTTCTAAACTATAATTATTTTGTAACTCTATTCGTGACTTCACATGCCGCAGGGAAGAAATAAGTGGATCGGAAGATGCTGCCAACATGACGTCATGACGGCCTCCAAACACCTCCATAACTAGCCTTCGGGGCGATGGAAAAAAAAGAAAAACAAAAACGAATGAAGTGTGCGCGCTCGGCAGCTGCTCCTTTTTAAATAAAAAAAATCATGAACATGAACATGAACACTTTCCAATTAATTATTTTGGAAATTGTGGTAATTCAACAACAGCGTTGAATAAGGCACAAATAAAACAAGAGAAATTTTATTTGTTACTTACTTGTTGGGGTTTTTCTCTATGAAAACACGGGGGGTTTTGGGTTTAAAAATTAATTTGGGTTTTATTAGTTCACAATATTTTTTTGTTGCACCGGGAGTGCGGGGTTTTCTTTTTTTTGTTAATTTTTTGGTTTAAATTTTTTTATTTAAAAAGGAGCAGCTGCCGAGCGCGCACACTTCATTCGTTTTTGTTTTTCTTTTTTTTCCATCGCCCCGAAGGCTAGTTATGGAGGTGTTTGGAGGCCGTCAGTCAAAGTCGATAAGGCCGTCATCGAATTCGATAAAATCATCTTCAAGATCGATAAGATCGTCTTCGATAACGGCTGATCGATCTTGAACAGTTGGTACTTTTTTGTTAAAACCTAGAAATATAAACTTTGGCATATGCCCACGAAAGAAAGGGAGACGCTTACGAGTTAAAAACTTATTTTTTTTATAAACAAATAACTATTCCCACAAAAAAAAATAAACAAAAAACCAAAACTTTACTCATATGAAAAATATCCAAGAGGGTTTTAAGAGTTCACTGACTTTTCTGCTCTTGTAAACAAATTTGTTTTTGGATTTTAACGCCAACATGATGTTGACAACATAAGTAAATAGGATCATGTAAATGACTTTGTTTTTCTATTTTGTTTGCTTTATTTATTTTTTTTTTTTTTTGTAGGATGTGCGATAAGGATACTGCCACCAAAGAGCCTTGCATACCAAAAAAGAGCGAATTTAAATTTTGAAAGCAGGCCTGCCACATTTGCCGATTTATCGTAATTTTGCCGATTTTTTGCCTCTAAATTACTCAAGTGCCGATTTTTCGATAACACGGTAACTTTTTCTTTGTTTTAGTATGTATATCTTATTAATTTCGAATTATACACAAAAGTGAGACAAACATTTGTAACGTGTGGACAAACTAAACTGTGGAAGACCCACCACATTTTAAAGATAATTAGCCCAATTCCATTAGTTTTTTTTATTAAGATACACCAATGGGGTGTTTTTTCAAAGCATTTATCATATTGTAAGGTATTGCACTGATTCTCTGAGAGATTTCTGTTATAAACAGCAGTGAATGCTGAATTGTTCTGTTTTGTTACCAAAAAATGTTTTATTTTATTTAAAATAGGTATATATAAATTCCTAATTTGCCGATTTTTTTAAACTAAAGTGTCGATAGTGACGATTTATTTTCTGATCAAATTCGTCTGGCACCCCTGTTTGATAGAGACTGTGTTGACAGAGACTTGTTGTTAAAAGCTAAATTTAAAAAAAAATGTTGGACAAGTTTTGTCCTAAAGTTCGGTAGACCATTTTCTTAGGGTACTTTTGTTTTTAAAGTTAGCAAAAGAAAAATATAAAAAAAATGGCAATACTATTAACAAGCAAAGGTGTAAATATAAGTTTTTTAAGCCTATTGTGGGCGCCAAAATAAAAACGAAACAAAAAAATTTTTTTTTTTTTTTTAAATATTTTTTTCATACATTCTTTATTGTCTCTTTTTTTGTGTAACATAATTGTACATGACATTATTGTTGAGTATGCAGAAAATACATATATAAAAACTTACATTGTGTTACATATTTATTTACGTTTATTTCTTTTAGATTCAGCTGTAATAAAAGATGACCTGGTTTTGTTTTTGATATTTTTTCTCTGTATGTTTTGAATTACAAAAAATATTTAATATATTTGCATGCATTTTTCTTTAAATAAACAATATTAAATAGCGATTATTTATTTTCAGGGTACAAAATAAATATTTATTGTCATTCATTACATTCTTGCATTTTTCACTTGTCAATGATAATGACATGCCAGTGTGAAACGACACAGAAAACGACAACTAAGGCGTAGTCAATAATGAAAGATAATACTCTACTTTGAGATTTTGTAACACATTTAGTAAGATATTTTAAATATTAAGTTGCAATAACGATACAATTAAAAAAAAAATTAACAATTTTACGCCGTTTGCAAAAAGTTGTGGTTAGAATTACCAGATGTAAGATTGGACAAGTGGCATCACCATTACTTTAAAATGTTAACAATTTTGAATCAGTAATTCATAATTTCGAGAGAAAATATCGATTTTTAAAGCATATTAACATTATTTATACAACATTTTTGATTTTTCTCTGCAATTTACATAAATCTATTGTACAACGGACTGCCATAATCAATCGCAGTAACCTGACACAACTTGTTGAAAGCATATTATTAAGTTCAAGAATATGAATCTTGCCATTGAAGCGAAAAATATGCATACATACATATATATGAATGGGCAAAATTAAAGTTTACTTATGGTGTTTTCTTATCTAAAAAATAAAAATGCATTATAATTGTGTAACATATTTATCAGGTTACACGCACACTTACAAAGTGATAAATTTTTCTAAATTAGAATGGAACAAATTAATATCTACTTTTTACACTCAACACTACTGTGTAAAATATTTAACACGGTTGTAACGTTTTCAACATTAAATTTTCTTTGAATTCAAATAAGCGTTGACAAAGCGTTGCTGTTAAAAATTTTGCGCAAAAAAAAAATTATTAAATTAAAGTAAAACAAACGAAAAACAAAAAGGTTTTATATCCATCACAATATAACCAAAAATCACATTATAACACAAATTCAAAACCAAAAATCACATTATAACACAAATTGTTCTCAAACACAAGAAAAAAGTTAATAAAAAATACTTGCTTGCACAAATAACTACCAGGGCTGTCAGATGTGGCGATTTCTCACCAAACGTGGCGATTTTCAAACTTGTTTGGCGACCTAATTTTGGATTTGGCGACATGGCGATTTTTTGGCGATTTATAAAATAGTTCGCGATTTTGTTGGCAATTTTTGATGAGCCATGAATTTGTTTTAAAATTTGTTAAATTCTATACGAAAAAATAATATTTTTTTTATTCTAGTATTTCAATGTATAAACTTTGATGCATTCATATGTATGACCAGTATTTAAAACTAAATTAAAAAAAAAAATAAAGTCGTATACATTACACTGTACAACAATTTGGAACATTTTTCAAGTAACGGGTTCTGACAATGGATTCTGGTAGAGGAGTCAAAATAAAATATACGTTTGTCGGCGTTTTGAAGAATCATATAGGAATTTTATTTTAGGGGGATTTAAAGTTTTACCCGTTTCGCCCTGTTCGTGCATCATATCGGTATATGAAACTATGTGTTCTTTATATCTTAGGTTTAAGGAATGTTCAGCAACTTTTTGTGGAATATATTATAAACCCTCTAACTCCCCTTCATAACGTAAATTTTTGTCTCAATTCTAACAAATCGTAAAAAACACCAAGAAGGGCGAGAGCTGGCAAGTAATGTTTTACAAAAATGTTGGCCATGACATTTTACTACATATGCCAGAACACACCAAAGCTTAACACAAACATCAAAAAATAGCCAAACTAAAGATCCAATAAAAATACGCCAATCGGCGATCTGAACTGTATGTTCAGATCATTCATTAAGCCTACAATGCACAGGAGGTAGACATATTCGGCCCAATCATGAGTTAAAATTCCCCGGGAGTTTTTTCCCTTTTCTACAATAGAATTTACATAGAAAAAATGGGGGAAGGGAATAAACTCCCGGGGAATTTTTATTGATAATTGGGTTGATTATATATCAGTCTAGGGAATTGTGTAAAAATTTCAAAAAATAATAGCATTTTTCACAATTGCAAAACTCATTCAAGATATTTTGCCAAAATGCGCGAAAATGTGTTTTTGAGCCTTTGTCAACAATATACATTTTTATTTATGCAATAACAATTTTATTGATTATAATGTAATTTTACAACTGAAAATATATTTTAATGCTTAATACAAACCAGCTAACATTTATTTTAAAATTTAAAAAGGAATCCCACATGACTTATGAAAATCCCCAAAAATTAGTTTCTTAGTTTTTTTTTTGGGAATATTATCCCTACCAAGATTGTGTGTCGGAATTCCCATAACTTAATTATTATAAACATAATGGGTTATGCTCATAGTTCCTAAAAGTTTTGAATCTAGATTTGCGATTGGAGAAAATGTGGCATAAAGTGGAAATTTGTAAAAAAAAAAAAACATTGGTCTATTTCAGGAGCGCCTGGAGTCCCAAGTAATTAAAATTTATTGTATTTTTTTTTACATATCAATATTAAAGGAGAGGTAGGTAGCCTTTCAAAAACCACAAACAATATACGTGTATGTTAATTAATTTTTTTTTTTTTAAATAAATAAGAATGAAAATACTTTTTTAAACAAAAAATTCCAAAAAGGCGAATTTTAGCTTCAAAAAACTTTTTAATTAGATTTTTTACACAATTCTTTCCGAAGAATATTTATTTATCGATTTGCTGGTAATTCACAAAAATAATTTCGAATTTCCGATCTAAAATACAGCTGAAAAATGTGGAAAAGCATTTTCTAGTATTATAATGTTCTACTAGAATTATGAATTATATTATAAGGAATATATTTTCTGAAGATTACTTAGCTAAAATTCCCAGTTTGCCAGCTTTGGGCCAAAAATGGTGAAAAAAGATATAAAAAATATAAATTTTTCGATATTTAAGCAATTTTGAGGCACTAGTAGGTGCAGTTCTTTCGGGTTAGTTTGTTAAAGTTTTTTTTCTTCTAGTCTATAGCTGAAATTGTGCCAAAGACAGGAAAACGAAATTTCAAATAATTTCCGAGAAAAAAAAAACAAAATATTCACGAGGCTATATTCACGATCGGCAGCTAAACGAGCTAAACCAATTAGGATTTTCTTAGTTTCATAGTGTAATCAAATTAAATTTATATGTGATATTTTGTTGCAACAGTGACGTTTTTGTGTTAAAAAAACAGTACTACCATTTTTATTTCTTTTACAATTAAGGGTTTAAAACTACTAAAGCGTGATCCACTTCGAGGTTCCTTACCTTAAAAAAAAAACACACACACACACAAAAAATTCAAATTAAATGGGGAATGTTTATTATCATTTGAAAGAACATTCTTTGGCATTTATTTTTTGAAGATTGTGTCTATCAAATGTTGGCCGTTGCTACGTCGCAGATGGTCCATCCGTTGAGTCCAATTTTCGATGACTCGTTCGAACATTTCGACTTGTAACTGGCGAATGACACGCGTGATATTTTCCTCCAAGGCCTGAATCGAAGCATAAACTTTAGACTTTACATATCCAACGCTGTGATATCACACGATTTTGGTGGCCAATCGACGGGCCCAAAACGTTAAATTATGTGCTCACCGAAGTGTTCTCTCAATAAATCCATTGATTGATGCGATGTGTGAGAAGTGGCGCCGTCTTGCTGAAACCAAATATCGCCGAGATCTCGAGCTGTAATTTCAGGCATCAAATAGTCGGTTATCATGGCACGATAACGGTCCGAGTTGCTGCGAACGGCGCCGAATCGACTCTCCACGGTCTTCGTGTACACTCTCAGCTACGGCCGCTATATTTTCTTCACAGCGTGCTGGACGTGGTCTATTCGGTCGAATATTATCCAATAATGAATGCTGGGTCTCAAAATGGGTGATGGTGTTGCGAATAGTACGCTCAGTACGATTATGTTTTACCATAATTTGAGCGAAGTGGACGAAACACATTCCTCACAGAACGTGAATTTTCGTAATATGGTTGAACGATTTGTAAACGTTGTTCAGGCATAAGTCTTTCCATTATGAAATGCCAAAAAATACTAAACAAATATAACATGACAGCATGATACGACTCACATGTAATCTGTCAAAAAAAGACTATTGAAAAAAGTATCTCTACTTGAATCACCCTATACTACAAGAACTTTGCAATTTTCTTTTAAATTCCTAAATATTATAACATAATAAACAGAAAATTATCATTGAAGTTTTTTAACCTTTTAGCGAAATTTAAGTCAACATAAACTGACCAATTCAAATAAACTTTTTACTATAGAATATAAATTGAATTTTATCGCCATTTCTTTTTACTTTAGATTTATTCTCGTTGAATGTTGGACCATAAGACTACTAGTAATAATAATAGTACGAGTGCATTGGGTTAAATTTTCAATTAGAGCTTGTTGATTTAATTTTCTTTTATTTAACTTAAAAACAAACATTATTTTCAAACTAAAAGGGTGTTCACGGAAATGTTTTCTTTTTTTAATAAATAGTATTTTAGTTAAAGAGTTTTGGTTTATTTAAAAAAAAAAAATAAATTTAAATAGATCATTAATGTTTTAATAAAAATCAAATATAAGCCGCTTTGTTTATTTGTATAAATAATAAAAAAAAAAAAGTTTTAAAAATGTCAATGCACGTTACATTACGAATGTGTGTTTCAAGATCTCAAAAAGGTAGAGCTCCCCTCTTATTGTCGTAATTAAATATGCCAGACACATAAAATTTGAAAAACATATTTATTGTTTAATATTCAAATAGCAAAAAATAACAAAACAATGGACAATAAAATTTTGAAAATAATGCAATAAAAAATGTTCATGAAATAAAAATATTCCCATCTCGCGAAGAAATAATTAGTATGTACATATATAAGTCGACTCTGAATTATTTTTTGTGTAAGTATGGGTTCATATAAGACCATCCATATCTGAAAATTGCTTAAACCAGGTTTTACTTTTAAAAATTGTATTACCGAAACAAAAGAGTAAATCGTATGTGAACGTAAATAAATCCACCCAATGTAATAAATATTTCCCTTATATGTATGACCAAATGCCGAAATTATCGGGAGAAGATAAAGAAAATAATTGATATCATTATACCGGTACAGAAACGTTTATATATAATCAAACAAGAAAGTTAAAACCCCCTACACAGAAAAAATTATCAGTCGTTTTTTATCAACATTTTAGTTATTTTAAAATAAATTTTTAATTAAAATATTTATTAATAAATAACAAAAAATCTGAATTGATTTTTTCGTTTGAAATAAAATAATTTACACTTGTGGAATTGTTTTTGGGAATTGTCAAAATCTTAGCTATGCTTAATTAATTTTTTTAATTAAAATTAATAATATCATTTATTGAAAACAAATATATTCCAAATTTAAAATTTTTAGAATTTGTAGTAATCAATATAAATATTTTGGTAATAGTTGCAAAATCAACAAATTGGTTTCTGTGTATAAAGGGTCTAGCGACACATTCTTTACATGGTGGCTTGAGGCACGTCCAGAAACTATAGAGAAAGATGATGACTTCCTTGATTTAGATATGAACTCCTTTTATGACTTGTATTACCGCCATGCTGACTATTGTGAACGGTTCAGTAAGATGTATAGTTGTCCTTTTTTTTTGTTTTTAGTACCTGTCGATCTTAGTCCTTATTTTCACTATGGACATTTCTTGCCGGACAGACGAAGTTTGGGGGTAAGGGGCGGCGCTGCATGCGTGACATACTTTACTTTTTTCCTCTCTCGCCAACAAACTTCGTCTGTCCAGGAAAAAATGCTCATAGTGTGAATTGGAACTTACTAAAGCAGGTTTTTTTTTATAACAAACAAAAGTTATATTGCAACAGTGCAAAAATCTAAATGTGTCTAATAAACGTGTTATTTTGAAAAACGTTTTTTAATTATACGAGTTCTTTATCCAACGGAAAAAATCGTGAGTACTTACTTACCTAAGTTAGCAAATTTATCCTACTTAAATAAACTTGGGCTTCTTGCCTTTTCAACCACGTTGAAGAGACATCAACAAATTTCTAACTGAAAGCTAAATATCTTTTTGTTGCAAAAGTAAGAAATTTGTTCAGTGGCAATTATCAATGGTATTTTTCTCTAAAATATTTTAAAAATTTTATTATTATTACAAACTGTATATTTTTTTAAACACAAAAATTTTGCCGACTTAAGAATTTAAGTACGAATAACAGGAAAATGTACTTAAAACCATCCAAAATGGGATTACTTTCGAGGCCCTTTGCATTTTATATGCGTGCATATGCTTATGTTTGTTAAATTTTGTTATTGCAACAACAACAACTCTACAAAAGTATGTAAAAAAGATTCGCTTCTTTTGTGTAAAAACATTCATTATTTTCATTTTTAAAAAGTAAAATAAGAATTAAAAATTCCCGAATTCTATTTCTTAAAATACACTTACATTTAAAATACAAACAATACTTTAAAATTTGTGTTTTGTTTATATGTAAGTTAAGCGAACAAAACTTTCATTCGATATCGATGGATATGCAGTATATTGGAGTAAGTTATAATTAAGACAAGCATAAGCGAAAATTTTTTTTTACACTTTATTAGTAATAAAATAAATTCATTATAAGATTTTCAAACAACAAATGTTAAAGAAAAAATAAGGATTTAAAATCATTTATTAAAATTTTTAGTTGTTTTCACAAAACATCTTAAACCCCAATCGTGAAGGCCGATTATAGTGCACTCAAAAGAAAATTTTTTTTTGGATCGATTAAACATGCTTTCATGTCGTTTAATTAAAATGCATTTCAAGTGCAAAGTGAGGAAATATTAAACGAAGAAATTTGTTTAAAATATTAAAATTTCTTTTTAACGCATTTATAATTTTCTGTTTAATTTTCTGATTTCATTTACATGGCACATAAAAGACAAATGTTTCTTATTTTATCAATTAGGAACAAAATTCATTTACAACGTCGCAATAAAAAAAAATAAAAATATTGTACTGATGAAAAAATTCACGAGAATTAAGTAAAGTTTTTATCAGAAAACAGAGCAGTGATTAATTAAATTTTATTTCAAGAACTTAAGAATTAAAAAAAAAAAAAACAATAAAAATTATGAACAACTAAAGGAAACACGCAATATGCAAATCTGATTAGAGTTTTAAAAAAGGAAATGTAAACTAATATAGAATTTCCGTTAACATAATTGTGGCGTTTAAATAAATATGTTTTAATATTAATCACGATTTTTTTACAGCTGTAAATTTGTTTTGCCTCTCTAATTTTCTCTAATTGTTATTTATATGTTTTTCTAACAAATTAGAAAATGTGTAATAATTGATAAATTAATTGGCGCCAGTCTTTAATTCAAATAAATTTGGAAAACACAAGCCGACGTTTGTACGCAAGTGTGACTAGATTAGATTAAAAGTTTAAATATTGATTTAGACAATGAAATAAACATTTATATTATATAATGTTAAACACAATAACACACTATATTATAACTTAAATAACAGAGCAATAGTAACGTAGGCATTTAGCGCATTGTGTGAAACAGATCTGAGTATCTGGCGGGACTCGAACCCGCAGACTAGCTCACTGCCAGCTAGACTACCAAGTAAACATAAAAAAATGTTAATCATTAAAATAAATACTGGAATAATAGCATTAATTTTTAAAATTATTTCTATATTTATTTTCAAAAGAAAACTAAATTTCTACGGTCTAAGTAGATTCTTTGCCCGATTTCAAAGATAAATTTAATTGTTAAAAAAGTCTAAATAAATTCTTTTCAGAATATATCGCACTTAATCAACAAGAGGGTATTAACTCAAAATTTAAACATTTTCAGTAGAAGCAAAACAAATGTTAATTAAATATTTCATATAAATTTAAAGCCAAACGTTTCATTACCAAAAAGTAGACAAAATATCATGATATTTTTACACCGGGTAGATTTTGATCTTGTTGATCAAGTGCGATATGAATTTTTAGTTAAAATTTCGGTAAAAAAAAAATTAAGGCCCTAATTATGTAAAACACAACGCAACGCCAAAGAATAAGCACAAACAATGTCATAAATATTTTGTAATTTTGTTGTTGTTTCACATGGCAGTGTGGTTTCGATTTTAAATGATCAGCTGGGGTTAAGAAAGCTGTCTGCAAGATGAGTGCCGCGTTTGCTCTAAATTGACCATAAACGTAATCGTGTGACAACTTTTACAAACAAATCATTTAATGAAGCAAAGAACAAAGTTCTGCAATTGCACATGGTAAGTGATGTCGCATAATATTTTTTTCTGGGACACACTAGTGCACACGTGTGCAGTCTCAATGCAAAATTACATGAATTGGGCTACGAATCGGTACATCATCCGCCATATTTTCCGGTTTAGCCCTTAGTGACAATTTCCGAACCTAAAGAAATGGTTCGGTGGAAAGAGATTTAGCTTCAACGATGAAATTATTGGTCAAACAAATGACTATTTTATGGACCCCGAAAAATCCCATTTTTTGGAAGGGATACACAAATTGGAGAAACGTTGGACGAAGTGTATTGAGCTAAAAGGAGATTATGTTGAAAAAAAAAAAATTTTTTTTTGTAAAAAAAAACTGTGTTTCATTCAAAAAGTCACGGGCTTATTGATCCGCCCTCGTAAGTTCATTTTAGTTTTCATTTTAACTTATCATTCTAGCTTTTCATAAATAATAATTTTGGTATTCTCGTTCATGCTATGAAAATAATGTTTCATTTGATTTGTACCTATGAAACTTTTGTTACTAAGTTATCAAAATTCAGAATAAAATAAAAAAAAATAATAAAAAAATACAAATTCTTTTAAAGCAAAATTCCAAATAGATATTGTTTGTTTTTAAGGAGCTTTTGTTACTTCTTTAAAATAGCTATTTATGCACGTCTTAGGAGGTTTGCTATTTTCATATCAGCAAGTCATGTTCTTTAATTTTTGTAAGTTTTTTGACATATTCCACTTCAGGCAAGGGTTTTATATTTCGTCTTTCTTGTTGGTATATGTAACGCGAGCACCTGAAGCTGTACCTCAAGATATTGCATTGCTACTAGTGGCAACATTTCCTACACAGTCGTTTACAGATGCACTAAGTGACTACTCAATATTTCTGTTGGTATTTTGTGATAGGATTGAACTGGGCTGGCTTAAATCCTTCTTCTGGCGTTTCATCACCGCGGACTGCCTCTTTTTTCATTATTGTAATACACCTGTCTCATGAATGAAATGCAGAAAAAAAGTTGACGTTACTTAAAATTTACCACCCGTTAGTTTCAATTAAATATTTTTTGATATTAACAACAGTTTCTGCAGTAATGTTGTTGATATTAGAAAACGTTTAGCTCACTTAATTAAGTTTTTGATTAAAACTGATTTTATTTTTGATTAATGGTTTAATTGGAAAACAAATCATTAGCGAGAATTATTTCTGGGTATGACAATTTGAAGTTTAATTTATGACCAAACAATAGTTGCCAACCACCCTCTTTCGCCTGGCACTTACTGTGTTCTATTTGTGGAGTACAAGAGTTAATGAAAATTCGAATTAATATTTTGTTTCTTTCAATAACCACTACAATGACCACTCATGTGTATCCTCTTCATGGGTGGTGAGAGAAATATTATAAAATTTATAACTACCACCACCATATTTTTTCATTCGTTCACAAATTTATTCATTTTGACAGAAATTTAAATTCCTTATTCTATTAACAGGAAAGCAACCCGATTAAAACTAGCAACCACCCCTCGATGTAAAAATGTAAATTTACTTTGCCACATTGAATATGTATTTTTGTAACATTACGACATGCCACAAAGTGGATACAATAAGTTTGTTTTTTTCTTCTTTTGTGCTATTAAATCGTAAATGGCAAGTGCTTTAAATAATGTGCGGATTTGGTGGAACAATAAAAAAATATATATATGTACATATATAAAAAAAACCCACAACAAAGTATGTCGCATGGTCGTAGAGAGGAAAAAAGTTCATGGAAATTCATACATTTATTTCAACTATCATTATCACTACTACTACAGACATTTTTCGAAAATTACTTGAGTACACTGAGAATATTACTGCAAAAATACTGCCATCTTTCCACAACGGTACTTTAAGTCATTAATTAAAGATTATATATTTTTTTTAATACAATTTTTTTTCTTGTATTTCTTTTGAAGTATATCTAGTGGTTTAGTTAAGTTTTTCTTTCAGTGTATTCAAATGTTATATGGCATTTATATATAAATACTTTAATAAAAAACACGGGGTTGTTTTCTATTTATTTAAAAGGTTTTTGACCGGTGACCATGGTTTTCGATTAATTTTAATGACTTTACTTTTTACGAAAGGGTGCATGCAGTTGCTTGAAAGCATGCTCAAACATGTTCAAAATTTATGTAGAAAAACAGGATAAAAATAATTTAAAACCGTTAAAAAACCTTAAGGAGTAATCACTTTTAGAACCTTTTTTTTTAAATAAATTACACTGTGCAACACATAAAGGGCAGCCAAATTGTGGTTAATTAGTTATCTACAGAAATTCCTTATAATACAATTCATAATTCTTCAGAACTTTTAATAGTGGAAAAGTTTTTTTTCACATTTGTCATTTGTATTTTAGATCGAATTCGAATTCGGAAATGTGTAAAAAATCTATCAAAAGGCAAAGAAAGCTAAAAATTGACTGCTGAGTTAAGCATAAAAATGGGCAATAAATATTGATACATCAAAATATCTGCATTTAAAAGAAAAAGTAATATATATCGCCGATATATAAAATACTATTTACGACTATCGAGTTCGATATTTTTAAGAACTCTTTATAAGTAGCTTCAACATTTTAGCCGATTGCTTACAAAACTATAGTTTTTTTAAGAAGAGCATCATATGCGTTTTAACTAATATTAAAAAAAAAAAAAGAAACACGTGGTTTTTCTATTATACATGTTCATAGTTTCGACAGTCAAGGCGAACACGCAAAACAGATATGGTTGGAGGCAATATTTTAAGAGCAACATACTATGGTTGAATTTTAACAATGCTTATGTTTGCAGGTTACCATATTATAGTTAAATAATATGATAACAATTAACAAAATTTTTTTCGAAATCAACAATTATGGTCAAAATTAAACATAATTTGTTCAAAATTAACCAAATTTTGGTCTACATTAACCATAATAGTTAAAATGACCCCTATTATGTTCAAAATTAACAAAAGTATTATAAAAAAATATCAGAATTTAGACAAAAGTAACCATATGGTCAGAATTCACAATCATATAATCAATATTAACCGTATTATGGTTATTTATTTCAGCCATTTTTTCAATTTATAATTTTTTTTAGTTTCTTTTTCCTGTTACGTTTTACGTTCCAGTTTTATAAGCAATCCCATTTAAATAATTTTGCAGCCTTTGACTACTTAGCACTTCTCCTGTTTTACTGGTTCATACTTCTACGTTAGCAATAATTAAAATAAATTATTATTCTTATTGAATTTTGTTGCATTTAAGCATATTATCTTTATTATATTTTCAAAAAAATTGTTGTTATTATTAAACATAACATGTTTAGAGACAACCATAATATGGTTATGGTTTTTGGATGAATGAATTTAACAATAATATGGTTGGCGGTGACAATTATATGGTTTAAGTGTATGGTTGTAGTTGTATTTTGTTATAACATAATATTGTTAAATTTAACCATATTTGAAGTTTAAAGGGACATTTTATTGTTAAAAGCAAACAAAATATCATCGATTGTGCAAAAAGTAATGTTCAAAACAACAATAGTTTGTTTGTTGTCATTGCGGGGACCATAATATGTTTTTTTTAACCATACTTCACCCATTTTTTTCTCTACGTGAAGAAACTTAAAAAAATTCCTTTATGTTCTTTTGGTATAACTCTTGTAGAAATTTTTAAGAAAGAAGGCAAATAACGAACCTGCTTCCTGCAATTTATGTAGAAAGACATACAAAATTTTAAGAAAGAAAATCAGATCCTGGAAAATTTTAGTTGAATTGCCGACATTTCACGCCTGCTTTTCCGAAAATTGCTTTAAAATACATGATCTGCCAGGCTTCCTTATTATCGTCCGAAAGGGTTGCTTCGGCTGTAGATTTAGCAGTGCCGGTGAAAGAAACAGAGTGACAGGAGAATTCATAAAAGAGAGAGTGCTTCGGATATACCTATATGTATGATGAGTACTGTTTTGACTTAAATAATAAAAAGCATTGCTTGTTGAGGTTGGTACTATTTGTAGTGCAATTCAAGTTTTAAGAAAAGTTAGTACTTCCGTAACTAATGTAATCCCAATTTAATTTTTCTTAATTTAATTTTTTTTCTAAATTTTATATGGGGAATAAATACAATGTGGTGTTGGTAACTACCCGGACAGTTTTTTTTCTTTCTTTTTTTGGTTTTTATTGAATTTTTTGTGTTTGTTGTCATGTTTGTACATAAGTATGCATGTACATACATTTCGTTTTAAAATTTGAAAACAATAATTAGAGGTAAATACGTTCGATATATTGATACTTTTAATTAATAAATATCGATATTCTTAAAAATATCGTTACGATATATATCGATATATTTTTTCACTGCCCCTCACAACTGTAAATGATACTTAAAGCTTTAGTTGTACGAGTATCTCAATTGAATTTGTATGGAAAATTATCCCATACTCAATACTATTTTTTAATAATTTTTTTTTTAGATATTGGGAATTATTTCTTTTCATAAGCAACTTTATTATTTTTGGGATTTAGTCAATTACGAAATCGTTAACTTAATTTTTTTGTTTTACGTTTTTTATAAAAATAATTACATCCAGACATTCTCCCTTGAGAGGATATTGAACACAATAATGATCTTTTATATTTAATTGATAAACTCCGTTAATACTTTCATTAAAAACGAAAGAAAAAAGTTAAACTTTGTTATTCTTTTTAAGCGTGTCCAACAATTATAAAGAAATTATAATGTGAGAAATGCTGAAAATAATCAAAGAAGAAAATTAATTAAAGAAATAAATGTCTTTTGAAATGCACAAAAAAAAGAAGAACCAAATGTTCAAAATTTAAGCTTTAGAAATTTAGGCTTATTAAAGTGTTTTCCGAGAGTGGTCATGGAACCTAAGATAATTTATGGAGCGGTTATCGCTTTTATACACTATATAATTCCTACCTCCAGATTGTTATGGTTAACTAAGAAATAGATTTTTTTAATTAATTTCGAATTCAAATTTCAATTATTCATCTTAATTTATTTAATAAAATAGTTTGCTTTATTCAATTATAACATTAATTATTTTTTTTATTAAGTCGGAAAAAACTAAGGTAATTCCGTAAAATAGAGATTTTATTTGATTTTTTGGAATCCCGAATTTAGGGATTTACGAAAACCAGTCCTGATTGGCATCCCTAATGCTGATAATTTTTTTTTGTTATTTTTTTAATTTCTCATATTTTTTACAAGGTGTTTAAGTAACAACTTGTCAATCAAAATCATTGCCAAATGATCTTGAGATTTGTGTATTAATTTTTTTTAGTAATTTTCAACATGATTCATCAAGAATAGAAAGTAAATTTCAATTTACTTTCAGAAAATAATTTATAACTTCCAGTGAAATAAAACGTGATTCACCAAACAAGTTAAGAAATAAATTTAACAAATAAGTAAATATACAAAAAATTCTTTTATTAAAAATAAAAAAAAAAATAAAAAAATAAAACAAAAAAATATTAATACAAAATTTGCAATTCAAAATATGCGGCGCAATAATATAAAACAGGTAGAAGCAAAAATAATTAAAAATAAAACGAAACAAGTGTATGAAATCAAGTATTTAATTATTTAAAGAAATAATTAAACAAACTGAATTTTATAAACAAACAAAATTTGATACAAATTGACGTCAATTGATTTGAGAGAAAATTTTTAATTAAGATTCATATTAATGCTTAATCAAAATGTATTCAATATTTATAAAAAAAATAAACAAAAAAAAAAAATCACTGACATGTTTGTTATAAAAAAATGTGTTAAAAATATTGAATTTCTTTAGCATAATAAAGAAAATTGCAAACATTTGTAAATAAATTGTTTAACAACTACTGAGTTTAGCGCTTAACTTAGTTGTGAAACTAAATATCCCAACAAATTACAAAAAAGCATTTTGTTTAACAACTTTGTTAGAAAATGACAAATGAAACAAATTCTTATAAAGCGTGATCCATTTCGAGGTTCCCTAATTTTTTAAAGGAAAAAATCACAGAATATTCAAATTTAATGGGGAATGTTTATTATCTTTGGCATTTATTTTTTGAAGATTATGTCTATCAAATGTTGGCCGTTGCTAAGTCGCAGATGGTGCATTCGTTGAGTCCAATTTTCGATGACTCGTTCGAGCATTTCGACTGGTAACTGGCGAATGACACGCGTGATATTTTCCTCCAAGGCCTGAATCGAAGCGGGTTTGTCCGCATAAACTTTAGACTTAACATATCCCCACAGGAAAAAGTCCAACGGTGTGATATCACACGATCTTGGTGGCCAATCGACCGGCCCAAAACGTGAAATTATGTGCTCACCGAAGTGTTCTCTCAATAAATCCATTGATTGATGCGATGTGTGGGAAGTGGCGCGCTCTTGCTGAAACAAAATGTCGCCGAGATCACGAGCTTAAATTTCAGGCATCAAAAAGTCGGTTATCATGGCACGAAAACGGTCGGCATTGACGGTTACGTTCGCACCGGCATCATTTTTAAAGAAATATGAATCGATGATTCCACCGGCCCACACTGGTTCATATTTTGAGAAGGCGCCAAAACTATTTTTTTTTATGTTCTCCGATTTTGAAATTTTTTTATTCATGTGAAAGTAAATACTAGTGAACCTCGGGAACCAAAAAATTTCAACCCTATTTCAACTATTTCATTGAGAACAGGGTGGTCCAAAATGGACTTTCTCAGTATTTGGTTATAGTTTTGAATTTCTGAGTAAACTTTTGAAGTTGAAATGCTCATAACTTTTTTGTTTTTCAAGATTTTTTGACAGAATAAGTTTTGTGTATTAGTTTATCTTATTAGCTATACGTGGTTTAAAGCATTAAACTCTGCGACCTGTAGAACTATTTAATTTAATTTTTTTTTTAATGTCAAAATTTCCCGGAAATTTCCTATTTTATAGAACATAAGTCCTGCCCGTCAAAACGCGTCAAAAAAAATCTATACTCTCTTGTAGTCCAGAATCTAACCTACATTTCTATACCCCATTGTACACACATCTGGATGCGATCTTGCGAACTACAGCAATTTCTGTGACCCAAGGTAAGATATTCGGTTCAAAAAATAAGTCCTGCAAGGAAACATTACTGAAATTAAAGAAGGTGAATCTTAAAGAATTTTCGACAAATAAAGCAGTTCAGGCCACATAAATTATCTAGCACGTCAGGTTATCAATTAATTTGGAGAAGGTAAAGGTATTGCCATTGTTATAAACTTATTGTGGGTGAACGGATGCTGCAAAACGAATAGGCGACATAAATAGACTAACACGTTAGATTTCTGAATAAGTTAATTGGTTAAACATTAGTAAATAGCCGCAACATAAACTACATAGTTTAATTACCTGAAAATTGCAGCATCACTTTATTTTCTAAATGGGGATGTGATGGAAGCTCTGGTCAGAAACAATACAAGCAATGTAATTCAGAAAACTCATCTGATGCTAACTTATTCATGGTATCTTTCGTTCCATTACGTTTAAGAAAAACATATATTGGCTTAGAGCCGTCAACCAGTAGAGTTACAGCAATGGATGTATGGAAAAATTAAATTCCCTCTTCAACAAAGTATTGCAGACCAATAAAGTTTGTTTACAAAAAGGAAACTAAAGATGTCATAACTGAAGAAGTTCGAAAAATAAAAGATCAAATTAAAGAACTTCAGCCGGCAATATTTAAATTTGATGACCAATGCATTGAAATTAATTTTCAAATGTTCCTTACAATGATCGATGGAAAAGTTGCACAAGCATTAACCGAAACAAAGTCTTCGTCAAGCTGTACCATATGCCAAAAGACATCAAGTCAATAAAGCCAACCCCCATCACAGGACAATAGTTTCAATGAAGCATACGAATTTGGAATGTCCCCTCTTCATACCATAATTCGTTTTATGGAGCATATTCTTAAATTGGGTTATGATTTGGAATTTGGCCCGTTAGGTGAAACAGTGAGAAAAAACAAAGAAAATGTGGAAAAAAGGAAGCAAAGAAAAAAACAAATTCAAGAAAAATACCTTTACCTAGGCCTTATAATTGATCAGCCAAAACAAGGAAAAGGAAATTCAAATGATGGAAACACTGCAAGGAGATTCTTTTCCGATCCAGAAACTGCAGCATCTATCACAAGAGTACATTTTGAATTAATAAAACGATTCCAGATCATTTTACAAGTTATATCATGTAACAAAAAATATTCTTGGAGACATATGCCAACCACAGTTCATAAAATGTTATACCATGGGGAACAAATAGTACAACACAATATCCTACCAATTGGAGATCTATCTGAAGAAGCGCAAGAAAAAAGGAACAAAGACTACAGATTCTTCCGCGAGCATAATACAAGAAAAATGTCCAGATGTTGTACTATAAAGATCTTATTACTATTTTTACTATATTGTTTAATTGAAAATTGTTTATAGATTATAATTTGTTTTTGATCTAAGTATATATTTGTATTAATATGTATATAAAAATAAAATACACATACATCTCAAACCAAAAACAAAAGTTGAATTACCTAAAATGTTATCGATAGCTAAGAATGCTATTTGGGCATTTTTTAAAATATTCCTTTTCAGTTTTATCCTTATAACAACTCGTCTCGTCCCAAAAAGCCAACCTTTGGCCCCTGTGAATATTGGGACTAAAAAATTTACAGGGGCCAAATATTGGCATTTTCTGACAGGATCTAAGTTCGACAATAAAAAATAAGTATTAATTGTAAAATACAAGAGAAATAATGATAAATTATAAAAAAATTCATATTTGAAATATTCAACTTTTACACCGAAACTCAACAAAAAAATGAAAATGCATTTTGAACTCCCCATAACTTTTGCTCCTATCAGTCGAATTTTACGTTTTATTACGCAAATTAAAGCCTAATATCGCACCTATCGAGCAAAAAAAATCGCATAAAAAAATACCGATCCAGTCAAAAGTTATGGAATTTTGGCCGCCTTCTCGTAAAATTTCCCACTGTGCGGCCCACAAACCACACCAAACCGTTCTTTTTTCTGGATGAAGTGTCAGTTTTTGAATCTTTTCAGGTTGCTCTTCATCCCAAATGCGTTTGTTTACATACCCATTGAGCCAGAAATGGGCCTCATCGGTGAACAAAATTTGCCTCGAAAACGTCGGATATTCTTGGAACTTTTCAAGAGCCCATACAGCGAAGCGATGTCGCTTGGGAAGGTCGAGCGGCTTCAATTATGAAATACCAAACAATACTAAACAAAAATAACATGACAGCATGACACGACTCACGCGTGATCTGTCAAAAAAATGCTATTGAAAAAAGTATCTCGAAATAGATCACCCTATATTTGTCTAACATTTTAACACTTTATGCTCTCTGTATGTAGGGAGCTTAACAATTTTACGTTTTAAATTTTATTTTAAATAGAAAAATCCGAGTGTGTAGTGAATCAATGTGGCTGACGAACTCTAGAAGTAATAAAAAAATTTAAGAAACAAAAAAAAAAATAGAGTAAGAAAATCAGCATAATATACTTGTACGTAACATTGACATAAATTCTGTTGATTATACGCTACACACGTACAGTTTATAATATTCTAGATTTAATTAACTTTTTAAACTTGAAATCGCTCGTTCATAAAAAAGAAATATTAACAAACAAATGAATTATATATTATATTATATACACTTCCTTCGTTTTTTGTTTTTCTATTTAAATTAACGAGCAATTTTGTTACTAATGGGCGAAAAACTGGTATAAGTAATTTAAGTTAGGAATTAAGGTGTTTGTTTTAATTTTGACAGTAATAAAACAGTAGCGCTTTTTTGAAGGCTGGAATAAAAAAAATCTTTAATCAAATTGTGTTTTAAGTATCAGAAGTAATTAATGAAAGTACACAGAAAAAATTCTCGCCAATTTTCCACCAATTAAAGTAGGGGTGTAATGATACGCCTTTTTGCCGATACGATATTGATACCGATACTCAAGAAGAAGTATCACCGATTCCGTTACCGATACCGGTACGAATATAAAATTAAAATTCAAGGTAAAATTAACAAAACTAAAGTAGAGTAAATTCTTTATTTTACAAAATTGCTGTGTAGGAGATTATTGATATTTAAAATTGATTTTAATAAGATTTTAAAAACAACGAAATGAATTAAAATTCATGGTAAAATAAATTAATTTTTTGTGTAAGAGATTATAACTATTCAAAATTAATATTAATTAGATTCTTGTTTAAAAAACATAGTATTCCAATTTTTGCGGAGATAATTTCGCAACTCCGTTTAAAGCAGACCTGCAGTAAAAATCGTCTCTCAGATGTGACTGAACTGATTTGACAACTTCTGCGACATGGTCTTAAATTTTGAGTATAACAGTTAATTGCTCCAGTAAAGAAGCGGATCTGTGTCTCTAGAAAAATTAGAAAATCTAAGGTATATCTAGACTTCTTCTTTAGCTGGGCTACAGCGTAGGATCGACAGAGGATCAACCTTCTCCAAATGTTCTTTTAAGATTTGCAAAAATGCTCCAAAGGTCAGTTCTTATAGACTTATCAAAATTTTTACTATAGTAAGACCGATAGGTCTTAAGGTGACCGTCTCTTCAACACTTTCGGAATGGAGTCATGTTGAGTAGCACAATAAGACGTTTCGATCTATTTTCTAGCTTTGTTTCGAAAGTAAAGAATTGTAGATAAACAATAGATTTCATTATTCACCTAACACTCAAATCTTGCATTCATGTTACGTAAATCGACAATTTTTGGGACTCTAAATTATTCTGCATATCAGTTTATTCATTTATCGTATTTTCTAATAATGTTCGATGACTGATAATTAGCGGGGTAGCTTTAGATAATGTAGCAGTGACTATGCTTATGGATTTTGTGGTCTCTTCGAAATAACTTAAAAGTTGTAGCAAAGTGATTTTTATTTTCACAAAAATCATTAAAAATTTTCAGAAAATTCTGCTGCATTTCCAAACCAAGCGTTTAATACGTTTATGCATCAGTCCAAAAATTCGTAGTGTAAAATTGAATTGACAAGATAAACAGCAAATGCATATACGTATCGAAAGCATGAAGTACGATTACTTTCTACTTTAGCTTGCGTCTCGAAAAAAGGTCAAAAAGAAGCATAGGCATAAAACGTGTAGTGTGGACCGACCTCCAGCCTAAGAATTTAAAGAAAAAAATTTATTATTCTGTTTGATTTTTTGCTCTTAGTTGTTACGCAAAAAATAAGCATTGAAAATTTAATTGTTTGTCTAAAAAAACTATAAAAAAGTATCGGCGTATCGACAGTACAATATCGCCGAAATCGATATATCGGCAAACGTGAAGTATCGCCGATATATCGGTATTCGTTGCATCCCTAAATGAAAGCACCAATCAAAAATATAAACAGTTTTAATTAAAAATTTAATCAAGTGAATTAATCGTTTAATCAAGTGAATTAAATGTTTAATTGATAGTATTAATTTGTTTACTGGTGCAAATTCAATTAATTTTTTAATTAATATCACAAATTTTTAAATGAAATTAATTTTTATTTTTTCCTGTGTACTTTTTTAAACCCGTGATTTAAGGATAAACAGATTATTTAAATTTAATAATTACGAATAACTTGCATGCTATTACAAATTTAAAATTCTGTTATCAAACATAATTACTATTTTGTTATAAAAACGCAACTAGAATACTTGTCGTTTTAAAATATCGCTATACGCAGGGAAAAATACATTTTTCAATATGGTCACCCCCAACAGAACTATTTTTAAAAAACAATTTTAAACATATTGTCGCTAATTTTAACATATTACTGTCACCATATTAACCATATTATTGTCCTCTATCAAGAAGCCACAACAATATTACATATGGTTGCCTGAAAACATGTTATGGTTAAATATGACAAAAATTTGTTTACCACTAATAATTGTTTGGTTTGAAGTTAACAATACGCACTTGATCATTAAGAAGGCATTAACTAAAAATTATAATTTTATCACTTTTTGGAAAAAATCGACACGTAATAGTTTGCCTACTTTTTGGTACACCAAAAATAAAATAAAAATTAAAATATATCAATTAAAAAAATTGTGATATTAATTAAAAAATTAATTCAAATTGCACCAGTAAACAAATTAATAGTATCAATTAAATATTTTTTGATATTAACAACAGTTTCTGCAGTAATGTTGTTGATATAAGTAAACGTTTGATTCTCTTGATTAAATTTTTAATTAAAACCGATTGTATTCTTGAGTAAAGGTTTAATTGAAAAAAACTGAAGGTTTATTTGAAGAAAAATTGTCAAAAATTTCTTGTGTGAAATGAAACGGTAGGTTTATAAATGCTGTTTTATTTATATGCCTTCAAATTAAATTGATTTGCTTCTTCTGAAACTGTTTAAATTTTGGTTAATATCCTTTTTTAGATCAAGTGTGAAAGAACCTAAAGATGATCTTATGATGAAAGTTACGGTTAGTTAATTTTTTTTAAAAAATTGTACCAATTTTTTATATGTATACAGTAACAGTTATTCTGAATTTAAGAAAAAATATTTTCATCCCTCAGAATTTTGTTAGTTTGATAACATATTTCGGGATAAGGAAACTAATTTCGAGAAAAATGTTATTCGCAATATTCAAAACCGAAAAAAATTTATAAAATTGTCAACTGATTTTCAACAGCAGTTGTTGACTTTCGAAAACATTTGTTGTCAAATTTATAATGAACCGTTGTCAAAACGGTAACGAAATCAACAAAGGAAATATAAAAAGCGATATGAAATTACAAACGTACTGTAGTAAAAGCGAGAATTTATTGTTGTCAAAATGAGAACAATTGTGGATAAAATGACTATAAAGTGTTCTTAAGGTCTCGTTACTCATACGTAAATATTGCGGACACGTAAATGTTGTGGTCGACTTTAATGGTTATATGTTACTAAAAACACGTTAACTTGTTCGAATGTGTTAATAAGAATACAGAAAATTTGTCAAAATATATATAATTTGTAAATATTAGTTTTTGTTATATCTACGGTTTGCATTAAAATATAAAAAACGAGTTAGAGTGTTATATTCGGATGTGCCGAATCTTTGATGCATTCCCCCGACATTTGGAATATTTCAGGAGTGGGCTTTATATGGGACTTTTGTTAAATTATGGACCGATCTTTACGATGTTTGACAGTGTGACTTTTAGTCATATAAAACTGTGACAGAACAAAATTTATTACACAATAGCATTATTCGTTACGGTTTCAGGCGTACTTAAGTGTTTTCCCAGAGTAGGCTTTATATGGTGCATATGGTTAATTATGAACCGATATCCACGAAAGTTTCTGGTATGATTCCTAATCATATTTGCAAAATCTTATATCAATATGTACTAGTTTTTATTATAATATTATCAATTTTTTTTCTGCATTTGGATTCATAACTCTTATACTACAGAGCCAATTTTGCTGGATTTCAGTCCTAAACTGCTTAGGATAACTAGAAACAATTTGACAATATTGTTTTTTTCTTTTGAGTTTTTCGAAATTAAGCGAGTTTTCAACAGACGGACAGACAGACCGACCTGGCTAAATCGACTTCAAATTACTCAAGGACTCTGAATATATATACTTTGTGCGGTCTCAGATAAATATTAAAAAAGATGCACACTGAATGAGAAACTTAGTATACCCTCTTCACAACTCGTTGTTGGGGGTATAAATGGAATGTTCGCTCCATTAATCAACATAAACAAATATACAATTCTTTAACAGCTGATACGTAAAAACGGAGAAAAATTGTAATTTTATCAGGTTCATCCTCACCGCAAATTTTGTACAAAAGCTTGGTTAGTAGAACGGAACAGCTGATCCGCAACGTAAGAGTAACGAGGCCTTTAGAATTTTAGCACCCTCTGTTGACAAATTGATCGCAAACGTGACAACTATATTTGCTCTTGAGAAACATATATGTTTGTATTTCAATCGGTGGGCACATCCTAAAATTTACAACCCGTTTGTATTTGTACTGCTTACCCTGTTTAATTAAAAATTGCGTTACACCTAGTACATCAGTAAAAACCGCCAAAAGTTATTCTCAACTTAGATAAACAAAAAAATAAAATCTTTTTTATTATCTAATCTAACGAGAGATTTTTTTCTTCACATATTTACGTAAATTGCCAACACAAAACAATTTCAAACTGTAACAAAAACTTAAACATCAAAAGAAACATATTTTCTAGAACAAATCCAAACAACTCTCAAAAGATTTATTGAAACAAGAACATCGAAACTTACAAAATGTTTTATTAAAAACCTCTTTGAAAAAGAAAATGTTTAATTTTACTACAGTAATATTATTTAAAAAAAATGTTTTTTCAGTTTTTTAGATTTTCCAATAACATTTTCAAAACATGCAATAAATAAATTTTTATGACGTTGTTTGCTCTAAAAGTCGGTGGTGGTTGTGTGCATGGGTATTTTTTTTAATGACATTTAAAGAAAAAAAAAAATTATAAATGCTGCTACATAATTCATTTTAAGATTCTGAATATATTTAAAGTTGTAACAAATGTTGTAATTCTTGAAATTAAAAATAAAAAAAAAACATTGCGTGGGTCTTTTTTATTTACAAAAAATGTTTTTCGGCTGAGAGTTTTTTTTATAGAATTATGTTTTATTTATTTTTTGGAATTTCGTATTCAGCATTAATTGCATTTTAATGCCCATGCAATATTTTTGTAATTTGTAATAAAAATTAATTTAATGTAATTAAGAAATAAGGAGAATGTTCATTATTATTTGCGTTATATATACATAACGTATACGAATTTACTCGTAGTTTGAAATTATTTCAACGGAATTTATAAGAAATTATGGATCTTAAGTTACGTAATTTTTCAGTAAAGGTTAAAAATAAAATAATTGCATTCGTAACGAATATCAATCAATATATTTGCGAAATTTATTTGAGCTAAAGTGGCTTTCGTGAGTGAACCCTATATTCGAAGTGACCATATTTTTAACACCAAAATATAGAACACAAAAATTTGATGTTATGCAAATAGATTATATGGTATATAAACATCAACCTTGCCATTATGAGTCAACCACGAGTTTTATTTAAAATTTAGACCCATTTAAAACCAATATTATTGTTGAATACTTTCGAAATGGCAATCTGATTATTTTTTTTTAATTTCGGATATTTAGCAAAAAAGCAACCATATGAACTTGATGTTAGAAAAGTATCACGAATAAATTTGTCGATAATCGAATAAGAATATTAACGATCTTAGAAAGAGTATTAATTCACTCCTTTTATGAAAGTCGGCAGCGGAGCTATAATTGTATTGCTATTGGCAGTCACTTGGTATTTTCTACGGCGCTTTAAGTCGATGTGGAGTAGAATTGACACCTTTTTAGTCGACAGGAAATTTTGCAACGACTCAAATGAAAGTTAAGGAAATTTTAGTTAAAAAGTAAATGCGTTTGAAATAAATATATACAAATTAAAGAGAACTTATTAACACATATTGGGGGGATTCACAAGGTGTGCTATCAAGTCATATCGTCATAATGTCCTAAATAATATTTTACAATTGTTTAAAAAAAAAATATTGTTGTGTTTCAAACAACATAAAAAAATATTTTTTTTTAAACAATTGTAAATTTTATTTAGGACATTATGACGATATGACTTGATAGCACACCTTGTGAATCCCCCCATTGTTTAAATTTCAGCTGACGACTATATGTCATAGCTGTATAATCTTTATAATATTTGAAATTGTAAAAAATTATTAATGTAAATGAAATAATTATCTAAAATAAAGATTTACTACTACTAGTCTAGTCTATCAGTACCGGGGTTGCGGGTTCGATTTCCGCCAGACTCTGGTCTCCTGCAGACAAACGAAAAGCTTTGCGGGATAAGCGTAGGAATCAAAAACAAAAAAACGCTTAAATTTGTCCACCAAAAGATTAGCAAAAACCTTCGTTTTAATTAAATTAAATAAATTTTAGACTTCGGCCAAATGCCCATTATGAAATAACACTTGAATAACTAAATCCGTAAGTATGATTATTTTACTTTTAGTTTTTTTTTACTTATACTTATCCAAAAATACACTCTTTAGTTTAATTAAATTTATTTTAATTAAAATGTATGAAAAAAAAACACTAATATGCGGTTTCCACAATACAAGTGATAGAACGTGTAGTAAAATTTATATGAAAAGCATTTAGTTCCAGTGATGCCAGGAGATTTTTTAAAAAACCCCTACGCTAATGAAAAACAATTCCTATTTTTCTACAAACAATTTCCGCCTCTTAATTTTTCCCTACACAACTACTTTTTAAAATAATTAGTATTGTGGTTATTTTGTTGAACTATTCATGGTTTTTTAATCCAAATTTTACTATTTTTAATTAGGCTTAAGTTCATTAAATTTAATTTTCATTAAATTATTTTTATGACCTGGGAATCCCAGGTCAGTCAAGAATGAAAATTATCAATAACAATTTTAATTAATCTTCCATGTTGTAAAAATTCCTTTCTTCATAAAAATAATTTAATGAAAACTTTTTAAAATGTTTAAAAAAAAATTTCATTTTAAATTTAAACATTTTTATTTTAGGAACATAGATTTAGCTCATTTAAAAATGAAACAACATAACATAAAAAGTAACATAAGAAAACCATAAGAACAACAGGATTAAAATAACAAATTTTGGAATAAAGATAAAATTTTTCTATAAAAAACATACAAAAAGAATATTTCACAAAAAAATCCAAGTTGGACCATTATTAAGAAAGTTATGAACAAAAAACTAAAAGAAAGTGAGTTTTTTTTGAAAATTTAGGCCCTTATTGTGTAAAACGCAACGCAACGCCAAAAAATTATATGGTAAGCAAAAACAAAGTCTCAAAATATTTTATAATTTTATTGTTGAAATTCATATTAAATTTTAAACGCCGCATATCTTGTGGCGTTGAAAATTTTAAAACGCAGTATACATTTCTGTAGAAAGCAGCAACAAAATAATGAAAGAATTTTGACTTTGTTTTTGCTTTCAATGTTATTTTGGCGTTGCGTTTTACACAATTACGGCCTTAATATCTTTTGAAAGAGTAATCAAAAAAAATCTCTAAATTTACCAAAAAAGTCTTCTTACTAAAAAATATAACGAAATTTGGTAAATAAAAAAATGTTTTCAAGCTGTCCGATTTGGCGTGGAATGTCCATATATTGGCATTTCCAGCGAAAAGTCTACTTTTTGTAACGTAACGCCAGCAAGCAAATAAGCTTGAATTTCAGGCCCATGTTGTTCAAATGTTATCCCTTTTGTAACTTTATGTAGAGCCAGTTGCTCTTTACACCAGAAAATATAAAAAAGTAAATTGTACATATACAATCTGGAGAAACAATTTTAATACTTACTGGCGTTACGTTACAAAAAGTATACTTTTCGCTGGAAATGTCCATATATTCAGGTATGTGATGAAAATTTATTTTAAAAACGAAACGATTTTAAACCGAAAATACCGTTTTAAGTATCTTTTAAAATGGATTTTTTAATACATATTCCTTTTATTTTCTGTCTTTATTCTTTTATATTTTATATGTCAACTGAAGTGTATTCTGAATAAAAATTTTAGACTATAATTCAGAAATGGATTTTAAAATCGCTCGAAATTCATCACACCTTTTAAAAACGTTCGTTTTAAAATCGATCGATTTTCATCACATACCTGGGGTCTAATCACCGCATACGATATCGAGCAAAATTTATCGAAATTTTTTATTTTGGTATCATGAGTTTACTCGATACGATAGCTTACTCGATATCGAATGCCGTGATAAGACCCCTGATTATGTAATTTTAAAGTTTACATTTGGAAATTTTCAGAAAAAATCTACAATTGGACGAAAATCCCTACAATCCAACAGAAGTAAGAAATCTTTCCCTTTTTCCATACATGTCGAAATTTAAAAATAAATTCCTACAAAAAGGGAAAATCCCAACACTTGGCATCACTGCTCAGTTCTGACACAAGCGTCAGAAGAATAAAACAATTAAAGATGGAACTTTTTTGTTGTCAGATTTTCGATAAATATTCGACATCGACACAACAACATTCTTAGAAAATACAAATTTTTTTTTTAGTTTTGAAATTAATTACATACATATTTTTATTTCGTTGGTGTCGAAAAGAGAGTTTATAAGCCTAAGGTGCTCCTTAGAAAAAAATAGGCTTAAGTTAGATTTCGTGGTTGGCGTAAGCGTATTTAGACGAAAAATTTTCATATGCGCTGTCGTGATTAAAAAACTTAACGACAGTTTTTGCAACAAATACACCAACCACGAAAACCTTTTTTTGTTATAGATTTGTAAACAGTTTCGTAGTATTTTTTGTCGTTTTTGTTAACCACGAAACCATTTTTTAAAAACGCCTAATTTTCTCCCCCAAAAACGTCAACCCAATAAGAGTGATTATTCCTTTGAACTTTTCACAAAAAAGAAAAATTGTCCAAGTTCTTAGAAACTACAAAAAGTCAGATAAATTGGGAATGCAGTTATTTTACCAAATGCAATACATACAAATACACAATATATTTTTTTAAATACAGAACAGTTAGAGGGGTTTGGCTTGAAAATCATTCACACAGAACAAAGCTCTAAAATACAGTACACCGTTCTGTAAAGCGCAGGATGGTCACGGTATCTACATATACTGGACTTATAAGGACCAACAAAAAAGTTTGTTGTAAAGTTTTAACGAAAGGTTATTCTGTGTGACAAATTTGATTAAGATACTGATAAATGTACAAGATTTTTTCGTTCTAAAATTATAATCAAAGATCAATATTTTATGCGTTACAAACTTCTTCACAAACGCATAATATTTTCTGCGCCTGTGGTCGCGAGGGATATAAATCTTTTTCCTCGGTATCGTAACGAAACAAAAGGGCTTATTCTGGTAGTAGTGATCGAATACTTTTTCGTATTTAAAGCATTTATTTGAGTTTTAAAACACTGAAAAAATAATTCCGATTCGTTCAGTATCGACTGGTTCAGAATCGTTGAGAATCACCTGATGGCTCTCCAAATGATTATCGTAAAATTGTATTCAGTGATGAAGCACATTTCTGGCGCAATAGATACGTAAATAAGCAAAACTGCCGTATTTGGGCAGATGAGCAACCCGCAGAGTACCATTTCATCCATTGAAAACAACGGTATAGTGTGGTTTATGGGCTGGCGGAATCAGTGGTCCATATTTCTTCAAAAATGAGAAAAATCAGAATGTTGCCGTCAATGGTAACCGTTATCGCACCATAATTACGGACTATGTGCTTCTTAAAATTCAAGCGCATGGTCTCAGTGAGCTCTGGTTCCAACAAGACGGCGCTACGAACCATCCAGCGCGTGAAACAATGACCTTGTTTAGAAATCATTTTGAGCACTTAATTTCACGTTTTGCTACGGTAAATTGCCCACCTAGATCGTGCGATAACACACCTTTGGACTATGGATATATGAAAAGTCTAAGGTCTTCAGGAATAAGCCAGCTACGATGGACGCTTTGGAAGACAACACTACTCGTGTTATTCGCGAGATAATAAATATTTTAAGTTCACTTTCAAATGTATGTGTTTTATTTTACATTATAAATCAAACCTCACGATGAATCACGCGACATAATTGAAAAAAATTATGTATTTTAAACTAACTACTGTAGTTTGAACAGGTAAACAAAATTACAATTGGTCTTCGAGATATGGCCGTGAGAAAAAAAACATGTTCCTCGGAAAAATCAAGTTTAATTCAAAATTTATATCAGGCTATAAAACCCAAACAGCACCTAAACTAGCAAAACACAAATGGTAATTTGTTAGTTTTGATAAGTACTTCGAGAAACCCCACACATTGCACTTAAAAATTCAAATATGATTGACTAGGACAGTATAATGCTTAAATAGATTTAGCTACAACCATATTTATTATAAATTTTGTTTTTA
This sequence comes from Pollenia amentaria, assembly GCA_943735925.1. NCBI lineage: Eukaryota > Metazoa > Arthropoda > Insecta > Diptera > Polleniidae > Pollenia > Pollenia amentaria. The sequence goes on along the minus strand of OX031007.1, from coordinate 198,860,088 downwards.
GCAGTTGAAGAGTGCTTTGCAATCACTTGCTCGTTAAAAATTCTCGAATTCTTTTTTAATTGTTGATTTAAATACATAAAATTTATAGAGTAGGACAAGGAATGCTTATAAAAGTTGAACATAAACTGAAATAATAAACTGAAATAAAATTACAAAATTTTGACTAAAAAAGCACTTTTAAAAAAATGGCAGATATCAAAAATATTATTCAAACTATTTACCATATTATGGTTAATTAATGTTGACCATATACTTTTTAGTTTACATATTATGGTTAATTCTTACCATATTATAGTGGTTTTACTATATTTCGGTTTATTTTGACCATATTATGATTTAAATTGACCATATGTTAAAATCTAACGATAAAATGGACAAAATTAAACACAATATGGCAAGACTTAACCATAATATGGTCACTCATAAACATAGCATTATTATAATCCTACCAATTTTAAAAAAGATAATTGCTCTTAGATTATAGTAACTTTACAAGTTCTTTATTACTTTTAAACGATGTAGAAAATTAGTATTGACTTAAAACAAAAAATTATTTAATTAAAAACTTTCAAGAATTAGAAATTTTAGATTTAATTTTTTTAATTTTTTCTGCCTACCTTCAATTTTATCGACATTAATGTTCTTTTTTTTCTCTATTGTATTCTTAAAATAACAAATTAATTTCACCATATTTTAACTTTTTTTTATGAAATCATACTTACATCAAAAACAAACCCAGGAAAAGAAAACGCAAGAAAAAATATCACGCAAAATTTATTTAAAAGATAAATTCATTAAAAATCACCTGGTGATAAATGAAAAAAACGTGAATTTTTCGAAATTTTGAAAACACTTAACAATCATTTTTATTAACTTTTAAATTTAAATCAGTTAAATTTTTAGACGTAATAAAAAATGTTATTTACACAATTTGTTTCATTTTTAAATGTATTTCCTACTTGTTTCTTTTTTTTATATAAGAATTGTAATTAAATGATATAAAATTGAATTAAATAAATTACTAATTACATGCTTGCACTTTTTATTTCGTTATAAATTAAATGAATTTTCCTTTAAAGTTTAATGATTTTAAGAAAAAGAAAAAAAATTAACAAAAACAAAAATTAAGTCACGAAAATTTATAGCTGACTACTGCGGTGAACGCACATTGGGTTGGTAGAGTTGCAAATAAAAACGAGCAATATAAAATTAATTAGATTATGTGAAGGATTTTTGAAGAAGAAATTATTATTTGTATGTGCGTGTTGTCATTATTGTAGTTAGACTAATGAAGGATACAAATCAAAACAAACACAAAGATATTTGTCAAATTCTTTCGATTTACATATTGTTACCTAAAACCCAAAAGACTCTTACTAGCTAAAAATTAGAAATCGACTTTTTTAATTCTGATGTCCACAAAAAATTTTGGAATCTTTCGACCAAAATTAACACAAACGGCCCTGTCTACAAAAGATTATAAAAAAATAAATTATAAACAGTTTAAGGCAATTTATCAATTTATAATTTTAAACAGTTTTTTGCTTCTCCTGTAAAATTTTTTGCTTCTCCGATATGTACATATGTTTGTACTTAGAAAAGTTTTATTTATATAATATGGTGAGCCCATTAGTGCCGATCGGTTGCAAATAGAGTACAATCTCGTAAATTTATCTGCAAATACTTTCCTTGTTTTTTTAAATCAAATATTAATTTGTTGAATATTTTGCTTTCAAATAAACCATACTTTGTTTTTAGGGGCATTTTTTTTTAAATTTGTAGTGCATATTTGCAAGATTAAGTGCATATTTAATGCTCATAAAAAACTTTTTTGATCATATTTCCGGTTTCCTTGCTTATTATTAACATGTAAACTTGGTTGCATTACTTGATGTGTTGTTGTCAAATAGTACTAAGGCAATTAATCGAATTAAATTTAGGTGACATTTTGTTTTGGGAGTTTATTTTTTAAGGCAAATACCTGCTGTAATTAAGCTTATGACCATTAAACGTGGGTTTTTGTTTCAAAAATTTAAGAAAAAAAAACGGGGATTTAAAACTCAAGGTAAATAAGCCCGAAAGGCATTTAAGGCAGGCGTAATTAAGCAGTTTATACTGTAAAACTTTAAGAAAACTGAGGGTATAATGAAACTACAATATTCGAAATCAGCAGACTTTTTTAGTTTATTTTTGGCATTTTTTAATAAATCACTATCACAAACAAAAAATTCAAAATTGTTCAATAACCGGATATTTTATAAAAACGTAAACCGATGAGATTTCTTTTAGTTTTCGTTAAAAATTTCGATAAAAGAAAATGCATAAGAAGAAAAGGACCAATTAAGTTATATTTTGTGTTTGCAACAAATTGACTCAAAAGCAATACTTTTGTTAAAATGGCTGGCTGCCTGCGTAATATGCATTCAAAAATTGCCATGATTATAACCATCCCAACATATTATCAAAAGATTTAAGCTATTTTTCCAATTCGTTTCTGATCTAGACGATAACTAACATTTTACATTTAATAATTTTAATAAATAACAACAGCCCTTTCAGATACTATTTCTGAAAATTTATATACATATGTATGTACTTACATACATATTTTTTTTTAATATTTTATTTGGTTAAAGTGAAATTAAGACATCAAGCTCAAAAATTTAATTATGCACCATATTTTTTTTGAAATGTAACTTTTTTTAATTTGTTTTAAAATAAAAATGAATTCGTTTTTAAGAAGTAGAAACAAATTCATAAAACATTTTATTCAAACGAAATTGTTCTAAATATTGCTTATTAATCCTTTTCAACCCACTGTACTTGCCTGTTGGGCCGCCAAACTGCATGTGTGAAACTAAACATGAAAGCGATTTTTTTTCTTCAAGGAACAATTAAATGCAATAAAACAAACTCCATTAAATGAGTCATCTAGGCGCAAAGTCAGCATTAACACAAACAGCCTAAAAGGCAGAAGAAAAAGAAACGAACTCCGTCCGATATGTACTCGTATTACATGCAATTGTTAATTGGTCGGAGATATCACTTGACTATGGGACTAGTAAAGAAGTAAAAAACAACAACAATCAACTATTTTATATTACTCAGCTTAAAAGATTTCTGTTATCTCTTTCTTATATGTTCGGGTTTGTTTTTTTTTGCCTTTTCTTAACCATATCTTACTTATATTTTTTTAAAATATCACATTTATTGTAGTTTTTGGTTTTTTTCATTTGCCTTAATCCAAATAAATTAAGAAAAAGAAAAATTCAAGATTAATTTATTTGTTTTTCCTTATATTTATTTACTTACTTGCATATTTATTTATTAATGTTGTTATTTTATTATTGTTATTTTCTTGTATGTAAGTGCAAATGTGGTGATAAATGGATGAAAAATAAAAACAAAATAAATCAACAATAACAACTTTGGCTTAATATGATGCTACTGCACTTACATGCCTGCATTGCACACATACATGCATACAAACATACACATTAATTATGGGGTCTTCGATCATTGTTTACATTTGTTGAGAGCAGGGAAGAGTAATAATGATTACATTTTGTACAAATAAAATTTAAAATTGTACCTGTACTTTCGGTCTTAATTGTATTTTTTGTTTGTTTATTTTAGAACAAGGATTAAAATGTCTTTAGAAAACTAATGACTAGATTAAAAATTGAATTTAGTTATTAAAATTCTCTTAAATGCTCTTCAAAAGATTAAACTGATAATACATTTAGAGGAAAGGATATTTAAAAATGCTGCCAGTTCATCGATTTCGTTCGCATAAAAAATTACATTTAAAACAGCAATATTTTAAAATTAGTTTTTTATTTAAATTTAATTTTCTATGTGAACGTTAACGTCCGAAAGGTCATCTGACAGCCCAAAAATTTAAGCTTTTATAAAAAATTCTGTTTTCTTTACGGGAGGTACCACGCCCACTTCTCGAATCCCGCCCACATTTTGTGGAATGCTATGTATTGGTAATCGAGATGTTTGTACATAATTTCCAAATATATATATAGAAATTTATAATGTGTTTGTATGATAAGTGTCATGCCCACTTCTCCAATTCCGCCCATTTTAAAGAGCTGGTGTATTAATAAGCAATATACTCGTACCAAATTTGAAAGCTCTGGCTCTTGCCGTTCTCCAGATATACAGAAAAATAACAAGTTATTTAAGGGAAAAATTAGAGATAGTCTTGGTCTCTTGCTAATATCTCAGCCATTTATGGACCGCTCTGACTGAATTTCAATAGCAAACTTTAACGGAGTAATTTGACATAAATATATAACAACCTAGATCCCATCTTTTATGGGATCTTCGGAAAACCCATTTCAACATACACACGGACAGACGGACAACCGGATTTGAACTTCTCTTCTCATAAGGAGCTATACTTTATAGGGTCTAAGATCAATATTGTAGAAATTACAAGCGGAACGACAAAGTTATATATACCCTTTTACCTTCGGCGAAGGGTATAAAAACAAATTCAATTTAGCATATAATTTTTTTATTTTAATTAATTAAAAACATAAGAAATCCTTCTTGGCATAACTTGTTGTTTAAAAATAAAAAAATCCATAAAAAAAATATTCCTCTGCTTACATGGCTTTTGGTGGAATAGGGTTCCACAATCCCGCCTTCAGTTATTCCACATTAGCCGATATGCAAACTTTTTAAAACAAATCTTAAAAATATTATTATATTATATATAAATTGACACACTTACCAATTAAAAGTATTATTTAGTTAACAATTTGTTAACTGTGTAAAAAACCACAAATAAAATATCAATCTTTGGATTGCAAAGCCACAGTCATAAATAACATTTATTTCGGGAAATAAAGGGGGGCGGCTGTGGGGTTTGTCATTAGCCGAATATTCCACAATACCCGAAGTTACTCTAATAAACATAATTTTTCTAAGCAAAAAATTACAAAGCAGATAATAATCAAGAAATTTAAACCATTTTTCCACAACAAAGTAACTATGTACATATAAAACTGAAAATGTTTTTCTGTCAAAATAAATTTTCCCCTGCAAGAGCATATAATTTCCAGGTAGTACTCTCCTCTTTACTTTGAATATCGGATAAAGGTGACTTAGTACTTTGGGGGCTTACAATTAGATCACAGAAAGTTTGATTCGACCACAGTCATATCTAGCTGTTAGAATATTATATTACACAAATATACAAATGTTGAGATAATCATTTATTTTTTACTATGAAATTATTCCAAAGACCTCTTGACTTCACATAACACAGAACATTTTGATACTAATGCCCGTAATTTCTACAAAAAGATTGCTGGTCGTGTTCGTTTCTATCAGGTATCTTTACCTATTTTAACATTTATTTGCCCTCGTGTTTTTACCTTAAGTTTTCTTTTAAATTATGGAGCAATTCCATATGAAAGCGATCACCTTTTGGACGACCCCTCTCCGATTTTAAAATAAATAGTCTCAATCGATTGCCCAGCAAAAAATAATGTACCTACATATTTTTTTTTTTTTTTTATAGTGACTGGTTTAGTGGTGGTGTACACCACTGTCATGTGACAAAATTGAAGAATTCTTCATAAGGGACCTCATTGAAAGTGGTTTTAAAAACTACTAAAGCGATCGCAACGAGTGATAGCTCGTTGGAAAGGTATTGAATCAGGCTTTAATCGAAAAATAAAATTTTCCTAATTTTTCTTAGAAATTTACCTTTAAATTTTCCCAAGAAAATTAAATTTTCCGATTTTCCACAGAAGCTCCTAAATTTTCCGGCTAATTTTTTTTTTTTGGATTCCTCATAATTTTTGCTTTAAGAATCAGCAATAAAAAAATGGGCCCGACTCCTTGTTTGGACAGGAGAAGAGCATTTAAGAGACCACCTTGTTAAAAATACATTTTAAAAATTATTTTACAGTTAAAAATATATTTATGAATAAAAAATCAATTTTTTTTTAAGAGCCCCAAGTTGAGTGTGTAGTGAATATGGTCTGCCTGCCTTCACAAGATCGGCCATAAATCCATGGATAATAGCAGCAGTGGCATGTAATGGCACACCAAACCCGACTGAGGCTACAGGTCATAAAATGTTTTGTAAATTTTTTAAATTACCAGGTAATAAATATTTCGCCTAAAATGACACGTGCAGAAACAAGTCATAAAACACGGATTTTCCATAAATATGGCGAAATATTTATTACCTGGTAATTTAAAAAATTTGCAAAACATTTTATGACCTGTGGTCGGCTTATTGGCAGTAACCAATTAAGTCCCTTTTAAAAAGCATTTTATGACCAGTAGTTCACGCAAATTTTCCTATTAAAGAAAAGCAAATATCGCTTATTTTTTTACCTATTTTTTACCAAAAAATAAATATAAATACTTCACACACTCTGAGTCAAATTTCAGTTGAATACTAAACGTGAAAGTGTTAAAGTGTTTTTTTTTTGTAAAGTAAAGAGTGAAGCTGTAAAGACAATTTAAAGTAAAATGAATAAATTTTGCTGCAATCCGTTTAACAAGAGTGGACATCGTTCGAAAAAGATAAAAGTATTAAAATTAACTGGTGTTTCGAAGCGATACATGAATGAATTAAATATACAATACGGTGAAGAAGCAGAATTCATTTGCCCCAAGTGTAAAATCGATTTGTCTCAACAAGCAAATGCATTGAAACAAATGCAGCCACAATCCGAGAGTGAAATGACAAGTGAACAAAATGTTTCATCTGATAGTGAGGCAGACATTCCGATGGTCAATATGTCTTTGAGTCCTTTGAATGAGGCTATTACCACTTTAGGTGAAACGCCTATTAGAAAAAGAAATTTGCGAAGTGAAACATACAGGAAAGAGAAAAAAGGCAAGGTTATGAGTGCAATCGCGACAATATTTGATGAAGGCTCTGATAACGAATGCAGTCAAGCAGATGACGTTGATGACGGCAAACAAATGATTGAGCAGTTGAAAAGAAAATTCAATTTAGCGACCACTTTTCCGGAGAAATATCTCATTTTATCTGTGCTGCCTCAATCATGGTCTATACGCAAGATTTCTGAACAGTTTCAAACATCTTTTTACATCGCGAGAAGAATCAAAGAATTAGTTCGACAGAAGGGCATATTGGCGACTCCCACCAAGAAATTTGGCTCAAGGACCCTCAGCGAAGCAACGGTGAAATTGATTCAAGATTTTTACTGCAATGATGACAACAGCCGCGCCTGCCCAGGTACACGTGACTATGTTATCACACGTGAAGATGGAGAAAAAGTACACAAGCAGCGCAGATTATTATTATGTAATCTATCCGAAGCATACCATCAGTTCAATGAGAAATACCCAGCAGAAAAAGTGGGATTTTCTAAGTTTGCCATCCTACGTCCAAAAGAATGCGTGCTGGCATTAGACAGGCACGGAACGCATTCAGTCTGCGTTTGCATGTTTCATCAAAACATCCAATTAATTTTCTTTCCATGCAAGAAATTGAAAGTATTTCACGGTGAAATTGAAACATATAAGGACCTTCTGTCGAAGTCGTTGTGCGCATACCCCACGGAAAATTGTCATCTGTCCAAATGCGACAATTGTCCGAAGATTGACGAGCTAGAGCAATATTTGGCGGAAAAGTTTGAACAGCTGTTAATTCAGGAGGTGCATTTCAAACAGTGGATAATTAGCAGCGGCAGATGTTCCCTTGAGACCGTGGTAAAGCAGATTCCGGAATTCATCGAGGAATTCGGATTCAAGTTGAATGAACTGAAGGCGCACCATTTCATATCCGAGATGCAATCGAAATTTCTAAAGGAAAGTAAGGAGAAATTAGCCCAAAATGAATTCATTGTGATAAGCGACTTTGCCGAGAATTACACTTTTCTCGTTCAGGATGAAATTCAGGCTTATCACTGGGCAAACGACCAGTGCACGGTGCATCCTTTTTGCATTTATTTCAAAAACGAAGATAACGAACTACAGACCGTAAGCCTTGTTGTTGTCGCGGAGAGTTTAGCTCATAATTATGTGTCCGTTTATTTATTTCAAATGAAACTGTTTGAATTCTTAAGATCAAAATTCGATGCAATCGACAAAGTAACGTTTTTCTCAGACGGCGCAGCTTCTCAGTACAAGAATAAAAAAAATTTTTACAATCTTTGCATAATTGAAGAAGAACAAAACTGCAAGGTCGAGTGGCACTTTTTCGCGACGTCCCACGGTAAGGGCCCATGCGATGCGTTAGGGGGAACCCTAAAACGCATGGCGACTAAAGCAAGTTTGCAAAGGACATATACTGACCAGATCTTAAATGTACAACATTTGTTTTCGTGGATTCAAAGCAAGGAAATTGCCATTAACACAGTTTTATGCACTCAAAAAGAACACGATGCCATGGAGCGACGAATTCAAAACAGATATAATAATGTCAAAACTATAACTGGAACGCAAAAGTTTCATTGCTTCATACCAAATATTTCTGATATGTCAATTAATGTAAAGCGGTACTCTTCGTCTGCCGACGTGCTAAATTTAAAGTTACTTTAATTTTATAATGATGCCAAGACAATTGAAATTTTTAATAAATATTGTAATTAAGTATAAGCAGCAAAATAAGAAAGATTTTTTCTTCATAAATGTATTTTTAACTGTAAAATAATTTTTAAAATGTATTTTTAACAAGGTGGTCTCTTAAATGCTCTTCTCCTGTCCAAACAAGGAGTCGGGGTCCATTTTTTTATTGCTGATTCTTAAAGCAAAAATTATGAGGAATCCAAAAAAAAAAAAAAATTAGCCGGAAAATTTAGGAGCTTCTGTGGAAAATCGGAAAATTTAATTTTCTTGGGAAAATTTAAAGGTAAATTTCTAAGAAAAATTAGGAAAATTTTATTTTTCAATTAAAGCCTGATTCAATACCTTTCCAACGACCTATCACTCGTTGCGATCGCTTTAGTAGTTTTTTTTAAAACAACTTTCAATGAGGTCCCTTATGAAGAATTCTTCAATTTTGTCACATGACAGTGGTGTACACCACCACTAAACCAGTCACTATAAAAAAAAAAAAAAAATATATAGGTACATTATTTTTTGCTGGGCAATCGATTGAGACTATTTATTTTAAAATCGGAGAGGGGTCGTCCAAAAATTTGCCAATTTTGATCGTTTTCATATGGAATTGCTCTATGGCAGCACTTACACCATAGATTTCTATACACAGCTTGATTTCTTTTTGTAGAAATTACGGGCATAAGAGTAATTTTCGTTTAGAGTCAATCCAAAATTGTTAGAGATAGAGGGGTTAACTAGTCTTATAGTTTCATTTTTAGCAGGAATTAGACAGCTCCACTTCTAGCTCCTAACCAAGGAATTATTCCATGATTCATTTGCTAAAAAGTCCACTTGAAGTCACAAGGGGCCGAATCTAAGCTGATGTTTGAGGTCTGATAAAAGACTGTTATATGGAAACCAGTAGTATTACTTTATTATCTATGGTCTGATGGACAGGAATTTAAAAAGCAACACAGTGGTTTAGAAGAAAAAAAAATCGAACAATAAACACATCCTTGATGTAGTGTTGTTTGCAACATATTCTGCCAATAGTACAGCATAAATCCAAGCACCCATAGTTAAGAATTGTTACGCACGTCTTGTTATTAACCCCAGAACCCTAACGTTATTTTTTATACGACTAACATGTGTATATAACCAATTTTTCCGTATCTATAAACAAACTGTTAGTTGGTTTTGCTTTGTTTTAAATTGAAATCAAATAAGAACATTTTTTTTATTAATTTGTAATATATAATTTTGTTAATATTAATTAAGTCTTACGTATTTTATTGTATTATTGTTTGAAAATTTTCAAAAAACAATAACAACTTATCATGGCAGGGTTGTGTTTTCTTTAAAATACGTAAGACTTGTGTGATAGTGTAAAGTACCCATTAGGAAAATTTTTATAGAATACTGTTGTAAAGTAAGTGTTGCAGTGTTAAATGACGTTGATGGTATAACATCTTGTGAACCGTTAAGATTGGTTAATTACATCTGTCGAAATGATTAATATTTATAGAAGTGTACACAAATTAAAAGAAAACTAAAAGACCGTATAAAGTTTACGATTCGGATGTAAAATTGTGTTCTTCTGTTTTATCGTCCGCTTTCAAGAATATGTAACTATGTACATACATATCGTCACCTAAAACGCAAAAGGCCATATCTATCATTTTGCAGGAGAAGCAAAAACTATTAACATTGATGATTTGATAAATTGCATTAAACGTTTTATAATTTGTATTTCTTCTATTTTTCTTGTAAAACCTACCAGTGGTTTTGTCAAATGATCATGTTGTATATTATGCAAACTATTAGTTAGGTCTTTTAGCGTTTTTCATATAATCTCTTTTATCTTTTTTTTAGGCCGTTAATTTTTTTGTTAATTAAATCGCTAAATTTAGTCGAAAGATTCCAACATTTTTTGTGTTGATGCAATACATTAGAATCGATAAAAAAAAGTCGATTTTTAATTTTGGCAAGTTAGGTCCTTTTTCGTTTTAGGTAACGATATATTGATATTAATTTTTTTTTTAATCACAAATCAGTTTTAAGACAAACTCTTTTCCTTAAAGAACTTAAATAAAAAATACTTTCAAATATTATATTCAAGAGTATTCACTCTTCATAACATTGCACCAAAATGTTAAGTTACGTTTTTTAAATCGAGGTAGCAATAAAGAAATATATTTCTTGATAGATATGCACGTCTTGTCATAAACAGTACTATGTTTTTTTTTTTTACCCGCTACAATTTGTTTGCTATAATTGTAGGATTTTCGTGATATTTGTTTTGTATTAATATTATTATTTTCCTTTCAAGTTTCAAGTGTTTATTTCATATCTTTTTTTTTACCCATTAATAAATCGGTGAATATGAGACGCTTTAGACGAGTTGTTACTTCAGACCACACCATGTAATTTAATTCGATAATTGAAAAAAATGTCTTGTTTTGTCAATCGGCTTGTCATTATCATCCGACAACTGAATATTTATTGATTGATTATAAATAATTATTGTTTATTTGGTTTAAATAACCAGCAAATGACTGAAATGGAAACGTTTCTTATTACTTAAAAGAAAACAAAAATTAAAATTAATAAATAATATTGGCTCCAGTCATAAGTTGCTGGCTTTTTTTTTTTTTGTTTGTTTAAATAGCGAGCAGGTTTATTTAGAACTTTTCATTTTAATTTCAGCTGGATTTTTAAATGAAATTGAAAACAAACACATGTTGTAATTACATTTTTTTCTTAAAAATTTGGTTATAACATTCCGAATTGGAATAGATTTTAATTTCAAAATGAAAACTGAAATAGCAGAGAAATAATAATAGCAAAAGCAGTTGTATACTCCACTGTTTAAAATAAATTTTTAATTAAAATATTAATTAAATAGCAAAAAATCTTAATTGATTTTTTTGTTTAAAATGAAATAATTTAAACTTGTAGAAGAGTTGTGGGAATTTTCAACGCCTGAGCTATATTTAATTAAAATAATTTATACATTGTTCGAAACGGCAAAGTTTTTTTTGATCATTTTTTAATTAAAATTCAAAATATCATATATTGAAAAAAAAAATTTTAAATTTTAAAATTTTTACAATTTTTAGTACTCAATATAATCATTTGGGTAATAGGTGCTTCTATGATTCTATGAGTTTGGAATGTATTTGGTGATTAGAGAACATTTTTAATTTTTCACCTTCAGTTACTTGAACAACTTTAAAAGCTACTTGAAATTTTTTTTAAATTTGTAAATGTCCGCGGCGAAAATATACCGCGAAAGCTGAGTTAATGTAAATGTTTGCACAGTTCGTCCTACTGTAGACTTGCGAAAAAGTTATCTCACGTAAAAGTTAATCTTGCGGTTAAGTTAACCGATCCATGTACTGCTCTACAAAGTACACTCTCAGTTAACTTGTCTCAACGTATTAATAAAAAATGGAAGCAAAACAGTCCAAAATATCGCAAATCCGATTAGAATTACAGCAGAAAGTAAAGAGTTAAAACAAAATTGATCACGATATTAGATAAAAACTATTCATGTTGGATTATGGTGTATCTGAAGAAGCCACCTAAAAAAAGTCGAGACTGTGACGAGCACATATAAAAAAGCACACAGGAAATCCCGACATAGACTATGCTGATATGCTTATCTTGATGCAAGTTTGAAAAATGTTTCTTGAATCAAAGAAAGCGTTATTGCATAATATCAAGAACTTCCCATACTGCAACCTGAAAAAACATTAATTCCAGTAATGGATGGCTGGCAAATTCGCTATCAGAAAATTTGTAAAAAACTCTTTTTAGACACACGTCAGATGAACTCCTTTTGATTTATAATACAAGTTCATTTATTGATCTATGTTTATTATTTTTTTTATTTCAAATTAAAAACCACTTAAGAAAGTACGAAAAACTTAATTAATCTTGAGACATTTCGGTTAACTTTTTGGCGATTCTACTTTATTTTTAAGTTCGTCAAAAACTTCAAAGCAAACCAACTTAAGAATATTCGTAAAGGCTAGTTTACACGGTAATACAATGTATTACGACATGTGGAAAAATGATGTAGAATGAGAAAAATCTCATCATGTAAAAGCAAAATGCATTGAGTAAGAGAGAATGCGGATACAAACTTTGACAAGAGGTCGGTAAATGTTCATTTTCTAAACCATTTTAGAAACTTTTGTGTATTTTAACTGTATATATTGAAGGTGGTAACATTTTTATACTACTACAAATACAACTAAAATCAACTCAGACAATTTTAATGTTGTTTTTGGAAATATTGTAAAACTGTAACCATCTGCTTATTTGTTATTAACTCAGCTGTTAAGTATCTTTGCTTTTATCTTACTTATACCATCCGTGTAAACATGAAAAATACTTGCAACAGATTTTTATTTTTTTTATTTTAAATACGGAGAGAATTTCATAATATTTTGATTCTACAAAGTCGTAATACATTGTATTACCGTGTAAACTAGCCTTAAATCTTAGCGTTTTCGATTTGCAAAATATACAATGATAAATGTACCGAAGTTGTTTGACCAGAGCATCGCACAAAATGATATTAGAAGGCGCGTTTTTACAATTTAACTTATGTTAAACTTATGTGGACCCATGCCGTGGACTTACCAATACGACAATGCTATAATTCACACTTCAGGAGCTTTAAAACAGCGGATTCGTGAGCAATATGTAAATCTTCTAAACTGGCGTACATATTCTCCGGATCTTAATAAAATGGAAAAGGTCTGCGGGCGGATTATTAGAAATTTAATATAAAGACGATTTAAAAGAACGCATTATAAATGCATAGCGCATAAAATCACTAGATTATAAAGGATTGCTTAACCACTTATGCCTAACCGAATTTTTGAATTAATTTCTAATAATTACGGCTGCACCCATTAATAAATTTAATTAAAACAATAAGCAAAAATCCTGTTCTTTATTACTTAGATTATTATATATCAAATAAAGCCATTATATTAGAATATTTGCGTAATCCTCCAATGTCTAGTTTAGCAGACTATATTCGTTCAAAATTGGTAAACTAAAATTCCTTATAAAAATGATTCCCAGTGTATACGTACATACACGTTAAGACATACAACATTCTCTAAGTGTTAAAAACTTTGATTTCAGAGTCGGATTTTTTAAATCAAAACACGAAATCCCGATTTTCGATTGATTATCACTCAATTTTTAAAGGAGTTTATTGTTTATTACAAATTCCCAGTAAAGAACGTTCTAACGAAGTCTTAAGCATTGCCTTTAATCAAAATAATTCAGTTTTTGTCAATGACAAATTGTCTACGTTTAATCGAAAACAAAAAGTTCTTGTTAAGGTCCAGGACAACAACAATCTAGTTTTTGGTTTATTGGCCAAGAACTGGATTTAGTTTATTTAGTCAACTATCTCCGAAAACAAAATTTCTTAAAAACCAAGTTGGCCACACAACTATCGAAATAAAATCCATTTGCAACAAATGTATCAATAAGATCAGAAAGGATTATAAATTGACAGAGATAGATTGGCATGGATAACAACAAATCTGAAGCCAATTGGTCACTCTCAATTTTAAACTTCTTTATTCGCACCTCGATTTTTTTTTTACAAAAAGACTTGGGTGTTATGATTTGTTCGACAACTATTAGACTCTGATTTTTCTTTAACACAAACCTCCTGATTTTGACAGAATAACAATTAGTAAAATTATGATTAGATTCGACTTCAAATCTCTCATTTTCGTTTTGTATAATATATTATGATAAACCAGGTATTCAAATTTTACTTTAAAAAATCATTTTTAATAATCAATGTATTTTATTTTCTTTTCTTTTTAAAACCATAATTCAAGTTTAAGGTTCAAATTCAAAGGTTATCACAACCACATGTCTTAAATAATAAATGGAAACGTTTAGAAACAACGAATTGAAAATTGTTTTTATTTAAACAACTTCATGTGTTAGTCTATTTAGTGTTTTTTTATTACAACTTTATTTAAGCTGCTTTTACTCACGTTAAAAGCATCTTTAATTCTAATTATCACCTTCATCATTATCTGTTATTATGTAAATTTATCTTTTTATATTTTATAAACGAGACACCTTTAACTTCAGTTGTCTGTTGCAAACAAACATCATAATAAATGTTACAAATACTTGTGAATGCGCCTTTTGTTCTTTTATGTTGATTTTGTTGTTGTTGGGTGGGGGGGAAAAAGACACGATATATATTTTTTATAAAAAGAATTTGAAGAAAGGTTGCATTCACATGATGATCTAAAGTTAATAATAATGTGTCGTCGTTGGAAATAAGTGTTTGCATAGACAAAGTCTTACACCAGTAACAAAACATATATTTACAGTTCATTTCATTTGTCTACTTTATTTTGCTTTACAAAAAGATATTACATTTTGAAAATATTTAAAAAGAGTTGGTTAAAAAATAGAGTTATTAAAATTGGGGAAGTGAGAAAATGAAGTGTTTTTATTTAAGAGCAAGCCAAGTTAATTAGAATGAATTAATTGATATGAATATTTGTTTAAAAAGACTACTAGAACTCACACACTCATGATAATTGAGATGAAGCTCAATGCAGATGTTACTTACAAGGCTGGTGCCATAGAGGGCGCTACAATCCCCCATGACCCGAAAAGATTTTCTTTTTGTAGATTATTCGTATGTACCCCTTAACTCAAGCCACAGTTAAAAATGGTAGTCTTGAAAATCTATTATTTTTTTAATTGTGAATTTTGTAATATTTGTAAACTGGTGATTCATCGTGAGGTTTGATTTTTAATGTAAAATAAAGCAGATAATATTAATATTATGGGTTAAACGAAAAATTTATGGCATTTACTGTTTCAAAATGATGTCATGTAAATGTTGGCCTTGACTACTTCTAAGGTGATCCATTCGGGAGGTCCAACTTTGGACGACTCGTTTAAGCATAGCGACTGGTATCTCGAGAATAACACGAGTAATGTTGGCTTCCAAACCGGGGTTTATTCCTAAAGATTTCAGACTTTACATAATTCCAAAGAAAATAGTCCAAAGGTGTGATATCGCACGATCTAGCTGGCCAGTTTACCGTAGCAAAACGTGAAATTAAGTGCTCAAGTGCTCAACAACATGATTTCTCAACATTCATTGTTAAACGCTGTATGGTTAATAGCGCCGTCTTGTTGAAACCAGAGCTCACCGAGATAATGAGCTTGATTTTTAGGAAGCACATAGTCCGCTGACATGGTATGATAAAGGTTAGTTACCATTGACGGTAACTTTCTAATTTTCCTCATTTTTGAAGAAATATGGACCAACGATTCCACCAGCCCATAAACATGCCATACCGTTGTTTTTAATGGATGTAATGGTAGCTCGCGGTACTCTTCGGGTCGCTCATCAGCCCAAATACGGCAATTTTGTTTATTAACGTATCCATTGAGCCAGAAATGTGCTTCATCACCCAATTTTCATCCATGATGACTTGCCAA
Source organism: Pollenia amentaria (assembly GCA_943735925.1). Classification (NCBI taxonomy): domain Eukaryota; kingdom Metazoa; phylum Arthropoda; class Insecta; order Diptera; family Polleniidae; genus Pollenia; species Pollenia amentaria. The sequence continues at coordinate 198,844,023 of OX031007.1, read as the reverse complement.
ACGATACTAAACAAAAATGACAAAGCTGTTTGATATTAGTCACAAGTGATCTGTAAAAAAGCATATTGAAAATCAAACCTCAGGATGAATCACCCTTTATAAGATCGTTTTTTGTATAAGTTTTTCACTCATTTTCAAAGTACATATATTTATATATATATATATGTATTCTGGATCATTGTCAGTAGCGTAGTTAATTTAATGATATTCGTCTGCCCGTCCATTGGATGTCTAACCGTGTGTATGTTGCAATGGGTTTTCCTAAAATCCCATATATGATGGCGACTAAGTTATTATATTCTTATCGCGTATAGTCCGCAATAGTTTGCTATTGAAATTTAGACAGATCGGTCCACAAATGGCTAATATATCAGGAAAAAGACTACGACTACCTTTAATTTATCTCAAAAAACGCTAACTTTTACCCATAAATATTTACTTTTTTCTTTTAATAATTTATGAACTTTATTTTTTAACATTCACCTGAAATAAATTTGATGGAACACTAGTAGTGAAAATGTACAAACATCACATAGTTATGGACAAATAACCACCTTCGCCTTATTTTCATTTCCCACAGTGTAAGTTTGCAAACATTTATTATTTCTGAAGGAATTTAAAGGAGGGAGCTATTTTGCCAGTGTATAAAATGTAAAACCAATATTTCAAAGCGTTTGCAACCTAAAACGAACTTTCGTTTGTAAACAAAGTGTTCGTACTATTTCTTTTTTATGTAAATTAAGGTAAATTTTATTGTTAAAAAAAAAAAAAATCTGTAAAAATTTAAAAGATAAATGGTTTTGTTCAAATGAGACAATTTTTAACTGTTCCAAACATTTATTAAGTAATTTTGATAATACGGTTTTTGTGGTAATTTCTTTGTTGCATAATCGTTTTTTTTTTATTACTTCTGAATATCTTTTAAGCATTGAAGTTATAAGCTTTTAAATCAAACTATTTGTTTGATATGGCTTCATGAAATAAGTCCCCACAAAATAAAAGCCCACAAACCAAGTGAAATAAGTTGGGGTCTTATTTAATATGGAATAAATCCACAATTTTAAAAAGGAAATAAGCCCCAACGGAATGAAATAACGCCCCGAAGAGAAATGAAATAATACCCCAAATAATACCCCAAATTCTAGGGGCTTATGCACGGCTGCCATATTTGTCGATTTATCATCACTTTGACGATTTTGAGCTGCAAAAATTTCCTTTTGATGATTTATGCCCTAAATTTGACGAATTTTTAAAAGACAAATTTTGTTCCTATTTACAACTGTTTTTAGTACTAATTTACATTTTAGAATAACTTTCTATATACATACATTCCTATATTTGGTGGGCGTAAGTTTATAATACAAAATACGCTTAAGTGTCTTTGGCCTTTATTTTGTTACATGGCCCTGTTTTTAATATGTTTACGCTTTGGATTCTGGTAATAGATTTTAACCATTTTTTAAGCACTGAAATTGGATTTCTGATGTGTAAAGTGGCGGCATGAAATATCCAAGCATGTGTTTCTAGCTCAGTTGTGTTTCTAGCACATATTAACAAAAGTTAGTCTTATTAGACGATGACGATTTTTGTGATGATTTAAGTAAGTCAAATTGTCGTCTTTGACGATTTTTCCCGTGAAATTTTACGTTTTTCAACACATTTTATCTGGCAGCAAATTTCTATAATACCCCTATATAATACGAGTTGTACATTGTTATACCCTAGAGGAGAAAATCCTTGCAAGGGCCAAAAACCAGCTATGCAGACAAGCTTATGTTAGCGATTCGGGATTATAACGTTCGGGATTTAAAGATTCCGATTTTTGCAATTATGTAAAAGAAGTTTTTATCGCAGACTAGTTTAATTTCATGTCACTAATTTGCATGTATAATAAGCAGGGTAAGTTTTTAAATATATTTGCAAATACATATGTATTTTTCAAGTAGTTCCCAAAAATTTATGCATTGCATAAAAATGCATATTAGGCAGGTACCCATCCGTTTTTAACAAAAAAATTTCTTTTGAGTCAATAGGTGTGTTTCACCAGAAAATGCAAATCACTCTCTAAATTTGCCAAAGTTACCCAAAATGGTTGGAACGCAAAAAAACATTTTTGAAATACGAATGCTTACTTTTTAAGTTAAGATCTATTTAAGCGATTTTAGATGCTTAAAAGTCAGAAAATTATAAAAAACAGAACATTTGCATCATTGTCATTTTTTACATTTTATTTTTTTATATTAAAGCCTTTAATGCTCGTTTGGTGAGAGAGAAATAAACCAAGAACCCAAGGTAGAAGAATATAACACGTGTTAACAAATAGCAAGTTATAGAACGCGCGTAATAAAAGCCTCTTCTGTAAGTTGTTTTTGATTTGTTTACTTATTTGTACATTGAAAAAATTATAGAAATTTAAAGCTTCGGCTCTTTTTTGTTGTCCTGGCTTCCTTTTTTTTCTACAATACTGTATGTTTGTTTCCTCTTCAATAAGTTTTTCCTCCATTATTCACAAGTTTGTTTAAAATATTCTTTTTTTTTACCATTTTTTACAGAACTCTACAGCGCGCTTGCGTACTTACGCATGTTAGGTACTTCTAACTTAAGAGTGTTTCGTTTGTTTTCTGTACTTTACAATGAAAGTTTATCCGTCACAAAATATTTATTAAAAAAAGGCCAAGCTATAATATGCATAGGCTGGCTTAAGCAACTGTGCGAATACATGTTAATAATATGTTGCAAGCCATATTAAACTTAAGGAAACTTTTTTCTAGATGGGCATTAAGCGGTAGAAGTACAAAAAAGTACCAACAAAAATACTTAAAAACTCTACAGATTATTAATAAAGAGGCGACAAGTTTCTACGGTAGAACACTGTTATAATGAACTCTAAGAAACTGACACTTTTACACGTACATATCTTTATATTTTGTATTTTATTGGGACTTTATTTAAATTTTAAAAATTATTAATTTTCAAACAAACTAAATTATTATTGTACTTATCGCTTATATGCATTTCAAAATGTAAACATTTTTTGTACTTCGAGAAATTCTTCTATAAAAACTAGCACTTTTATTTTTTCTTAACAGAAGGTTGTAAAAAACTACAAAATCAATATTAAAGTATTATTGGCGTTTGAATTTTATTCAGAAACGTAATATTTTTGATCGCATGTGTCTAAAAATCTAAATGAACATGCAGATAAAATGAGTCATAACCAATCAAAAAGTTGATTTCGAATTTTTATGTAGTTATGTCCGTTTGCATTTATGAATGAGAGTATACTAAGTTTGTCATTCGTTGAGAAAATTTTTTAATATTCATCTAACTCCTCCTAAAGTATATAAACTATGTGTCCTTGCCCGTCTGTCTATCAGTCCTTTAGTTGAAAACACGCTGACTTTCAGAAAACTCAACAAAAAATAACAGTATTAGCATCAAAATCTTTAAAGTTCCCCTAAGCAGTTTGGAATTGAAGCCCAGAATAATGGGTAGGAAAAAAAGTTATAAATTCAAATGTGAAACAACCTTCCTAAAAAATTAATATTTTCGATGCAAAAACTAACATAAATTCAAGACAGAATGCATCAATTCTCAATAAAATTTTCACAAATCGTACTATTAAATTTAGTGAAGTTCAGCCCATAATGTACTATAGGCCCCATATAAAGCCCACTCTTGGAAAATACTTTAGCACGCCTAAAACCTGAACGAATGTTGATTTTATTAGATTAAAATTTATTTTGTCATAGTTTTGTAAGATAAACAAGTTAGAGTGCTATATTCGGCTGTGCCGAATCTTTGATACCCTCCTCCGACAAGAGTGGGCTCTATATGATAAATACATACGTATATATTATTAGCTAAGCTGCACCAAAACGAACGTCAGCATTAAAATTGGTTGCGGTTTAGACATATATTAAATTATTGAGCGACAATAAGAACGTTTTATGCCTTTCTTGTTAGAACTTGGAACTGGCTTGAGTAAAATATTATGATTCGTAACAGTTTTAGCCAAACTAAAATGATTTTTAGGAGGGTAATTTGTATTTGACACTTGATAAATTATGGACCAATCATTCTAAAATTCTGAAGACTGATTTCTGGTATTACAAAAAATAATTTATAATAAATTTCAATACAGCAGTGTAATTAGTTTTAGCATTAACAGTGAATTACACAAAATTGCATGATATCTTTTCTGGCCATCTGAATCTAAGTTGGAAGAAATTTTACCGCAATATCTATATCTGTTATGGGTTAAGGCGAATTTAATTATTTTCCCAAAATGGGCTTCATTTGGTTTTAGGCGCAATAAACTGTTTTCCGAGAGTAGGGTTTATATGGGGCATAGGGTAATTTATAAACCGATCTTTTGATCCGTTTGATTTCTCGTCCTATAAAACTGTGCTGTACCGATTTTAATTATGATAGCATTATTAATTATGGTTTTTTGGCGTACTAAACTGTTTTCCGGGAATAGGGTTTATATGGGGCCTAGTGTAAATTATGGACCGATCTTCAAAAAATTTTATAGTGTGATTTCAGGTCCTATAAAACTGAGACGTACCTGATTTTAGTATGATAGCGTTATTTATTACGGATCAAGGCGTACTCAAATTATTTCTGGTAATCACGTGAAGCTCAACGCTTGTCTGCAGAAAAGAAACCAGAGTCCGTCGCTGATAGACTAGCTCATTACCAACTATCATACCGGGGCATACTTATATGGGTTTTAAAATTGAGAACAAAATTTCTTATAACTATACATTGTACTTATTCTACCATGGTATTTTTTAAAAAAACGTGTATTAAGAAAGAGTATGAACATAACTTTTTGTATGAAATATGGGTGTGGGGAAATGAAATGTGTTTGTTATAAAAACCCAGCGGTAATAAGATTGAGTAAATAGAAGGAGATATTGAGCAGACACAAGCCCTTCACGCCGCATTCCATACTTATTTATTTTTTACAGAGTCTGCCATTGGGAGCAATCAATTCTACAATCCCTATAATAACAAATTCGTTTCCTTCCCAAAGAAGGTAGTAAGGAATGCCACTAAAAGAATATAAAACTGAACTTCCTTTCTCCCTTCTTAAAGAAGCGAGTAAAGAATGCGTACTGAATATTTTGGAAGGTCTTTCAAAAAGAAATGTATACTCCTAGAACACATATTTTTAAGGCAGGATATCAAACGAAGTGAATCTTTTAGAAAGGAGTAAAGAGGTCGCTGGGAAAGTTTGCTATAATCGTGTTTCTTTTTAAAGCAGGAATTCAAAACAAATATGTTCGTTATGCACATAGTTCAATTCATCCAGTGCTCGTTACAACCGTGTTCCACTGTATTTGCAAAATGCCAAAATCGAGAAAATAGAATTGAAGACAAGCAAAACCTGAAATTTGAAGTCACGTGAAATAAAAACAAAAAACCAAATAAACACACATACTTATAAACATATGAATCTTTAGTAAAGGGCTTTTAACCAAAGAATATGAACAAATAATGCTCCCTGCTTTTAACAAACCTACATTTTTAATACACCAACAAAACCAAAAACGACAAATAAACTTAAGGTGTCTACACAGCATCACAAAATTAAAATGTGGAGTAGAAATAGGTACCTATAATGTTGTTGTAATTTGGTACTTATGTGGGCGTTTTTTGTTTTTGCTGTATGTATTTCTTCCTTTTGCAATACAGAAAATTTGTTTTACAGTGTGTATGGGAATGTAGGAAGGAGGACATTTGGGAAAAGGCCAAATAATGACGGAGGGGTGAGTAAAACTAGCGTTGGTGGTAGAAAAAAAAGAGTGGCAGTTTGTTATATGTGGATAATGTAGACAAATTTGTTTCAATTGTGTTGTTTCCTTATTTTGTCTTATAAGATTTACATCATGATGACCTTGGCTGGGATCTTGACATTTTATTGTGCAAATAATATATTAAAACAAATACTTTTATAAAGCTTTTCTTAAAATTTAAAAGAAAACTTAGAAAAAAATGTTCAAAAAAACTTACGTATTAAAAGTTTTTTGATAATCCTTAATTTGTTTGCGTGAAAATTCATGAAATTCTGTATAAACATTGACCACTTTGAAATTGTGTGGTACTTCGATGCCGGCTTCCTGGGAGTCCATTATCACTTGGCGTCTATTTAAGATGTGTGACAATTCGGAGGAATCAGTGGAGCCCGAATCACAACTATTGGGCCGGCCCAAAGAAGAACGACGACCGTTTGAGGTGTTGGCTCCAGAAACAGAGGAGGCAGCCGAAGAAGCATTTGAGGAGACAGACATTTTTTACTTTGTTTTTTTTTTAAATCAATTTATTTTTATTTTTAAAGGTTTACTTATTTTTTTAAGTTTTACAACTTTTTTTTCTTTTGCAATAAATCGAAAACACACCCTTCCTTATAGGATACTTTTTTCTTTAACAAAATCGCGATTATTTCTAATTTAACAATTAGAATGTTTTAATTTTGCCTTTTAAATATTGTTAATAAAATTTTATTATATTATTTATAAACTTTTATTTTATTTCCGTTATAATTTCTACACAACTTAACTTTGCGCGATGCGAACATATAATACCATTAATCCAGACAGTTGAAGAGTGACTGATGTTTACAACAAACATCATATTCTAATTTAATACAAATCAAAGCAACTGTGACGAAATTTGTAAGCCAGAGTTGTGAAGAAAGTAGTAAAGTACATTGTTAAATTAACAAAGCATTCTAAACTGTTTTTCCTAGTATTACGCAAGGCAAATTAAACTAGGAGGGGAATTCGCCTTGGTCTTTGTTTTGTTAACCCTGCAGCCACACGAACAAGTTTTTACATATACTGTTTGTCAAAATTTACAAAAATTGAAAGCACGCAATTTACTTTCAAGATGTCATCAAGAAATAATTTATAAAAACAAACGAAAAAGTTGTTCACTAAACATGTAATCAGATGTTAAATTGAACTTTAAATTTCCAAACAAATGGAAAGGTAAAAAGTGCGAATGTGTTAGTGCTGGTTTAAACTGTTCAAGTTTTAGCCATCAAGTCTTGAGCTTTTAAGAGAGCAGGGAAAAGAGAATGCCATTTCTATTCCTTTCAATAAAAATGTTTAAATTATACATTTTCTTACTTTTGTTTTTGCATACCAAAATTGTCTAAAGTTACCATTAAAAAAATATAGATAAAACTGAATTATTTTGGACTGAGGTCTACAGTTTCCCCAAGTCTACACGTAAGAAAAATATCTCAGCAATTTGTCAATAAAGTTGACAGAATAACAGAGCAATATTTCTTATTCATAGTATATAACTAGTATGCCGACTGGTGAGAACGTTCTCTTTTTTTTATAACTCTCATCACACATATAGGTTCTGTGTGAATTCAACACACTTAAGAACAACAAAAACAAAACAAAATTTGAAATTTTTTAATTTAAAAGTTTTCACAATATAACACTTCATGTTAAATTTTATGACTTAAACACATAATTAATAATTTTTTTCAATACATTTTGCTAATTTGCTTTTACAAAATGTTTTTATTTTTCACAAACTAAAAATTTTTAAATAAATTTTTTTGACACTAAATTTTTTCTGTTGTTAATATTATTAAAGCCAGCAGAGTAGCATTTTGTGGTATAAAAAAATATTTGAAATCATTAATTATTTATATATTATCCGATATTGCAGAATAAAAATTTAGCAAACATGGCTTTTAAAAGTTTATAAATGCAGCCAGCATTCAATAAATTGAAAATTTATTGAACTAAGAAAATTTTATTTTGGAAAAAAAAATTGTTGCCACATTCTATACGATTTTATGCAACTATGTTCAGTGGTGGAAATAGTTTTATACACCAATACCCTGCAAACAATTTCGATCGAAAAATAATCTAAATAGTTTCCCCATTTAGCAAAAACCTATCGCTTTTGCTATTCAATTCTTATTGATGTAGTTACATCGTTCGGGAAGAAGTGTCCCACTATGGTAATATTTACTTTAAGAATCCACTTAGTGTCTATATTATATGACGAATTAGAGCGCTTTGGAAGTTTAATATCAATTAAATTTAGTAGTATCGCTGTTGGCTCCAAAAAGTACTCTTTTGAAGTTACATTTTTTCTTATTGTTCTTTATAATAAAAAAGTGGGTAATTTTACTGTTTATCTTGATTTTGTAAGGGAAATCTAAGTAAAATATAAAAAAATGAGCTTAAAGTTAAACAAATATTAAAAAATCTACGTTACATTTAATCAAAATAACTGTTAATGTTTTAAAGTTAAGAACCTAATGTGGACAAATTTTGTTAAAGAAAACTACACAAAATCACAAATTTGTTCAAACACTAATTTTGTAAACTTTCATCATATTATAACTAGCATATCTTTTTATTGCCAATTTTTATTTACAAATTTTCTTCACTCAAAGTTATTGTTGATCTTCACTAGAAAAATTTAAGAAAAACACTAATTTGCACACTAAAATTTTTAAAGTCATTAAATAAACAGACAGTTTAAAAAATCACTAATATCCTTTAAAAAAGATAATTATCAAATTATTATTTTTAATTTCATTTTCATTTGCTCTAAAAAAAATATGCATGAGAAATTATTAAAACTTTAACCAATCTAACCGAAGAATAAGTTTGGGCAGTTTTGTGCACTCATTTATACGTGAACATTTTTTTTTTCGGTAACATTTGGATTCCGCGGAGTCCCAATTTTAAGTACAATACTATAACTATTTCTATTTTCAAATATTAAAAATTTCACTCTATTTTACATAATTTTATATATTAATATTATTTTACACGCACGTAGCACCGATCACATGGCAACTTAAATACAAACTGTGCTCTTTTACGTATTTTGCTTTTGTAATATTCACTATTAAACAGCAAATCGTTGCGAAGAAGTCAATATAATATGTGAAATATTCAATTGTGCCATTGTTGCAGTTGTATAACTGTTACAATTATCTGAACAACTCACTAAAGTGACGAAAAAGTATAATTTAAGAACTCATAATGCGATTCTACCGTATTTTGTTGTTGTTTAATTCCGAAAAATCTACTGTTTAACTACCAAATGTGACGAAGTAGTTAAAATTCGTAGACAATCGAAAAACACTCTACCAATTGCTTGGAGGGTACATTTGAAAAAAATCTTACTAATACAAACATAAAAATGTACCACTGACAGTTGAATTATGTACCTGTCAAAGAGTCGGCCAAGGTATATTTATAGCAGGTAGTCTCGGAAAGACAGCTGTTTATTTTTTATATGCTTGTTTTGCGATACGAACTGTCAAATGTTGTATAGTAAACAAGTAAACAAGTTTTTTGTCTTTATCTTTTGTCTTTTTTGTCTCATATCAACCACTTTGCTGTTTGACAGTTCGTATCGCATAACAACAATAAAAAGCCCTGTTGTTTGTTTTATTGTACAATTGTTGTAATCTCGCGGCTACCTGCTATAAATATACCTTGGAGTCGGCATACTAGTTATATACTATGTTCTTATTGCTTAGCTTCTGTTAAGGGTATAAGAAACACTATTAATGTTAACTCACAATTTGAAAAAATCAAGGAGGAAGGTGCCGTGTAAAAAGTGATACTATCTTTCAAAAATAATTTTTGTAAATATAAATTTTTTCTTATTGGATCTTTATTATTTAAACGTATTTGGATTAATTTTGAAAACTTGGTCTTTTTTATTTTTTAATAAAATTTATATTATTTCTTCTTGTTTAGTATTCAAGCTCAATGTCAGTTTATAAAAAGTTTTATTCAATCCAATATTTCGCTGTCTCAATGGACAGCTTCTTTAGAGATTTTCGGTTTTTTTTTAAATTTTTAACAAATTTTTTATAAAAAACCAAATTTTAAATGAAAATATGATAAATAATAAAGAATTATACACAGGAAACAAAAATTAATCTATTACATTTGTATAAACGTGCAGGTTTATGAAATGAATTTTCTATGAAAATTTGTTTAATAAAGCTTTTATTAATCGAAAATATTTTTTAAGAATATGGGGGTAAATGTCTGTCATTTTGAGAGGATGAAAAGAGGACTCAATGCCTACTACACATGCAGAAACTCCATCGGTAAGAATGGGGACTAAGGCCAGATAAGGTAAACTGGATTTACACATCGGTGGTAAGGCCTATTCTTACCTATGGATGCACTGTTTGGTTGGATGCGTTGAGGCTCAGAGGAGTGCATCTCTAGGCGTCACTGGTGCAAGGAGAAGCACGCCACAGGCGGCGTTGGTTATCCTCCTACATCTGTCCCCCATTGAACATTATGTGAGGAGTGTGGCTGCCAGGAACTTATTTAGACTCTACGAGTCTTCGTTGATTAGGCCTAGGCGAATTGACCACACAAGGATTATATACGAAGTGGGTCTACTTGATAACGAAAGAATTCCGGCGGGAATCTCGGATCATAGGAGTATGACCTTGGACTTCGGTGTTACACCACCGGCGGAGTTCCCGGATAGGGAAGTTTGGTTTGAGGGGTGGGCAGTATATACGGACGGGTCCAAGATGGACACTGGCACTGGGGCTGGTGTTTTTATTGCTGACACTTCAGACTCCCGGACGAGTGCAGTGTCTTCCAGGCTGAGATCGTAGCGAAAAAGTACAGAAAAATTTACAATTATTAGACACCAAAAAATGCTGACGAAGGACGTAGCGGGCCAGAAAATGCACTACATTCTGCTGGTGTCTAATAATTGTAAATTTTTCTGTACATACAATATACTTCATTGCTATCCAACGGAAAGCTAAGGTAAAATGTAACAAGAAGATACAATATAATAGTCTGGTAGTGTATAAAGTCATTTCTAAAAATTTAAGGAATAAAACTATTACAAAAAGCTTTATAAAATACATAACTGAAATTTAGCTCATAGAATAAATTCGAAAAATAAGAAATGTTGAGTTTTAATCATTATTTATATGACAAATAAAAATACATATGTAGCTAAATTTCATCTGTTAACAGTCCAAGAAAATGACAATTTTAATTACACGTTTTTTATACACCAAAATAACGTACAAAACACACTTATGAATTCAAATCCAATTTCGATTTACCTTCTGCCTCTTCTTGTGGCACGTAATTTGGAGATAGAGCTTTTCCACGATGATTAAATGAATAGAATGAGGGGAAATTGCCTAAAGTATCCCAGGATTTGGCTTGCATATCGACAGTAGCACGAATTTCTTTAAAATTACCAACAATTTGGATAACATTGTAAATTACCACAATCAAACTGACCACAATTTGGATAACAATCTATGGAGGAAGTTGCTCATTATTTTTATTTTTCTAATTCCATTTTTACTTACATCCAATGGCAGTTTAGTAAATTCTTGTTCTGTTAAACGCAAATAAGTCCGATCTATTAAAGAAAATTCATTAAACAATTATTTTGAATGTTGTCTAGCATATTTTTTTAAGTTTTTCATGACTTGTTGTACTTACAATGAGCCGCTGAATATGCGGCATGTGCCAGACTGGCAAAGCCCGCTATTAGCAAAACTTTATTAAAAACTGTGTTGACCATCGTTATTTATAAAATTTTCTAGCTTTTTCTTTGGTTTGTAAAATTTTAACGATAGAAAAAACTTCTTTAAGATTTTAAACGTTAGTTCTGTGTTTTTTACTTTGCTTTGAGAAAATTATGACGACTGTCAATTAAAATGACAATTAGTTTTCAGCAGTGAGTCTAAAACACATAATATCTAAGCAGTGACTCTTAAGCTACCACTGAAATTGAAACAGGGATGCTATTTATGTGGAGTTGCCTATTATGTTTACAAAAATTATACGAAGTTTTTGTTTCAGTTTCCAAAAACTAGTTTGAATTTATTACCAACGGAAACCTAAACAGTTTTTTTCAATTTTAAAGATTACTTTTAATGTAATAAAATTTTTTAAAACAAACAAAACTATAGGGGTTTTTAAGCTGCCTGAGAAATATCGATAACTATTACAGAATGTCACACAGTGTTGACATTTCTGTTTATTAAGGTTTTGGCAAGTCGTCATGAATCGTTTAACACTTGAAAAACGCTTCCAAATTGTGGAAATTTACTTTAAAAAAAAAAAAATAATTCTGTTCGCGAAGTTCATAGAGCACTTCGTCCATTTTACGGTAAACATAATCGGCCTAGTGAGCAAGTAATTCGTGCATTTATTTATCATTTTCGCACTAATTTGAATCTTCTAGATTCAAAAACTAACAAGATAAAGAAATTTGCGTACCGAAGAAGATGCTGAAATGTCGAATCGTCGTTGTTCTCAACTTGTTGGTCTTTGTTTTTCGACAACCTGGAAAAATGTTACGTAAGGATCTTTACTTACGTGCCTATAAAATACAACTCGTGCAATCCCAACAAACTCGGGGGTTTGATATCAATTGAAAATTATTTGAAATCAAACTTTTTCTCAAACGACAAACGTTTGATAATGATTTGAAAATCCTTTGAAAATCACAGCATTCTCAAAAAAAGGCGAAATTATTTTCAAATTTAAAAAGTTATTCTCAAAGGTTTTTTAAAAGTGGATTTTAACACAATGGGGAACATAAATGAATAATATTTTTTTCTTATTTAAATTCATTATTTATTTAAATAAACTGCGAGCTTTACATTCGTCACCATATCTTAAAGATAAAATAGTGTTCTTTCCTTCCTCTAATTCTTGCAAAGACGAAATACTTGGCTCACTTTTGTTTGGAGGATTGTCATGGCGTAGCACCGCGAGCGTACAACTAATTTACCATTTCGTCGCTTTCCCGTTTTATTTTTATTTACATTCTTATATTTTGTAATTAATTTTTTACTCACAAATATATTTAATATTTTTTAGGAACAAATTAAGAATTTTTAAAGGCGAATTTACTTCACGTAATATCCCAACAAACACGGAAGTTTGATGTCAAATTTCTCAAACAACAAACGTTTGATACTGATTTGAAAATAATTATTAACATTCTTACACTTTGTAACTAATTTTTTACTCACAAATATATTTTATATTTTTTAGCAAACTAAGGGTGTTAAAGGCGAATTCACTTCACGTAATATGTAACTATTCTTTAATTGTGTAACACATTAACCTTTAATCGCCATTTTTTGATGTTTACATTTATTTTTCGTTTCAGTGCTGTCAAGTTTTTTTTTTTGTTTGAGAATAACATTTGATAACAATATGATATCAACTTGATAAAACATTGAATGCCAAATGCTTACATTCAAATAATTATCAATTTGAATTCAAATGTTAAAATCAAACAGTTGAAAAAGGTTTGAAAATTGGGTTTGGTGTCAAATTATATAGTCATTTCATTACAAAGGTTTGACTTCGTGTTTGTTGGGATAATTAATCGTTTGCATCGCATCTTTGCTGATAGTGTTCGTTTGAAACTGGCCGAAGATGAGAATTTTTGTCAAAGAATTGTGTTTAGTGATATAGCATTGGAACCCGGTGGCGAACGTCATGATGATTCATCATGAAACACACTGACAATGTTAAATCATCAATGACATATGCTGAATTTTCTTTGGCGTTATACATGAATTTTTGAAGCAACTGTCCAAAATGTCGTAGATGACCTGAATGGATTTTGTCCGGCAGACGTCATCGTATTAGTAAGTCCTAAAAGACAATATCATCGATATTCATATATGAGTTTTTCTTTTATTCGTCGCTATCATAGGGATTCGTAGCAGACAAAATCACTTTACCTTCCCTGTGAATTTTTCTCTTACGTGTCGTCATAATAGAGACTATCATTTTTATGTTATGGGTTGAAGTCCTAGATAATCATAATTGAGAAAAATCACTGATTTCTTTTTTTTCTATGATTTTTATGCGTTTTTTAAAATATTTTGAAATATACATATATGCATTATAAGAAAAAAAATGTAACTCAAATAAAATAAGACATCCATAATTCACTTTTTAAAGTTGTAAACATGTAATTTTTAGAATGTTAACCTTTTAGGTCATTGCAGTTTCTTGGCTCTCCATAGATATTTTTGATTCGTCTTTTCTGGTGTGGCGTTTAGCATCCCTGTTCTTAACTTTTTTAATAGCGGCGCGGAAGTACCATAAGCATTTTTCAAAGGAGTCGAAGCTTGTGCATTCTAATTAAAGAGAAATAAAAAAAAAGGCTAAGACACGCTTTTAAGTATAAAATTTGATATTAAAAAATCGTAGTTTTTAACTGGCAATTATGCGGATAACTTATGGTTTAATGACACTAACCTTTTAAAGCCGTTGTTAGGTTCGGATACAACTTTAGTGCTTTTTTGCCTTTGGTTCCATCATAATTGTACTGGGAAAGTAAATTCGAGTCGAAAATTCGTTCTAGGTTTCTAGCCAAATCGTCAGAAATTAATCTGCGCATAGATACCACCTTAAAAAATAATGTTATGGTAACAATTTTATTGTTTTGCTTTAATATGTTTACACTTACTGAGTTTTCGCGATTTTCTCCCATAAGGTCATCTTCAAGTGATAAATCATCGTCGGATTTCATAGGAAAACGTCCGGAAGCCAACGATATATTAGATAGATTTCGGCCAATAAAATGTTATGCTCGCCTAAAATTTTCGCCAATTCGTCCTGCTTTTTTAGGCAATTGTCAAGCTTCATTTCCAGTTGAACTTGCTGACGCACTATTACATCAATAGTTGCAGATAAATTTTCTAGTCGCTCAAACTTTTTTAAAATGAGATCTAATTTTGATTCGAAGTTCATATCTAAGAATTAAAAGATGCAAAGCCAAAGATTTGTATTGTCTGATTGAAACGGCTGGTTGAAACGTTGTAAAAATTGAGTCTGTTTTGTATTTATTGCCCTTATCAGTGTTCTTTTCGACGACATTTTTACTTACTTGCATTAATTTTAAAAACTTATACAGTGCTTCTAAAGTAAATTTTATTTTTTAATCACTCTAATACAAAAAAAAAAAAAAAAAACTTTTCACTGAAAACTTTACTACTAAACTGAAGACAAAAAGACATTTATCAAAAACAAAGAAACAAATTTGAAATAATAACAGTTATAATTTTTTCAATCGTTTATACACAACAGACAAGCTCCGCTTTGCATCCACTCATAACAGACAATGTTGCCAAGTTTCAATATACTCCAATGCGGAGATAAATAAGAAACCAACAAATATATAATAATCCGTTATTTTTTTTCTTGTAGCAGACAAATTCAGCAAAGTTCAGCTTTATATCGAATGATAACAGACAATGATGATTACTTTCAACTTTCTTTTATAAAGTGAATCTTTCATAAAACTGTCAGTAAAGCTGTCTTTAGCAGTGCCATTGTCGCCTACTTTCATCGACATTTCGATATTTTCATAGAAATTGCGCTTTGAGACCTAGTTTGTCAGGAGGAATCATAGATGAAATTATCAGTATGACAAAGTCGCTCAAAAAACGCCACCGGGAAGCTAATATTCAAGCCGCCATTGACGTCATACGGCCTGATTTATTGAAAAAAGTAGTAAAAAATTGGACTGAACGAATGGACTATGTACATAATAAGTCCCAATTTACAATGTTGAAATTGAAAGGCAGACATTTTTCTTATTCTCTTTTGAACTTACCTAAACCTTTTACAATCGCGAAATTAATAGACAGACAGAAATTATTTGTTTCTTTTTTTCGTTCTTTTTCGCTGTTGACGGAGACGAACATTTAACAGGCAATGGTATATAAAATTACATTGGTGTGAGAAAAATGAAAATGGCGAACAGTAAAAGAGAAACACGAAAAATGTCTAGTACAGATAGTCATGTACTACACACTCTACCTCTACAACCCCTCGCCAACAAACTTCGTCTGTCTGCCTTGCACTTGCCACATTGTAAAAGGGGACTAAATCGTAACCGCGGTGAACATATGTATGCCGGAAATCATATTTAAAATACAAGTTAGAGTGCTACATTCGGCTGTGCCGAATCTTTGATACCCTCCACCGACAGGAGTGGGTTCCATATGATAAGTACATATATATTACTAACTAATCTTCACAAAAACCAACGTCAGCATTAAAATTGGTTGCGGCTTAGACCTATATTAAATTATTGACCGACAATAAGAAAGTTTTATGCGTTTCTTGTTAGAACTTTGAACTGGCTTGAGTAAAATATCATGATTCGTAACAGTTTTAGCCGAACTAAAATGATGTTTGGGATGGTAATATGTATTGGACCTATCGTAAATTATGGACCAATCATCCCAAAATTCTGAAGACTGATTTATGGTATTACAAAAAAATAAATTAGAATAAATTTCAATACAGCAGTGTAATACGTTTTAGCGTTAACAGTGAATTTCACAAAATTGCATGATATTTTTTTCTGGCTGGTTGGAAGAAATTTTACCGCAATATCTTTATCTTTTATGGTTTTAGGCGAATTGAATTATTTTTACAAAGTGGGCTTATTTGGTTATAGGCGTACTAAACTCTATTCCGGGAGTAGGGTTTATATGGGGCTTAGAGTAAATTATAGACCGATCTTGAAAAAATTTTATAGTATGATTTCAGGTCCTATAAAACTATGATGTACCAAATTTTAGTATGATAGCGTTATTTATTACGGTTTTAGGCGTACTAAAATGTTTTCCGGGAGTAGGGCTTATATGGGGTCTAGGGTTAATTATGGACCAATCTACACGAAATTTAGCAGTGTGATTTCTAGTCCTTCAAAACTGTACCGTACCAAATTTTTATATTTTAGCGTGATTTATTACGGTTTTAGGCATACTAAACTGTTTTCCGCAAGTAGGCTTTATATGGGGCCTATGGTCAATTATGTACCGATCTTCACGAAATTTAACAGTATAATTTGCATTCGTATAAAGTGAATTTTATATCATTCCTTGCATTATTCGCCCATTTATGTTAGTTTTTGCATCAAAATTATCAATTTTTTTATGGTGGTGGTTCAACATTTTGAGTCATAGTTATGATCCTACTAAACCGATGTTGCTGGATTTCAATCCCAAACTGCTTAGGATAACTATAAGCAATTTGAGACCAAGTTTGTTCTTTTCTTTTGCGTTTTTCAAAACGGAGCTTGTTTTCAACAGACGGACAGACATACAGACGCCTTAGAATTACTCAAGGAGCCAGAATATATACTTTATGGGGTCTTAGATGCATAATAAAAAAGTTTCACACGGAATGACAAACTTCGTATACCCTCATTCTTTTTTGCACGAATTCGATTTATACGACTGCAAATTATACTGTTAAATCCCGTGAAGATCGCTCCATAATTGACCATAGGCCCCATATAAACCCTACTCGCGGAAAACAGTTTAGTAAGCTTAAAACGGTAATAAATAACGCTATCATATTGAAATTGGGTACGTCACAGTTTTATAGGACCAGAAATCGCACCGTAAAATTTTTTGAAGATCGGTCCATAATTTACCCTAGGCCCCATATAAACCCTACTCTCGGAACACAGCTTATTGCTCCTGAAACCAAATAAAGCCGACTTTGGGAAAATAATTAAATTCGCCTAAGACCATAACAGATATACTTAGATATTGCGGTAAAATTTCTTCCAACTTAGATTCATATGGCCAGAAAAAATATTATACAATTTTGTGAAATTCACTGTTAACGGTAAAACTACTTACACTGATGTATTGAAATTTATTCTAATATATTTTTTGTAATACCAGAAATCAGTCCAATACAAATTACCCTCCTAAATATTATCTTAGTTCGGCTAAAACTGTAACGAATCATGATATTTTACTCAAGCCAGTTCAAAGTTCTAACCAGAAACGCATAAAACTTTCTTATTGTCGGTCAATAATTTAATATAGGTCTAAATTAAATTTTTATATATGAAAAGGTAAGCAAAAATTAAAATAAAATGTTAAGTTTGTATTTGAAAATCTGAATTTGTAGTGCTATGAATAAAAAACCATCGAACCAAATGGCAATGTTGCTTTAAGACACATTTAGGAAATTTAATAAGCTTTCTAATGCATGCAATGATATTAAAATCCATTTAGAACTGCTTGAGTTTGAGGCGAATTACTAAATCAAGATTTTTGAGTTTTTTGGAAAAAAGGCATTTTGCCTAAAAAAAATTAAAAAACGATTTGAGAGACCACTTCCCGTTCATCAATATTTAAGTGTTACACACCAAAATTCTTGGTTTTTATAGTAGATAAATAAAATCGATGTTCATGAAGGAATTTCGAAAAAAGTATAAAAACTGAGACGGTCTTATGTATGTATATAACAATAAATTTTGAATTATTACTTATGTAATATTCTTAACCATTTTAAAGGTATCAATTTGTGTAATATTGTGATTATGAGCCAGATCTCTTTACAGGAACAAACTATTTTTGAACCGCGTCGAGCACACTCTAATTTACCAGTAGCCGGAACATAATTTCAACTATTTTGGTTATATTAAATGACTCGCGAACATATAGTATAATTTGTATTGGTGCAATCACTTGAAATATTTTTATCGAACTCAAGGGCAATTATAAAACTTTTTTTCTGTTAGGACCAGCACTCAGGGGATGACCCCTAATAATGCATTGCACTGTGGTGGAACTAGGAAAATAGGTTATGGGAAAAAGAAATGTGGGAGTACTGCTTGTGAATATTCGACATGAATTTATTCATGTAGAAAGTGAGAGGGAAGACTTCCACATACGAACAATCCCGCCAAAAAACGAATTTTCACTGTAATGCGTTGTACAATACACCGGCCAATCGACCACAAAATAATGGGCTCTTGCGGAAAAACATGTATTACGAACAAACGTACAGGTTTCGGGAAGCCGATCCCTAATTTCATCAAAACACATCCCATTTTAGTAGCGATAACTGCACTGATAATATTTTAAACGCCAGGAGGATAAAACCCCTTTTTGCATAGATTATCATGAATAGATTTTGTATACATACATATATTCCTTCCGATGTGGGTGTTGCATTTGAACAGCCTCAATATGTTACAGAATCGACTAGGGAAGATAGAGATTAATATAATATATATCATCTATTATTTGTTTCAAAATGCACTAACAATATAAGTGGTGCACAATAGAACTTTTATATACATTTTAAGAATCTTAAACTGAAAATGATTGTTTTAATGTTTTTTTTCATAAAATTAAATAGTAAATTATTGGTATAATGTTTTTTTTTTTCAACTTTTTATAAATTTATTTCTAAAATTAAATATACTTTAATTTATCAGCACTTAAAATATCAATTTCCATGTAATTCAAAATGCTTAAAGTTCCTTTATTGCTATTGATAAAGTGGTAGAGATTAGCTAGAATGGCATGCATGAAAAATTACAATATTCATGTGATAAAACTGATAAAATAATGAGTTCATTTGGTCACATAAAGGTCATTGACCCACAATAATAATGGTTAGTTTAAAAATCAAAATATGTATAAAGAGGGAACATTTTTAAAGATTTTTTAATTCCATACGAAACATTAAAACGTGAAAGAATAACAAAACAGAATTTTACAGTACATGACACTGAGTACCCTTTCCCAATATTCTCCCCCCTCTCACCAATAAACCTAAGAATTGATGCAACAAAAATTACAAGTCTGGTCGATGACTTAAGATCATGAATTACTTACTTACATCTTGTGGCCAATTGAAGTCAACATATTGTAATTACTTAATCAACACGAGGTAGGTAGGTAGAAAGGCTGGTGTGAAGTCTCACACCTTCACCCAGAGACCAATATGGTTCATTGTGACGCCTTGTCTAGATATAGATAGATGGAAAGTAGATGAAATAAATAGCGAAAGCATAGGAAAAGATAATAATGATAGATTAGAACAAAATATATCGGACCAAGCCCGAGAGAAACCCCACTCAACACAAATTCGCCCTAGGTGCGGCTAGCACCCAGTCTCCTGCAACGCAGCCAGGCCATCCACATTACGAATCCTATCAGACTCTCAAAACATCCCCTAATTCGCCTAAGAATCTGCTGCCCAGGTACCTCAGCCTGCTGCCCTGTAGCCTGGGGCAGTTGCACAGAATGTACTCAACTGTCTCCAACTCCTCCGGTTTCTCACACAACCCGCACATATCCTACAAATCGGATTTAATCCTCATCGCCATCCTGCTTGGTTCGTTCTAACGCAAACCCTACTCCTGCCCAGAAGTAAATCCGAATCGGACTTCCTAAGCACCGGCCACAGCGTCCGTGATACCCAGCAGTCCGTTCGGTTCCCCCAGGCCCGATTGGTCGCGCCCACAATCCATTCCCTGATCATTCCAAAATAGAAGCCTATTGGAGGCCTAACCGCCCCCATACAGTTAGGATCCTTCATCTTTGAGCCCTGTCTCGCAGCACAACCTTAACACATAAGGCTCCGTCCAGGGCCCTCATACAACCATCAACTAGCTTGGAGTTCACATAACAGCCCCTTACGGCCATAAGAGCCCAGAACCTCCGTCTGAAAAACACTGCAGTCGTTGATCCTCAATGTAGACTCCCGCACACGTGCCTCTCATCTTCGAGCCATCAGTGAAAATAGCAAATCCTGACACGAGGCTATTAACTCAAAATATTTATGTTTTCACTTTTCAAAAAAATTTACACTTTATATTCATATTTACCCGCTGTAAAAATATCGTGCTATTTTGTCTCCTTTTTGGTTGGTTTTAAATTTGTTTTTCATATACCTTCAATGTTAAATTAACCCTCTGCGGCTGATGTGAGTTTTTAACAACAATTCCAATGACGTGGTAGTACACTAGACACCATTTTGATGGCTTTTATTTTCTAAGTTCTGTTTTGCAAACCTTCTGAAATTATTTTTTCAATTTCAATTTAATGCTAGGAACACAACTGGGGCGAACGACGAATTTTTGGCCGCGAATATTCTTCGCCAAAAATAAAAGACGTGTGTGTATATGAAAATGCACACAATCAGGGCGCCGGCGAAAATTCGCCAGACGCGGCGAACTTTAAATAGATTTAATTATATTTCATACGCCATCAGTACTAGGTGACCATGTTTGGTTTTAGTTAAGAAGTAGTTTAGTAAATAAAGTTACTTTTAACTTTAATAATTGTTTTTTTTTTTTTTTTGAATAACACATAAAATAAGTATACAGAGTATTTTGCTATAAAAATAGTTGTTAGTTGTGCTTTTGATAATGTTTTTATTTTTAAGCATTATTTTTTGGAATATGGTCACACTATTTCTCTCTCTTTGCACAAACAGTAATCAACTTTCTCAATTATAAAAGCTGCCAGCTATTCGTCGTTATTGTGCTTCATATGACGAATTTACTCAGCAAATTTTTACGGAAAAAATCGTCGTGTTGGGCGAAATTCGTCGTTTGTCCCAGTTGTGTTCCTAGCATAAATCTATACAAATAAAAAAAAAAAAAAAAATTAAAATTTCCTATTTGTTTTATACAAGTTTTACACTAGGTTGAGTTCGCATCTGAGCTAACCAGTATAGAAAAAATGAGAAAATTTTAATGGTAAGAAACAATTGATTTTATCAAGTGCATTGAACCAGACATTCTAACATGGATATGCCAAATTGTTTGATCTAAAGCACAAAATCTGCTCTTCACGGCTTTTAAAAGTTCTAGATGATGTTCTCTTAGAACAATGAAAATTTTGTTTTGTATTAGAGTTACCACCCATCAAAATAAAAATAATAAGAGATATAAAATATTGAGACAATTGTATTGTCGTGCTGCTTAAGGCCGTTATACACTATCCCACAAAGTCTTAAGTATTTTCCGAAAATGCTTCCCTGATCAAATTATTTTCTGAAAATTAAAAAAAAAAAAAAAAACAATAACAACTTAAGACAACGTAAGACTTGTGTCATAGTGTAAAGCAGCTATTTGGAGACAATACAAAAATATAATAATAATATTGACGTGGTTGTCTTTAAGACACTTTTCTGCTCAGAGCGACGCGTGAGTTACGTACTTGCCCTCCATGCAACCCGAACTAGATATCATTGCCGACAACAACGACATTAATATTATAGTACAAAAATACATGACACAATAAACTACATCCAATAACACACTTATTTAAATTCTAGTACTCATAAAAGCGCCCCAACAATACCTCATTGATTGTTGTGCCGCTTTTGTCAAATAAGCAGAATCAATTTCACAATTTAAAAAACAAACCACCCAAAAACCTCATTAACGAAAAAATAAACAAATCCACAAAAATACCAACGGTGTCACTTACACTATTTTTGTAGACCTAAGCAATAAACCATAAATACATTTAACAACTTAAAGTAAACCCATATGTAAACCAATTAGCATAAGCAAATTGCTAACTAAGATAACCCAAATTGTAAACCCACTAGAATAACCCAGATTGTAAACACTCATGACCCAAATATCCATTCATAAGTAGAATTAAGAATTTCTTATAAATACTAAAGTAAGATCACCACAAAAACTAGTCTTAAGATCCAATCCAACAAATAAAGAGAAAAAAACCCCAAAATATTACGCTGTGGTTTTTTTTATTTTTGGAAGTAATAGTGTTATTTATTCTGAAGAATAAAGCACTAAAAACGTAATTGGCGCAGTCGCGGAAATTAAATTCTAAAGAATTTAATTTCAAAGAAAAACCTACACAACTGCCTTTAAATTCTGAAGAATTTAAAGAAAATTTAACACTGAAAATCCCGAAGGACCCCCCGATAGAATATTTTTCGGTGAAAAAAAAATACGTAAGAGGTAAAAACAAAATAAAAGTGCGAAACAATTTGCCAAACAAAGCGAAGTTATTAAAAGAAAAAGGAAAATGTCGCTACAAGACCGATTTAACGAAAACCGTAACATCAACCACGAAGATGAACTCAATGAAGTCATAAGAAGACAGGAAGCTGCAATTCACCAATTGCAAGAACAACTCCAGCAACAGCAAGTACAACAGCAACTTCA
Source organism: Pollenia amentaria (assembly GCA_943735925.1). Classification (NCBI taxonomy): domain Eukaryota; kingdom Metazoa; phylum Arthropoda; class Insecta; order Diptera; family Polleniidae; genus Pollenia; species Pollenia amentaria. The sequence goes on along the minus strand of OX031007.1, from coordinate 198,821,007 downwards.
GCAAATTCAACAACTCCAGCAGCAGCAACAACCACAAGCACAACCACAACAAGGTCTATGGTTAACACCAAAAGATCTGTTAACACAATTCCGGCAATTGAGAAGCCTAGATAAGGACCACGATGCAACAGCCTTCATAGCATCGGTAGAAGCAGTCTTAGCACTATGCCCTAGAGAAAACCAGCAACTGATAAATTTGGCAACCGCCATAATCATGAACGAGAAAATTAGCGGCGATGCAGGCGACTACATTAGAGGACTAGGAACGGATGCAACATGGGCCCAGATAAAGGCGAAATTGATAGATCACCACCGACCAAGAACAACATACTCAGACATATTCAGCAGATGCAGAAACGTAAAAGTGAGTAACCTTAGGGAATTATTTACATATTTTGAAAAGAGCAAATCTGAGCTAAATAAGATATATATGTACGACGACACAAGGCCAGAAATATATGAGCCAAATCGAGTCGATAAAGACCTAGTTAACATTTTAATTGAAAAGATCGATATACCATTACGATCACACAGCGACCAAAATAGTACACTAAACGAAATTATAACAAATTACACTAGAATTAGGGCTTTGGATGACCCTAGGACGATACACTACCGTCATAGGAAGAAAAACCAACAGACACAATACAGTAACAATAAAATAGAACAAACACAAAACAAACAACAAACACAATACAATAGTAATAAATCACAACAATACAACACTAACAAACCAACACAATATAACGATAATAAACAGACTCAACAAAATAATAAAAATCAATCCGAATACCACAAAAAAATTATCAGAATTATAAAACAAATAATTCAGCACAAACAAAAACGTCACATATGAGCGTCGATGCGCAACAACCGAACGTGACAAATCACCCCACATATATGGAGGTGGATACAATGCAAGAAGTTGAATCTGACACAGAGAGCGTAAATTTTATAATGCGGCCTCTAAATCAAAACTCCCAATAATAATTCTTACAATAGGCAAACAGAAAATAAGATGCCTAATCGATACGGGCTCCACAACTAGCATATTAAAAACTAATATACTAATGGAGCAATACCCGAAAATAGAATTAGAAAAACCCCAATTTTGTAGAACTATTAACGGATTAAATGAAGTAAAATACACTATCATCACACCATTCCCAAAAGAATTCAGATGCCTAGGGACCTTAAAATGGAAATTAATAAACTTTTCCAACCCCAATTTTTCAGGCATAATAGGGCAAAATTTCCTTACGAAATTAAAGGCAACAATTGATTGCGAAAATAAATTTATTAATATGTTGGGAACAGAATTGTACTTCGAAGAATACAATTACCCAGCGGAAATCGAGAATGTTTCCACATTAGAACTATTACAAGAAAACAGTAGAAATTTCAACCTCGACCACCTCAATTTTGAAGAAAGTGAAGCGACAAAAAGGTTACTTGCAAAATTCAAAGATCTTTTCTTTAAAGAAGGTGATACTCTCTCGGCAACGAATGAGATCCACCACGAAATAACCACAACCGTCGATAAACCACTTTACTCAAAAATATATAGGTATCCACAAATACACGAGGAGGAAATAAATCGACAAATTAAAGAAATGTTAGAACAAAACATAATAAGGAAAAGCAACTCACCCTACAATAGCCCATTGTGGATAGTTGAAAAGAAATTGGATAATTCGGGCATAAAAAAATATAGACTCGTCATCGATTATCGTAAACTCAATCAATTTACGGTAGACGATAAATATCCCATCCCCAACTTAAACTCATTATTAGATAAGCTGGGAAGATCACAATACTTTACTACTCTCGACTTAGCTAAAGGCTTTCACCAGATAATGGTCAGGGAGGAAGACAGGAAGAAAACAGCCTTCTCAACACCATCGGGACATTACGAGTTCATTCGAATGCCATTTGGGCTGAAAAATGCCCCCTCTACATTTCAAAGGCTAATGAACGAGGTCCTTGGAGACCACATAAACAAGACATGTGTCGTCTATATGGATGACATCCTTGTGTTCAGCACATCCCTACAAGAACACATAACCACCCTGGGGGAAATATTTCAACTCCTAAGGAAGGCAAAATTAAAAATTCAAGTTGATAAATGCGACTTTCTGAAGAAAGAAACGCAATTCTTAGGTCACGTCCTTACGACCCAAGGTATTCGACCAAACCCCAACAAAGTTTCAATTATTCAAAAACTTAAAATACCGACTACGGGAAAGCAGATAAAATCTCTCTTGGGGATGACTGGCTTTTACCGGAAATTTATAAAAGATTACGCGAAAATCGCGTATCCAATGTCGAAATGCTTAAAAAAGGATCAAAAAATCAACATTAACGACCCTGCATATTTAGTAGCATTTGAGAAACTGAAAGATTTAGTGACAAACTCACCAATATTAAGGTACCCAAATTTTAACAAAAAATTCAAAGTCACAACTGACGCAAGCAATTTCGCAATAGGAGCAGTACTCTCACAAGAGGGACACCCTATCGCATATGCATCTCGTACCCTAAATAAACACGAGTGCAACTATGCAACAATAGAAAAAGAGCTATTAGCGATTGTGTGGGCAGTTAAATATTTTAGGCCATACCTATTCGGTAGAGAATTTGACCTAGAAAGTGACCACCAACCACTCAAATGGTTAATGACGAAATACTCAGGAAAGGATATAAATCCAAGACTCCAAAGATGGCTCATAAGCCTAGGAGAATATAACTTCTCTCTCGAATATATAAAGGGCAAAACCAACAATATAGCCGATTTCCTAAGCAGGATTAGAAACGATGAAATACATCACTGGGAAGATGAAATATATCTTGAGGAAACCCCGAAAATTCAGGAAGAGCAAGAAGACGACAACGCCTCGTTAGAAGTACAGACTGTCCATTCCCAAGAAGAGGACTTAGGTTACAATGTACCTATTCTAGAGACGATCGTCAATAGGTTTAAAACACAGATAATTCTCGTAAAAGAGAAAACCGAAACAATAAAAACCATTTTTGGAAACAAAGTCATTTTCATAGAAAAGAACGATATGGATAAAGGATATACACTCGATATCCTACGCAGAGAATTAACGAAAGGAAGGGTAGGGATATACTCCTACCTCAACGACCACGAATATTACTAACTCCATAAAACTATAGAAAAGGAATATTCCGGAAATCCCCACATCAAATTCATAAAATGCTCTAATATAGCAAAAAATATTGAATCTGAGGACGAACTAAAAACACAAATCGCACATTTTCATAAACATGAAAGCGGCCATTGCGGTATAACAGCAACATACGAAAAGCTAAAATCGCTAATATACAACCCAGACCTCAAAACGCAAATTTATAAGATCATAAATAATTGCGATATATGCAGCGGAGGAAAATACGATAGAAACCCAATTAAAAACAAATTTTATTTAACAGAAACACCCAAAACGATAAATGAAATAATTCACGTAGATACATACGTAAATAGCAAACATTCATTTATCGTTTTCATAGACAAGTTTTCGAAACACGCTACTTGTTTGTATCTATCAGATAGGAACCAAAAAACACTCGAAAACAAAATTCAAGAGTTCATAGCGCTAAAAGGAAAACCTAACAAATTCGTATTCGATAACGAATTTAACATTACAACAATAAGGGAGTTTCTACAACAACAAGGTATTCAATATCATGCAACAAAACCGAACAGTCACACGGGTAATAGTGATATAGAAAGACTCAATAATACATTAACAGAAAAGATTAGAACACTAAACCTCGAGGAGAAATTACCAATAACAACACAAATTAACAAAGCAGTCACACTTTACAATAGTAACTTCCATAGCACTATAAAATGCTCACCACTCGAAGTACAGAATTTTAAAGTAGATCATAACACTATTTTCCAAAGACTAACAAAAGCAAAGCAAACAAGATTAGAAAAAGCTAATGCAAATAGGGAAACATACAATGAAAACAGGGACATCGGATTTATAAAAAATTATAAAAATGTCAGACACAAAGAACAGCCGAAATACAGAAAAGCAAATCTACAAAATATTCATACTTCCAATATAAAACGATCATCCAAATTTGCAGGTATTAATCTTACTAATGCTAACGATGACAATTCCCCTAACTGCAGCATCGATAACGCTAACACCAATAACCGCAACTAACGGATACTGCATGTTACCAACAGAAACCGTGGAAATAGTCAACGAAACGAGTCTAATATTACACATAATACAACCACATGAATTAAGCAACATACTGTATAACATACAAGAAAATATAAAAACCCTATCAGTAGATTTAAAACAACACCTACTAACTCAAATAAAAACAATAGAAGCAAAAATTAGGTCTATAACACCCAATTACAGGAGACAAAAACGAGGCATCCTGAATATAGTGGGAGACGCCCAAAAATGGCTCTTTGGAACTATGAACGACGACGATAGACAACAAATCGAACAACGTCTCAATAACAACAGAATTAACAACCTACAAACAATAAATACTATAAACAGACAAATCGAGATAAATACGAACTTTTATAACTCAATCTCAATACTAAAAGAAACAATACTTGACGACAGAGACAAAATACTAAGTTACATAAATAATATACAAACACATACTAACGATATTTACAGTAGACTAACGTACCACGATCAATTACTGAAACTGCAATACCTAGAGAACAAAGTTGACGAAATATTAGACAATATAGCCTCAGCGAAATACAACACCTTACACCCATCCATACTAACGGCAGAGGAAATCAATAAATATGAGATTGACTTTCAAAAAATTAAACTAAGTAGGATAGGAGTCATGATGTATAACGACTCATAATACTAGCAATTAAGTTACCGACTAACAGCATAAAAACTACACAATACACAATTGTACCCATCACAAACGAAAACCATCAAAAAATAGATGAAATATCAGAAAAGATTGTAAAAATACAAAATAACACATTCTCCTTTGTAGAAAATAAAATGCTCAACGAGCTTAAACTAAGCAGCAATTGCGTAGTTAAAAACAATTGTAAACTAATTAAAGATCTCGATACAAAAATAGAAGTAATAAATGACGGCACATTGCTTATACAAAACCCAGGAGAACTACTAATCACATCAAAATACAACGAAACAGAAACAATACACACAATACTTAATAATACACTCCTGGAATTCATAAACTGTACAATCTTAATCCAAGATAAACAATATTCAAATAAACAAGATATATATATACAAAAATTCGAAGAAGACAAAACAAATGTAAATTACAATTTCACAAACAAACCATCATTCAAAGAAATAATCATAAAAGAAGTAGAGAATATTAAAGAAATACGAGAACTTAAAATAAGAAACATAATCTCAGACACAAGTCTAATAGCCATAGTTCTAATTCTAAGCATAATAATAATATACGGCTATGTAAAAATCAACAGAATTCAGGAGAATCCCATATCAACAGGGGGAGGAGTTACGTACTTGCCCTCCATGCAACCCGAACTAGATATCATTGCCGACAACAACGACATTAATATTATAGTACAAAAATACATGACACAATAAACTACATCCAATAACACACTTATTTAAATTCTAGTACTCATAAAAGCGCCCCAACAATACCTCATTGATTGTTGTGCCGCTTTTGTCAAATAAGCAGAATCAATTTCACAATTTAAAAAACAAACCACCCAAAAACCTCATTAACGAAAAAATAAACAAATCCACAAAAATACCAACGGTGTCACTTACACTATTTTTGTAGACCTAAGCAATAAACCATAAATACATTTAACAACTTAAAGTAAACCCATATGTAAACCAATTAGCATAAGCAAATTGCTAACTAAGATAACCCAAATTGTAAACCCACTAGAATAACCCAGATTGTAAACACTCATGACCCAAATATCCATTCATAAGTAGAATTAAGAATTTCTTATAAATACTAAAGTAAGATCACCACAAAAACTAGTCTTAAGATCCAATCCAACAAATAAAGAGAAAAAAACCCCAAAATATTACGCTGTGGTTTTTTTTATTTTTGGAAGTAATAGTGTTATTTATTCTGAAGAATAAAGCACTAAAAACGTAATTCGTGCGCTCTATTTGATCGCATCACGCCAACGTACACATGAAAACGTATTATTAAAGGCCGGTATTCACTATCCTACATAATCGTACGATTCATTCACACGAAAATCTGACGGAATTCTATCCGACATAAAAAAATGTCTGCAAAATCTGCTGTCAATGCCACACTATCCCACAAAAAAGATGCAAACTCAAATGACTCATCAACTTTACAAGAAAATGCAACTCTGATCGCATATAATCTATCATTTTATGAAAATTTTTAAAACATTTCCAAGTCGGACAGACTTGTCAAAAAAATCTGTCACTCAATTCATTTTTAAGCCACACTGTCATACATTATGAGCACACACGATTTTTTTTGACATATCGTGCGACTAAATAGGATAGTGAATACCGGCCTTAAGAAGGCATTGAATGCTTGAGAGCCGATGTTTGAAAGAGAACGAAAAAAATCCCTTTTTTCTTTCATTGGTGTCTGTTAGACAACTACGTCAGTCGCAGAGGGTTGAAAATTGTTTTGCTTCTGCTAAAAACGTTTGAATTTTGAGTTAATACCCTTTTGTTGATCAAGTGCGATATGATAAGGGAAATTCTTCATTTCTCGACTACTAAAAGCATATATATATATATATCTTTAAATTCAATAAATGTGAAAATATAAGGGTTCCTCAAATGTTAAGATCGATTAAATTATGTATGTAATTTTGTATGTAATAAAATATCGATTTTAATTTAAAAAAAATTTGGCTTTATATATTTTAATTTCATATAATTTAATAAAAAAAAAAAAAAAAATAAGCAATAAAAAACAATTGGGGTATATAAAGTTATAAAGTTCGTAGTTGGGGCGCCTGTGTGTTCCCTAATATTTTATTTTAAATGTATAGACGGCTTAACTTCCACTGCATGTTTAAATAAGTACATACATTTTTTGTCAGCTGCTTTAAATTAAGTGCTAATTTTTCATTATACATTTTCCTTTTTTAAGATTAGTAAGTTTTATCAGTTCGGAAAATCATTGGCTAATTTTTCTATTGTTGTTAAAAGTTCATATAAAATGTTTAAATATCATGTCTATAATTAAAAAAGCAAGTAATTAATGGGTAAAAACGAATGTTTTGCACCCTGTATTCTACATGAGTCAAACTTACATGGTATAGAGTAGTTTCTACTAAAACTAAAGTTCTACTTGCTTTATACACAAATGGAGAAGACATTTTTTATTTAAATAATAGCCGGTGATTACTTGGTGATACATGCTGTAATGAGCTCTTTGTTGGAAAACAAAGAAGTGTATTTATGTGTTGTGTGTCCAAGCACTCAAAAAACTGAGTGGTTTTCATATAAATTTTACTACACAATCAGTTGTCTGTCACCTGGAAACAGCACATTAATATAACTTAGTATAACAGAGTATTATGTAGAGTATCCAGGAGCAATTTTTCGCCCTAATTTGATTGAAAAATTAAAATAGCCAATTTCAAATAACGAATAACTCGAACAATTTATGTCAATTACGGCCAATTTTACCAAGTTACACATTCCCATACCACAACTGAAACAACGATTTTGGCTCGCCTTATCTAAGAATGAAAATTTGAATTTGTAAAATATTTTAGAACAGACTTTTCTAAATGACATTTTTAAAGAAGACAGAGTGGATTGAGTAAAACTTCATAAGGAATGCTTTTGTAGACCTTCTTAAGGGCCTGTAAAGTGGAGGCGCTTGCAATTTTTCCCGCGGGTCCCTTTTTTAGAAGTGAGTGTATATGTGACAAATTATGGAAATCGCGATAAACGACAAATTCCAAACGAAAGGAATTAAGAATTAAAATAGCGTATTTTTCATATTTAGTTTGACTTTTATTGTAAATTTTTTTTATTTATGTGAAGATAAAATCGAATTTAACTAGCAAAGACGCAAACCATATTATTTTACATTGCTCAATTTGCAGTTAACAAAGTAATGTTAACCACCTAACAGTCATAGTAATTTTGGACAAATATGGAGTTGCATACATATACCACCATATAGGAATTTTAGTCCAGAGGGTTCTAAATGCGATTCCAAAAGTCACATTTCTAAAATAATTTTGGAATTTAGGAAAATTTATTTTGAAAAAGTCATATTTTAAAAATGTGACTTTTGGAATCGCACTTAGGACCCTCTGGACTACCATTCCTTTATGGTGTTATATGTGTGCAACTCCGCATTTGTCCAAAATGGTCATTTAAATCATGATTTTTTTTTCTCCATAGTAGTATATTACTATGACTATTAAGTGGTTAACATTGTTCTGTTAACTGTAAAATGAGCAATGTTAAAATATAAGGTTTGCGTCTTTGTTGCTAGGCAAATACGAATTTATCTTGACGCGCATATATTTTTTTTTGCATTTATAAATGTGTTAACCATGTACTGCCAGATAATGTTAGTTATCTGTTTTTACACGATTGTAATTTCTTTATTGCCTCTTATCTTCCAATCGCCTGGAATACAACATTTGATGTATCGTTTAATTCATCTTAAGAGCTTAATAGCCTATTTCCAATGTGCGAAAGAATTCTTTCGTTCGTGTAATAACATTGAAAACAAAAACAAATTTTTTTTTATGCGAAAGAAAGAATTCTTTCGCACATCGGAAATAGACTATACGTGTCCTTAGATAGGTGTTTGAAACAAATACCCAGATTTTTGGCGCGAAATAGTCATACGTTTAAAAACAAATTAACCCAGTCTATAGAGTAGGGCTTTAAAATAAAGAAAACTCAAAGATGATTACAACAAGATATATGTAAGTTATCAGCCATGTTCTGTAAATCGTATAACTTTTGATTCAAAAGTTTTGAAGGCCCAATGTAACATAAAAAATTTCGTTATATATAGCGTAACTTTTGGTACATGGCGCACACAGAATGAAGTACTATTTTTGAAAAAGTACTTGATATCTCAAAAAAGATAAAAACTGCCTGTCTCTGAAAACAGTTTTTTTCTAAACACATCAAATTAGTTTCTAAAACATAACAATCATATGCAGTTCGTACGAAATAGACTTAACTCTGACGAAGAAAAATAAATCTAAAAAGTAGGAAAAGAAAATAATTGCTGTTGAGTTAAAAAACGATTTTATAATTAACCTATAAGCACGCACTGCTCAATCACGAAACATTGGGGCTGAGTCCCGATTTAAATGCTTATGAGTATTGGGAAAAGTATTTAAATCTTAGAAACGCTGCGAATGAACCATTGTTCAAAAATTTAAAAAAAGCATTCTGAGAGTTTTTCTTTTCCTAATTTTTTATCCCCCGGGGCAGAGGACTTATTTCCCAGTTTCGGCAGATCAAAGGAATTCCCGCTTAAGACAAAACGGTGCAAAATATAAGCGGTTTTCACCATTTGTTTTAAGTGTACAACTCTGCTTTATTTAATACGATTTTATACTACAAAGCGTGAGTGTCTTTTCGTGTATATTGTAAATTAATTAATTTGCTGAGAGAGAGAAAGAGACATATATAGTTTCGTCAACTGTTTTATTCTGCTAAATTAACACACGTGCTTACTAAAGCTTTTGTTGGATTTTTCAGCGTATAAATTTTAGTCTATAAAATAAATCTGGGTCTTTAAAAAAATTTAAGACTGCGTACAATGCCTTACTTATCGGACTTAAGTTTACAAGTTTTTTTTTACTTATTTACAAGGATATCGGCAGTAAAGTTGCCAGGAAATTCGTATGGAAAACACTAGTGGAGAGAAAATTTAGCCAACTTAAACTTATAAAGACTGACCACCCTAACCGATTGAATACTGATACAATAGCTGCATTAATGATGACTAATGAATATATTTAAGAAAGAATCTTCAAAACATTAGCCTTCTAAATACATAATATCTATCTATATATGAGAACTTAAATAATAGTGCATTTACACCTACACCATAAACAGGTTATAAGTTGTTTATGATGATAAACTACTTTAAGAAACTTGTTTATCCATACAAATTATAAACACGTTTGTAACTAGCTTTTGAGATAAACTAGTTGCAAACAACCAGTTTTTGTTAATGCAACTCTGTTCTTTTCAAATTTTGCTCTGGCAACGCTAGTGATATTTGACATTTCATAAAAAAAAAAATTAAGTTAAAAAAGTTTGCGTTAAAAAAAGGAACACATCAAAAAAAAGTTTAAAAAAATTAATTGAAAATTGTTTTATATAATATGGATAACGAAAATAAAAGGTATGTTTATCGTATGTATAAATGTACGTGCACCAACGTTTTAAGTTTTTTTTACTGAAGTCAGCTGTTTTGTGACACTGCTGTTAAACTGTTAACTGTCAAAACTGCTGATGTAAACGATATAGTTTATGAAAGTAGTTTACGATCATAAACTAGTTTGAAAATTACAAGTGTAAATGCACTATAAGTACGTTACGTGTGTATGTATGTTTAAACCTTATTTTGATTTTCATGCAACAAAAATTGGCTTGAAACTTACACAACTAGTATATCGCACTTGTTCAACAATAGTGTATTAACTTAAAATTTTTATATTTTCACTAATTTCTCTATTTTCTCTCGTTTTTGGTAATGAAACGGTTGGTTAAAAAATTCTTTTTCATGTGCCTTCAATGAAAAATTAAGAATTGTTAAATTTTTAAATGTTGAGTTAATACAGTATGTGTGTTGAAAACAATTGAAAATGGTTTCAAACCAATAATTTCAAAAGGGGTTCGTTGCAGTTGCTGTTCACCGTCTGTTCTGTGACTTATGTTTATATTTACGTTTTCACACGCTTATCGATTTTTATTCTAAGTCATGTTTTAGTTTAATAAATGGATTTGCTGACTTGTAATTATCACTGAAATATGTAATAAAAATATTTATTTTATATAAATCACATAAATTTACTATTTATTTACGGAATATTTCAAAATGTAACTTTTGACGAAAAATCGTAACTTTTTTGAAAGAAAGCACAGGCAACACTGGTTACAATATTTTATTAGGATCCGCTCCTTTATAATAAAACAACCTATTAAAAAGTTGAACCGAAGGTCTTTAATTAGCCATAGCTTTCATAAAAGGCAGACTTCAGAAAGCCTCTTTTACTTCTTAAAAGGTTTTATAAATATTTATAGCGATGCACATTGGGTTCAAATGGTATCAAAGTGGCAATTTATTGATATATAGATATAAAGTTTTTAAAATTTATTTTCGTATACGGTAAAAGTAGATAAAATTCAGCATCACTAGCTGTAAAAATCAATCAACTAAGCTGTTTACTTTCTTTTCAGTGAGCGGTCAAAGTTAGCAAATTACACAGTACAACATTTTTCAGTTAATTGATTGCCAACTCAATTCTGTGAACTGTATGTGAAATTAGACCCAAAAAGAAGAATTTCTGCATCATTCGTTTTGTCTTCTTACCTGCGATTTGAAGTTAGTATCGATTTGAAGTTAGTTCTATCGTATAGGGGAATTTATCACGTTTTAGGCTCTGTTGTTTGACATAGCTCGACAACCACTAGCCCAATTTAGTTGAAATAAATTTTAAAAAATTAAGAATTACAATTCCCTTAATCTGTTCATATATTGTTTTCCTATACAAGTAACACTTTCGAAGTTAAAAATGAATGTATGAAGGGAAAAAATTATTTTTTGCCTAAAAATTTAAATTTTTTTTTTTAAAAATACATAAAAAATGCAAAATGGAAAAAAGTTTCAAGTCTAGTTATTTTTTCGCAAAGTCACATAACCTATGAGCAAAATGAGACAAAGATCATAAAAATCGATGCACGCGTTTCGCTTTTATTCGCAATTGAGTAAATGTATGAATTTCAAAAATTTGCTCGAGATATGCACAACATTATTTGGAGAAAACATTGACACCTTTTTCATGATTCTGAGAATTAAAAAAAAAAGGAATAAACAAAAGGTTATTTGATTTTTATGATTGCGGTAATAAATGTACGTGGACAATTAAACGGAAAGTGGACCTTTTTATTATTTGGGTTTTTCCGGTGGCTACCTATATGATTTTTTTACAGAAATTGCACCCACATTTAAGGGTGGTCATTATTTGGAAAGTTTTGCACAGTTTGAAACGTACAAGTGCTGAATCAGGTATATAGCCAGCCGCCCTTAAAATATGCGCCCATTTATAAGTACCTGGCAGTAAAATATTCAAAAATACGTAGTATTTATAGGTGTGCATTGATCGATTTTTGGCATTCAGCCAGTGCCGACGAACGCGAACAGTAAAAGTGATTTTTCTCCAGTTTTTTAAAAGTGAATAACAACAAAACATAAAATATATCAATATGGAAAACAACAAGTGCCCATATTTGGATGAATATTGTTACGTTTGTGGTCATATCGTCCGAAAAATACAGAAAAAAGATCGAAAAAATTTGTTTACTGAGCAATTCAAAACCGCGTATTGTAATTATTTCGATGAAGCAGATTTAAGTGGTGCAAATTTTACGCCGAACACAGTGTGCAACAGTTGTTATACTACCCTTCTAAAATGGATTCACGGAAAAAGTAGAAAGTTATCTTTTATGAAGCCAGTAATTTGGGTGGAAGACACAACTGGACATGATGAATCCAGGTGCTATGCATGCATAAATTTTCGTCCTGGATTAAACAGACAACAATTGAAAACAAAAGTATACACTGCTGCATTTACTGCCACACTTCCAGTGCAATGCCCTGCTGATACCGATGCACCTAAACCTCCGAGTGCGGATACTGTGTCCCTGCTAGCCGAAACCGTTTTCACCAATCCGACCGATTTGGATGATGCTGATTGGATACCCGATATTGAAAATAGTGCACCACAAATCGAAATGGATTACATTGTGGCCAAGCTGGGACTATCACAACACGACTCCGAATGGCTGACATCATTTTTGAAGAGAAGAAAACTCACACAGCAAAATGTCAGCGCAACATCATACCGACAACGCCAAGCTGACTCAGACCATGAATATGAACAACCTACGAAGAAAACAAGATCATCAGAACCACAAGCGTCAACTTCTACAAGGATAGATATTGCCAATAATTGAAAAAATGTTCTAAATTTTGTTTTTATGCATATTATAATTGCGTATTAATTGCATATTATTTTATTTTCATTAAGTTTTTATAAATAAAGTTTTTTTTTGCATGATAATTTTTTAATTTATATTTTTATTTTTATTTTAAGGGTGGTGGCTATAACTGATTTTTGAAATTCATACCTTTACTCAATTGCGAATAAAAGCGAAACGGGTGCATCGATTTTTATGATCTTTGTCTCATTTTGCTCATAGGTTATGTGACTTTGCGAAAAAATAACTAGACTTGAAACTTTTTTCCATTTTGGATTTTTTATGTATTTTTAAAAAAAAAAATTTAAATTTTTAGGCAAAAAATAATTTTTTCCCTTCATACATTCATTTTTAACTTCGAAAGTGTTACTTGTATAGGAAAACAATATATGAACAGATTAAGGGAATTGTAATTCTTAATTTTTTAAAGTTTATTTCAACTAAATTGGGCTAAGGGTTGTCGAGCTATGTCAAACAACAGGGCCTAAAACGTGATAAATTCCCCTATACGATAGAACTAACTTCAAATCGATACTAACTTCAAATCGCAGGTAAGAAGACAAAACGAATGATGCAGAAATTCTTCTTTTTGGGTCTAATTTCACATACAGTTCACAGAATTGAGTTGGCAAATCAAGTGTTGTACTGTGTTATTGCTGTTTTTAAAAAAAAGTTTAAAAATTTAAAATTTTTACAATTAAAGAGATTATTATCAGTGTTAAATCTATTTAACGTAAATCTTTTATAATGGAAGCTTCAACATTAGGTATTAAAGTATATATGTAGTAAACATTTTTTTTGTGAAAATTATGTGTAAATATTTTTAATAACTTTTTTAAAAAAGGTCCAAAAATTGGGATAATTTCCGCATTTAATGGGCCACAAGTATTAAGTTAGTAAGAGTTGGAATTAGTATAGGATATCAGCTTAAAAAAACTCTCGAAAACAAAGATTTCCCAAAAAGTTTTGAATTTTTTATTTTTTTTGACTAATTTTTACATTTACTGAATTTAGTGAAAGCAAAAACTGGATACAAATTTGTACTAATAGGAATACATATTATTAACTTATTCTTTAAATTTATTTTATTTCAAAGTTAGGGCGAAAATTGTGCATCATGTTTTTTCCGAAAAACAAAAAACGGCTAACAGGGTAAACATTTTTTTTAATTTTTTTAAAGCTGTGTTTTTATGTATTTATGATTATTCATTACTAAAAAATTATAATATTCTCTTTTGTGTCTTTTTTGAAAAATTTTTACATATATAAAATTTTGAGAAAAACAAAAATTGAACTTTTAATTAAATTTATACTAATATAAATACATATAATAAATTTATTACTTGAATTCTTTAATAGCACATTAAGTTTGCTTTAATTTTCAATTTTATTCATCAATTTGTCGCTTTTCATTCCAAAGTTACAGCATAAATTGTGAACTGAGGTCTTTTTTTTTTTTTCAAAAAACTATAATGCGATTAACGGGTTAAAACAATTTTTGTCTAAAATGCTGTGTTTTTATGTGCTTATAATAACTCATCAATAAAAATATAAAATATTTCAAAACTACGTCTTCTATGAATTAATCGCCACTTTGGGTACCATCCAACCCACTGTGCCATGGTAGATTCAAATCGATTTTAGTTCCAGTATAATTTACTTGTGGGGTAGGGTATCATATAATGAAGTATGTCCCAACTTTAATTTTTTACTTGTTCAATATAAATACTTGTACAAATACTTTTTTATCTTACTAATCTATTAATAAAAATATGACTAATATGTCCTTGTATGCAATAATAACAACTTTATTATAAATTATTTCTAAATCATGAAATCATATTAATTATTTTTTGAAAGTTAAAATGTTATCTGATGGAACAAATAAATTGTTAATGAAATTGATCGATTTTTTGCAACAAGAAAATAATAATTTACAAGTTAATACACAACTATTGGCGAAATAACAATTTCTTTTAGACCTTGAATTATATTTTGAAGTACAAAATTTTCTTTCATTTATTTTTACTAAAAAAAATTTTTAAGTCCAATAAGCTCCATAAAATATTGTGAAAATATTTTTGAAAATTCTATATTCGCAGTAACAGACTACAACTTAGTGGAGCCCTTATGATGATAAATTATATACACCGATAACTCTTAGCGCGTTATCAGGATAGCCAAGTTGATCCAAAGGTGCAGTGCTATAAAATCATAGGCAATATTGTCATATAACCTTATTTCTCAATGGAGTGAGAAGTAAAACCATATGGTCTTATTGCCAACACCCAAGTGCAATAGCACATTATAGTTTAGCAACCGAAGTGGAAATAACGGCATAACGCCATTATCGTTATAGTTACATATTGCCCAAAGAATAAGTTGATTAAGTCAAGTGTTAAAAAGTATGGGACAGCAAGTGGAAGAGGGGGCGCAAAAACCAGCTAAAGCTTAAGCTAGCGAAGACGAGAAATTCCAAATATCGAATTCCAAAATCCCGAATAATTAGGTTTTACAAATCGCTAGGTAGATAGCAATGTTGGTCGTTCATCCGGATTTCTCCTCTATGGAACAACAAATACCGGCTTCACTAACTTAAGCTTCTCTGCATAGACGGCCTTCAGCCGGGCGAAAAATGATCTCCTCTACAGTATAACAAACACAGGATTCGCCAACTAAAGCTTCCCTGTATAACCAGCTATTGGCCAGGCGCAAGGATTTTCTCCTCTATAATATAACAAACACCAGCTTCGCTAACTTAAGCACCTCTGCATAGCCGGCCTTCGCCGGGCGCAAGAATTTTCTCCTCTGTCGTAAAGCAAACACCGGCTTCGCTAAAGCCCTTATGACACTTCTTAGACCCCTTTCAGACAAGCAAATTTTACTTTGCAAAGTCTTGAGTTTATGGAAGAGAAGGGAAAAGAGCATAGCGGGGGAGTACATACTTTGCTGTACTCACAAATTCGTTTTGTTTTTCGTTCGTAAATTATACCTGAAGTTGGCTGCAACTTTTTATTTATATACAGCGTTACCAGAATCTTTGGAATAAAAATTGTCATATGGCAAAAGAAATCATATTTTGAAGAGGAAAATCTTAAATTTTTTTTTCTTAATTTAAATTTTTTAAAACAAGGGCAAAATAGTAAGAATTATTAATTTTTTATAAAAACATACTTCTTATTATTTAAATTAAAATACATAAAAACATAATTCGTCAGTATATGAAACTTTATAAAAATACATTTTTTCTTTTCACAAATATTTTTTTTATCAATATTCTAACTGCCTATTTCTGATGTGCGAAAGAATTATTTACAAATACATTTAAAACAAAAACAAAGTTTTTAGAATTAGTTTTTGTTTTAAATGTAGTTGTTCGAAAGAAGGAATTCTTTCGCAACGCTGTTTATATATTATATTCAAACAAGAGAAAACAAAAATTTGTCAAATTAAACTTTGTGTGTCTGAGCACCAAACAAAGTTTAAAAGAGAATTCAACAGACTTTGTCAAAGGAAACTTTGCCTGTCTAAAAGGGGACTTAATGCATTGTTCAAGTCTTGGTGAACAGTGCAAATATAATTTAATAGAACAATTTACCAAGTGTAAAGAGTTCAGCTGTATTAAGATAAATAGCAAATTGTCAAACATTTTACTAAAGTTATCGATAAAAAATTAGGCGATGTCAAAAAAAATTTAAAATTTTTAAACTTAAAATTTACGTTTCAAGCTTGAAATATTAAAAGTGCTGCCTAATCATTGGTTTATATGCTAATTCAGCGATTTAACGCTTTTTGTTTATTTTATTTTATGTTTCTCCCTAACAAATAGTTAGGGAGAAACATAATGAATAAAAAATTTTGTGTCATTAGAGCTTTTCTAAAGCTTCTAAATTTGGGATTTGATATCAGAGTTTTTAAATTTAGGCTTATAAAATTCTGGATTATAAAGTTCGGGATCTTGAGATTCAGAATTCTGAAATTGGGATTTAAAAAAGTTCGGAAATTAGCGGAATATTTCTTTATATTTTAAGGGCTTGTTTCCATTATTTTGATATTTTATTAAAACAATTGTGTAACATTACATAATAAAAATATCCCTAAACTTGGGGCATTTCGAAGCGCCGTACGGGCTTATTGTCTATGGGTTTATAACACTGTACCTGATTTAAAATGGTTAACTTAAACAGAACTGAACGGGCATGCACTTTATAAAGCCATATAGGGAAAGTATGGCCTATGATTTCTTTCACCTTGCAAGATTAACGTGAAGGGCGTTCGAAAGATAACTTTTGTTCTATAGACAGTCAAGGGCAGGCTAAAATTAGAAAATTATAAGGCGTACACAGAAAGCTAAAAATATATAAAATATTAAAATTTTCGCACAACTTTAGAGAAATTTTTAAATCGAAAATACGTCCTACACGTGCAGAAGTATACAAGTACAGTCAGTCAAACAATTCTTCAAAGTAAAAAAAATCAAAATATTATATGAGGGGCTTAAATCACAAGGGGTTTAAGTGCCATTTTTCGAAAATTGAACTTAAGTGCCCATATACCCCGTGTGTTCCAAGCGATGCAGGACAACTGCTATAATTGGTCGCCATATCTCGCTATCGGTGGAATTCCACATTCACCTCTTGTATTCCATATGTAATCTAATTCCATATGTAATCTCAATTTTTAATAAAGCACTTAAGCCCCTCATATCTAGTTTGCAGTAAAATATAAGGAACAACTTTGTCATTCTTGCAGATTTAGTTTTAAATATAAGTCCTTTTTTTTAATTCAACGGGAAAATGTAAAAGAAAAAATAGAAAATTTATATAAATGAGCACGTTTATAAGACGCAGCTCTTGAGCTCAACTGTACAAAACATTTACGTCTTCGAAACGGCTGGATGAATATAATGCAAAATTAACAGCTCACAAATGTAAGCAATTGAAAATAAATAAAAGCGCGAAAAAAAATAATTAAACTTAATTGCTTATCTAAACTTATAAGTAGTTCTCTTCGATCAGCTGTTAAGGTTGATGAGCATAACATATTGTCTTTACACAGGGGGCCCACCTGAGATAATATCTGAGAGAACGTCGGCAGAATGAGAGAATACATTTCTTCATGTTAATCTTAATATAAAACAAGGGAAACACGTCAATGATGCCATCTTAGTGCTTTTGGCACTATTTATGGTGCTTTTGATGTTTCGAAACGCCAAAATTTTATCTTTAGTGCCAAACTAAGAAAAAGCACTAACTTGGTGCCTTTTCAATTTTACTTTAGTGCTTTTTACAATTTTTAGTTTTTCTACAATTTCTTTAATTAATTATACACTCTTTTAGAATGGCAACTGTTTATTAAGTAAGCTCACAGCAAAAGCATCTGCAATTTTGGAGCAATTCTTGAGTTTATTGGCGAGAGAGGTGAGAAGATTGGGGAGGAGTACTCAGTTTCATGTACTCTGCAATCCTGCTTTGTTTTGTAAATCTCAAATCTGTTGTTAATCGCAATAAAAACGATGTAATTGATTTCGTTACACATTATTATTAAAGAAAAATTGCTTGCAAAATATTAAGAAATGTAAATGGAAAAATCAACAATGAACATATCTTTTTGAAAGAAATCAACGATTTTAAAGATTCAATAGGACAAAATCCATTTTTAGATTTGTTTAATTGTGTATTACGAATTTTAAGCTTGTCATACTCTAACGCGGAAGGTGAAAGAACATTTAGTTCGATTATCCTTGACTACACTCTACCACCTAGTGTCTGCAGTGATATCTTTTCCAATAAAACATATAAAAAATCAAAATATGCCTTAAAAACTGTTTTATGACCCAATTCAAACTCAACTTATGATAATCCAAATTAAAGTTATGTACAAAAATGATCCTCCAACAACGCCGTCGCCCTTTCTTTTTTTTAAATATTTGGTAACTTCAATTATCGATTAAATTAAAAAAAATGGCTTAGTGCTTTTTTACGCTTTTTTTGTTGCTTGAAATAGTGCTTTCTTTTAATTCTAAAGTGCTTTTTGCTCTACAAAAGTTGGCATCACTGAAACACGTATCTTATAAGATTACATAATCGACTGATTCTCGTGCAGTAAACTTGTATCGTTTTTATTCTTTTTATTTGTTTTTTGATTTTTTAGTGTAATATATCGTCGGTCACAGGTTGACAACTCTTAACTCGCAAAAAATCGAATCGGGGGTATTATTTATTTTAATTTTTTTTTAATCTGAAATTTTTTCAATACCTTTGTTTTCTTTACACCATCTTACAATAAATATCTCCTACTAATTTTGGTTTTTTTTTATTTACTTCCAACACGGTTTAGTAACGGAGTAATAACGTTTTTTTTTGTCTCCTGAAAAGTACAAAAAAACATGTTAAGAGTTGTCAACCTGTGACCGACGATATTGTTTTTTAAACACTTTTCACAATATTGGCACTATTTGCATTAATAAATTACACATTTTAATAATGGTGGCTTATTATTGTTTTATATGTGTGTATGTATGTGTATTTTTGACAGCTCATCTTATAAGATAGTTGTTATAAGATTTCTTATAACAACTGTCTCATAAAATTTATTATAATATTAACACTAACACTATTTGAGAGTCCACACGTAAGATAATACTCTCTGCGATTGAATTTGACGTTTGCTGATATAAAAATCTTATTTCTTATCTCAGGTGGAGACCCTGTGTTTGGAAGCTAAAAAATTGTGTGATGAAAAAAATGGCAATTGTTGAGTTGAGCGCAATTGTTTAACTATGCGTTTCTAAGACGTACACCAAACGCTTGCTCAACAGTTACGTCTAATGAACGTGCCCAATGTTTTGAAATATTTCGAAAATAATTGTTTGACTAACCAAAACTTGGTGACCAAAAATGGCTAAATTTACGGAAAACAATGGGTAACAATTGGCTTAAAAAATGGCTAAAATTCTCATTAAAATTCAACATCAAAATTCGACAACAAAATAAAAATAGCTCATTACAAAGTTTTTTACACTGAAATTTAAAATTGAGATCAATTTGTAACTTAAAAATAAACGAAAATTAAATATTTTCTTACCATTTAAAAAAACACAATTCAAAACTAAAACGTCTATGAAAATTTCGTTTACGTCACTGTCTTCTTTAATTTTTTTCTTCAACATTTGCGGAACTCAATTTGATTGAATAATTGCAACCATCTTTTTGAAGCCAGTTTTTTGCCTTTTATGAACATTTTTGAATTTTGAGTTGTGACTGTTAATAAATTATTGTGTGCGATATGTATAAAATTATATAAAATCTAATCTAGAAAAAGTTTGCCAATAGTTCTTGTATATCAATTCTCAGTATCGTATGCCTAATAAATATATACTTTTTACTAAATAAAAATAAATTGTTTAGCTTAGTTATAAAAAAGATTACATACTGAATGAATATATAAATAAATTATTTTACCTTATAGTTCTCGGAATATCTTATTTCGATAAACAGGGCTTTATTAAAGAGTTCCGGATACTTACAATCAATATTATGGGGATAAAACCTGTCAGTGGGATTTTCTTTTCAAAGTTAAACGTACTAACACTAACTGTTGATTATATGTACATAAACCCATGCACACGTATATATTTCTAACCGCCAAATCCATTATTGACAAAAAATACATATTAAACATTTGTTTAAACCAAAAAGTTCCCAATAAAATAAATATTCATAAGACACTTTGTTTTATCTATCGATGTTTGTCAGCAGGACTTTTGAAACCACATTTGTAATAAATCCATATTTTTGTATATGGCAATGTAAATGTATATGTCAATGTATTATTGTACCCACTGTCACCCACAATCGGCCACAAAAATACATTGCAGATGCCTTTTTTAAACCACAACGTTGCAAAGTAATGACAGTGGTTAGTAAGTGACAAAGGTATGTGTATTTGTCACTTATTTATTGGCTTACATATATTTACATGGATGATACACAAATATGATGAATACGGTAGAATAATACTGCCACACATACAAATGCTAAAATAATAACAAATAGACAAAGGATTTTTATAGTATCGTGTCATATTTCAATTTCTCATCATTAACTATTTAAAATACTAGACATTAAAACATGTATTTTTATAAATTTAGAGGCGAAGAATTTTCCTATTATTTGCACAGTGGTTTGCTAAGATAAAAGGTAGCTTTTATAATCATGGCTTAACATGAGCCATAAACTAATTATATTAAAACGGAGTTGTAATACGTTTACGTTCGAAATTATGAGAAAGGCAGTATATATTTAAAACTTGGATGGATTTTATTATTGATAATATAATATCTTTGTAGCCATATTATTTTTATAATTTTTGTAGTAATACAAGTTTTGACCAGCCCATCCTTAAAAGAGTCACAACTTCACTGGCCGATCAAAATTTTATGCAAAAAAAAAAAATTAAACAATAAAAAAAAAGAATTGAATTTAACGTGCACTAAACTGAAATAGAGTATAACTAGAACTAAACTAGAACTGAAATAGAGTATAACTAGAACTGAACTAGAACTGAACTAGAACTGAACTAGAACTGAACTAGAACTGAACTAGAACTGAACTAAAACTGAACTAAAACTGAACTAGAACTGAACTAGAACTGAACTAGAACTGAACTAGAACTGAACTAGAACTGAACAAGAACTGAAATAGAACTGAACTAGAACTGAACTAGCACTGAACTAGAACTGAACTAGAACTGAACTAGAATTGAACTAGAACTGAACTAGAACTGAACTAGAACTGAACTAGAACTGAACTAGAACTGAACTAGAACTAAACTGGAACTGAACTTAAGCTGAATGCATGGTATAATAGCTTTGGGGAAGTTTTATGTATTGTGGAAGTCTACAGCAATCAAAAATCAACATACAACAAAGACATACAGAATTCTATTTTATATTATATAGGAATACAAACACCGCACACTTAAACCAAAACACACTTTTAAACAACTCATGAGGCAACTAGTACACACACGCAAACAACACATTCGTTAACAACTCAAGATTCACCGACAATACACTCGTCTCTAACTCACACGTCAACAACAACATACTTGCAATCAGAAGTACAATTGTAAGCAATACCCATGGTGATAATGACCCATATGTCATTAACAACACATACGATAACAACAGCACAGACGTCAACAACAAACACGTTAACCAACGTTAACAGAAACAACACTAACGGTAACAATAACTCCACACATTGTCAAAAACTACTCTATAGCAAACAACATTTACGGTAATAACAACACACATGTCAACAACTACGCCAACAGCATCGAAAACGTTAACAGCAACAACGCTTCCGTCAACAAAATCTCACGTGTAAAGAACAACACACACGTTAAAAGCACTCACGTAAACAACAACCAAACCTTTAACAACAACAATACAATCGTAAGCAATATCCACGGTAACAATTACTCACATATTACCAACAACACACGCGTCAATAGCGTGTGTATACAACATCTAAAACTTTAAAAATAACAACATTCAACAACAACTCGCACGTCAACAACAACACACACGCTAAAAATCTCCAAAACATTAGCAACAACCTACATGTAAACAACAACACACGTCAACAACACTAATGTAAACAATAATCCACAAGCTAACAACAGCAAACATTCTAATAACAGCACACTCGTAATCAACAACAAAATCGTCCCGAACAACCACTCTTAAACCCACCCACATATTAGCAACAACATACACGCTAACAACCTACCTGAACCTACACCTCAACATCGATACACACGTTAACAATTCCCATGTCAACGATAGCGGCAACAACACCCACACGTAAGCAACAGCGTTAATACCCTGAACGTGAAAAATACTCGCGTAAACAACATCACGACAGAAAACAATAACACATGCGTTAACAACACCGCTATAAATAACATAAACAGGCAAACAACATCAGCAAAACCATGTAAGAAAGTATAGTCGGCCACGCCCGACCATATGATACCCTACATCGCATTATTTTAAAACAATTTTTTGAGAGTGTACCCTATTTAAGACCCAATGGGAAATCATGGACACGACAGAACAAAATTATGTAATGAGTTAAAGGTTCATGTGAAAGTTCTTTGTGCCGAATATTAATTAAATAGATATTTCATCTATATGAGATTTGTTGGTCTCTAATGGCCTATTTCACCAATTATATTTACATAATTATTAATTCATATTTAAATTTAGTTTTTCATATAATTTTATTTTTATTTGACATGAAAAATTAATGTTTAAGATAATTGATATTTAAACAGAATTGGTGAAATTGGCCATAAGTGATTTTATATACTTGATACTTTCTTACTTGTTTTTAAATTCGCAATGAAATTTTTAATTTTATATGCAATATCAAATTGTCGTAGTTATTAAATTATTATTTTTTATATAATATTTCTACTTATCCTGCAGATAAGCCCCATGTCTTTGCGGGTGTAGTCTTTAAGTAAAATGTACATAATTTCAAAATGTAAATAAATGAATTTGAAAAAATAGAACTGAAATATGAAATATTAGTTTTTGACTGCCCGTGTATTACGTGCATGTCAATGTGTGTGATGTAGGTACGGTGACCATCCTTTCTTTATAATACAGTACAGTACTGTATTTTGATGCTTAGTTCTGTGTAAATTATTTTAATATAAAAATGCTTTAATTTGTATTTTATTTAATGTTCTGTATTTATGCGGTTTAAAAAAAGTAGCTTAACTTGCACAATTACAAAATAATACCCATTAAATGTTTTGTAACTTTTTTGCCAGCTATTTTTTTTTTTCAAATATCTCGTGCTAAAATCGTTAATTTTCTCTTTCGATTTTTGACAAATATCTCTTCAAAACTCATCCAACTTCAAGTTTATATCGTTGTTTATTTGCTTGAAATCCGAAATTTCAATCTATTTGACTGACCCAAGTCGCAGGCTTCCGGTCAGGTTAAAAAGAGTTCACAAAAACAGCTAAACTAAATTCTAAAATCGACTAAAATGTCTTCTAAAATTTTTTATAAAATAATAGATTCAGGAGCGACCAGAGTTGCATTTGTTGTAAATAGCTGAGTCATGCGAATTTACACTTTTTTTGTCTGATAGTGTGGGACAACAGATTTTGCTGACATTTTTTATGTCGGATAAAATTGTGAACATTGCTATACAAAACATTTGCAACTACCACATTCATATAACAAATCGTGCCGATACTAAAAAATACGTGTTTCAAAATTCAATAAACATATTATTATAAATAAGTCAGCTTAAAGATTATATTAAACAAAATTAATTAATAATTTGTTGCTATCTTTCCGAAAATAAATAGACACTAGTTTTAACCTGCTCAAATCATTTGTAACTATCCCATATCATGTTTTATTTACTTCTTCGGTGGTATTAGGTGTATTCCGTAAGATCTCGCCAAGTTCGGACTATTGCGAGTAAAATGAAAATTACTCTCTAAATTTGCCAAAACTACCCAAAATTGCACAGACCCAAAAAGTGTTCATAATATAAACGAATAACGTTGATTAAAATACTTTTCGGTGGCTCAATGAGTTATTCGTTAATATAATGAAAAATAAAATCATTCAGATATTTAAATTTACATACGATTCGTTGATTAAATATTTCGTTAACATGGATTTATAATAAATAATGTAAAATTTTTTGTAATAATGAATGTGTTTAAAAATTAATAAATCAACGTAAATTTTCGTTGTCTCCACGTATCTTTTTGGTTCACTGTGCTGGAACGCAAAAACATTTTTGCACTTCTTCAAATACTAATTCTGCTTACTATTCAAATAAAGATCTATTTAAGTGATTTTAGACGCTTAAAAGTCATAACATTATAAAACCAAAACATTCAGGTATGTGATGAAAATCGATTTTAAAAACGAAACGATTTGAAACCGAAAATGTCGTATTAAATATCGTTTAAAATGGACTTTTAATATTGTATATTCCTTTTATTTCGGTCTTTATCGTTTCAAATTTTATATTATATATGTTAACTGAAGTGTATTCTGAACAAAAATTTAAGACTTTAATTCAGAAATGGATTTTAATGTCGCTCGAAATTCATCACACCTTCTAAAAACGTTCGTTTTGAAATCGATCGATTTTCATCACATACCTGATTGTAATTTTTTTATATACATATATATTTTTTCATATTACAGATTAAGGGAAATACGTATGCAATAATTTATTTACCACTTTAATTTTTTCATGAAAACCCTACATTTTGCATTTTGATACATGTTTTAATAAAAACTGATTCATTTATCAGTTTCTTATGTAAACAAAAACAGCTGATTGTTTATTCTTGTGCGAACTTACCCAAAGAAAAAGTTCGTGCAAATATGTACAGGAAATGAAAAAAATTACCTTCTCAATTACTCTCTTAATTGCACAAAAATTGTTATGTGGAACGCTGATGGGTAACTTTGTGCAAGTTCGGACTGTTTCGATATGCATGTGGAACAGAGATATTATTTTTCGTTTTGTTATAATTGTAAAAAATTAATCAGTAAAAAGGAAGAAAGCTTACTCTAAGAAGCAATATCAGAGAAAATTAATTTAGTTAATTACATAATTTCGTCATAAACTTATCGGTATGATCTCATGTGCTAAATTTGAAAAACAAGATTAAATGAGTGGAAATAAATTTAATCAACACCTTTAAAACCAAATTATTGACAATTATAAAAAAAGGTGTATCTCAAAAAGATTTTTCGGGAGTGTCTATATCTAAAGATCAACAGTGGCTCGAGGAGTGGAAACAACAATTCAGTGCATGGAGATAACAGAAAACGTAAGGCTACGCCAAAATTGGAATGGAAAATTAAATGAATTAGGTATAAAACAATTTCCTTAATATCATCTTAAGAAATAAAGAATTCGCTATAACTTGATATGTGTATGCCATTAATCAACATAGAGCTTTAGAAGTTGGACTACAAGCTTACAAAACTATTGAAAAGCAGTTCATTTCTAATAAGATATGTTTTTTTCGACAAATCATAATGTTTATTTACACGGTTCGAATGACAGGTGGCTGGTGTGCAAACCAAAGGGTGAATGTCTTAATCCAATATACATATACAATAGTTTCTGTAAAACATGGTGATGGCAACATTATGTTCTGGGTGTTTTTCCGAGCAAAGAATTTGGCTTATTTCTAAAGCCGATGGAACCGTAACGCAAAGTATTACAAAAATATTTGTATATGTGTTGGAAGCCATAAGCACCACGACCCAGAGGATCTTTTGTGCAGCAACACTGGCCTTAGCAACCAGCGAAATGCGCATTGAAACTAGCTTTCTTTCAAGAATAAATTTCAGTGTTTTTATCAAAAATAAAAATTGAGAATTTAGCACTTCATAGAGAAATCCATGGCCCAATTAGTAGGTCTGCGCAAAACTACAACAATGCAACAAAGAAAAAATTATACGAATATTGTATGTGTAAATTATGCTAAAGATGTCAAACCCTAATGTATTTGTTTATGTAAAAAATGAACAAGATGTTAAAAACAATTTCTACAAAAACAATTGCACGATAAAAACACAACTCTACAAAAAATCAGCAGGCGTTTCGAGCAGACCTACTAACTAATTGGGCCATGGAGAAATCTTACAAAAACATTTTGTCAGACGTAATGTTGCTATAGACATTTTGGGAAATGCCACTTTCTTGGTTATTTCAGTGATGGCTTAGACTTTTTTGAAAAGTCCTGACGCAGCCCGAAAAAATCCATATTTTCCCCTACGCGCTCCAAAAATTGTCCCTGCAAGAATAATTATATATCAATGCAAACCGTTGGTTATTTCCTAACAATCGTACAGGTGTTTAAAATGATTTTCGGTGTACTCACAGTCACATTCGCCTTGTAAAAAACAGCCGACAATGCAATTTGAAGATAAAATTTTATGACTAAAGACATGTTCAGACCTAACAAATATTTGGCGAAAAATCCAAAAAAAGCGTGACCAGTAAGTTGATCAAATTTTAGCTTTATTTTTAACAAATCTATTATTTTTAAGATCGTTGTCTGTATTATCATGTGGCAGTGATAAATCAAAAATATCTAATTTCGACTATAGGGAGAAAATTTAATTTTCATTCAAATTTTTCATTTTGGTGACTTAACTCCAAAAGTTTTTGTTGCCCATATTAAACAAGTTATATATTATTGCTCTGAAAAATTACAATCTTGTAAAAGAGAGTTTTACAAATTTACCATTAAATCAAAGTTGAAATGGTGGCAAGCATTCACCCAACAATTTAACAATTTATTATGTTGCCCTATCAATAATCTTATTAGTATTATGTCAAAACCCGAAAAAGATTACCAAATATACACATTTTTGCCATTTTTTTGAAAAGTACCTACATTTTAATGATTTCAAAATATCTGTCCCTCTTTTCCCTACGGGCATTTTTTTTAGAACAAAATCCCTACGAATAGGGATTATTTCAACACGATAACGACCTCAAGTACACGTCTAAGTTGGATAAACAATAGATAGCGAATGAAATATTTTATGTCCTTGATTGGCTTACCCAGTCACCCTATTGTATTCATATAGAGAACCTTTGGAAAATAATGAAAAAAAAATTTTTTTAAAACCAAAGAATCTCTATTTTGACCTAAAAGGGCACTAGAGTAACATCTCAATAAATTTAATTGCCAGAAGTCATTAAACGAAAATGTAACGCTATTAATAACAACAAAAATTTAGAAATTGGTTGATTGTTGAAATCAAGTACTATAAGTGCTGGTTCACACTATTAAAGTTTTAGCCGTCAAGTCTTAAGCTTTCAGAAGAGAAAAGAGAATGCCATTTATTTTCCTCTGTCTCTCCTAAAAACTTAAGACTTGACAGCTAAGACTTGAAGAGTGTGAACCAGCACTAAGCTGCAAATGTTTTGAGCATAGTAAAACATGGGAATTACTAACGAATCGTTGTCGATAAGTTTTTTTTGTTCGAACATTTAAGTAGTAAAATTTTTGTTTTTATTGAAAATTTGTCATTTAAACTACGTTTTTATTATATATGGGCAATAATTGCAGATATTTTGACCCCCTACTGTATGTCAGATTTTAGTGTCAATGAATCGTACGATTGTGTCGTACATTGAATCCCGCCCTTAACTAATACTGAAACTACTGTTCTGTATTTTGCATTTAAAAATATGGTCACCGTAGGTATAGGGACAATGGCCATGCAAAATAATACATGTAGACATAGTTTTTATTTTAGTTTTTAATTTGTTTGTTTTTTTTCATGAATAACAACATACAATAACTAGTATAATATACAATTTTATAAAATAACAAAAAACGTTAACATTTTTAAAATATCGATTAGCTGGCTGGCTGGACACACAAGTTGGTGGATTTCTGTAAAATATTTGCCCAGTCATATTTAAAACCTTCAAGTGCATGGACAAATATTATAAAAAAATATATTTTTGAACTTTAGAGTTTTTTTTGGTTGCATTAATAAAAAAAATATAACTTAACATAAAGAAAAACCATTTATGCAAAATTTAAACAGACTATTAAGTGATAGAAAAAAATGCTTTGTATAAAAAGTTTAATGTTTTGTGCATTTTTATCATTATTTGAAGTTAGAGCCGACATTTTAGGTACATATTCTATTTTGCAAAATACAAAGTAAAATATCAAATGTTGGAAAATCAAATGTGTGAGAAATTCATTGCTATAAGAGGGACTTAATCCAAGTTTCTTAACATGTTCGAGGTGACCTATTTTTCGATTGCCCAGTATGGATTCTGAGGTGCTCCATATTTTGACATAAAGTTTAAACAGAACTCCAATATCCAAATGTTAAATATTTTGATTCTGTCACCACTGAAATTTAAAAAAAAGAATTGTTTATAACATTTTTTGTATTTTTAAAACCATAAATTCTAGAACTTCTGTTGGTGTTTGTAAATTTGCACACAAACAAAATACGGTACACAACGATTCTTAAATGTCGAAACCAAATACAAAGATAGCGTAATGGTCTTGTTTAAGCGTACGTGTTGGGGGTTTTAGAGTAAGCGTTCGGTATTTTTTTCATATTGAACTCGTAGTGAGCTTTTAATGTAAGTGTTGTACTGACCATGCGTTTGCTGAATTTGGGTTTTTGATGAATGATATTGCATATGAAAGAAAATCAAGAAGGCATAGGCTTAAAGAACACTACGCGTACACTAAAACATTATCGGCACGTTATCTCAGTATTTGTGTTTGTCAGCTTCTTTCTCTAAAAAACATTTAAGAACGACTATTGCTAGTGGAACGAAAAAGAGCACGTAGAGATCACCCGTCGCTCTGCTTGTGGCAGGAAATCTTTCGACATCGAAGGTTGCTGTGATATCAAAAGCGAATCTTTTGTAATATATAAAATGAAAAATTTTGATGACATCACCAATTATTCATTGAAAAGTACGTTATATGTTAAAAAAAACGTTGCATTTCGTTTTGCTTCTTTTTTACGAGAGGCATTTTTGCTAACAATTTAGCCACACGACAGTTTGTCAAAATTTCCAAAAATTGAAAGCTGTGATGTAGGCTGCACGTAATTTTAAAGCAATTTACTTTCAAGATGTCATCCAGAAAACAGCTAATAAAGACAAAGGAAAAATATTCTCACCAAACTTGCAATCAGCTGTTTTTTGAACGTAAGTTGATACACTCACTTGAAAGAGAATTTTAAAGGCAAGTTCGCTTCAATTTTTAAAAGTATGAGTGTATTGATAAAAGAGTGTGAGTGCATTAAAACTCGATAGAAAAAACTTGATCGTGTAATCAGTGCTGCCAGTGAAATTTCGAGAAAGATACATTTTAGTTTCCAGAAAGATACACTTTTCCCCAAAAAGATACATATTGAAAAAAATTTGAAAATCCATTTTTAACGTTTAACAGTTATTAACATAGCATTTTTATTTTAAATTTTATGAATATTGCAAAGAAAATGATATCAAATAAATTCATTTTTAAATTAATTTAAGTATTAGGTATGTAATTTTTAAAAATACAGTAAGCAAACCTTAAAATTAATTATATGTATGTAACTATCTTTGGATGTTATCAACATACATTTATTTTTGTAAAAATTAATATACGAGTTAGGGCGTTAATACTAAGGCCGTGTTTTTAAGATGTGGATTAAGTTTAAACTTAGTTTAACCTACTCTTAAACTCGGAAATTTCCGGCAAAATGTGGTTTCTTTTTTATTATATCATAAAATACCAAAATTTTAAGCAAATCTAAGCTGTTCCATCAAAATTTTGTATACAAATTTGGTAATGGCGGCACAAATCTGTTTTCGGATTAACTAAACCTAGTTTAACTGAGATCTCAAAAACCCAGCCTAAGGCGATTATATCAAAAAGTTCACATAAATTTTTGTTCCAAAATTTCGTCTTAACACACATACACAAGAATAAGCAGATGACAGAAGAACTTAGAAAACCTTACATCAAAATACATGTTATTATACCCTTCACCTAAGGTAAAATGGTATATACAACTTTGGTTTTGTATACCTTCGTATAGACCGTGATACGGAAAGTTTAATATTTTATTTCTATACATTTTTTTAGTTTAGGAAATGTTTTTGTTTCGCTAAATCTTCGCAGTGGTAAATATTCGCTTATTTTATATCTCAGTTCAAGCGGGGGTACCTTCGTGCCGTTCCTTAGTGTTTTTTTGACGCACTCTGTTACATTTAAAAATAGTAACACGGATACAATGACGCAAATATATACCAATTCCCTGAATTGACTCTACAAATGTAAAATTTTATTTTATTTTGCTAGGCAGGAATGAATGTCACTTATTGTCGGCAGGGAGTTTTGTATGGGCGTTATAGCTCACAATGGACCAATGGGAATTGGGTTAGAGTTTTGGTTTGAGATATCATTGTTTTCCTGCAAGCATCTAAAATAGACTTGTGCTGCATAAACTGATTTCGACAGATTATTTGTATTAGACTTTCGAATAAGCGAGTTATATTAGGTGAATTTTCCTTTAAAGGACATTTTTAAAATTAGAAGGATGTGCCCAATAAATTCTTTGTACGTTTGAGAGCCCTAAAAACCGCTAAATGCGAAAGGCCTTTTACATGGGTCTTAGTAAAATCTTTTTAACATGTCGCAGTGACATGTCGAAACTGCTATACGTACTTACTGGTAACTGGACGATCGGTAAGCACGCTATGAGACTCGATATCCCTTTCAAAAAATGCTACCGCAGCTGCTGGGAACCTGGAACTGAGGATACAGTATTTCATCTCCTATGTGATTGCCCAGCGCTGAATTCAATACGACAGGAATTATTTGGGAATTATATTCTACAAGGGCTCCCGGAGATATCGCGGGTGAAACTCGGCAATTTAGTAAAATATCTTAACGCAAAGGGCTGACTTTAGCCACCTCAGCATTGCCCAGGGTCACGCCAGATTCGGGGTCCTATTCTTGAAGAGTTGTGTGGTGTCAAAACAGTGACTCCTGTCGACTCGTCGTTAACCAACCAACCGACTCACAACAATTGCATTATATCCATACTTCTAAGTCAAAGCTTGACGTGTTTTCGTGTAATTTAGATTAAATATCTGTACGCTAAATAATTTTCGATTTTATTTCAGATGAATCCCATAAAAAGTTTATAGCACCCACAGCAACTCTTCCCATTGTCCTTAAGCTTTCCGAGTCCATACAAACTGCAAAACATGAATATTTAAAATCAGTAGAGGAAGAAAATACAAATGTCGTTGCTAATCATAGAAACTATGAAAGCCTTTCAAATGATATAGAGGTATTTAAAGAAAAACTTGGACCACAAATGGAAAAACAAGAAGAAGAACCAGAACCCGATGCAGAAGTTGAAGAAGAAACCCCACCAGAAGAACCAAAAGATGAAGAAGGCGAACCAGCTGTTGAGCCAGAAGCTGACGTAGCAGCTGAGGAGGAAGCCAAGCCAGCTGCAGAGTCAGAAGTTGAAGAACCAGCTGAAGATGCAGCAGAACCAGCTCCTGAGGACGTAGCTGATGGAGTTCCTGAAGAGGGTGCTGAACCAGCTGCCGAGCCAGAAGCGGAACCACCAGCTGAACCAGAAACCGAAGTCGAACCAAAACCTAAGCCGGAACTAGAAAACGAAGCAAATGGCAATGAAGAAACTGTTTTGGATGACGTAACAAATGTACCAGTGGTAGAAAATAATGCTGAATCTGAAATGGCTAATGATGAGCCCGCTAAAGAAGATAATGATGAAGAAAAGAAAGATGTGAAAGAAAATGAAACTAAATCTGTGGTTACAAAAGACACTGAGAAGAAAGAAGATTCCTGTTTTAGTTGCACCAGCAATGAGGATGCAAAGTGTTCAACAAAGCCAAAACAAGAAATTCGATGTCCCAAAGTTAACAAGGGCGATGAGGGAAAACACAACGGCTGTTATACACTATATCAAGGTACGTTATTAAGTAACAGTTTTCATAGATTACTACCAAAAAAAATATCAAAGATTTTGTCGAAATCCCTACAAATTCAAACCAAGTAGATATTTATACCCACACCACAATAGTGGAGAGGGTATTATGAATTTGTGCTGATGTTTGTAACACCTAAAAATATTGGTCCTAGACCCACCTATAAGTATACCGATCCACTCAAAATCATTTTCTGAGTCGAATTAATGATGTCTGTCAGGCTGGCTGGCTTGTAAACGTTTGTGTGCATCTTTAGAGATAATATGATGATGTTTTGTACATAGTTTCTAATTGGTACAAGGACCAAGCCTGTAGAAAATGGGACAAATCGGTCCATAATTCCGGATTAGGGTCTTTGTGCCCATAAGCCATGTTATTATGTTGGTCTTTAACTTTGGTCTTAAGTTATTTTATTGCAATCAAAATCATCTTGCAAAATTTTATTGGATTCGGTCTATATTTGACCATAGCTCCCATACAAATACAACTCCCGAAAATGTCTTTTAAGGTCATAACTTTCTTATGAATGTTGGTATGAACATAAAAATTGGCGATAATAACTTTTACGATAGCTACTAGTCATGACAAAATGTTGTCCTGGTAGGTCCAAAATTGACCATTT
Organism: Pollenia amentaria; assembly: GCA_943735925.1. NCBI lineage: Eukaryota > Metazoa > Arthropoda > Insecta > Diptera > Polleniidae > Pollenia > Pollenia amentaria. Next base: position 198,787,555 of record OX031007.1, on the reverse strand, counting down.
TAAGTTCCCATTTAAATCCCCATCCTAAAATCTCATATAGCTAAAGATATCTAAATAACATTCGGCACAAAAACCTCTTATAAGAATCTTAACCTCATAACATAATTTTATTCAGGCGGGTCCATAATTGCCTATAGGTCCCAAATAGGATACACTAACAAAAATTTTTTAAATACTGTAGTGTAGGGTACTTATAGGATACTTACTTATTATTTTTTTTTTTTTGTGAAAGCTGTATATTTCTAAGAGTAATCGTATTCTTCTTTTAGCTGACACCAATACAACTATGCGCGGTTGTGTAGATGATTTGGCCGAAGAGGGGCTAAAGTATTGCCTCACCCATGACAAATTTTGCCGAGTTTGTTATAATAATGGCTGTAACAATAAGGTGGCACCAAGCAACGCTACTAAGCTTTACTTTAATTTTTATACCCTGATCTTTTTCAATATAACTTTTATAATTTTAATCAAAAAGTTTTTATTTATATAAATATAAAAAATTTATTTAATTAGAATACATAAAAACAATCATATTTATTAAAAGCAAACATTTATTTATATTTTAAATCCTATATAGTAATAAAAAGTAAACAAAAAATAAAAGGAAATATTTTATTTTAAATTCCACAAAGTAGATAAAACAATAGCCATGAGGGCAATGGTTATGCCCGCCTTGCCAGCGCCAGACGATTTGTTTGTATTACAATTCTTTTTATTGCAAATAATGCATTGCTTATTTGTACCATCTTTACAGATCTCCTGATTTTGTATGGTTAGGTCCACTACACACCCACGTATGGCAACACCGTCTGTTTAGGGAAAATAAAAAGAATAAATTTAATTTTCTATTATTGGAAATTTCTTGATCTTTCAACAAGTTTCTCACATAATTTTCAAAGAAATTTTCTTAGGAAAACTTCTCGAACGATAAAGTTAGCTCTAAAAAATATATCGAACGATAGTGTTTCCATAGAAAACGTTTTAATTTTTTAATGTTTTCTAAAGAAAATTTTATAAAGAAATCTTTTCGTTCTTTAAAGTTTTCTACAAAAATTTTTTTAGCAAAACCTTTTTTCGTCAAAGTTTTCCACATAAAACTTTTTATTCGTATAATATTTGCCAGAGAAAAATTTACGTTCGTTTAAATATTAAAATATTATACAGAAAAAAATAAAAATTGGGAAGTGAGCACGTCATTAAGAAATCTTATTAATAGAAAACTTTATGTTCGTTTAAATGTTTCACAAAAAATTTTTGGTTTGTAATTTTCACAAAAAACTTTGGGTTTGTAAAAGTTTTGCCCAGAAAACTTTTTCTAAGCAAAACTTTCAGTTTGTTTAAAGGCCTCTTTACTTAATATGTATTGCGATTATATGTTCCATTTCCCTTACCAAGCTTATGTATAAAGGCTCAGTTAGGAAAACGTTGCTGTACCGTATCTGTATTGCATCAATCAGCTGTTCGCTTTTTGGTATATGAAAAGCAATACAAAAGCTTACCGAAATGTAATGTACCGTAGTTGTAACGTTTTAGGGCTGAGTTAAGCCTGAGTTAGGCGAACGTTGCTGTACCCGTAACTTACTGTAACGGACTGCTAGCACGTTGGTTCACTTATAGAATATCTAAAAACGTGTCATATGTTTTTCACATACATAAACAAAAAAGCAACAGTATAAATAAAACAACACACACAGAGATGGGAAATCAAAAGGTTGGTCACCGCTGTGCAGAAAAAGTACCAAGTGATTGAAATGGTATTAAAGCAGTATTTAGTGCGTGTAAAAAAACATTAATATTTTAATATCTGATATTTATATTATAGATTTACAATAAACAAATATGTATTTTAGCATATACATACACATTTGCATGTATAATTTGGTAAATGTGCATATACCAAACAATGTTTTGTAACCGTTTAAAGCCTTTTATATATTTCTCATTTCTATTGTGTGTGCATATGCATTTGTTTATTTTGTATATCAAAGCATATGTATCTTTATATATATGGAAATATGTTGTATTGTAAGTAGTTTTGTCGAAAGTCTATAGATATACTGAAAAAAAGTACCAAAAAAAAGAGCGAACATAGAAACAACACATTACTGTTTTACAAATATCACGTAACAACGGTATGAAATTATATTTTATACATATTTGTTTATTATAAATCTATAATATAAATATCAGGTATTAAATTATTCATGTTTTTTAACATACACTAAATACTGTTTTAATACCATATAAATCACTTGGTACTTTTTCTGCACAGCGGTCACCATTTAAACTAGAGTTTGCTAAAAAACCGTAAAAATGTAAAACCGCGGATTCGGTTTCGCGGATCGATTTGTTTTTTGCATATTGTTCTATTTAATAAACTTTGGGGCAATTTAAGAATGTTTGAAGAGCTTGTTGATACCGATAATTATGGAATTTAAAAAGTAAAAGAAATAATAAATCTATATAACATCAGAAGTCAATTAGCATTTGTATTTTCCAACTACGAATATATTGGTGAAACAATAACTTATTAGGAGTGATTAATTCACTTAATACATAAGTCAAATTAATTGATGTTGCTGCAAGTAAAATTAACAATGTGGAAGGAGGGATTACCCGACAAATTAAAAAAAAAAATCCAAAGCGTTTTGCAAAAAAAAATTAGGGATTTCAAAAAATAAAATAAATCAAAGTGGGATCTGAAAATGTATTTTCCCAAATGCATTGGCATGCTTCAAGTATTATTCCTTATTTTCGGTTGACGTTGAGAGATAATTTTCCCCGTACAAAAGTTTTTTGCATCCTAACAGACAAGGTTTTACTTTTATTAAAACAGTAGTAATTTGTTTAAGCAAATGGCTTCGAGATCGATTAAAACCGTACAGCAATCCCTAATTTAAACCTTTTGATTTCCCATCACTGTGTGTGTTGTTTTATTTATACTGTTGCTTTTTTGTTTATGTATGTAAAAAACATATGACACGGTTTTAGATGCTCTATAAGTGCACCAACGTGCTAGCAGCCCGGTACAGTACGTTACGGGTACAGCAACGTTCGCCTAACTCAGCCTTAAATAGGTGCTCTTACGTAAACGCAACGTTGTATCGCTGATAAACCTTATAAAATTAAAATTTTTCTCAGTTTTTACGTATCAGCTCTTAAAGACTTTTATGTTTGTTTATGTTTATTGATAGAGCGAACTTTCCAACGATGTACACGCCGTTGTTTTATAATTTCCTCAAAATGCAGAAATGACAAAAGTTATAATTTATAAATAAAATAAACGTTGACAAATTTTCTGTTTTCTTTTTAACACATTTTAACACTTTTACGTGTTTTTATTAACTACCAATCTTTGAAGTCGGCCGAAACGTTTACGTGCCCGCAACATTTACGTATTAATAACGAGACCTAAGGTTGCTAAAATAGATTATTGCGTGTTTTGATTTCTTAAGCCGGGTTTTTGAGATGTAGATTAAGTTTAAACTTAGTTTATCGTACTTGAAACTCGGATTTTCTTTGACGAAATGTGATTTTTTTTATTATATTATTAAAGGCCAAAATTTTAACCAAAACTAAGCTGTTCCGTTAAACTTTTGTAAACGAACTTGGCAATGGCGGCACAAATCTGTTTTCAGATTAACAAAACCTAGTTTAACTGATATCTCAAAAACCCAGCCTTAAAAAATATTTTTGTTTGGCAAAGTGTTTGAGAAACAAATGATCTTCGTCTGATTTTTCTAGAGAAAGCTTTTTGTTGGTTAAAATATATTGATTTTTTTTTTTTTAGAATTTTGATGTTTTCCTTGGAAAAAGTTATTGTTTTCTAAAGAAAAGTTTTCGTTCCTTAAAATTTTCTATAGAAAGGATTTCATTCTTTAAAGTTTTCTTTAAACAAAACATTTTGTTCGTCAAAGTTCGTCAAAGTTCTCCATATAACGTTTTGCGTTTGTAGAAAAATTCACCAATCGAAAAGATCACTAGTTTAAAATTTTCCCTAACAAATACATACTCCAAATTCCATGGAAACAACCCTCCTGCGATGAACTTTCGCTAGTGCGACACTTTTGACCGGTTTGTGTTTGAGCTTCATTGTAGCACTTTTTCTCCAAATCACTGCGACAAACAATACAAGTAAATTCATTTGAAACCGCTTTATTATTGCAACCTTCAGAATCATTGCATTTGGTGCAATAACTATCGCCATCTTTACATTCATCGAGTGTTAGGGCATCGAAAAGGCATCCACGAGTTATATCGTCACCATCAGCTTTTGTGTAACAGTATTCGGTTGCATTATAGAGAATTTGTTTCTCGCAACTCTTATTAGCTGTGCCGGCTTGTTCCTTAAAACACTCCGTAGAGGTTGAATTGCCCTTGCATTGATGACACTTCAGCCCTTGATCGCGTTTATATTTGAAACTATTACAATTATTTGTCGTGCAAAAGGCACAACCTTCGGCAGTGGTGGAACATTTATTATCTTTAGAGTCTGATTTACAGCCACGTGACATATCCACTTCACTCTCGGCCTTGGTATAGCATTCGTCTTTTTCCTCGTAGCTTAGACAGGGCTTAGAAGAGACATTATTGGTGGTTACATCGGCGCAAGTGCTACCACTACACTGATAACAGTTGATACGTTTTTCGGGGAAAAGGCCAGTATTGCAATTGATGCTGTCGCAGGTTTTACAGGTATTTGCATCGGTACATTTGCTAACATCGCTATCGCTGGCACAGCTTCTAACGGTAAGCTTATTGTCGACTTTGACGATACATTTAGTAATGCCTGCTTCACAGATTTGATTGTATTTGAGATCATTAACATTCATATCGGTTTGCGCACACTTTTCATCTGATCCATCACATTTTTTGCAAATAAGTTGGTTATTTTTACTATCTTCTGACAAAGCACAATTTTTGTCAGATGTACAGGTGGATTCCTCATCGGGATTACGACAACCCCTTGTAATATTGCCACTGGTATCTGGAGAAGAGAAATAAATACATATATTTTTTAAAATAATTTTATTATTATTCTTAAATATAAATATAGTACTATTGAGACTTTAACAAAACTTGAAACTACTATCAAAATTAAGTTGAAATATTTAATTATTCGCAAAGTTGTTATTTTTTTTAAATAATAAATATGAAGTTATCGCGAATTAGTTTTTAATCATTTGAGTTTATTTATTAATGTTTCATTATATTGATATTTAATTATTATTTATTGACTCAAATTTATTTTGGGAATTAAACAATTATTTTTTATTATTGTTTCACAGGGCAGCAAAGTAAAAATAAAAAATTATTTGAACAACAAATAACTTATTTTAAATTTTTTTTATTTTCGCAATATTTATTTATTGAATCTGCATATGATTAATATGAACTAACAATAACACTGTGCTAAAAAAAAAAAAACTGACAAGCGGGACGGGACATCTGGCATTTTAACCTAGAAATTCTATAAATGGATTTAAAAATTTTACAGAATTATGGGACATTGAATGTAAAAGTATAAAAATTAAACAAAAAGAAGCAGGATATGAAAACTTTCTTTCGCATATATATATTAAGTTAAGTAGTACTTCTATATTAAAAAAAAATGATGTTTTGCTTTTAGTGTCTTCGACTGTGGTAAAAAGGAAACAAAAGTAGTAACACAGGTTTTGACTAATGTTGCCTCGTCTGTGGGTACCATAAGTCCTCTTTTACAATGTAGCAAGTGAAAGGCAGACAGACGATGTTTTTAGGCGAGAGAGAGGAAAAAAGTAAAGTACGTCACGCATACATCGTCGCTCCCTTACTAACAAACTTCGTCTGTCTGCCTTTCACTTGGCACATTGTAAAAGGGGACTAAGCGCTCTATACACCACAATTCTAGTCGCATATTTAAGCGCCCATTACATTAACGATTTGTTGTACAACATAATAATTTGTTTGCTATACTTAAAATTCAAATAGAGATGACACATTTTTATATTGTACCAAATGAGTCACTGTTGTACCACGGTAATTTAGAATGTCAGAATGTACCAAAAAAAAGTACAAAAGTACCAACTTCAACATCCCTGCCACATAAACAGTGAAATATCATAAATTTGTGTATAAAACAAAAAACAAAAAGAACGACTTAGCAAGTACCTGTTACTTGACAAATTTGGCCACAACTTTGATTCGTTATTTTTCAGTAACAGTGATTCAATCACAGGTACAGAAATATCGCTCATCTCTAGTACCCAGCATTACAAATGTTAGTACTTACCAGTGAGGCCAATATAAATTTAAAAAAAATCCCTACGTGTCTATAACAAATTCCCTTTTTTGCCTACACTACTCCCTACGTTAAATATGTATAATGCTTCAGGCAAACAATTACATACTCTGTTAACATTTTGTAAATATTATAATTAAAGCATTTATTAGCATATATTATAAAAGCATTTATTAACAACAAGAAAAAATCCAAAATAAATATGTACAATACTCACACATATAAAAATTCAATAAAAAAAAAACACTGCGTGACTAATTAAAACGCCACATACACCCTTCAATCTAAGTCAAACTACGTGTTTGATTTTTATTTACTAATATTTTGTCCTTTTTAAAGGACTTAACCTTTTTCAAGAATAGACTTTCTAGAATTTTAAAAAAATATTTACTTCAGTTCCCCTAAGCAAAAATATAAAAAAATTTCCAATTGTGATTTTTTAATTGAAGTTTTTGATATTTTAATTAGGCTTAAGTTAAAAGTTTTCATAAAATTTTTTTTGGAATTCCAAATTGTATGATTTTATTTCTCTTAGTTTAGAAGGTGTGATTGTTTTTTCTCGGCTATGTTTCATTCATTAAATATTCTCTTTTAATATTAGCGTACATTTTAGCGAATGAGAGTGCGAATGCAAATATCAAAAATAAGCGAATAGTTCGCAAATGCGAACCTGAATATTCGGCGACCCCTAATATATTGCCAGGCTGTTAGGGCTCATAGTATAGCGTTTCTGTTGAAAAATACTACATATACTCAAATGCTATTTTATATGAAAAAATTAAATTTTTAAATGAAAATGATACCAATTTTTACGTATTTTTACACAATATATTTAAAATTAGATAATATTTTAAAAATTCCCTACATTTGCCTTAAAATAAAACACTGTCCTTTTTTTTCCATACGCACAGTGATTCGGCTAGAACATGCTAGCGGGACAAAACTCATGACGTTATTTCCAGGAGCCACTGATAACGACTTCATGTTCATACATACTACCAGTGGATTAGTTTTGAAACTCCTCCATGGTATACTCCAGAGGATTAGTTCGGAAATCGTTTAAAAATTAAAACATGTCGCTAAAATACGCAGCGAGCGATTTGTTAGCAATTTAAGTTCAGCAATGTAGGTTGCTAGCCTTCGTTCCCTAGTTTGGTGATAGGGCTGCTATCTAAGCACCCAAACGTGCTGTGTTTGGAGCCAGTGTTTCAGAGGATCCAGTATCCGCGATCTCCTACTTCCTGAGACGCACTTTGGCCATTCAGGGTTCTCTGACACTCCAGGTTGGCAACAGAATTTCCTCTGTGCGCCCTATGCTCCAGTGGGAGTTAAAGGAACATATATATATATATATATATATATATATATATATAAATACGAAGACATGTCGTTTAACTGCAAATTCTTTTTTAACAATGACATGGTACATGATTGCATTACATCGCACCATTGTTGTAAGTAGTCCATTTTATCTAAAATGGATAAAGTAGTCCATTATTTTAATGTGAAAAAATTAGTTAAGCTCAAGGTCAGTTTTTTTAATTTTTTTATTTATTTAAAAAATATTTCCAATATTTCGAAATCCACTGGATCTCATCTTAACGGTACTACAATTATAGTTAACAAAAAATAAAACATAATTTTAACATTAAATGAATACATATTGTCCCACTGTGTCATAAAACATATAAACAGAAAATAAGCGCACAAAAATAAAAACTTACAAGAGTAACAATAATAAAAAACACGTCACACACGGTTTTACATTTAAAAATTGCACTAATTCCTTATTCTATTTTTGTTGTCTTGTAAGTTTTTATTTTTGTGCGCTTATTTTCTGTTTATATGTTTTATGACACAGTGGGACAATATGTATTCATTTAATGTTAAAATTATGTTTTATTTTTTGTTAACTATAATTGTAGTACCCTGAAGATGAGATCCAGTGGATTTCGAAATATTGGAAATATTTTTTAAATAAATAAAAAAATTAAAAAAACTGACCTTGAGCTTAACTAATTTTTTCACATTAAAATTACAACAAAAGGTCGAACAGCACACATATTGAATGAGTAGTCCATTATTATTTGCAGGGATTTTATTCACACTTGTGATAACATATTTTTAAATTGGTAGCAAAGTGAAACGAGTTTTTTGTTATGTAATGTTCTGCTGAAGGTATAAACTAGGGTTTATAATTTCCCGGACTTTTTCTATTCCCGGGATTCTTAGGATAAAATCATGATTCCCATAAACGAGTTCAATACACAATTTTTTACTTTTTTAAATGAATGTATATTTCATTTAAAGACTTTTTAGGATGCAAATATCTTATAACGCCCGAAGTAGTTGCAAAAATCGCATGAGAAACCTCTATAAGAGAAAGAAATCGATGTACAGTGGCCATATCTACCCACTTAGCAAAATATTTCCACACTACCGATTTTGTATTGCTTGCCAATAAAATTGTTGTTTGATCTAAAATTATCTCACAATAAACAACATGACCGAGTTGTGCTTTTAACCGAAAAAGTATTCGATCATGGCTTCCAAAATAAGCCCACTGTTTTTTAAAATTAGCAATAAAAATTTTCATTTTAATTATTATCGACCTTTTCTTAATGTTAATGTTTTGTTTTTTCGTTTGGGAATTCTTCTATGCCGAATCTTATATACCCTTCGCTATGGTGCGATAAGAGCAGAAAGTTAAATAAATACTGTTCTTTAGATATAAAAAAACATTTTGTCGGAGGTTGTGTATTGATAACCAAGATGCTTCTAGATAATTTGGAAACTTTGGCCTTTGGCGTCCTCCAGATATACAGAAATCTATAATGTCTTTGTAGATTTCAGATGTTGGTTGTTGCTTGTACCTTATTTGAAAAATTTGACTCTTGCCGTATTCCAGAATTTTTCTTATTTTGCGAAGCACTAATGGAACATTTTAAAAAGTAAGCACACATTTATGCGCTATGCAATAAGACATACAGAGATGTAGTATGGTAAGTGAACGAATTCGTTATAATCTAAAAAAAATATATATAAAATTTGAAGAGCCACGACATTCCCTTACTACAAAGCATGTTTGTAAGGGAGCATATTAAAGAATAACGGTATCAAAAGAAAATAAAGTGTGCAAAGCTGATCGTAAAATTTAATAATTTGTATATGCGCTGAGTAAAGCGCTTTCTGTGTCAAACATGTATTGCTTCAAAGTGGGAACTGACCATATAAATTTCATGTCTTTCGCAAGCGATATGGTAAGCGAAACTTTTACGTTTCTCCCTTACAAACCTGCTTCGTTTGAAGCTCCATATTTTATTGAGTATATAAATTAACCATTAAATGCGCACGGTCTTGTATTTTTATGAAAAAAATATTTTATACGTTAATAAACACAAAATTAAAAACTGCGTTTTTATTTGTTAAATTTTCTGTTTTTTTGTAGTTTTTTTTAAAGAAAAACTGGTTGTATCTTATGAGATACACTGCTCACTCCACACACAAAGAGAAACGCAAAATTAGTAAAAGAATTTTTTAAGTGAAGTTTATTTTTAATAGGGGAAAAATTAAAAATTATTGTGATTGTATTAAATATTATTCAAATTCATTAAGTTAAATTAAAAATTATTAAAATTGGGTTTCTTATTTCTTCTATTTTTTTTATTTGTATTAATAATATTTTTTATTCTGAATTCAAAATAAATCTTTTATCTAAAAGTTAATAATAACGTCCACTGACTGTCTTCATTACTTGACCAATAGTCTCTTAAGTGAAATATGTCATATAATGTAAAATACCAATTCATTTTCGCAATTCTAAAACATATCACAAACTTTCCTCATATATATAATTTTTTAATCTCTCGGGAAATAAGTAACGCCAAACTTGATACGAAGTAACCAATGATTTGTTATTATCAGGCAGAGAGCTATTGCCTTTAAAATTTACTTCCTGACTGACGAATTGCATATGACCCTGTTTGGTTTTTTTTTCAAATGCAAAAGCTTTTGGATAGACGGGTGCATTTTGAAATTAAATTAAATTACGTTGGACTTGATGCCAAGTCCTGTGAGTGAGTTGGGTACTGATTAGATGGCGACTCTTGTAAGCTCACAGTTGGGGCACTGGAAGCAGTAGGATTTGATAAAGATCTATTTCTGGCAATAGGTGATTGGATGAAGGAATACCTTCTTAAATTTGATGCTAGGAAGTTAGAAGTACAAAATTGTACGTGGCCAGGAGACCGAATGGTACGTCAAAACGCATCCAAATTTTAACTTGTCGTGTCAAATGACTAAACAAGAAAAAAGCACACAAGCAGATTGTGCCCCAGCAAAAATTTTTTATTTTCAATACAAAAAGTGTATGTACATGAGACAATTACAGCTAACATTCCTTATTTGTCTGAATGCGCAATGTAACTCTAAAGATACAACCACTATATACCATTTTTTGACGAAAGTATAAATCAGACCGTATTTCCAATTTCTGTATAGTTAAATAATGCTATTTTTATTAACATATATTTTTTGGGAGTTAATTCGTGAAAAATAATTCCAGTAAAAGTGGGAGAACCTTAGCTATATCTCTATAAGTACGAATTTTGAACCTACGGCTCTATATTTTTCAAAAACGTACAATTTTTGAAAAGGTGTTGTTAGTGATAACCAACAAATTTTTTGTAAGTTTTTTTAATAATTATGGAAATAACACCAGTTTTATTTGTTGTATCAGATACACTGCGCATTTAAGGATTAAATAAGAAAACAACAACAACAAAGGAAAATTTGGGTAATTTTAAAGGCTGTCGTCGATCAGGCTGAATTTCAATAGCAAATAACTCTGAACTATATGTGACATAAATATATAACTACCAACACATTTCAACGTACACACGGACAGACGGACATCGTTAAATCAAATTATTTATACTTTATAGGGTCTATGATTAATACTGTATAAATTACAAACGGTATGATAAACTTATATATATGTATGTTCGCTTTTACCTTTGGTGAAGGTTATAAAAATGCATTTGAAACAATTAAACAATAATGTGTTAATGTGGAGATAATAAACAAAATTTTTTATAGACATAGCAGCTATTATCAAAGTTATTGTCGCTGAATATTATACCAATAACATAATGTACAAGCAAGCTACGGCATTAAAAGCTGCTTCTGGAAGTTGTATTGGTATGCTACATAGACTAAAATATTGCAGGGTATAATAAAACCCTCCCTACCTATGACAGTGTAGGGTATAAAAACGGTATAGTCATTGTTTGAAAAGTACAATTTTTTTTTTAAAAATGTTGGTATAAAATTAGAAAACCCATTTTCCATACCTGATAAGTATTTATTTAAATGAATAAATAAATATATACATAGATAAGTGATAAGCAAAGTCTTTATCTATACATTTTCAATAAAAATTTTATTGGGAGTATACAAAACGTTTTATTATACCCGTTACCAAAAGTAGGCAGGTAACTTCGTTTTTTATGTAAGTTCGTCAACCCTTTTGTAATTTCTACAATATTAACCTTTGACCCCTTTAAAGGATGTACATATATGCTACCATATAAGTAGTATTCAGGGCTGTCAGATGTGGCGACTTTTCGCCAATCGCTGCGATTTTTAAACCTATTTGGCGATTAAATTTTGTGTTTGGCGAAATGGCGATTTTTGCCGATATATAAAACAGTTGTCGATTACTTTTGCGATTTCTTAAATGCGTTCCAGCTTATTTTTTTATTATTTATATAAAAAAATTTATGAGTTTGGGTTTTTTCTTGGAATTTTTAACAAATTTTAAAGTCACAATACGCATGCGAATGTGTTGTGATAGGAACACAACTAGAACGAAAGACTAATTTTTGGCCGCGAATATTCGTCGTCAAAAATAACACATATTTGTGTATATGAAAATACACACAATAATTGCGTCGTTCGTCATACTTTGCAAAAGATTTATTTCTTTTTCATACGCCATCGAACGACGAACATTTTAGTACCAGGTGACCATGGTTTGTTTTAGTTATCAAGTATTTTAGTAAATTAAGTTACTTTTTACTTTAATTATTGCTTTGTTTTTATTTCAAAGCATCAAATATAAATTGAAAAAATATTTAAATATACAAATCGTTTTTAGTTGGGATTTTGGTAATGTTTAGAATTATTTTGATCATATGGTCAAATTATTTCTCTCTCTTTGCACAAACACCAAACAACTTTCTCAATTGTAAAAGCTGTTTGTTATAAGTCGTTATTGGGCTTCATACGATGAATTTTCTCAGGGATTGTTTACATATAAATTCGTCGTTTTAGGCGAAATTCGTCGTTCGTCCCAGTTGTGTTCCTACACGCAGAGAAAAAACATGTTTAAATATGGTCACCACCAACAAAACTATTTTTTGAAAAAATTTTAAACATAAATTTTGTTTTATTCAACCTTTATTTTTTTAATTGTTTTATAATTTATTGAGCTTGAGGTTTTTTTCTTTTTTATATACAAATTTTTATTAGATTTATTTTATAACTCCAATATTTCTATACAGCAATGTGTATGTATCATCATCAGGGAAACAAATTAAAGAATTAAACAAACGTTTTTTTAAATAATGAAAAAATAATAACAATTGTCACATAGAAAAAATTATTTACAATTAAAAAAATTTTTGTAAAAATAATCTATTACATTCTAAAAAATTTTTTAATTTCCTCTTTTGTTTTTATAAACTAAATGTCTATAAATTTTTATATAATAAAAATTTGTATATAAAAAAGAAAAAAACCTCAAGCTCAATAAATTATAAAACAATTAAATTTTAAACATATTATGGTTAATTTAACCATATTATTGTTAAATTAGTTCTCCATCAAGAACCCACAACCATATTATGGTTGCCTCTAAACATGTAGTGGTTAAATATGACAATAATTTGTTTTTGAATTAACAATTGTATATTCCTCTTTTCCAAGAGCAACATGATATGGTTGAAAACCAACCATGCTATTATAAGTTTAAAACATATTTTTGTTATTATTAACCAAAACATGTTCGGAGACAACCATAATATGGTTGTGCCTTCTTGATGGAGGACTAATTTGCCCATAATATGGTTGTCGATGGCAATAAAATGGTAAAAAATAGCCATAATATGTTTACAATTTTATTTAAAAATAGTTTTGTTGGAGGTGACCATATTTAAACATGATAGATTAAAAATTGATAGTATTGTTGCTATAGAAATTTGGAATAACGGTTAAGCTTTCTTAGATTTTCCTTCATTTTCGTTGTCGGAATTTATCATGTGTACAACTGGTAACCGTCACTGCCTAACCACTATTGTGAATAATGTTTTTTTTTTTACATATTTTATCCGTATTTTACGTTAGTGTATATGCTTATATACATGTCATATTATTTATAAACTTCTTGTAAATTCCACGCGGTAAATAAGATAAATAAGTTAATTGCCATCTTTATATTGTGTCAAAATTTTAACTTTTATAGATAACTAAGTAGTTAAGTCTTAGTGCTAATCCAACTTAATCTTGTGAAGAAACTTGTTCGGTTTTCATACCAAAAAAGTGTGTATTTTATGTTTTTTCCTAATGTTTTAATTAATAATGTTTACTAATAGGAATTAAAAAATTCAATATAAACCAATAAATTGCTATTATAAATTGTTTGTCCTTGGTGTTTGCAATCTTATTAGAAACCGTGGGCTAGGACAGCTTCACCCAACACAACTATTTAAATATACACACAGTGTGCAATATTTCGAGTTACTTTCGTTTTCTTATCAATTATCGGCTCTTTACGGAATAACTAGTCAATTTTTAATTTATTTTGGAAAATAAATTTTAAAAACTGAACCGTTTGCGAAAACATATGATGTAGAATTTTAAAAATGTTAGCACTAATAATGTATACTGGATAATATGCAAATAAAAGGTTGAATTAATACAGAAAGTAAATAAATTTTTAAAAAAATTTCCATTGGTATCGGCTTCTATAAAATGGAATCAAGCGTATTTTTCAATTTGGTGTGCATAGCGAAAATAAGTCGCAGTTTTGTATACTTTTTGCGTAAATTTTAAACGAAACAAAATCCATTTTTTTAAATACATATAACTAAAGCCCTAATCACGTAAAACGCAACGCCAAAGACTTACATTGAAAGCACAAACAGTGTCATAAATATTTTGTAATTTTGTTGTTGCTTTCTACAGAAATTCATGTACCGTTTTAAAATTTTCAACGCCACAAGTTATGGAGCGCTTGAAATTTTAAAACGCAATGTACATTTTTGTAGGAAGCAACAACAAAATTACAAAATATTTATGACATTGTTTATGCTTTCAATGTTATTCTTAGGCGTGGCGTTGCGTTTTACATGATTAGGGCCTAAGATAAATTTTTATATTAATTCGAATGTGTATTCTAAGTAGGGTTACCATTCGTACTGTTTTTTGTTTAAAGTACTGATTTATGCGTTGCAAGCAAATCAGTACGCAAATGAACTGATTTTATCATTAATGTACTGTTTTTGTACTGTTATTATATATTTATTTTGTTCAGTATATATTTTGTCATATTGTCAACTTGTTTGCGATACGAATATTAATATAGATGTTCTTATCGATGAGTTATTAACATTAAGGTTTTTTGCCGAGCAGATACAGTAGAAGAAAATTGGAAAGTGTTTCTAAATGGTGGTGCCTTTACGTTTTTGAGGAAATGTGTAATTTTATTTCTTCTATTCCACACTGAAACGCTTTTACAGAATGAGTCTTTAGTTTTCAAAGTGGAGAAAAGAGAGAAACAGGCTCCTAATATAAAACCTAGAAAGTGAGAAGACAAGCTTTGGTTATAGTTGTAATGATTTTGAAAATTTCTTAAAGACTGAAGACAGGAAAGAAATTGTGGACAATGTACAATTAGGCCATAAATATTTAAAACTTGTAACATTGTAAATATTTATGTCCATAATACATATGTATGTTAATATATTATTTATAAAAATAAGTATAAGATCGCCTGAAAAACGATTGTGCCTTTTGCAATAATTACAATTATTAATAGTTATTAGTAGTAAATCACTTTTAAATAATTTTTTTAAATTATTTTGAAGATAAACACAAAACACGCTTCGTTATTTCAAGTGTTGAATTTGTTTTTTAACATTGTTGCCCTTATATCTGTAGAACGGCGCTAAAAAGGCCAATGTCAAATAATTCATTTTTGAGAAAATTAAAATTTTAGTTTTTTATAGAAGAGTTCTAAGTGAAATTGACTAGCAAAACCTTTTTGAACAATTGTTCTCGGTTAAATTAGACATTGGCTGATTCGGCAAAAAAAAAGAGATTCAGCATGACCTTTTAATTGCAAAATGAAATTAATTATGCTGGTAGATATAGAAAAAAACTACTTTTTATTTAATTTTATGTTGACCTATATTAAAAAATATAATAGAATAAAGGATATAATTTTTTTTTGCTTTTAAGAAAACTAATGTTGCTTTGAAAAAGATTAAACCAAGTAGCTAACAAGAAATTAAAAATCGAATTTTTTAACAATTTGTTGTGTTTTACAGGGGTGTTCTGGAAATTGAAAACGCAAAACACAAGAATTTAAAAGTCGTTTTTTTAATAAGATTTTTGTATTAAAAGAAATACAAATACAATACAATACAAATATTTCTCAATTAAACAGAATTCTATAAGAAAATTATAAAAAATTGGATTAAGAGTGTATTAAAAAGAAGTTCAAAATTCTTGCGTTTTGCGTTTCCAGAACACCCCTGTTAGACTTTTTTTTGTTTTCACTTTTTATTCCAGCTAAAAATATATACGGAATTGAATTATTGTTTTGAAAAATTCAGTTTTATTAATTAAATTTTATCACTGTTTAAATTATAGAATGAAACCAAGCTTTGGTTTAAAAAGATTAAAACTTTTTATGTTATTAATATGCAATTTTATATTAAAAAAGTATATGTACTGTTTAGTATGCAACTGTATTGAATTTTTTTCTCTTATGTACTGATTTCTCAGATTTCAAAACTAGCTTTTATACATTAATAGTCTTATTCCTTCCATATTTTCCAGGAATATTTTCTATGCACTATCATAATTTATTTGTTTGTATATTTCTGTTACGAGGCTTACAGCCATACTTAAAAAATAGCGGAACGCGTTTTCTAGCTGTCAAAAATCCTCATGCACATACAATTTGTATGAAGCATCCTTGAATAGCGCGGCGTCAACGCTTTGCAATTGGAAAATCCTATTTTGACATTGCCTCAAAATAAGCAGAGTTGCTATATTTCTGGTTTCGACAACTCTGTTTTTATCGTTTAATAATAATTAATGGCAAATTAGCTATTTTTAGGTCAAACTAGCGGTTTAGTTACATTTCTTATTTATATTATGAGGATTTTACTAAGCACGAACGATAACACTACTGTTTGTGACACAACGCTGACGCTCATGTTTAGGTATGGCATATCAGCGTAACAGCTACGCGGAAGAAAACGTCCGGCCCTCCGCTCTTGTTTAGGTACGGCTGCTACTTGAGCTATCCTTTGGCTATTGTACAGAAATTTCATACAACTCTTGATACCAGCAGAATTTTTAAAGCAAGAACTTAAATGCAACATTTTTAACTTCAATTAATAAGTAGGATTCGGTTCTATTTGATAAGATATTTCAGTTATCACAGAAGGCTCTGCAATTTATATGTATGTATATAGATTTAGGAATCTTTTGACATTAAGTCTGTTAAAAGCGCGACGCTAGGGAACTTTTAAAGAAATTTTATGATTTTAATTATTTTATATACGAACATTTTTTCTATAGTATAATAAAATTCCCTGAAAAAATTATGTATGCCTATATCTAGTTATAAACATACTTAAAGTTTTTTTTCTAAATCGATAATGACTAGAAAGCACACAATCAACTTTCGTAAAGATCAGTTCATAATTAACCGCAGTCCCGATACCAGGATTGAGGATTTACCAGTATGACCATATAAGCTTTTTTCGAGCTAAATTTAGCTTGAAATATTTGACATAGCTTAAAGCCTTTTTTAGATTTTTTCAACAATACATTGAGCTTTTTCTAGCTTGTTACCTTAATTTAAATTTCGTGTAATTAATTTATATTTCAAAACAAATAAAACAGTTTATAAGTATAAATTGTTTATAAGTATCGTTGTTCCAATACCTATGATCTGTATCTTTGGTGCAATTTTTACTTTACTTTACTTTACATAAGTTTATTGGCCTACTTTTCCAATAATGGAACGGTGTACTTATGTAAAAAATAACGAAACACAAAAAACTTTTAATTTTGTTTTGTTGTATGTAACTAACAATATATCAAAAAAAAAAAGTTTTTTCCAACTGAAAGATACTTACACCAAATTACTTCTATTCATTGGGGGATACATTCGGCTACCTCAAATGGCCATTAGGGTTGCCCTTTAGGTGCGACTTTAGTTTTTCAACTGAATTCGAATTAGACGCCGTAGTTTTTTTAATTATTAAAAAGCAATTGTTCTTAATTTTGGAATACTTAGTAAGAATAGTAATCTTTCGTATAAGATAAAAAATTTATCAGTGCACTTTAAAAAAAAATTTGTTAAAAGAAATTTGTGAAAATGGAAAAATCCTAACCTTATATTTCAAATGGAACAAAAATGACTAAAGGCTTTTAAGCAAAACAAACTGGTTCTGGTTTGAAACTCCAATATCTAAAATTCCTCCGAGCCGCTTGACGATATAATGTTTTGTTCGGACAAAAATGGAATAAATTTAAAAAGAAATGCGAAGTTTTTATTTTTTTCGACATCTTTCTATGTAGATCTTAGAAACTTCGCATTGCATTGTTAAGCGGCACTTAGGAATTTTAGATATTGAAACTTCAGTCATTTTTTGCTTTTCCAAAGAAATTTATGACAAAAGAAATGCTTAAAATATTGAAATAACGCATTCTCGACATTGAAAAGTTTTTTTACATCATTTCATATAAAATATGTAGACGTTGGTCTGTATATGTATTACAAATGTAACACGTCACATATATCAGATAACCGTACATTTATGTTTTTCGCTGAATACTTCCCTCTCAGCCGTCATCCAGAGTCAAAGGCTGATTTAATTAAATGAGTTATTTCTTATTTGAAAGGGTATTAAATTACGCGTCTAATTGAGTTTCATTAGATAAATAATGCCTAATATTTTTGAAAATATTAACGTTTTTCACCAATTATTGTCATTTCGAAAGATGTTTTGTGCCACAGTTAATAATACAGTTAATACAATCAATCCATAGTTACAAAATGTTTAAGTCATAATGCACCATCGTGGTGCATAAATCGGGTAAAATCTAAAAGTCAAACAAAATAAGTTACAGTGCTATATTCAAGAGTGGGCTCTATTAGATAAATACATATATTTTATTAACTAAGCTTCACAAAAACGAAGGTCAGCATTAAAATTGGTTGCGGTTTAGACTTATATTAAGTTATTGACCAACAATAAGAAAATTTTATGCGTTTCTTGTTAGAACTTTGAACTGGCTTGAGTAAAATATCATGATTAGTAAAAGTTTTAGCCGAACTAAAATAATTTTTAGGAGCGTTATTTGTATTGGACCTATGGTAAATTATGGACCAATCATCCCAAAATTCTAAAGTCTGATTTCTGGTATTTCAAAAAATAAATTAGACTATATTTGAATACAGCAGTGTAATTAGTTTTAGCGTTAACAGTGAATTTCACAAAATTGCACGATATTTGTTCTGGCCATATGAATCTAAGTTGGATGAAATTTTAGTGGGCTTTATTTGGTCTTAAGCGCAATAAACTGTTGCCGGGAGTAGGGTTTATATGGGGCCTAAGCTGCATTATGGACCGATCTTCACGAAATTTTACAGCGTAATTTTTAGTCATATATATCTGTGGCGTACCGAATTTCATTATTATAGTATTATTTTTTACGGTTTTAGGGGTACTAAACTGTTTACCGGGAGTAGGGTTTATATGGGGCCTAGGGTAAATTATGGACCGATCTTCACGAAATTTTACACTGCGATTTCTAGTCTTATAAAACTGTGATATATAAAATTTTATTATGATAGCATTATTAATTATGGTTTTAGGCGTACTAAACTGTTTTCCGGGAGTAGGGTTTATATGGGGCCTAGGCTGCATTATGGACCGATCTTCACGAAATTTGACAGTGTGATTTTTAGTCATATAGATCTGTGGCGTACCGAATTTCATTATAATAGCATTATTTTTTACGGTTTTAGGGGTACTAAACTGTTTGCCGGGAGTAGGGTTTATATGGGGCCTAGGGTAAATTATGGACCGATCTTCACGAAATTTTTCACTGCGATTTCTAGTCTTATAAAACTGTGATATATCAAATATTATTATGATAGCATTATTAATTATGATTTAAGGCGTACTAAACTGTTTTCCGGGAGTAGGGTTTATATGGGGTCTAGGGTTAATTATGAACCGATCTTGACAAAATTTAGCAGTATAATTTCTAGTCCTACAAAACTGTACCGTACCGAATTTAATTATCATAGCATTATTTATTACGGTTTTAGGCGTCCAAAAATTTTTTCCGGGAGTAGGATTTATATGGGGCCTCGTGTAAATTATGGACCGATCTTAAAAAATTTTACAGTGTGATTTCTGGTCCTATAAAACTACGACGGACAAAATTTTAGTATGATAGCGTTATTTATTATGGTTTTAGGCGTACTAAACTGTTTTCCGCGAGTAGGGTTTATATGTCAATTACACAGTACAACATTTTTCAGTTAATTGATTGCCAACTCAATTCTGTGAACTGTATGTGAAATTAGACCCAAAAAGAAGAATTTCTGCATCATTCGTTTTGTCTTCTTACCTGCGATTTGAAGTTAGTATCGATTTGAAGTTAGTACTATCGTATAGGGGAATTTATCACGTTTTAGGCCCTGTTGTTTGACATAGCTCGACAACCACTAGCCCAATTTAGTTGAAATAAATTTTAAAAAATTAAGAATTACAATTCCCTTAATCTGTTCATATATTGTTTTCCTATACAAGTAACACTTTCGAAGTTAAAAATGAATGTATGAAGGGAAAAAATTATTTTTTGCCTAAAAATTTAAATTTTTTTTTTTAAAAATACATAAAAAATGCAAAATGGAAAAAAGTTTCAAGTCTAGTTATTTTTTCGCAAAGTCACATAACCTATGAGCAAAATGAGACAAAGATCATAAAAATCGATGCACGCGTTTCGCTTTTATTCGCAATTGAGTAAATGTATGAATTTCAAAAATTTGCTCGAGATATGCACAACATTATTTGGAGAAAACATTGACACCTTTTTCATGATTCTGAGAATTAAAAAAAAAGGAATAAACAAAAGGTTATTTGATTTTTATGATTGCGGTAATAAATGTACGTGGACAATTAAACGGAAAGTGGCCCTTTTTATTATTTGGGTTTTTCCGGTGGCTACCTATATGATTTTTTTTACAGAAATTGCACCCACATTTAAGGGTGGTCATTATTTGGAAAGTTTTGCACAATTTGAAACGTACAAGTGCTGAATCAGGTATACAGCCCTTAAAATATGCGCCCATTTATAAGTACCTGGCAGTAAAATATTCAAAAATACGTAGTATTTATAGGTGTGCATTGATCGATTTTTGGCATTCAGCCAGTGCCGACGAACGCGAACAGTAAAAGTGATTTTTCTCCAGTTTTTTAAAAGTGAGTAACAACAAAACATAAAATATATCAATATGGAAAACAACAAGTGCCCATATTTGGATGAATATTGTTACGTTTGTGGTCATATCGTCCGAAAAATACAGAAAAAAGATCGAAAAAATTTGTTTACTGAGCAATTCAAAACCGCGTTTTGTAATTATTTCGATGAAGCAGATTTAAGTGGTGCAAATTTTACGCCGAACACAGTGTGCAACAGTTGTTATACTACCCTTCTAAAATGGATTCACGGAAAAAGTAGAAAGTTATCTTTTATGAAGCCAGTAATTTGGGTGGAAGACACAACTGGACATGATGAATCCAGGTTCTATGCATGCATAAATTTTCGTCCTGGATTAAACAGACAACAATTGAAAACAAAAGTATACACTGCTGCATTTACTGCCACACTTCCAGTGCAACGCCCTGCTGATACCGATGCACCTAAACCTCCGAGTGCGGATACTGTGTCCCTGCTAGCCGAAACCGTTTTCACCAATCTGACCGATTTGGATGATGCTGATTGGATACCCGATATTGAAAATAGTGCACCACAACCGCTACCACAAATCGAAATGGATTACATTGTGGCCAAGCTGGGACTATCACAACACGACTCCGAATGGCTGACATCATTTTTGAAGAGAAGAAAACTCACACAGCAAAATGTCAGCGCAACATCATACCGACAATGCCAAGCTGATTTTCAGAAATTTTATTCCGTTGACGAAGCAAATACGTTCACGTACTGCCATGATATCCCAGGTTTAGTGAAAAAATTGGGAATGGATTATATCGCTGGCGACTGGCGTTTATTCATCGATGGTTCAGTTACTAGTTTGAAGGCTGTGCTGCTGCACAAAAAAAATAAAAAACCATGCATTCCATTGGGATTCAGCACAACTATGAAGGAAACGTATGAAGCATTGGGCGAAATTTTGAACAAAATCAACGACGATCGCAACAAATGGAACATTTGTTGCGATCTGAAGGTGGTCAACATACTACAAGGGATTATAGAAAAGGGCGGATATCCAAAATACTTCTGCTTCCTTTGTAATTGGGATTCACGATACAAAGGAAATCAATATCAATGTAAAGATTGGAAAGGAAGAACTCCCGAGCTCAACAAACAATTAAAATTACGCAATGAACCTATGATAAAGGACCTGGATGATATTTTGTTGCCACCGCTCCACATAAAACTGGGAATAGCTGGGAAATTCGTTGAAGTGGTGGTCAAAAAAGTTAACGGCGCCTTTGACTGTTTGAAATCCATCTTTCCGAAACTCAGTGATGAGAAAATTAAAAACGGTACGTATCGTACTCTGTATTTCAATATTGTCATATCTAAATTTGTTAATTTCTATACATTCGCATTACCAATAATTTTTTCGTTTTTCTTATGTATTTAAAACAGGTATTCTCAATGGACCTGATATTCGGAAATTGATCAAAAGTGATTCTTTCACACATTTCCTTTCAGAGCATCACGACCACCAACATGCATGGAACGCATTGAAAGAAGTAATAGAAGGCGTTCTAGGAAAGAACCGTGTCCAGCGAGAAGAGATACAGCAACGAGTGGACAGGTTGCTGTTTTATTTCGAAAAAATCGGTGCATCCATGACGCTGAAATTGCATTTCTTGCACCACCACCTCGATACTTTTTTGGCACAATCACCTTAGGAATCAGACGAACAAGGAGAGAGGTTCCACCAGGTGACCATGCCATTTGAAAAGCGGTTCAAAAGCAAAAAATTGGATGCATTGCTTGCGGAGGTTTGTTGGTGGAGTTCCACAATTATGCAGTTTGAAGAAAGCACCGAAGATGAAGACATTGAAATTGGTGGACACGGATGACGATACAGACTCAGACCATGAATATGAACAACCTACGAAGAAAACAAGATCATCAGAACCACAAGCGTCAACTTCTACAAGGATGGATATTGCCAATAATTGAAAAAATGTTCTAAATTTTGTTTTTATGCATATTATAATTGCGTATTAATTGCATTTTATTTCATTTTCATTAAGTTTTTATAAATAAAGTTTTTTTTTGCATGATAATTTTTTAATTTATATTTTTATTTTTATTTTAAGGGTGGTGGCTATAACTGATTTTTGAAATTCATACCTTTACTCAATTGCGAATAAAAGCGGAACGCGTGCATCGATTTTTATGATCTTTGTCTCATTTTGCTCATAGGTTATGTGACTTTGCGAAAAAATAACTAGACTTGAAACTTTTTTCCATTTTGGATTTTTTATGTATTTTTAAAAAAAAAAATTTAAATTTTTAGGCAAAAAATAATTTTTTCCCTTCATACATTCATTTTTAACTTCGAAAGTGTTACTTGTATAGGAAAACAATATATGAACAGATTAAGGGAATTGTAATTCTTAATTTTTTAAAATTTATTTCAACTAAATTGGGCTAGGGGTTGTCGAGCTATGTCAAACAACAGGGCCTAAAACGTGATAAATTCCCCTATACGATAGTACTAACTTCAAATCGATACTAACTTCAAATCGCAGGTAAGAAGACAAAACGAATGATGCAGAAATTCTTCTTTTTGGGTCTAATTTCACATACAGTTCACAGAATTGAGTTGGCAAATCATGTGTTGTACTGTGTTATGGACCGTTCATTGCGAAATTTAACAGTAAAATTTAAAATCGTATAAAACGAATGTGTGCAAAATTTAATATAATTCAGTGCATTATTCCACTATTTATGTTAGTTTATGTATCAAAATTATCATTTAGGGCGGTGGTTCCACATTTTGAGTCATAATTCTGATCCTACTGAGCCGATGTTGCTAGATTTCAATCCGAAACTGCTTAGAATAACTACTAGCAATTTGAGACCAAGGTTGTTCTTTTCTTTTGTGTTTTTCGAAAGTGAGCGTGTTTTCAACAGACGGACATGGCTATATCGGCTTAGAATTACTCAAGGAGCCAGAATATATATACTTTATGGGGTCTTAGATGTACAATAAAAAAGTTTTACACGGAATGACAAACTTAGTATACCCTCATTCACCACTAGTGGTGGTGGAGGATATAAAAACGAAAATATCTATAAAAACATGTATATGAAGAATATTTAGAAATAGCAAAGATAATTATGAAGGGAAGTTTTAACATTAATATCAGCTTTTTATAAAAAAATTATTTTTTATTTATTTATTTATTTATAAAAAATGGATGCCGCAAGCCCGTAGGGCCTAGTTGGCTAGTCGACAATGAGATCGAGAGTAAAATTAAGACTTAAATTATAATTACTAAATGTAATTCATATAATAATTTCACTTAACAATAATACTTAATCTAAAAAATATTGGGATTTACACACACCTATTGCAATAAAAAATTTCGGGAAGAAAGCTGTGGCAAAACTGAGATAGCCCATAAGATGGCAACAATATAAAATATATAAAAAATTTAAAAAATTTAATGATATTTATTCTACACTCATTAATGTTCAAATAAGTTAAAATTAAATTGTGTTTATTATTCAGCGATAAATACTGGGTATACTCAAGAACTTTAATAAAATTATCATAACAACTTTCATTCGCAATGAAAGTAGAGGGGTAACATCATTAGTAGGGAGATCGATTATTCGACTTTTTTCAACAACCGGTTTTCGAATATTACGAATAGTTGCTATTTTAAAAAACCCGGTTTTCGGTTAAGCAATTTTTAAATAACCGGTTAACCGGTTTTAATTCGAATACTTAAAAACACAAAAATCAAATATGTTTTTAAAATAAAAAGTTAATTTGAATAAAAACAAAACAATTTGCAAAGGTAAGGAACCAACAAAATACATAAATATGACTTAGATCAGACCTAACAAATATTTTACGATAAAATCCAAGAAAAGTGGGATCAGTAAATTGATCAAACTTTAGCTAAATTTTCAAAAAATTTTTATTGATTTACTAAACTTTATTTGTAAGAAGATATTTGTATAATGTAATTTAGAAACGGTTGAATGATATTTGATCTAGACAAACGTTTTGCAAAAGCAAAAAAAATTTTAGGAATTTTATAAAGTTATTATTTTAAATATTCTCCCAAATTTATTTTGAATGAGTTTTAATTTGTTGATGGTTAAGCTACGATTATCTATATAAATCAACCATATTTTTCAAAAAGTTGCAAACAAAACCTCTTAGCCAGGATTATCTATTTCAAATTATTTTTTTCAGCATTATAGAAACAAATAGTGAACTGAACATTCTTTTTGTGTAAAATATTTGTCAATTGGTCGACTACAATTTAAAACATTGCATGACATTGTTTGATTTTTTCATTTTTGTTTTTTAGTTCTTGGTATTTTAATAAAAAAAAAAACTGGTTTATCAGGCATTTCGTCCTCGGCAACACAACGGGCTTATATTTCACCCAATAATTCATTTCTTGCAGCGTATTTTAGTAAAGTATTATTTGTCGTCTTCTTAGTACTAGTTCGAACGGAGTTAAGTTTCATTTGGATCACATTAATGTCAAGCATGTATACTAATTAAACGTGATTAATAAGTCGTGACATGGAAGAACTTTTGTAACTTATCATTTTAGGGCACTTCAAGCACTTAACTTTGTCTTTTAAATCGCATTCGAAAAATATCTAGAGATATCATTTATATTAAAATATATTTAATATTTAGAATAATCTTGCACAAATTACTATTTACTTTTTAACTGAACACGTTTTTGTAGTATTTTGAATAGTTTTTTTTTCTACAAGAACACACGCTTTTATAAGCGATTTGAATTTACAGTGTTCATAATGTTTTTTGACCTTTGTTACATTTTGTTTTGACATTCTTCATAAAAAGTTTAAGTTTAGCGAATATTCAATTAGAAAATACTTCAATTACGGGTACATCTACAACAAGAGTAAAGAAAATGATTATAAATTACACATTACTAAAATAACCGGTTAATTATACCAAAATAACCGGTTTATTCGATATTCGAAAAATGGACATTTTAAAATAACCGACTTGGGCAAAGCTAAAATAACCGGTTAAAACCGGTCGAATAATAACCGTTCGATCTCCCTAATCATTAGTGAGTGAATAAGTTATAAAAATATAAATATATATATATAATTTAATTTTTAAAGAAAAGTTAAGTCTCTTTATAAATTCAATAAGAAAATATGTTCAAATTCTGATAAAGAGTGAGAAAATCCTCGTTCACGATACGGTATCACCCTATTCCATATCCGTGAAACGATTACACGAAACGACATTTCCATAACTGAATAAGAGTATGCAGGATATATTAAAGAATGTGTTCTATTAGAACTGGCAAAATGAAATTTACTCATAAGATAATCGGGTTTACAATATTTTATTGTTTTGTAAAAAAATAATATTTGCCTTAATTCAATATATTTTTCAAAAGAACAACCAAATAAATCTAGGTAATATTCAGAGACATGATTATCGATACGGACACCATAAATATACCGAATTACCTTATTAAAACAGACTCTGAATCTAGACCTATTCATTACGGAGGTGCAGGAATAAACTTCAATGTCATAAATTAATAAGGGTAAACATAAAGATAAAGCAATTCGTCGCTTTATCGATAAAGGTAAATAAAATGCAACATTATACAACCTACGTAACGTCCAAGAGATTCGAGAAATAACAGAATTAATGTGATGATTGAATGTTAAATTATCATCCAATTACAGTGGCGTGCACTGTAATCCATTATTGCTATTATTATATATATTTACTTGGTATTTTTAATTTTTAACTTTTTTTTACAAATCTTAAAAAACTTTCCTGTTTCACTTTTAAATAAACAATTAATAATGGACAATATCAGGGCTACCAGTGTGTAAAACTGTAAACTATAGTATAGTATACCTATACATCATGCAGTTGTTGGCAGCACTGCATGTTAATTTGTCTAATATGGTCCATACTACAGTACATTGGACCATGTTGTAAGTAGTCCATTTAAGCCACAATGGACCACATAGTCCAATATTATCTGCAGGGTTATAACTTTTTTGGTGCATTTTGGAACAGATATATATTGCAAAATTCTACACGGTTGCATTGTAAACATATGTATTAAAAAAAAATTAAAGCCTTGCCTATTTGTTTGCTGGTGTATTTGAAAGATAGCCTGGCTTTATACTCATGGTTTAAAAGATTCTAAGATGGTAAAAGTTTTCAAATAAAATTTCCTTTTCTTTTAAAATTAGGGTACATAAAAAATTATTTAAAACGGTAAAAATAGACTTTATAACTTTTTTGTTTTTCCTTTACTTAAACTTTTACTAAATATAAAATATAATAAATTGAAGAGGGATTAGTCATAACTAAATTAGGTACCTGACAATATACTATCTTTATGTGGCTTTTTATTATAAATTTGTCTATATAGATGTAAATATATATTGCGAAATAACTGGAAAAGATAGTCCGTTTGAAATTTATATACAAATAGAACTCACCAATTTGTGTATAACACTTTTTGAAAGTTTCATCCGCACATGCAGAAGGTCCATCAC
Source organism: Pollenia amentaria (assembly GCA_943735925.1). Classification (NCBI taxonomy): domain Eukaryota; kingdom Metazoa; phylum Arthropoda; class Insecta; order Diptera; family Polleniidae; genus Pollenia; species Pollenia amentaria. The sequence continues at coordinate 198,759,924 of OX031007.1, read as the reverse complement.
TAACATTTTCTTTACATTTGGTTCCAGTTCCACCACATTGTACACATGATATTGTAGCTTGAAAATAAATATAATAATTTTTATAATTTATATGTTTAAAATGCACAAAGTCCACCTCATGTAGTTAACTCCAACTTTGTCTCTAAGTGCTGGTTCACAGACTTCAAGTTTTATTCGTCAAGTCCTGAGTTTTTAGGAGAGAGAGATAAATAAAGGGTTTTTAGGAGAGAGAGGTAAATAAATGGCTTTCCCTTTACCCTTCCCCCTAAAAGTTCAAGACTCGACGATTAAAACTTGAACAGTGTGAACCAGCACAAAGTTCCACTGAATTTTTATGTAAAACTTACCAGCTGTGCTATGACCAATTAATTGTAACGAAATAAATCCAATTAGGAAAATATATTTAGCATTTTTCTCTTTTAAAAAAATCATAATTTTTCTATTTTTAACTTTTCTCTATTTTTATCGGATTTTTTAATCTCAATATTTTTACCGCTTCGAGAAGAACGTTGTTAACACTTTCAATTTAATTCAATGACTGTTTATGGTTTCAATTGTTTATCATTCTATTAAATAATCGTTATTGTTATAGATTGAAAATAAAAAAAAAGAAACAGCCCAATTGATAAGAAATTTTAACTGAAAAGCTTATGGTTTGTACTAAATGTTAATTTAACATTTCCAGCAGGGTGGAAATGTTGACAACAGATCATAGAAGGTATCTATACTTACTGTAGATGAACATTCAATTTGAATTGTAACTGTAGTTAAATTAAAGTTATTTTTAAATTTGAACAGGTGTGCCAGAGAAAATAAAATTTTTTTTAGGTTATTATCATACGAGTTTCAGTAGAAACTCTTGCACGATATTAATTTTATGTTTCATACTTATGTAAACACATATTGTAGACAAATAATTCAAGTTAAAAGTATGCCCTATTTGAATAAGGAGGAATTCAACATTAAATAAAAGTAACTAAAGGGTACTTTACACTATCTCACAAGTCTTACGTATTCTGAGAAAAATACAACGTTGTCATGATAAGTTTGTATTGTTTTTTGAAAAATTTCAAACAATAATAGCACTGTGCTAAAATTTGACACTTTTTTGAGACAAGCGGGGGACCTGGCGTTTTAACCGAATTCGGGAACGCTGAATCCAGTGGTGCTAACCGTTTTTTAGGTAGCTCTGGTTTTCGAGATATACCGTTATTTCGAAAATGGAGGAGGTTGCACAACAAATGGTTAAGTTTATTGAACAAAATAAAAAAAAACGAAATTCAGCACTAAAATTTCCTTTAAGAAAGGTGCCCATCTCCCCTTCTTATACATATATAGCGTTTTATGAAATTCTTAAATTCAATTAAAATATTTCGTCTTTTGTGAATAGGTTAGGTTAGGTTCCATGAGCAGCCTTCGAGAGACAGCTCACTTGGGTCCTCTAGCGGTCCCTTTGCGATACCCAGCGCCAATGCCCATCCCACAGAGCAGTTACTCAGATGGCGTCACTGCAAGGTTGAGCCAATTCGTCTTCCTAATGAAGAGCAGAAGCAATCTTAGTTCTATTTTTGATAGATCCTCCAAACAGGAAAACACCGGTTCTCCCAGGTATTTTTCCCTGATGCCCCGTAGCCCAGGGCACTGACAGAGGAAGTGAAGCACAGTTTTCTCTTCCTCCTCATCATGACAACTTCTACAGTAGTCATTGAATACCAGACCCATTCATCTAGCATGAGTCCCAACAGGCCAGTGTCCAGTTATGACCGACACCACGGTCCTGATTTGGTTCCTATTGAACCTAAGTAGAGATTTGGTTCTCCGTTCATCATATCCAGGCCAAAGTGCCCTGGATGTGGAGCAGGTGGACTCACGGGTCCATTCCTCTTGCGCAATTCCATAGTTCTCGCGCCGAATGAGTGACTTACAGTGAGCCATTGGAAGGCCAATGAATTGATCAATGAATGTTTCATCCATACGACCACCTTCCTTGGGCAGCTCATCTGCTATCTGGTTTCCCGGGCAGTTTGAGTGCCCTGGTATCCATATAAGCGTTAACTCTGAGTGTTCAGCAATCTCATTCAAAGACATCCGACATTCCACAGTCAACCTAGATATCGTATAGACACCCGCAAGAGAGGCAATGGCAGCCTTGCTTTCAGTAAATATACGTATATCTCCCGATACGCGATAATACTTTAGCCAGTTGGCTGCCCGCTTTATAGCCGAGATTTCCGCCTGCAGGACACTACATCCATCCGGCATCTTTTGTGAATAAAATCAAAAGTTTTAAACAGATTTTTATTATTTATGATTTGTTTTGTTTGCAAAATCGTTTTTTTATATGTCTAGAAAAAAATTAAACGAATAGCTGCATTTTCCACTTTTTAATGAATTTTTAACCAAAAAAATTTAGAAATTTTGCTAAAAAAAATAATTTTTTTTGCCTGCCTATATTAGAAAAAACTATTACCCGGGGTTTACACTTACTTGCAAGTGCAAGTTCGAAAAACTCAATGCACTCTCACACATTTTTACTAACACCATCACATTTTTCGTAGTTGCAAGTAAATTTTTGACACATGCAGCAAGTAAAATGACAAATAAAGAAACAGTGCTACCGTGGATGCCTTTGGTATTAATTTACTAGTACTTAGAAATAAATATATAAAATATATATTATAAAAGTTATATTTATAGCTGATTTTCTGTGTATTTATAAAAATAAAAAACTAAATAAAATTACTACTACAAAGCAACACATCTTCATGGTATTTTAAAACATAAATTGCAAGCATTAAAAAAAAATTGTTAATCAAAATATTTTCTCGGAAATGTTATGATATCGGTAACTACGGCAGTACTGAATTCACATATTTTAAAAATAGACATAAGTTTTTCATCAAGATGGACCAAACTATATAATTTATATTTAATATTATTAAATAAATATCGTGATAACATTAACATGATAATGTTTTTTAAACCCAAAAATAAAGCTTTTTCAAGTACATTTACTCAAGCTACTTGCAAGACTTTCGGCTATTTCTTCGACATTTTCATTGATAATACATATACACTACTTGCAAGTAATTACTTGCATGTGTTAGGGCAGGGTTACTTAAATGACATTTTATTGCGGAGTTTCGGTCTTTTTAGTTTGTTCAATAAACAATGTTGTGCAACCTCCCCCATTTTCGAAATAACGGTATATCTCAAAAACCAGAGCTATCCTAAAAAAGAATAGTTAACACCACTGGATTGAGCGTACCCGAATTAGGTGAAAACGCCAGGTGCCCGGCTTGTCAGTTTTTTCAATTAGCACGGTGTAATTAGATCAGAGATGCATTTTAGTCAAAATACGTAAGACCTGTGTGATAGTGTAAAGTACCCTTATGAAGTTATTTAAATATACTGCTTTTTATTTTTAATGCGTTAAGGGTTTGATTCAAAAAATTTTTTTCTCGATTATAGTGCGTGTTTTTAAATTGATTTTATTTTGCGTATTTAAATTAATTATAACTTATTATTTAATTTAAATACAAGTAAGAAAGTATAATTGGGCCAGCCAGTCCATAAAATACCTTACAACACTTGCTAGTGCGAACAGAACGTTTTTAAAGAGTCTAACTTTGTTTTAGATCTTTTGACAGTTATGACCCAATCACATTTTTTGCTGCGGTCAGGGTTGCCGTTCTTGGCCTTTTCCGACAAAATTTGATCGCATAGTAAATGGTCGCTTTTTGAAAATTTATATTTATTTTAGTAAATTTAGAACACTGGCCACAAAGCAGGCAACTGCAAATCTAATATCTTTTTTACAAAACACAAAAGTTTTATAAAAAATAGTTTTGTGACCTTATTTAAAATTTGCTTAACAAGTCAGATGCCGTTTCTATTTTTCTTCTTTGAAAAAACTTTGTATCAACAAACAATATTCCTTACAATTTTTTTATCAGATTGGCAAGAGACGGCGCTAACGTCACGACTTGTAATGTTGGTAAGCTTAAAAACGTTTTAAGCTTTACACTATGAACATTTCATGTCGGAGAGACGAAGTTTGATGGCGTGGGGTCGCAAAGGTAGAGTGTGTAGTAAATGACATTTGTACTGGCCATTTTTCGTTTCTCTTTCTTACTTTTCTTAGTGTTCATATTGTTTTTCGTTTTTCTCAAGCCGTCGTCATTTTGGCTTTTAGCTACAAAAAGAAGACGCGAAACTTTACGAAAGAAAAAAAAGAATATTTCCGTCTGACTACTAATTTTTCATATGTAAAAGCTTCAGCCAAGATTAAAAAAGAATTCAAAAAATGTCCGCCAAGAAATGTCCCTAGTGTAAATTGGGACTTTGCAATGAAGTTGATTAATTTTACATTAAATACACGTGTTACTCACTCACTCTCTATACCTTTGATAAAGTTACGTATGTAAACTGCTGCTGCTTAAAGTCCTAAAAGAATAACTGAAGAAAAATACCATCCCATAAGACTTAAGGTGTTTCTAATACAAGATACTTTTTTTTGCGTTAATTGTAAGAATTATAGAACGGTGGCATATTTGAGTCGCAGAACTTGCAGAAAGTGTTACTTAAAAAGCCAAATACCATTTTTTTATTTTTGTCATAATACTACCCATAATAAGTAATACTAGTAAAGAATTCCAATAAGAAAGGTCTCATTTGCCGTTTTTGAACTCAAGTTTGAGTTCTAATTATAATAATACAGTTGTATTGCAGTTGAGAATTCTTCTGTAAACAGAGGGCGGAACAAAATTGGAACAAGCATGTGTAACGGGTAAGTAAATAATACTATTCTCTCTATCTCCAGTTCTATGGGGTAAGTGTTTGGGTAGTTTAGAAACTAATCTCTCTTTCAGATTATTTCAAGTACGAGTCGGGATTAAACCAACTTAGAAATTCTTGAATGAAGCACTGTTTGAGATTAATTTTTTTATTACTTTTAATTAAGTCAATTCCGTTTTCGGATTATTTTTAACATGACCAAGTTAAGTATTTGGCACTTGAATAATCTGTACTTGAATCAAGCATTCTGAACTTGATTGAAGGAAATCCGTACTTACCGTACTATTGACACCTCTTCGGCTTGATTCAAGTACGGATGTATGGCTTGTTTTGTCTTTCCAGTGCATTACCAAAATGATTATATTGATTACTAAAAATTTTAAAAATTGAAAATTGTGAATTTTATTTTCAATAAATGATATTTTTAATTTCAATTAAAAAAATTATCAAAAAAATTTGACATTTCAAAAAATGTGTTAATTGATTTAATTAAATACAGCCCAGTACCCATGGTCTGTAACATTTGTGAGAACTTCTCGCATCGAAAAGATGTGAAACAAAATATTCCATCCCCACCTGGCATTTGAAAGAATATTTGACGAGCGCGATCATTTCGCGACTCTTTTTTTAATCGTCCAGACGAATGTTGGAGTAAAAATACATTTTACTCTTCCAACTAATGCTTTTGCGAGTCATTTTGACGATCGTTTCCCGAAAAGTGAGAAAAAAAGTGTGTCTGTAACTCATGTCGAAAACTATAAAAAGAGATTACGTCGTTATGTTAAAAATGTCAAAATATTTCACTCGAAGCCGATGTGAAATAGCATACGTTGAGAACTCCAATCACACATGTCGTTGACGGCGACCAAAATTTACTAAAATTGAAAAATTTTCAACGACGGCGGCGAAAGTAAAACCGATACCAAATAATGTAAAGTGCAATTTTAATGTTTGTTGTTTAAAAAATAGCTCTGAAAACATTCGTATATTTTTCAAAAATTCTTAAAGCAAAATAGTTAAACAATGAAATAAAAAACAAAATACTAACCTCTTCCGTGTTATTATTCATTGCATTTTGCATTTTTAATATATTTTTTAGTGTTAACATTTTTTCTCTTCCCGTTTTTATTCGCGAGGTTATTTGACAGTTTCTCACAAAAATTTTCCAGACAAACTTTTTAAGTATATTGGCGAGTAACTTCCTTACGTGATAGCTATTACTCGCCAAAAAAGTGACAGACGCAGTTACCTGAGAAAAATAGCTGTTTGTTTCAATTTATGGCATTTTGGTTTAATTTCTTACATTTCAATCGAAAAGTTTCTCGACGCGAGAGTTACAGAACATGGGCTGAGGAGCATGGGTTTTGGCAATTCCCAACAACATTTCTACCAGTTTCAATTATTTTATTTTATGCGAAAAAATCAATTAAGATTTTTTGTTATTTAATAAATATTTTAATTGAAAATTTATTTCAAAGCAACTGAAATGTTAATTAAATCAAAATTATATTCCTTATTTTTCGCAACTAAAAAAATAATTGATTCAATTATCACATTAATTAAATTGAAATACTCTTTAAACAATGCTTTAAATTAATTTTTATTACAACTGAAAATTTTTTCTGTGTAAAAATAAAATTTAATGAAAAACTATATTTAAATATGAATTGATATTTAAATAGAATTGGTGAAATTGGCCATTAATATTAAAAAAAAAATGGTCGGATTTTGGTAGTTTTTATATAAAATTTTTATCGGAAAGATAATTTTGAAACGGCAACCCAGTCTGCGGTGTATGTTTAAATAAGAGTCATCATAAGTCATTTGTAGATAATTATACGGTGATTTGTAATTATGTTTATGCAAAAGTGCGACCTTTATAGGCCTACCACAACAAAAAAAAAAAAAAAAAAACAAATTATAAAATTAATGTTAATGAAAGATTTGTTAATGAAAATTTATCCAACAACGAACACTTGTACGAAATTTCTTCTTAGTTTTCGAAAGGGATGATATGTACATTTATGAAGCTTATGGTCAGCTGGCCTAGTCATCTCTATCAGCAGCGTTACTGCTGTGATACGCTCTTATTACCTTTCATGATCCTTTTTTATACTATTGTGTACCATTTTTAACTATTTTGTAGTAATTTTTAGCCCTTTTTAGAAATACAACTTACCTTTAAATTTTATCCTTTTTTGAGCCCCTTACCTTTTTTGAAGAAATTTTTTGTATAATTTTTAATCAATTCCCTTTTGGACCATTTTGGAAATTATGTCACAAAATTGTATCAGGAGTAAATAAAAAAGATATAAGAATGAATGTTTTTTGGACCCGAATTTTTAAAATCCAAACAAGATGTATATTATCTCGAAATTGTTCCCGAATTCAAGATATAATTTTTAAAGCAGTGCCTTTTGTAAACAAATATACGTTATACAAATTTTTTTTGTTTTTAAAAATTTTCCATCAGAAATTAAAATTTTTATTTATGGTTTTTTCAATATACATACATATTGTTTTTTTTTTAAATTTTATTTCTAAGAACAATTTAAGCTTTATTTTAGCTTTAATACTCGAAATTGTACACATTGCAAAAATAGTAAAATAGTAAATAAATGCTTTAATAACAACGAATAAAAGGAACATTTGTTATTCTCTTAAATTGAGGAAGCCGTTTTAAATAAGAATTGTTTATTCTATACGTTCATAAAACGATTTATTTAACTGTAAATGTCAAGTGGTCGAATTTTGGCCAACTGGCGGTAGTAGTAATAATAAATAGATGAATAATAATAAAGTTGGTTTTTTGAGCACTACCTGACTGAAATAATTCTTTTTTGTTTGTTTATAAAAAACTTTGTTTTATTTTTTTTTTTAAATGCACCTTTTCGTCAAGTAACAATTTCATGTGCAAACATAAATTCGGATCGTAAAGAATTCTGTTGTCGATGCTTTGTTCTTGTTCCAGAAGTGTTGTTCAAACACTGACATCACTACAGTATTGCCTCCCAAAAAACAAGAAATCAAGCATTTTATATAAAATTTATCATTTGTTATTAAGAGCAGTTTTCAAACCTTTTTCAACGGCTTAATTTTAACACTTGAATTTAAATTAATAATGGAAAAGTTAATAGGTGTGTTCATTTATTTTAGTAGCAAAGAGAGAGTAAGTAGGAATTTAAAGAAATTGCTCTCAAAAATACTAAAAAGTAAATGAACACTTTGCCAGCCAAAATTTGCAAGTTAAAGTAGTGACGATTATATAGGAATATTTGAGTACCCATTAATTTTTCTAATACTTGGGAAAATTTTATACATTACGGTAAAAATAATGTGATTTTATTAATTTATATTGAAATATTTATATTTATGTTGAAAAAAATTAATCATGAATTGGATTTTTTTTTATTTAGGAGGTGAAAGAATAATTCGGGTTTTCATCAGTAATAAAAGATAAAAAACCCTTTGTTAACAATAAAAGTATTTATAAGGCGAAACAAAATATTTAATTAAACAATCTATGTATAAACTTTGTATATACATGGGTATATAAAGTTTCAATGTTACGGACTGACTGACAGATTATTCTTCACACAGCATTAACGCTGTGAGTTATAAGGTTGAAATTTGAACCGGATGCTGGTCTCTCGCTAAATCGATATACTAAAAATGGAAGAAATTGCCTAATAGTACGAAAAATGTGTGTGTGTTAGTGAGCAAATTTAGTGCATTGCGACTCGCAAGAAACTACTTTCATGAGTAAATGCTAGGTAAGATGGAATTTTTAGAAATTCGAATGTTTAGGGGACAAGCAGCGTTAAAACGAGTAAATTCTCTAACCTCATACTCCTAAACTAACAGTGGATTTATCCATGCGTTCCGAACAATATTTTTGTCCGAAGAATAATTTTTTTACTGAGAGTTTTCTTTAGAACGATTAACCTATTTCGGAAAATTTTCCCGGAAATACAAAGCTTCCATATGGTTTACAGATGTAAGCAATTATACAAGCTGGCAGCACAACTAGCAAACTAGTCTGCATTCACACGTTTAATCTTTTGATGCTTAACTCTTGTGTTTTATGGTGTGAGAAGCAAGATGAAAAGGGGTTGGTAAGGAGATGCCTGTACTCGGTCAGTACGCTTTGTGCTCTCATTCGTAGGTATATGTACAACAATGGATGCATGTAAATTTTTTCCTTTTCTTTTTCTCTTTGGTTCCATTTGAATAAAAGTGTTGTTGTTTTGAAGGAAAAAAAAGGTTGAAACCAGAAAGTAGACTTATATTGAATTGTTTTCTAAAAGTGTGTTAAGAACAAGGACGAAAAAAGGAAAGTGATTTTATTATTTTTAGTTATATTAATTTTTAATTTAATTATTCAGCAAAAAAACAATTGTTGCACTATATTATGTGGAAGCTCAATTCAACTTTTATGTACAAATAGTTCATTTGGTTCTGAACCAGAATTAAAATTAAACCATTAATTTTTCAATTAAAGCCAATAAACATAGAAATAAAAAATGTTTTACATTCGTAACTTATCCAAAAAATTACATATATGTTTCTTTTTCGAAATTCAAACATTTAAGGGGTGAAAATTGTACCTATTTTTGGTACTTTCTTAACAAAACATTTTTCTCCATTCTTTGCAATATACAATCTCAACTATGGGCTTCCACTACAATAATGAATTTTTTTGTATTTCAATGGGGAGAAAAAATAGAAATTAAATGTCTTTGTTTTACTTTTTCGTTCTACAAGTGATACCTTTTTAATTTGCTATAATAGATATTAGAAACATAAAATTATAGGTGCAGGGTCCTGAGTGAATGAGGAGAACCTATAACGTTGGTAATTTTTTTTAAAACTTAGAAACAAAAACTTTGACATTTAAATATGACCACGAGAGAAAGGTAATTTTAGATATTCTCGTTCTCTACTTTTTGGCCATTTTATTTGGTCCAAATGAATTTCTTTGGACGGTCATAAAGTAAACAATGAGACTCTCAAATTATTTTATAATTAATAATAATCTTTAATTTTGTAAATAATTTAAATTGCAAACAAATTTTTTAACTAATGGGGTATTATACTGCAATAGTGTTAAGTATCGGGTATCTATCAGTCTCCTTCACAGTCAAACTTGTTTTTCAAGCCGTGAGTTTTGTTTATTTTATTAAAAAGTTGTTCTTAAAACTTTCGAGTAGGCAATACAGAATAGCTATGTATAAGTCTAAAATTATTTGCACTAGTCTTTTTAAAAAATTTAAGATCACTAAAGGTACGTTCACATATGTCAAATATTTTCCCAACTTTTGTTTGACTGTGTTTTCCTAAATTTTTTTTAAAACAATAACTGCCAGGCCCACAATATCGACAAGAACATTTCTTTCGCATATTTATATTAAAAACAAATTTTAGTTTTTTATTATTGTTTTCGATGAAAATATGCGAAAGAAATGTTATTGTCGACATTGTGGGCCTGGTAGAAAAGTTTTATTTTCTAGCCACACTACGCACATTTATTTGCTCATTTTAGTTTGATTTAACAGATGTTAAAAAGCTTCAAATAAAATATGGGAAAACATGTTTGCCCTGTGTTCACATATAAAAATTTTTGCCTGAAAATAAATATTTGATCAAATTGTCAAAAATAAAAAATAAAAAAAGGTCAACAAGAAAAAAGAAAGACAAAAACATGAAAAACAAAAAAATGTACTTTGGATTTCAAGAAGAATTCTTGACAAAAAGTATGAAAAAACAGAAGTTAGGAAGAACATGTAAATCAATTAAAATAGATAATCATTCAAAAACAAATTTCGATCTACCAAGTTGAAATACAATTTGGTTTAAAGATTGATGTTTGACTATTGACGTCATCCGGCTGCAATAGCCGAGTGAGTAAGACGGCAAACCCCACTGAAGAGATTGTGTGGTTACAATCGAAACTAGTCTGGGCAACCTGTCCGTGAACGCCTGGGTTCAAATCTCAGCGTTGTCAAGAATGAAAAATTATCAATAAAAATTTTAATTAATTTCATGTTGTAAAATTCCTGTCTTCATAAAAATAATAAATCAAAATTTTGATGCAAAAAACTAATTTTTTTTTGGTTTTATGGTACAAGAAATCGAAAACAGCAAGTAAAAGAGGATTAAAATAATTAATATAGGGATAAGAAAGGAAAGATTTTTAAAGAATTGTTGTAATTTTTGCCTTAATATAAATATGTAGTTTTTTGGTTTTTTGGTATTAACCTAACAAGTGTGGGTTTTTAAAATACCAAAATTTTCTGGTACAAACATGTAAGGGTGCTATATTCGGCTTTATGTGGGAATTTTAATAAATTATGAACCCCAGTATTAAAATTTATCGCAATTTTAGTCGTATTGAGTTAAATATTGTGAGTAGGGTTTATGTATATGAGGCCTACATACATACATAGACATGTATGTTAAATTATGAGTCGATTATCACAAAGTTTAATTATTGTATTTCTATTAATAAAAAACCTAATTGTACCTAGCTCCAACAAAAGTAATTTTAGGGAGTGAATTTTCGTGAAATTCGACCTATGGTAAATTTTGGACCGATAATCACGAAATTTGGCCAAACAATTTCCGGTCTTATGCAACTAAATTTGACCATATTTTACCACTAAGGCATTGTTCGTTACTGTTTTGGACGTTATAAAGTGTTTCCGACAGTGGACCTACTGTTAATTATAGACCGATCTTCACGAAATTTGATAGTACAGTAGAATCTCACAAATTCGAACCGTCACAAATTCGAACCGTCCACAAATTAGAACCGGCCATTTCAATGTATTGGACGCTCTGAAATTAGAACCAAATTAAACGCTCTAAAAGTAAAACAGGGGGTTCTTATTTCTGGAATTTTTTTATTTTTTTTTTTTGTATTTTCACTACAAATTATTTTTTTCGCTCATTAAGGTAAAAATAAAACGGGGAATCACCGAGTTATTGATGGTGTGTACCATTCGGTCATTTGCGTATGAAATTTTATATGCTTGTACAAATTTGGGTCAGTAAACACATGTCTAACCTTTTGGACGTTCGTAACGATATCGCTGTATCCTGTTTAAATAAATCAAAAAACAAACAAGTATAACTGATTTTATGTTAAAGACCAAATAAGTAGCTAAAAATTAAAAAACTTTTTAAAAGTTTTTCTATGAATTTAATATGGTCAATTAATTAAATGTTATTAAATAAAAACTGTTTTGAGTTAAAATAAAGCTTACACAACTATTTATTATCTACCACTATTTCATTATAATTTTATAATTTTCTGTAAAAAAAATGTCCAGAAATTCGAACTTTTCAGAAATTCGAACTGTCCGGCGCACAAAGTGGTTCTAATTTGTGAGATTCTACTGTGTGATTTATGGTATAAAAATCGAGTTTGTGGAAAATTTACCGGCAATCGGTGCATTTCGCCAGCATTTAATGTTAGTTTTTAGAACAGAAATATCGATTTTTTCGGAAGGTTGTTTAACATTTGGATCAAAATTTTCTGAATCGATTTAACAATGTCCGTTCGGCTGGCTGTCCATGTTAACCTTAGTCGCATAGTTCAGGTCGCAATTTTGGAGATAATGTAACTAAATTTGGTATATAATTTTTAATTGTCATTAGAAGTAAACCTAATTTCATATTGCCCATAAGAACTTCTTTTCGGAAAATTCTTCGCGCCAATAAACCATCTTATTATTTTAGTATTTAAAATTATTTGATTGTAATACTTTCATATTTTACCATAGCTCTTAAAAAAAATACGATTTCTGTAAAAAGCATTTAATACCATCTTGACGATAATTTCTACAATAGCTTGTATGTCATGTCAAAATTTCGTCTTGGTAGGTCCATATAACATCAATCTCTACAATCGTTCCAAGATGAAAAAAAGTCAAAAAGATAACAATGTCTGTAAATTGTTCGTCACATATAAGTTTTTTATAAGTATTAATCTGATAATATAATTAAATTTTGGCGGTTCCTTGATTGTCCATGGGTCCAAAGTGGGTACACTCTTTAAAATTGGTCTGTAAATGCGGATGCGCCATGCTTGGATTGTATAATTCGTAATATAGATTCGTTTATTATATCCATATTAAATAAATCGTTTATTTAGTTAATAAAAATTTATATTATAACATATTGAATCATAGAGATAACACAGGAAATTTTTTTACAAATATTTTACTTTTTTCGTCATTAGAAATGGTTTAATTTTGTTGATATTTTCAATTTGTTTTTTATTTTAAAACTTTTTGTTTGACGCTGTTTGATCTTACAAAATTTTTGTAAGAAAAAATATTTATTTGCCAAAAAAATGAGGAAAATATTTTACACTTCCTGGTCACATTAGGAACATTTTTGTTTGCTGAAAAAATAATTTTGTTTGCCCAAAATCAGCTGTTTTTCTGTTTGCCCCTCAAAAATATTTTGTGGTCAGATTAAGGCAACCAAATATTTGAAATTTTTTTGTCAAATGTTTGCCTTATGTGACAGTACCTTAAGGCTTGTACATACACAGCAAGGCGAACTCATTCTATCAAAGCTACTTTTTAGTTTTGTGTGTGTAATTTTGGTTCAAATGTGTACTTTTGGACACAGTCATGTGTAATTTCCGAATTCTTCATTTGCAACAATGGTAAAAGTACAAAAAGAACAAAAATTTTTTATAAATTATTAAATATGCGGCAAGTTTAAGATTTTTTAAAAAATATTTGCCCAAGAACAAAGCGAATTTTATGTATTGAGTACAAATCCTTTTATAATGTAGATATTTTTATTTAAATCGTCTAAAGCAAGTAATTTTAAATAATTCACCAAAATTTCATTGGGATAGGTCTTTAATTGATTACACTGGGGAACATTTTTACTAATTTGAGGTCGCTGATTTCAAATCTAATCGCAATTTGTTTCTATTAGCTCGACTTTTCGAGATATACCGTTATGCCCAAAATTAAGGCACTACATATATTGAAATAACTTGAGAAGGGTTGACCATATTCAGTTAAAAAATATTATCTTTAAGTCGAGCTAACATTGTTTTTAAATTTGCCCACTAGTTTCAGAGATATCGTTGAAGTTTTGAATTAAATTTTTTTAAAAATAAATTTTACATTTAGTTAAACATATTTCGAATAAAATGAGCTTTATTTTAAATTGTGAACAAAAGATTAGAGATTCGATTTGAAATCAGTAACCTCAAATTAGTAAAAGTTCCAGGCCGCACAAAAAAAGGTGAAATTTGTTCCCTTGTGTTATTTACCTCATTACGAATTCCATTAGAAAATCACTTCAGAAAGCGTTAATCTCTTTTTAAATGAGTAACGGTCAAAATTATTTTATGAATACTTCTACGTGTTTGAAAAATACTCTACAAAATTTTATCGTATTATTTTTGGGTTAAAACAAAAAAGAAGGTAATGAGACTTTATTTCACTTACCAAATCTCCATACCACAATCGTTATTCGTTACGATTTTTGAAGTGTTTTACCCCCGTATTCATAAACGATTATTATTTTTAATAAGCATTTATTAAGGATAATATTCATACAAAATTTTGTTCTGCAAGCCTTTATTAAATTTAAAAAAATTTTATGCATACATGCGTGAAAGTTTAACGAACATTTTTTTTAGAATTTCTTATCACATAAAGCTTAAATGTATCAACTTTTTAATACTGTCGTCATTCGTTACGTTAAAGGGTGTATTAAAGTTCACGTTTATTCAAAAATTTAAAAATTTCTGCTTAAAAGCTTGCAAATATAAAGCCACAGGAAAAACTTTAAAGAGAGTAAAAATAACGAACTAAATGCTGCTTTTTTCAGAATAATGATTAATTCTATTCCCGAATATTTTTTTTACTATTAAAAAAAATAATAATAATTTTTTGGGAAAATGTTTCCGATGATCTGGATTAAGCAACCTATCATCCAACAATAAATTTCAGTGTATTTATCAAGAATAATCATTGGGAGTCAAGCACAACAAACAAAATCTTATTAATGAAACGATTTTTGATAGAATATTTTGTTCCTTATATTTTACTTTAAAGCTCCAATTTATATAAACATATTAACTGTTTTATTCTTTATTAATTTTTTTAGCTACACTATTTTTTTTATACATAAAACTAAATATAATAATAAAATCACATTAAAAATTTACCAAATATGACAATAAATACTGTTAAAAGAGAAAGTCTTAGCATGGAACTGGAATTGCACAAATCCTTAATACACACTTTACAAGAACCATCAACGATTTTATTCCCAATCTCGTCTTTGACAACTTCACAGGCTGATTTTTCGGTTGGTATAGCAACACAGCCCTTTTTCAATTTGGTTTCATCATTATCTGTTGAAGAAAGAAAAGAAGAAGAAAAGTTAATTTGTTTTCTTGATTAGGGAAACTTTAAACTGTAATATCCAATTTTTAGGATATTATTTAAATCTATCAGCCATGTCACAGAGTACAATTCCGTTCGGAAACGGAATTCATTCCGTATTTTTGTGCTTCAGAAAATTACGAAAAAACTTTGCGGAATGAAACCATTTTTGTGTTCATGAACGGAATGGGAGTTTTCTTTATCTTAGAGCCCAAAAAACTATAAAAAGATACTTTCTATCAATAAAAAAATGTGTTTTCTTTAGTTCCGAACGGAATCATTCCGAACGGAATTGTGCTCTGTGACATGGCTGTATATTATGTTAATTTTTATATAAACATAATATTTTTATAAAAAACATGATATTTTGAGTTTTATTTGAAAAATTAAGATAAAAGTATGGGAGCACTACTTAATACAAACAAAATATCATAAAAAAGTGTAATAATTTACAAGGTACTGTTGGGATCTGACAATTCTTGCAGTGTACCGTCTCAATGTCAAAACTGTACCAAATTGACATAAATTGTACCAAATTTTGGTTATAAAATAAATAAGCATACATAGTAAAAATTTATAGCTCCTTTTTATTCAATAAAACAAGTAAGAAAGTATAGTCGGTACAGCCCGACCATTTGATACCCTACACTACTGTATATAAAGACACACCTATTTGGGAGCCATGGGCTATCGTGGGAGCTTTTGTCGCCAATTTGTATGTCAATACCAACATATATAAGGAAGTTATGGCATTAAACGCTTTATTCTGGAGTAGTATTTGTAGGAGAGCTATCGTCAATTACGGACCGATTCCAATGAAATTGGGTAAGATGATTTAGGTTGCAATAAAATAAGTGTGGTCCAAATTTAATCTAAATACCAACATAATAAGATTGATAGGCACAAACACTATTCCGGAAAGAAGTTTGTATGGGGGCCAAGTGAAGGAGAGGGACATCGTTAAATCGACGCAAAAGTGATGTTGAGTCGATCGGTATACTTAAAGTATTACCCGTTCCACTATTATTGTGTGCAAAATAAAGAATAAGCAAAAATGTATCTTTTTTTTTTTGTCAAAGGCAAAGTGTAGACGCTTCGTCAACAGTGTCACCAAAACAATCGACAGAATTGGCGATTTGGGTCACCTGTTCCCAGGCATCCTAAACGGATACGAGTACACATACTTATATATGTACTTAATATGTCAGTTTAACATCATGAACATAAATTAACAATAATGCAAATTTTGATACTTCGGGTCAGGGCTGAAAATATGTAATTAAAAATGTTATTATTGAAAAGAAGTGATAAACTTCGTTGGTATTTTTTTTTAATTTTACCAAAAAAGGAAGAACTGTACTAGTGTACCAATAAAGTTTCGATTGTACCAAATTTTGTACAATTGTACCACAAATCCAAGTGTCACAGGGTAGTGAAAAAAACAAAAAAAAAAAAAAAACAGCTATTTCATTGCCTGCTGTTGGTGTTGCTAAGTTTATACAATGGAAACTTAAATTGTATTTAAATGTACCGTCTTGGTGAATTAAGTTACATTTGAGTTCTTAAGACCGGGACTCACTATCTTACATAATCACACGATTCATTCACACGAAAATCTGACGGAATTCTATCTTTTTTTAAATTTATAATTTTACTACCCGATCGCAAGCGCAATATATTTGGCAATTATTGCCGTAGAAACTGTCAAACTTCATATATAATAATATTATAGGCAAAAATTTTTTTTATAAAGAGGTTAATAGTTTGACAGCCATGGCAATAGTTGCCAAACATATTGCGCGTGTGGTCAGGTAGTTATAAAAATTTTCAAAAACATTTGCAAGTCTGAAAGACTTGTTAAAAAGCTGTCACTCAAATCATTTTTAAGCCACTCTATCATATTTTATGAGCACACACGATTTTTTTTGGCACAACGTAAGACTAAATAGTGAAGAACAGAATTTTGTATTTAAAACTATTTGAAATATAAATGTGATATAATATCAAACCTAAAAATTGGCCGTAAATCTCTTTATTTTATAAAATAAATAACCGACATGTACCTGATTTTTCCTTCTTATAAAACCAAAAAATATATGAGCCACTAAAGACTAAAAGTTAGCTTAAGTGAATTATAAAGAAAGGGGGTAGGTAGGGTTTGGGATTTGCATATGAACATACCTTTATATTGAGCTGAGTAACAGCTATAGGCCAAAGAGTCCGCGTCACGACGATTTCGTGATATTCGACGATAATTGTTAATTAATATGGCTGATGGTGAAACTGAACGTTTAGATAGTGAGTTCATTGCTGATTTAGCTTCGGACCCTTCGGTAGCACTAGTCGTAACAATTGTAATAGTTGTAGTCTCTATTTCGGAAGTCATTGTTGTTGTTTCAGGGGTAATATTTGTAGTCTCTGGTGTAACAGACATTTCGGGCTTGAGAGTTGTTGTCACAGGTTCTGCAGTGGAAAGAGATGTTGTTGCAGGGTCTACTGTTGTAGTTGTTAAGGGTTCTAAGGCTGTTGTTGTTTCAGGTTCAGCAGTGGAAAGAGTTGTTGTTACGGGTTCTATAGTTGTATTTGTTGAGGGTTCTAAGGCTGTTGTTGTTTCAGGCTCTAAAGTTGTTACTATTGGTTCCCCTCGGGTTGTTGTATCTGGCGGTAAAGCCATTGTTGTTGTTTCAGGTTCATTAGTTGTGGATACTGGTTGTACAGTGGTTGTGGCTCCTGGTTCTGTTGGTACTGTTTCACCAGAAACCGTTGTCGTTTCAGGTTTAATAGTTGTTGTTGTTACTGGTTCATCTGTTACACCAGTTGTTGTCTCTGGCTCAATAGCAGTAGTGCCAGTTTCACCTTCTTCGGTTGTTGTAGTGGTTTCAGGTCCATCTGTTGGACCTTCACCAGATCCTGTTGTTTCCGTTTCTCCCTCCACTGTTGTTGTTCCAGGCTCTGGTGTTGTTGTTTCTTCAGGACCACAAACTTCTTCTCTCATTGTTGAAATATCATTACAATCATCGCCTTCGCAAACATAACAACGTAATACTTGTGCTGAAATTGAAGGAAAAACATTAAAAATAATAGAATGTGAGAATTATTTCCTTTTATTATTTTTTTATCTTTCAAATGTGTTTAATTCATTGACTGCATTCGAAAAATAAAAATGGTTGATGAAAAATTATTTTAAATATGTTATTTTGGTTCATTAGTAACTCTTAGAGTAAAATTTTTAGTTCTTAAAAAATGTTTGGTTCGATTAATACGAGAATTTGCTTTAAAGTTCATTACTAGCTTACAAAAGTATTTAAGGAGAAAACAAGTTAAAATAAAATTCACTAGTTCGAGAATCTAGAATCAGTTCTTTTGTTTCCAGTTTTTAAAAATGTTTACTTAAAAAATCATTCAAACTTCTTAAAATAATTTTAAAGTCAAAAGTAGTTTTTATGACATGAGTAAATGATTTATCATTCTGAACTATTTCATAATAATTCATTTACAAAACATAGTTTCAAGATACAAGATACAACATGATTTTTAGTTTAAATTAATTGATAATTTGATATGACTATCAATCAGTTTTATATCAATTATTTATTTAAGTTTTTTTCTAATCAAACTTTTACCTCATTCCGCATGCCGGAACATCCATAACTACACTGGGAAAAATACAAAAAAAAAAAAAAACAAACATTTGCATACATGTAACGTAAGTTCTCGGTATGAATTAAGTTCATTGGATTTATGATTATTCCGATTTAAAGCTGCACTTATATATTTAAAAACCTTGAAAATTAAAGTGCTGCTCTGAACTTCAGAAATATAAGGGTCGGTTTGAGTGTTATTCTCCTTAATTTTGATGTTTTTTAGCAGTTAATTTGAAAATTCTAATAATTGAGATTGAGAATTATGGTATTTTGTAGTCCACTGCTTTAAGAACTTTTAATCTTTAACCGCCGCATTTCATTATGATATATTTATCTATTCATGCCAGATTTTAACCTTAAAATTACCATTTTTTTACTTATATTAAAAGCCTTTTCATTCCTTTAGACTATATAAATAATAATTTAATGTTTGACATTTAATGTATCTCACATGGATAGAGATATCACAGTGAAATTTTGAAGTTATATAGACCGAAAAGATCTTAAAACAGTGGACTAAAAAGCATCCCAATTTTTGGTTAAGAACGCTTTTAAAAAAATGATTTTTTTTTTTTTACAAAATTAGCAATAAAGTCACTATTTACTAGGGAATTCACCGTTAATCGGTTAACAGATTGCCTATTTCCGATTAACTATTAAACCGGCTAATTTCAGTCGATTAACCGATTAACCAATGTAACAAAATTTTTAATTTTTGTAGTATTCTAACATATTTTTATGTGTTTTTTATTATTTGTTTCGTCTCTTTTACAAAAGTTATGTGTTTAGAAAATATTATTCCAGACAAACAAAGAAGGTGTTCTTCATTTTAAATAAGTGTTTGTTGTGCTTTTTGTTTCACGTACTTTTTATATGAAAGTGTTAAGTTATTTCCCAGCGGGAACAAAAGAGGTCGGATGCCTTATACTATGTTTCCACTATGAGCAAAACAACTTGTTTTGATCAAAACTTGTCAAAGTGCTTCCATTATGTTAAAGTCGTTTTGGTTTTCGAATTTTCGAAATTAATGTGACATTTATGTTGTAAACAAACTTGAAAGCCAAACAAAATATGTGTTGAACAAACAAATTTTTTAGCATAGAATTTCCTTGTTTGTTTTTAATACACATATATGCATATACATATGTACGAAATTGTACGTACATTGTACGTATATAAAACCACATCATTTACTACCTTTTTATTATATTATTTCATTATTTTACGTTGCAATATAAAAAATCAGCTGGAAAGTTGCATTAACCTTTTTAAAAAGTCTGGTTATTTTGGTAAATATGTCACTTTTTCGAATTTGTCAATCATCAATAATGGATAACTCAGAGTTGTATTCATGATTTTCAAAAATTTTCGATATTTTTTGGAGCAAAATTAGTTTTTGTTTGGGTTTTTCGAACATGAAAAATGTATGGGAAAACAAGTAGCAAAACACTTGTTTTACAGCAAAACTGGTTTTGTGGCCCAAATCATGTAAGTGGAAACGTACTATTATAGAAGGGTCTATACACCTTCTTTTTTAAGTACAAGGCCTGCTCGCTACATTCCATACTTATATCTTTTTTACACACGTTGTCATTGCGGGGAAGATGTTCCGTTCTTGCTGCATTCGCCAGCGCTTCTGAAAGGCATCCGAATTAATGACTCTTTGGAGGCTTTCCAGAGAATGGTGATTTTACTATGGTATCTGAATTCTTTGGCTTTTGCTTTGGCACTCCTTCTCTTCTCCCTTCTCATAGAAAGGGGTATTCAGTTTGTATCTTATCTTTTATACGGAGGAGCCGATACCTTTTATGAGGCAGTTAGATCAGAATGGTAATTGAATAAAAAATTCTAAGCAGGCCTTCATTAAGTCCTGAAGTAAGAAGCTCTTCTGAGTTTTTCCGCTGGGTTGTTTCTTCTTTTATCTTCTCATATCAACACTTTAACAGAATTAACCGAAGCAGGACTCTAATGGGATAATGGAAGATTTTATATGTTTAGAGAAATCCAGGAAAATTACTGAGAAATGAGATATTCTGTGTTATTGTTAGCTCTCGATTTCTCCAATATCTACGATAAATAAATAACTAATGAAATGATCTCACAGCTTATTTTTTAAGTAATACATAATTAGTTTTAAATAAAAAATATGTATTACATATTTATAAAAAGTTTTCTTGTTTGCTCGTTTTAGTTCAAGAATTGTTATGTTATTGTTTTTTTTTTACTAATAAAATCCAAATATATAATATATGTATTTTAATTTATTGAAATTACTAAATCTATAAAAAAAACCTTTATTGATCGGTTAACCGATAAATAATAAAAATAACCAATTATTAGCCGATTAAAACAAAACCTCGATTGATTAATCGAGCGATTAACCGGTTAAATAAAAAGCCCGATTAAATGAATACCCTACTATTTACCGATATCGATATTGATCAGAATTTTCTAGAAAATAATGCGCATATTAGAAAACATTACAGATCTAATTTTATAAAAATCGGCGTGTTGAATTATTAGAATATTTTATTTAAATTAATTTTTTTTTGTTTGAAAAATATGTTTTTTATATAGGTTACATATGTGAGAGAAACAAATGTCAAAAAGTGACTAAAAATTGCTTCTTCAAGCTTATTCATAACGTTTTCTTTCGAAAAATATGAACGCGATAAAATCAACTCAAAAGCTGCCCTGCTATGACAGTTTCAAAAATTGAATCAGTTGCAGAATTATTTTCCAAAACAAAACGTTCGTAAGACATTGTGTTATATTTCAGTGAAATAAAAAGATAAAAAAATGTTGAGAGTCAAGTCGTTAAAATGAAAAAAAATATTCAAAAGACGGTTCCAAATAGTTGCAAGAGTGTATATGGGGTTAAAGAGGACACTTTCAGCTTTCTGATGGTACTAAAATATCCTTTTAACCCCTTTTGACCCTAACAAGTTCCTGAAATTCCGATTTAACTAAAATATAGAGCCTGGGGAATCATTTAAAAACACATCCGGTTAAAATGATACAGTGATGTAACGAACCAGTTCTTAAAGACTATTATCTCAATAATATAACCAAAAAAAATTTGACCCATCACTGATAACAGTTTGCCAGAAATCAAATTTTAATTCTGATCAAATTTACAAAAAATTTAATTTTTTCTTTGCTTCCAGCAGCATTCGAATATGTTTGCTTTCGAATGGCGTTAAAATTTTTTTAAATCGGCGATGACAAAAAATTGGTATTTTAGCCGATGAAATGCAATTTTCAGCCACAGTGCCCCGGATCGACTAAGAAAAACATTCACTTCAATTTTATTCTTAAGCTAGAAATAGCAACAATTAAATTTCCTGGAAGTTAGTTAGCAGGTTTACACTCTAACGACGACAATAAATTTGGTTCAAAAAGCCTTTAAAAAAAATTCAATAAAATAATAGCCGCCATAGAAATATTCTACTTAATAAGGTCATATTTTTTTTACTTGGATGTGCCAGAAGCTAAAGGGCCTAACTATCTTTCAAAAAATTTTAAATATTGTGGTAAAGAGTGATTCATCGTTAGGTTTTTTTTACAGACCACGCGTGACTCATATAAAACTGCTTTGCCATTTTTGTTCAGTATCGTTTGGCTAATCA
Organism: Pollenia amentaria; assembly: GCA_943735925.1. Classification (NCBI taxonomy): domain Eukaryota; kingdom Metazoa; phylum Arthropoda; class Insecta; order Diptera; family Polleniidae; genus Pollenia; species Pollenia amentaria. The sequence continues at coordinate 198,737,430 of OX031007.1, read as the reverse complement.
TCATGGAAACGCTCACACCACAACAGCGTATCCAAATAGTTCAGCTGCATTAGGAAAATCAGCGTTCTATGAGAAATGTTTTTCGTGCGATTCGAGAAAGTTACGTTGCGCATAATCGACCCACGGAAACCACTACTGTCCAAAACCAATCTTATAATTTGAGTCTTGGGTTACATGATCGGTTAGACCACATCCAGCATGTAGTGAAGTAAATGAAGCAGCTTTAGCTGTACGCGAAGACCGCGACGAATCGATTCGTCGTCGTTCCGAGTCGTCGTATTCGAAAACTTGGAAGGATTTCGGCATTCAAGCGTACAAAATTCAACTTGTGCAAGAATAAAAGCCAGGCGACTCAAATTGTCGTCTTATTTTCAGTGAATGGGTTTCTGGAAAATCTCAATGAAAATCCGAAACTTTATCGTGAAATTTTTTTTCAGTGGTGAAGCACATTTCTGGCTCAATGGATACGTTAATAAACCAAATTGCCGTATTTGTGCTGATGAGCAACCCGAAGAGTACCGATAGCTACCATTACTTCCATTAAACACAACGATATGGTGTGGTTTATGGGCTAATGGAATCATTATTACAGTCAATGGTAGCCGTTATCGCACCATGTTACTATGAACTTTCTGAAATTTAAGCGCATGGTCTCGGTGAGCACTGGTTTCAACAAGAGGGCGCTAGGAGCCACACAGCAAGCGAAACGACCCCTTGTTTAGAAATAATTTTAGTAAGCACTTTATTTCACGTTTCGCCACAGTAAATTGGCCACCTAGATCGTGCGTTATTACATTTTTGAACTATTTTCTCTGGGGATATGTAAGGTCTGAGGTCTTCAGAAATAAGCCACCTATGATTGACGTTTTGGAAGCAAAGATTACCCGCGTGATTCGCGAGATACCAGTCACTCTGCTCGTATATGTCGCCCAAATTTGGAATTTCCGAATGGACAACCTCAGACGTAGTCATGGCCAACATTTGCATCATTTTCAAACAGTAAATGCCATCAATAGTTCTATTAACCGATAATAAAAATTTCAAATTTATGTGTTTTATTTTACATTATAAATCAAACCTCATATTGATTAACCCGACATTACTATCTAATTAGTTGTATATTTTTTTAAAATTATTTTCTATTTGATTTTTTCAGAAGCAAAATTTTAAACAAAACTATTTTACTTTTTACTTTGGGGAGTTAGGCCTTTTAAAATCTGTTACAATACATTTGTAACTACAGTAGGAAACGGATATACGAAATTAATGGCTAATTTCACCAATTTATTTATATATCAATTTCATGTCTAATAAAAATAAAATAATATGAAAAACTATATTTAAATATGAATTTAAATAGAATTGGTGAAATTGGCCATAAGAAAATGCGTTTTTTCTTTTAAGTAATTACTTTTTATAAGAAATTTATTCCACGCGGTGCTTTTGAAATACTTTTTGAAAAGCATTTTCTCTTGTATGATATATTCTTAAGTCCTTTTTCTACTGTACTCGTATTTAATTTACTGTTCGCTTCCACTCTTATGAAATTCATTACAAAATAATTTTTAAACGAAATTTTATTTAGGTTAGGTGTAGCCGTTACGAGGACGGCCCACTTGGACCCTTATAGCGGTCCCTTTATGATATTCAGAGCCAGTGACCAGATTCAAGCCAGTAACACCGGATTACTTTCGATACCTCACTGCGGCCTCTAACCATTTCGATCCCCGGCTACAAAGAAAGTTCTACCTTAGATAGAACATCATGGGTTTTATGGTCTACTTAAATTTTATCGTTATTTTGATATCTCTAAGGCCAGGGCTTTGGCAGAGAAATTGAAACCACGTTTCCTCTTCCTCCTCATCCTGGCAACTTCTATAGAAGTTAATATAACCTAAGCTCTTCCTTATAGCATAGGTCCCTACCAGCCAATTACCCGTAATGACCTATATCACTGTCCTAATCTGGTCCCTACCAAATCCAATAATAATGCAATTTCAAAGCAGAATTTTTAGCACCTGCAGCAACTAAAATTGTGAGTCTGGACGATGACTTAATAACACGAGCAAAATTCAATCAAAAACTCAATTACGAATTTTTGCGTAGAAAAATCGTTTGCATTTAATTATGATTTTTTTAAATTCTTTTATTTTTTTTTAATAATTGTTATTTTTTTCGCTTTAAAATTCGTACCTTTTGCATGAACCGCCAAAGCAACTAGTAAAACTATATAAATATATTTCATTTTTCTTTTTTAAATTAAATATTTTTATTTTTTAAAAAATTTTAATTAATTTTTGAATTTTTTTAGGAAAGTAGTATTATATTCTTAAATTTTTCTTTAATTCCAAAAGAATTTTAAATTATTATTTCTTTTAACGTTCTGTTCACAATCACCGTCCTCAATTATCAACTATTTTCCGATAGTATTTTCGTTCGTTCTTCTGGCTCGACTTTTAAACGGCAACTAACAATTAAATGTATGTTAACACATGGCTTTTATCATTTCTTTTACATTTTGAAAAGATTTTTTTGCTTTAACTACGAACAATTTGAAGTAGAGTGGTAAGGTTAGGGCTAGCATCGCTCCGCTTGACGCCCTCCCTTGTTGCTTGTTTTTACCAATATTTTCGAGATAAAAGTTTGTAATTCTGTTTTTATTTATATTTTACGTGTGTGATTGTGTGGATAACATGATCATCCCACAAATAAAATCTGGGGAAAATAGGAAATAGTACGTGCAGAAAAAAAATCACCGAAATTATTAGATAAGACAAAAGTTTGTTTGCTTAACTGATATTTTTTATTGGCCATAAACAATAAACAAAAAAAAAAAAAAAATAAAAAAACAATTATTTTATATAAATATTATAAAATTTATTATAAAAATAACTTTTTCTTATTAAATTATTACAGAACGTTTCCTTTGTTTAACGAATTCCTGGTAATTATTAATGAAAGAAACGAGTTAATTCGATTATAAGGGGTACTTTTGAAATCGCGGGGTTTTCTGATTTATTTGTAAAAATATATTCTTTTAAATATGACGAATTGAAGATATGAATTTTCGATAGAATTATTTTGTTGTCTTGTTCCTACTGCAGGTTCAAACATAGGCATTTTTTAAGTCTTATTATATCTTTTAATATAATATAAGACACTTAAATATTTGTTTGTGGCGTACCTTTATAATGCCTAACGATAAGAGGCTCTAATTTATGTCTTTATCTGAAAGAGCATATTTTTCTAAGTATCGGGGAATTTTTAGAAATAATCAATTACACAGGACTGCGAAATTATAGTTTGTGAATTTTTTTTTCTCAAACTATTATTAACCCCTAACTGCATTCGCTTTATTTTACTTACGTTACTACATTGGTGGAATAATTTTCTACCCCAATCAAAAATTCTTTCTATTTTGCAGGGCCCCACTTTAAAAAAGAAAGTATTAACGTGAAATATTGCATTTGCTTACTTTTTATTAAAATACAATTTTTTGCATTTTAAAAAATTTCATAAATTAGAAAAAGGTGGTTATTGTCGAAAAAGTAACGGGAAACGAAATTGCAAGGCCTATGCAATAGGTCTGCGCAAGGAGTCAGATGTTATTTTGGTTAGTCCCTTACGCCTTCAAAAGTTGTTTACATTTTGCTTATACATGCATATTTTTGTTTACCTTTTTTGTTTTTTTGCCACAAATACATGAATGCAAAACACGTACGTTTTTCATTTTGTTTCCCTATGTATTTATTAGTAAACCTTAGACAACGGCGGTGAATTTTACACAAACAAAATGCCTGTGGTTTTTTTGTATTGTTATTGTAGAGGTAAGCAGACCTATTGAATAGGCCTTGCGAAATTGATATGATTCACAGAACGTCACATTTGCCAAATAACGGTACATTTGTGTTTTTCGATGAATATTTCTCTTTCAGGCGGGATCCAGTGTGGTAGAAGGAGGGTGTTTTTATTATAGAATTTTTAGTTTTTATCCGATTTCGGTTCATTATGGCTTAACATTTTTGTAGTCAAAGTAATATTAGAAAATTATGATTTATTATTATTTTTTTTTTTTAAGGACCCCTACAAATGCAATGCATTGTATCTGAACTAAGAAAAAAAGGTTATGGGAAGAAAGATAGAGGGAGTAGTGTTTGTGAACATTCGACTTGAACTTACTTATTCATGTTGAAAATGAAAGCGAACACTTCAGAAAGGGAAGACTTTTTTCCCTGTAATGCGTTTTACGATGTACCAGTCAGTCGACCACAAAAGGATCTTGAGGGAAAACGTGTAATACGTACAAACGTATGGGATTCGCAAACCAAATCCCTTACTTCTTTATTTATTATTTTCTTTTTAGGAGAAGCAAAAAACTTTACAAAATTTATAGTAACAAAGTGTTCTTGGCGTTTTAAATTCTTTCATAAAGTCGCCATTATTGATCGCAGGGGTCTAGTAATGAACATGTAGTTTACTAAAACGAACAAAAATCAAACAAAAACTTAATTGTTGTATAGTTACGTCCGTTTGCATTTTTGATAGCGATATACTTTAATTGTATATAAATTTTACGTTTTATTTTTTGTGACTTCGTATTTTCGCACAAATTTATTACTTGGCTTCCAACCTTCTTTTTCGGTTTCTAGCATATTTAGAGCTGATAGCATAGACTCACAAGTTTCGACTTTTCACCTATTGGTTAATTTAATTTTCATTAATCTTAATTTTAAAAATAATTTCTGCACATGCATTGCTGTGCGGTATAGTTAATACCTTCGCTGCCAATTTATATAAATTAAGTTACAATGGTTCATTTAAGGCATTTTTTAAGCTTCCTACTGTATGCCAAAAATGATCAGAATTTGTTATTTCTAAAATGTATTTTTATGATTTAACATTGGATAAAAGCCAATCATCCGAGATTGGCATGGAAATTTAATGAACACGATACAAATTATTCAATACAGTTCAGTAGTTAAATTCGCCTTGATACAAAATAATCACCTTAACAATCGGGAATGGTTTAAACAAAATCGATAATTTATGGGAAAATATGTGTAATTATGCAGTGTATGTCTATGGAAAAAGGGGGAAAAAGTTGCACAATGTTGGAAACAGTTGCAAAATTAGACGAGTTTAAAAAAGTCTCAGACCGTCAAAAAGGTAGCAAATTTCCACTAAAGTCGCACAACGGTAACGCTGGTGCCTGCATTCCTGTTTCATTATGCTAAAAGTAAAAAAAAAATTGCCCTTGTTTTTAAGATTTTACGGAAACAAGACCCTGCCTTTCTTTATCCCCATAACGTTGATGAAGTGCTTAAACTAAACGATTTTTCAAATTATGGTAAAAATCTTAATTCTATTTTGTAAAACAAATCCAAAGATGCAGAGCTGAGATAGGTCATCATTTTCTCAAGTCGAAACATTAGATTCTTACATTTTATTCGACACGGATAAAGTTGCAGTTAGGAGCATATAAAATGCCACAAAAATCTAAATTTAGGTCAGAAACTTTACGAAGAAGTTTCTACATTTTAAAAATATTTCTCAAGAGAATTCCTTGGATTTTCCCCAAATTTAAACTCTACCCTCGACTACAAATTACTTTCTGAGTCGATTTAACAATGTCCGTCCAACTAGTTATCCAAATTCACTTTGCTTGCAAAGCACTTACCGTTATTATGAAGATAATTAAAAATAATAAAAGTGCTATAATATATCAGTGCGAGGGGTGCGGGTTCGATTCCCGCTAGAAGCTCTAGTCTGTTTCACTACAACGGGCTGAAGGTCTAAGTTACTAATGCTTGGTTAATTAAGTAATAGTTTGTGGATATAATTTGTAATTGCATTTGCAACTCCTATAACTAAATAATAAAAAATATTTCTCTGAAATTCTAATTCACTTTAAAAATTTTTGTGGCAGTTGATCCATATTTGATCAAAGCTCTCTTATAAGATGTACGCTTTTTTTTAATTTATAAATCTATAAACAAGTGAGTAAAGGAACGTTCAGAATAATGAAATATTTGGCAGCAAACATTAAATATTTCATTAACGTATCAAAATATTTTTGAGTGTCAAATAAAATAACAGCTGATTTTGAGCAAATAAAAGTATTTGCCGGCAAACAAATATTTGTCCAATGTGAACATAGTGTGAACACAAAATATTAGGCCGTTACGGCCTAAGTTATAAAAAATAAAGCATGTCAATAAAGGGTTTATTTTTTATAAATTAAGCCGTAATAAATATTTTCGTAATTTTTGAGCAAACATATATTTGATATTACAAAAAAATTGTAAGAGCAAACAGCGATCAATAATTTTAGTCATATTCCCGATAAAAGCAGTTTTTTTCTGATTCTTTACAGCTTTAAAGATTTTTAATAATTAGTAGACTTTGCTATCATGGTGCTATTAGCAAATTTTTGCGAATTTCCGCTAGTTTAGTAAACCGAATTTTTGCCATTCCTTATACTTTTGGGACTTTTAATAAATTTTATTGCTTGTTTAAAATATTAAAAATTTTCAAAAGATTTCGCAATTTTTGCAAAAATTTTTTTTTTTATTTTCCGACATTTTATTTTTTTTTTAACAGATTTCAAATAAATTTTAGGGCTTGTTTCCATGTTTGCAATTTTTCGCAAATTTTAGCCCGATAGAAGCGATTTTTTCTGTGATTCTTTACAGCGAACTGCAGGAACAATTATATATACACATAACACATATATATACACATAAGTACGTGAACAATTTTTTGTAGTTGATTTTTGAGTTTCTTATCGTTCACCGATTTTAATGAAATTTATATCGTTTTAAAGGTATTATACATTTTATTAAATTTTTAGGATTAAAGTGTTTTAAATTTGCTTGCAAACACACAAACATACATGAAATTTTTGTTTTTGAAAATAAAATAAAAATTTTCGTTCAGAAATTTATATTTTTGTTGGTGTTGTTTCAATATACATACACCCAATTTTCACGATGATTTTCCCCCTATTTTTAAATCATGTCTTATTTCGTTTGAAAGCGAGCGGGGTAGAGAAGAAAGCAGGGTAGAAAAAAAGACATGAATCGTATTTTCTGTGTTTCTTTTTTGACATTCCTCTTTGAACGAATTTGTGTTTTTTAAATTATGTTTTATTCGTATTGCAAAATGACAAGTGCTTATTAAAATATAGAAAAATAAAAAAAATTTATTTTTTTTTATTTCTAAGAACACCTTTTATACTCTAAACTTTATCACATAAACATTGTAAAAATAGTAAAATAGTAAATAAATTCTTTAATAATAACGAATAAAAAGAAATATGAAAAGACATTTGTTAGTCTCTTAACTTCCCAGGAAAAATTTTTTAAAATTTGGTAATAGGTAGTAGTTATTGCAAACATAACCTGGTAAGTAGTTGGCATGACAATTGTCAATTGTCTGAAAACCTCAATAAGTAGTTACTAGTAATGACCTCAGTAAGTATCTATTACTTCTATTATTTTCACTACTGAATATTTGCTTACTAATAATCAGCTCAATAACTACTTATTAGTTGTGTTGTTTTCAGTACTGAATATTTACTTGCTGGTAACGTTCTCAAGAACTACTTATTAGGTTAAAATATTCAAAGAATTTATTTTAAGCAATTTAGGTGTTATTAAAATATTAGAATTATGTCTGTGTCAGTGGATCAGTCTGACTCTTTGAATAAGTATAGTGGATTTCCTTTATAAACTTAAGCGTAAAATCATATATTATATTTATATACGGGAACAGTTTTTTGAAGTCGATTTTTAAGTATCTTGTCCACCGATTTTAATGAAACATACAATTGAAGATTGGCAGCTAAATAACAGCTAGTTATTTTTTGGCGTGTAGTCAGTGTGGCCAGGTCTAAAAAATTTTTACAGCTAAATCTGGCATTAGACATGGCCAACAAATGCTAAAAATGATTAAAAAATGCTAAAAATAATGCTAAAATGTTTTAAAGATGTTAGTTATAAATTTATTACCAGTATGAAATTATGATGATATGAAATTAAATAATGCTACAAAAAGCTAAAAACATTTTCCAAAAATGCTGAATAAAATGCCAAGCGCTGAATGAAAATTTTGCAGCTAAATAAAAATTTTTAATGCTAAATTTAGCTGCAAAAATGGTAAAATGGCCACACTGCTTGTAGTAAGCATTTTGTAAGTACTTACAAATCAACTTACTGGTAGTTTAATAATAACTAGATATTTTTTGACTTCTAGTTAGTGTATTGTCAGTACTGAATTCTGTGGACAACTCGAACAAAAATAAGTAGTTATTCAGCCGAAAAATAAGTAGTGTTTATTTTTCTTCAACATTACTTGCTACCTTCCCAGGTAAGTAAAGTTTTTGCTAGTTTTAGATAGCCCTGTAAATAAGAATGACATTTTCGATACGTGCATAAAAAATTTTTATTTTAACTGTAAAAATATTAAAAGAAATGCGAAATTTATATTGAAGTGATCTGTAACGAATCCAATTCCGTACCTGTTGTCTTCCATTTTTTTTCTTTAACATTCTTCTCTTCTAACACCATAAGAGATGCACAGCATAAAACAATGGAATTATCTTCTGCGCTCATTTTAACTTTTTGTGAAATATATTTTTATTTTTGAACACTTTCATTAAATCATTATTTGATGCAAATATTTGTTTTAGTCTGAACGCATGGCAAACATGAATTAAATTATTTTATTTAACACTGTTTGCCAACTGTTCCAACAAACAAAAATTGCCAAATATTTGAGCTTAGCTTGAACATTAAGCAAAATATTTTTTGTTTAACAAAGTTGGAAGTAAATATCAGAACAAATATTTTCGTAAAATATTTGATTAATCTGAGCGTATCGTAAGGAACCTTTCTTACTTGTGAAGATTACTAATATAGTGTTTTTAAAAAATATATCTACCATTCAAGGGTTAATAGATTTGATATATGAACAGTATACAGTTGTATAAATTCATCATCTCAAAGGCAAAGTTTGGTGGCAATTGTTTTATAATATGGACCAGGATGTACTGCGATATTCGATATAAAGTTTTGCAATTACAGTAAAACACTGTTATACATCTATTTCGTTTAATGTTATTGGACCCACTGTGCAATTATTTAATAGTTACATTGTGTATTAATAAAAATATAAAAAGTTAAATTTTGCGACAATGATTCATTATTATTAAGTATTTTATTATATTTATTCGGAAAAATAAAAATGTTATAAATAATAAAGATATTGAAAATAACATTTATTCGAATATCTTTGAAAGCATTTCGATATTTTATTAATAATGACTTTGATTTATAGACTTTATACTAATAGGGATGACAATCAAAATATGTTGCATATATATTTTTGCGAATTTTTTTTTTATATGTTGAACAAAATAAGAAACACTAAGCCCCATATTCATAAAAAATATTTTAGATTTATAGCAGGTTTATGAAACGAATTTTCTATCAAACTTTTTATTAATCAAACATATTTTTTATGAATATGGGGGTTAATTTTTAAAAGTTTTAAATTCACTCGTTAAAGGTTTAAGTTTGTGTTGTCAGATAAAAAAAAGGATTATCAACTTAAATAAATATTTTAAAAATATATTATCAAAAAAGTTGTTTTTGGGAAAACATATTTTTTTTTTCATTAAAAGATTTTATTTGTTGTACTTAATTCCCTTTTTTTTATAATTGATAAAAATACTGAAATTTATTGTTGGAGGATAAGCTGTTCCTGTGCACATTTCACTAAAAATTTTTAAAGTCGCTATCTCTCTCATTATAATAGAAAACAATGTATCATTTTCATTGTGACATTTGTACCGCTTTTGGGGCACAATTTCAAATCGATAAAAACGTATCGTAATCAAAATTATCTCATGATATTAATTCACAACTCTTTGGTAAGCAATTGTGCTCACGTTGTTATATCGTTTTGATGATTTTGGAAAAAATAGTCGTCAAGTGTAAAAGAGGTAGTAAGTGTACAATATTTGTTTTTATACCCACACCACAATAGTGGAGTGGGTATTATGTGTTTGTGCTGATGTTTGTTACAACTTAAAATATTGTTCATAGATCCACCTTCAATTAAGTCAATCTAACGGTGTTCGTTCCCCCTGCAGGCTGGCTGTCCACGTTAACCTTGTGGCCAAATAACATTTCGCAATTTTTGATCTAATTTGATTAAATTAGCTAGATAGGTTCTAACAAGGAACAAGCCTATTGGAAATGGGGAGAATCGGCCCATAATTTCACATAGCCCCATACAAGCTTCTTTCCGGAATAGAGACTTTCTGCTCACGAATCAGCTTATTATGTTAGTATTAAGATTAAATTATGTCCAAGCTTGTTTTATTGCAGTCTTCATCATCTTACAAAATATTATTGGAATCGGTTTATATTTGACCGTAGCTCCCATACAAATACTACTCCCGAAAAAAGCTTTAAATCCCATAACTTCCTTATTAGTATTGGTAAAATTTGGCGACAATAATTTAATCGATAGCTATTATGTCACGACAAAATGTTGTACTGGTTGGCCCAAAATTAACCATAGGTACCATATAAATCCCTTTCCTAAAATCTCTCCAAGGCAAAAAAAAATCTCATTAAGATGAATAATAAATAATATAATAATAAAATAATTAAATAATATTCGGAATAAAAACTCTTTTATGAATCTTAAGCTCATAGCATAATTTGGTTCTGGCGGGAACATATTTGTGTTGTAGGGTATAATATAGTCGTGCTTGACCGACTAACTTGTTTATACTTTTTTTTTTGAAGAGATAAGTAACAACAAGGTACTAAAATCCATTAAACTTATTTTAGTTTATGAAAACAACAAATTTGAATAAAATACATTTTATATATTTTTGTTTAATATTTGTGTTATCGTTGTTGTTATCAAAAGCTGCTAACATTATTCTTAATTCAATTATCGAATATTCATTGCAACAGTAAATACACAATCGCACATAATTGCGTATTTAAGTAACATAAACCTGATAGTCTTAAGTATCAAGACTTAGTAGAATGATAAAAATATATGTACTAAATTTCCAATTGCTATGAGCTGAATGATTGTAAAAAGTAGGTCTATGGTCATTCAATTTATTTGTTTTGCCATTAATAATTAATAATTATTTTAAAATTATAAATAAATTTTTATTAACCAAGGTAGCAATAAGAGTGATAAGAAAGCTGTAGAGTGAGTTCTCCAAGTTAAAGTAACTCCTTTTATAGAAAACCAATTTTTCTAAACAAAAGTTGTATAAATTGAGCAAACTTTTTTTATAGAAAAGTTTTTCGGTTGAAGCCAATTTTTTTTTTATAAAATATACCACGAGATACAGAGTATTAATTTGACCCTTTTTCGATGTTCTTGATAACTTTTATGACCCTTTTTTTAAATTAACCTTTCGCATAATTTTCAACTATTATATATTTTTTTCTTGAAATTGTTTTCCAACTGAAGACATAATTTTCATAGCAGATCCTATTGTCAATAAATTTAAGTTATAAAAAAAATTCTAAATTGTAAAAATTCCTGTCTTCGTAAAAATAATTTAATGAAAAATTAAATTCAATGAACTTAAGCCTAATTAAAAATATCTAAATTTGGATTAATAAGAAAATAAGTTAATGACAAAACGTATGAAAAAAAAAATTAATTTTAGCACTTTTCTCATTTTTCTATGTGAAACGCTTGTTATAACAACCACTTTACAAATACAAAATAAAAAATTACAAAAATTGACAAGCTGTTGCTTAAAATTCCGTGCGAATTAATATGTACTGCACTTGTTTTGCACGGAAAATAAAAATGTTGTTAGAAACATTTTGAATGTTTTCGTCATAGAAATAGAGTACGACGCTATCAACATTTTTTCGTTTGTATTTTACAGTAATTTTTTTATATTGAGTTTGACAACATTTCGCACGAAATACTGAACAGAGTACCAGTCTTAAGCTGGGATTACACGATTGCGGCAATGCACCAATTTTCACACTTTTTAATACCCCAATCGTGTGACTGCACAATCAAATGCCTTATGTTTCAATCGAGGACAATATTGTGCTTACTTTTACCAAAAAAATGCAACCCTGGTGCGGAAATCGTGTGACTACTTGATATGCAAATGCACGCCAATAAAACTAACAAAAATGTACCAATATTTTTATTGGGTTCTTGTGCGGCAATTAAACAACACAATACGCGCCAATATTTGCCTTTTTTAATAAATTTACTTTTGTGTGTTTCTTTTAGTAGGAATAAATTAAAAATAAAAATTAAATTTATCAAAAATAAAAATTGGGAATTTAGCAAGTCATTAATAAATAAATTAATAATAAATTTTGTATTCCCGAATATTTTTTTTTTTAAATTAGTGCAATAGCTGTTCAGGACAATATAAAAGAATATATACAGGAAAACGGAGCAAAATGTATTGCAATTCTTTAAAGCGAATTCATGTTTGAATATAAATATTCTCTATTTCTTTATATATTTAAAATAGAATTTTACTTTGTTTAATTTTTGCAATTTCTTATATAAAAAATTTCAAATAAAACTATTCAACAAAACTTTGTTTTAATATTTGATAAAATTTTTTTTTATTTTAATGAACAAACCAAATAGAATTTTCAAACAAATAAAAAGCTACCACAACAGCTGTTTTCGCAGTTGACACAAGTAAGAACAATCGTGTGACTGTGTTGCGGCAATAATTGTACTCATTTCGGTTTGTACCAACTAGCGGCAATTAAATTTGTATAAAACAGGGCAATCGTGTGATTTCAGAATATTTTATTGGGGAAATTTCATTATTGTGCGTCAATAAAGCACAATCAAAATTGTGTCATATTGGTGTATTTGCGGCATTAGACCGTGCCTCAAAAAAAGTTTACTTAAAAAAACAGCAAAATACATAGCATATGCTTTTTAGAGAAGCAAGAGGGGTGAGAAAAATACAGAATTTCGTTACATCATATTTAAAGATCAGACGACTGTTCTGCATGAATTATAGAAATACTTTCTTGGCAAAACTGTAATGATTTTTTGCGAGCTTTAATTTCTAAATGAATTTAAAATTATTTCGGCTGGATTTATTTCCTTAGTATTTTCTTGCGAGCTTTAATTTTTTGCCAATATGTTAGTACGAACAGAGTTCTGGTGGATAAATACTTCCTACGGCAACGCTGCTTAGAGTAAGTCGTGGTCCAGACTTGCAATTTTTGTTGCAGCAATTCTTGATTTGATTGGTGATATGAGTACCCCTCCCAAATTTTCTCACCTTTAAAGTTAAGAATTGCTGCAACAAAAGTTGCAAATCTGGATCACGACTTGCTTTTTATGCCCTCCACAACTAGTTGTGAAGAGGGTATACTAATGGTGTTTTCTTTTCTACAAAAAATGTAACATTTTATTTAAAAAAAATGCAATTTGGTGTTCGTTTCTTAAAAATGCATCGCTCTCAAAAAGGGTGGCTTGTTCTATTCTAAAAAATCGCCCCTAATCAGGACAGTAAAAATTTAAAATTTTAATAGTTATTTTTTCGATTATTTAATAGTAAAAACATAAGAAATCATTACATTGTAAATCATAGGTTGTCAGTGATATAAAATTTAAGTAAATTCGGTGTTATAAAATTGTTTTTGAAAAAAAAACGTAAAATCAAGAAATCTACATTTTATACATGTACCTTTTAACAAGGTGTTCTATTTTTGTAGAAAAGAAAACACCATAAGTTTGTCATTCCGCGTGAAACATTTTTCATGTTTATCTAAGACACCATAAAATTTATATATACTGCATCTATTAGTAATTCTTAGTCGATTTAGCCATGTCTGTCTGCTGAAATCACGTTCACTTTCGAACGACTCAAAAGAAAAGAACAGTTTTACGGTCAGATTGTTTCTAGTTCTTTTATGCAGTTTGGGATTGAAATCAAGCACAATCGGTTCAGAAGGAAAAGAGTTATGAACCCAAATGGGGAAAACCTTCCTAAAAAACTTATATTTTTTTTTTACAAAAACTAACATAAATTGTTGAATTTTGCACAAATTATATTATATGAGTAAAAATTATACTAACAAATTTTGGGAAGATCGGTCCATATCTTAGCATATATATATATATATGTCCTTTATTTAATTAAATATAATATTAATACAAATTGTAGCATAAAATACTCAAATAAAATGTTCACGAAGAACATAGGGCGTCAACAAATTCTCTCCATCTATTTCGATCTCTTGCAAGTAGCTTAATTTCGTTCCATGTTTTTTGAGCTGATTCGTGTTCATTTCGTATGCACCGGATCCATGTATTACGTGGCCGGCCTCGATGTCGTTGACCTTGAGGGTTCCACTCTAGTGCAGCTCTGGCAATATCATTTGCTGGTCGCCTGAGAATATGGCCGATCCATGTCCATTTACGTTTCTTAATATCAAATTCAATGGGACAACAATCTGCCAGATTCCAAAGGGCTTCATTTGATACCCAATTTGGCCAGTATATGCGTAAAATCTGTCTCAGACACCGATTCACGAAAGTTTGTATTTTCTTCATGGCCAGTTTTGTAAGGCTCCATGTAGTGCAACCATACAGCAGCATCTTAGCATAGGCCCCATATAAAACCAACTCTCGGAAAACACATAAGTACTCCTAAAACCGTAACAAATAATGGTCTGTCGTAGTTTCATAAGAATATAAATCACTGTGCAAAACTTCGTGAAGATCGTTGCATAATTAACCATAGGCCCCATTAAAAGCGGCCTTCTTAAAAGCACTTCAAAAGGCATAAAATGCTAAATAAAAAATAGTATAACTGCTTTTAAATGTTTGTCTAATCTTGGGTTTTTTAATACTATAAATCTCTCTACCGAATTTGGTGATGAACAATCCACTATTTTCTATAGCCGCAATATAAAATTCCCTTACGAAAATCACTTTATTTCGCCTAATAGTATTCCTCAAACAAATCTTGACATTTGATTTAAATTTGTACAAATTAAGTTTAATATGACTTTTTGAAATAAGTTTTAATACCCGAAAAAACGCAACGAATTATAAAACTGTGAGGTCAGTTTTGATAAAGATTGTTTTATAATTTAAAGATCCCATATAAAACCCACTCATGAATTATTCGATTTGTCAGTGGAGGGTGTCAAATAAGCGGCACAAGCGAATTTAGCACTCTTACTTGTTTTTAACTTTTAATGGAAAAGTTGTCCGAGGTGAGGCATTTATTTTCAAAGAAAAGTTGTTTGAATCAAGGCAAGTTTTTTTTAAAGAAAAGTAGCCCGAGTAGAGGCTATTTTATCTATAGAAAGTGGTTTAAGTTGAGAAAATTTTGATTTAAGGAAACATTTCCCGAGCTCTTGAATTTTTATTTTCTTGAAATTATTCAGCCATATTCTGGAAATCGAAGTGACGTGAAATTGAAATCGATAGAGATTTTTAATTCAATTATTTTTAAAATGATAGAGTCTTTTTCTGATTTCAAAAGTAGTTCTGTTAGAGATAAGTGGACTCCAATGTATAACGTATATAAAAATAAATATTTTTATGAACTGTAAACCAGAATAATTTTTTTTTTAATTCATAAAAAATAAAAATGCGATAAAAATTACAGTTTTGGCCTCAAAAAAAATTAGCTAAATATCAGCCATGTCACAGAGCATTCGGAAACGAAATTCATTCCGTATTTTGGTGCTTCAGAAAATTACGAAAAAACCTTACGGAATGAAACTATTTTTGTTTTCATTCACGGAATGGGAGTTTTCTGTATCTGAAAGGCTAAAAAACTATCAAAATATACTTTCTATCAATAAACGAATATGCTTTCTTTGGTTCCGAACGGAATTGTACTCTGTGATATGGCTCCATATTTCGAATAAAACGAGCTTTATTTCATTGTAATCGGTGCACATCTTTCGATTTTATTCACAATTTTCTGAGAAAACTAAATTGATAAAAATCACGATTTGTGTTTGCTGCTGTTTTATTTATGGACGTTTTTTCCTTCACTAAAAAATGAGGTACCTTCACTTATGTGCTGTTTTCACAACACAAGTGATTAAACGTGTCGTAAAATTTATACGAAAACACTCAAAAAACTAGTACCTGCAACTTAAAAATGTGACCTGGTATCGAAAAACGGAGTTTCGATTTGAAATTAGCGACATCAAATTAGTAAAAACTGCATCAAACGTCCAATTAACACAAAAAAAGTTCAATTTTGTTCCCTTGTGTAATTAATTACAGCAACTTTCCGTCCACTAAAAATACCATTGGGTTAAAGATTGCAGTTTCGGAAAAGGTAAAATTGCAAATAATTCTGATGATGAAAAAGTGATTGTTCTCGAGTTCAAGCCCCGGCTCAGCCAAGAAAAATCATCAACAAATTTTAATTCATTTCATGTTGTAAAATTCCTTTCTTCATTAAAATAATTTTATGAAAATTAAATTTGATGCACTTAATTAAGCCAGATTTTGAAATAAATAGTAAAATTTTAAACAAAAATATTGTTTTTTTTTTTTAAATGTCACCCCTACAAGCTGACAACAAATCTCACCTAAAATCTAGCGGCCTTTATCATTTTATTTGATAAGAGTATTTTTTATTTTTCAATGAAATTCTAGTGTTTTTTTTTAATTGACTATACTTTTATTACGAAAACCTCATAATGTGTAAGTTATATGTTAATCCCCAAAATAGATCTACGATTCTACTTGGTTGTACGAATCTGAGCAAAGTTTGGCAAATCTGTGCCTATTTTTTTTAGTTTGACACGCCATTTTAGGAAAATATTGCCTTTATATATGAAATTTTTCTATAGAAATCTAAATTTTCTAGTTTTTACCAGGTTCATATCATACATAGTTTTTTATAAGTGTTTGTTTTATAATTTTGTCTTACATATTACAACTTAATAACTAATATTTCATTATTTGAAATGTAGGATCTAATACAGGAAATAATTAATAAAAGTTTATATGAAAAAGCGTTTATCAGAAAATTACAATTGATCCTCAGAATCTATCCAATAAATTTGTTGCTGAACGCATTCTAAGAAATAGATTGGAAAAATTATTTTTTTTATCATTTAAAAAATAAACTCTTTTAATTGTTTTAAAACCTCTTCAATTTTTTTTTAGCGATATTGGTTCTGGGCGGTGATATAGCACAATATGTATGAGTAATAGATCGGGTAAAATAGTTGGTTTTCAAATCAACAATTAAAGAGTCATTAAATACATTTGTGGCAATAAGGAAAAAGTGCTTAAGTGTATTTTTTTAGTTTTGTAGGATATCAATTTTAAAATTTTAAAGGTGATTTTTAAGAATTTACTCCTTTTCCAATATAATCATCATATCTCTGCGGTTAATATTTTTTTTTTAAGTTTTTATTCCTAAATATTCCTAATGTGTGAGATCAGAAGTAAACTTTAGTTTTTATTTCAAATGTTACTGTACATTGAAAAAATATAAGCAGAAAGATATTTTTGCTATAACTTTCTGAAAAATCGTAAAAAAAATAATCAAAATTTGGCCTTGTGAATTTTTAGGTCAAATTTAGCTTAAGTCCACTTAAGCACTTTTTCCTTGTTGCCACAGATATATTGAAAGGTGTTTCCAATATAATAATGTTTATGACCTTGTTTGTTTTAAAATTTTCCAACAAAAATACACTCAATAAAGCAGCACATCAGGTGAGCCAACGATTAAATTAAATTATAAAAATTAAATTTTGATTTTTATTGTCATTATTTTTTATATTTATTATAATGAAATTTTTGATATTTTATATAGGCTTAAGTTAATCAAATTTGATTTTCATTGAAATATTTTTACTGAAGGAACGAATTTACAACATGAAATGAATTAAATTTTTTTTGATAATTTTATTCTTGACTGAACAAGGGATTAAACTGAATTATTAAAATTTTCCCCCATATTCATAAACAATTATTAAATTTAACAACCGTTTGTTAGGGACATTTATCATATCAAATTTGTTATGTAAGTTTTTATTAAATTTAAAATTGTTTTATGAATATAGGCATTGCAATATAAATAGAACAAGTAAAAGAGTGTAATCGGTCAAGCACGACCATATGATACCATCCACTACAGTTTATAAAAACAAATTTTTGCAAGTGTAGCTATTTGGGAGCTTGTTTTGAAAAATGCATAGCTAATGTGGCTACATGAATGTCTTAAAATTCATTCAAATATTTTATATAGTTTCGGAGTTGCAGAAATTGCCTCGTGCTTCTATTTTTTAAAAAATGCATATGTTATGTGTCCATATAAATATGGATCTATCTATGTTTTAAATTTCATTAAAACTGGTTTGATAATGGCACAAAGACCCGGAAGGCAGCTTGTATGGAATTATGAATTATGGACCGATTCGCCATTTTTAATAGGCTTGGTCCTTGTGCAAATTAGAACATATGTACCAAATTTCACCAAATTGTATTGAAAATTGCGAACTGTACTTTGCGCACAAGGTGACATGGACAGCCATGTAACCTTGTGCCTGTCAGTCGAATGGACATCGTTAGATCGACTCAAAAAGTGATTCGGTTTACTTAAAAGTAGGACTATGACCAATATTTATGAATTATTTTTTGTTTGCCCGTTTTAGTGCAAGAATTGTTATGGTTGTTATGTTATTGGTTTTTTTACTAGTAAACTCCAAATAATAAATAATTTATGCTTTTATGAAATTACCTTATTTATAAAAAAAAAAAATCTATTAATCGGTTAACCGATCAATAACAAAATTTATCGATTATTAACCGATTAAATCATAACCTCGGTTAATTAATCGAGCGATTAATCGATTAAAGCAAAAGTCCCCTAGTAGATACGTATTAAACGTCAAATTAAAAAGTCAAACATTAGCTGACGTAAACGTCAGCCAGTTTCGACAGTATTGTCATAGAAAAAGAAAACTAAAAGTATAAAATTACTTTATTTTTACCCTCCACCAAAACTAGTACACTAATTCCGTGTGAAATTTTCTTAATATTTATCTAAGACCTCATAAAGTATATATGTATATTCTGGAAGCTTGAGTAATTCTAAGTTGATTTAGCCATGTCCGTCTGTTGAAAAGAAATAAACAATATTGATGTCAAATTGTTTCTAGTTCTCCTATGCAGTTCAAAATCGGTTCGGTAGGATAAACGTTATGAATGAAAATGTGGAACAACCACCCTTAAAAATAATAATTTCGTTATAAAAACTAACATAAATAGTGGCGGAATGTACATATTGATTTAAGACTTTGAACAAATTCGTTTTATACGACTAGAAATCATACCACAAGACCCCATATAAAGCCCACTCTCGGAAAACACTTTAGTACGCCTAAGGCTGTAACGAATAATGTTATTGTGAAAAATTTTGGTCTGTAACAGTTTTATATCACTAGAAATTACACTGTCAAGATCGGTCCACAAAAACCCGTAACGAAAAATTCTCTTGCAATAAAATTTGTTCGGTCATAGTTTTATAAGACTAGAAATCACACTGTCAATTTTCGCGAAGCTTGCTTTATAAACTTCCATAGGCCCCAAATAAAGACCGCCCTCGAGTAAGCCGACATGGCTAAATCTATTTAGATTACTGAAGGACCAAAATTATATTTATACTGTATGGGATCTTCGATGAATGTTAAAACAGTTTAACACCGAATGAAAAACTTAGTATAACCTCTTCACAATTAGTTGTGGAGGCTATGAAAATACAATAGTCTTAGCAAAATTTTGTATATTAAACAGTAAAAAGTTATGAAAGTCTTAGCAAATTTGTATTTATAATATAATTATTCAATTTTTCTTATTGTGCAATTATATCGCCAATGTGTATGCGATATTCGAAGGTGGCCAATATATTGGCAACAATCAAAAGACGTCTGATTTTTATTGTAATACGAAAAGAAGTGCAATATACTGTGAAATGTGTTGGCAGCACTGTTGAATGTTGTTTTTCCGCAAAAACATAACAACAAACTGTGTTTGGTTATAAAAATTTTTTGTGTTGTGAATATTTTAATTTTAATTCAAATTTATTTATTATAATAATTGTACAAAGTTTTAATCTATATACATATATAAAAGTGAATGTATATTTGTATATATATTTGTGCCTTATAGGAGGCCAAACCACTTGACCGATCATCTTTCACAAAATATAGCTGTGACCCTGGAAGAGACATTAGGCTATATAAAGTTGAGGTTGGACAAAGGGGCGAAGCCACCCCCATACAACCCAAAATTTAAAATCGTTATATCTTAGGCATTTTTTGGCATAGGGTGATGATATTTAATACATATGGTGTTAGTATGAATATAAATAAGCTCCATGAAAAAAGAGGGCGGAGCCATGCCCCTTTATAGAAAAAGTAAAAACCAACATATCTAATAAACTACTGAACCAATCGTCATCAAATTTTCACAGTAGGCGACTGCATGGAGTTACTGGACTTTCAGCAATATAAAGATGTGGTTGAAAATGGGGCGGTGCCACGTCCATACAAACCAAAACATAAAATCCTCATATCTTAGCCACTATTTGGCGTAGGATGATGATATTTGGTATACATGGTATTGTTATGAATAGAAATACGTTGCATGAAAAAAGTGGGAGGGCCACGCCCCTTTATGTCGATTATATCTAATTAACTACTGAACCGATCGTCATCAAATTCTCACAGTAGGCTATTGTTATGAATTAATGAGGCCTAAGCCATGTAAAGTTATGGTTGGACAAAGGGGCGGTGGCACGCCTAATTTAATAAAAAAAAATTTGTTTACATATAAATACTTTTTGTTTCATTTGACAACGATTGGGGTAGCGAAACACACCGGGTTAAGCTAGTTTTAATATAAAAATAAATATTTTGTTTCTACAGGGGAAACCCAACTTAAGTGAAAAATTGGAAAAAAGAAAATTTATTTTGGAGTGTATTGAACTGTATGAAACTCTGCCAGCATTGTAGAATACAAAGTGCAAAGATTATTGCAATCGGGGGAAAAAATAAAGAAATATAAAGAAAGATTCCCTAAGGCCGATAAGACTGAATTAAATTTTTGTAGAAAACAAAACACCGCAAATTGGTCCATATTTTTTTGTTTTGCTTATAGGTTATGTTTACCTTTTTATTGAATAAAAGTTGCGCCATATTTAAATTAAAACTATTGTGCCATTTATTGCATAATATAGGGCAAAATTGAAATAATATGGCAGATAACGTATACAATAATATTGTAAGTGTATGGGCCGCTTTAGTCTTAGAAACTTTTTCGAATTAAAAAAATTTGGATCAACGTAAGCAACCTTATGCTTAGACACTTTTCTATACTTTATATACTAAATTCTGAACTAGTTTTGTTTTAGGAAGTTTCTAGAATTTGATTTATTTATTAAAAAAAAAAAAAATTCACAAACTTTGAGCAACTTTTCTGTATGGAATTCTTGCCATAATCGAAGCTCTTATTGAGTCTAATTAGATTCTTAAATTTTGTTTTAGTTCTTTTGTTTTATAATTTTGCTCATTATTGTGACCATTTAAAATAAAGGATTGGCTAGATAGTAAAAAAATATTTATAGTAAATTTTATTAATGTGCCATTTTTTTTTGCTTTTAGTCATACTCAGTGGCTTCTATTAGCACCCTTTTCAAAGTGTCGGTGTGATTTTTACAATTTTCTTATCATCATAGACAAAAGACATAAAAAAGTTTACATGATGTTGCAGAACTTATTATTATTGTATGCATGAACAAAAAATTTACTAACATTTTAATTCTCGCTGTACATTCTAATATAACAGATTCTTATCAGTTGCACAAAAAAATCGATCAGCTCTATGCGACAACTAATAAAATGTTATTAGAATTTAAAGTTTGTTTTGCAAATTAATCAAGGTTGGCAACCGCAACAAATTCCGATATCAGTGGTAAACAACTTATTTTTTAGGTATCGGTACATCATAAACATTTAGGCCACAATAAAAGGGTGAGTTCCAAAACGTGAGTTGCAAAGCAACTTCGGAATTTTTCAATGTTTTCTGTACCAAAGTGTACCAAAGAAATTATCGATGCGTATACAATTGGCCAACTGTGCTTCGTTAAACCTTATAACACATTTTTGACTTTGACTGCAAATTATATAGAAATCGAAATCGAGTAAAATTGAAATCGAGGGAAATTTTGAGTTAGATTTTTTTAAAAATTACCGTTGTTTTTATGATTTTTAAAGTAATGACGTATATTAAACGGAATATTTTTATGAACCTTTAAAACAGGATCGTTTTAAAAATTTGTTCGATTTCAATTTTACTCGAAATCGATTTCCAGAACATGGCTGATTATGATTACTAAAATATAGAAAGAATTACGAAAAATGAAACTCTGACTAATAGAGGCTCTTATAATTCCGATGGCCACGTATGCCTCAGAAACACAGACTATTAAACAAACAGAAGGAAGAATTGAAAGCTTCTTCAATAAAAAAACCTTTTATTTTATTAAATACTAGCTTAACCCGGTGCGCTTCGCTACACTGGCATCCTATGGGAGGTATTTCCCCCCCTGCGCCTACCCGCTTTATTTTTATTTTCAAAAGTGTAGTATACCATAAGAGTGACTTTTAGAAAGTTTGAACATTCTCACTATTACAGTTCTTAAGATATGCGATGTTAAACATTGGCGTCCTATGGGGTATTCCTATACCCCCGCTGCTATTTTATTTCAATTCCGGGGCTCAGAAGATTCTACTACAAAAAGTTCAGCAAAATGCGTGCAGCGGCTCTTAAGATATGCGATAATTAATATTGGCATCCTATGGGGGGTACCAATTCCCCTGCCCCTATCGAAAAAATAAGTAGCCTATTTTATTTTCAGGGCTCACGTGATGTTACTGTAAAAATTTCAGGAAAATCGGTTCAGTATAATATTGGCATCCTATGGGGGGTACCAATTCCCCTGCCCCTATCGGAAAAATAAGTAGCCTATTTTATGTTTAGGGCTCACGTGATGTAACTGTAAAAATTTCAGGAAAATCGGTTTAGTATAATATTGGCATCCTATGGGGGGTACCAATTCCCCTGCCCCTATCGAAAAAATAAGTAGCCTATTTTATTTTTAGGGCTCACGTGATGTTACTGTAAAAATTTCAGGAAAATCGGTTCAGTATAATATTGGCATCCTATGGGGGGTACCAATTCCCCTGCCCCTATCGAAAAAATAAGTAGCCTATTTTATTTTTAGGGCTCACGTGATGTTACTGTAAAAATTTCAGGAAAATCGGTTCAGTAGTTTCGGAGTCTATAAAGCGACAAACATACAAACATACAAACATACAAACATACAAACATACAAACATACAAACACACATAATTTCATTTTTATATATATAGAAACAACATTTTTTTTAAATTCTTTTAAAAATCAACCAATTTTTTGTTTGCTTTTTTATTTTGTTTATGCTTTAACAGCTGTTTAATTATTTACAAAATTTACTCGAAAAAAAATTTGCGTTGTTTTGTGCAAGAAAAACAAAAATTTTATTCTCTCAAAACCGCTCTTTTACACAAATTTAAAGTACGGGAACGCTTTTCGTTAATATTGCTAGAGTAAAGAAACATTACAAATATTTCACTATGCTGTAACAAGAGTAATGAAATAAAAGGAAATATAAGGATTTTACTACAAATTTGTTTAGAAAAAATTCAGGTAAAACCAACATTTTAAAATTAAAAGGATCAAATTCGCAACGACGTAGCTGGGTAAAAAATTAAGCTTATTTTCTAATTATGGCTTTAAGTGTTCAAAGAGAACTGCGTCAAGACCACATTTGCCATACAATTTTACATGCAAATTTGTTGTAGAAGGCAGCCGTGAAATAATATCCATTTTATTTTGAGAACGTTTTTTCTAATGCTCTCACATATAGACGCTTACTCTTCCAACTATACTACCATACTTTCATTAAATTTAATACATTTTGTAAACAGAAAATAGAAAACAAAAGAAAATATAAAATTAAAACAAAAAAAATTAGAGAGAATTTTTTTTTTTTTTTATTTATTTAACTATCATCATTAAATATTAAAATAATTATAATTTACAAGGTTTGAGGTATTACTAAAAGTATTGCAGCAAATATTGAATTATTTTATGAGTTATGAGAATTATACAATTATGGATACTAATACTTCTTAGGTTAAAAAGATAGAAAAAATACCTTACGTACAGTTAGAGAGAATTTGAAATTACTGCCGTCATTAAAATTATAATCCTTAGGATTTTTAGCTGAAGTTGAAGACTCAATTCTGTTTGAACACTTAAGAAGGCTTTCAAAAAATTTTATAATTAATATTTTTAGAGAGGAAAGAATGACACTGATTTTTTGGGCAATATTACAAAAAACAAAACAATTATTTTTCCACTTTTTTTTATTTCAGAATCAAATTGGGTATCGGTTCGAAATATTCAGAATGTAATACTGCATAAGTTAAGTAAAAAATTTGAAGAAAATCGGTTAAAAATTACGACCGATACTTATAAATCTAATTATATCCAAACGGACCAAGATATTGTAATATTTTTATTTTCAAATATCCGCTATATGAAAGAGATATTCACAAATATAGAGAATTCAGCAAAGGCTGTGTGCCTCCATATAAATTAAGTCAAGACCAAATATATGAAAATGTCTGTTAGTGAAAATAGACGAACTGTACAAAACATTAAAGTCGGAGACTATCACTTTTAGGGAGTAACCAGCTTCACACACATACTTGGGAGCCCTGCATAAAAATTACAACATTATTCAAGACGGCATACTGCATACTTTGCACAGAATAAAATAACGGCTAAACTAGTATCCAAAAAATGTCAAAATAAATATATATGTATGTATAAAACTATAATCAGACCCATTGCCGCATATGGATGTGAAACCTGTTCTATTGAGTAACAGCGTTTGAGAAAATTGAAGAGGAAAATACTCCGTAAGATATTTATCCCAAGGCAAGACTTAAATGGTGACTATGTCCAAAGGAGAAATGACGAACTTCTTGGGCTTTGTGAAAGAGAGGACATAGTGAAGTTTATAAAGGCACATCGGCATGTGGCAAGAATGGAAGATAACAGACAGCAAAAGGCATTGCTAAATTACGACATCAGATGCCTCAGGCGAAGAGGGCGGCTAGGAACCAGATGTAAACACTGCGTGGAAACGGACTTAAGAATAAGAATTTTTATTTTTTTCTGTGTAGTGACCATGTATAAAATATTTAAAAATCTAATGGCTAGAAAAATATGGCGAGTATATACAAATTTTACATGTCCGAGATGTGCTTTTTGAGTCGTACATGTCGCTCCAGAGAGCTGTCTAACATCAAAATATAAGCTCTAATATTGTTGCTCAAAATACAAATAATTTGGAATTGTCAGATTTATTTTCCAACAATTTTAATTCTGCCCCAGTGTGCAGTGTATGATTGTACCATGAAAAGTAAAGCTGGAGGTCCACACCACGCATTTTCGCGTCAATGCATTGCATGTTTCATTCCTTACTTGCGTTCTACACAGAGCGAAAAAACACGTCTGTTGTCAAATTTTTAACAAACTGTTGCCAAATGGTACCAAAGATGTTAAAAATACCATTGTTGTCATTATTCGCCGTTTATGGAAATAAGAATTGCAAATTTTTATAAATAATATAAATAAGTGAAAAATAAATAAAACTTGGTGAGTAAAAAAATATAATTAACTGTGACGTCCACATTTTGTTCCTAAGAAAGAGATTTTCCTTTTGAAGAAAATATAAATCTTGACCTTGAAAAAAGCAATTCCTTATCGGCGACGACGAAAAGGGATTAAAAACTCCTTGTATATATAAATGTGGAAGGTATTTATGATTATTTAAAAGGTAAGTTAAAATACAATAATATGGAATTTTTAGTTAATTTTTATATTCCTTTACTTAAGATGCCAATGTGACATACAGAAGCTTGCGGCTTATAAATAAAGAAGATGTGAAGGAAGCTGTAACATACTTAGTTCTCCGCGCTGAATACCGGTATAAACCCCAAAAAAACTTCGATATGCGTATAAACACTTGTCTTAAATATTATATGGTATTGGTTGTCAATCTAGAAATTAATCAACCCATAAAGTATGCTCTACTATTATTTAAAGTTTTTTTTTTAAATTTTTTTGTCATATGTCTGTAGAGTTCTCAAGGCGGGTTTCGAATTATTTCAAAACCCGGATTTTTCAAATTTTTCGGGTTTTTTTAACCAGATTTTGAAAAAGCACGGTTTTCGAGATATTCGACGAACCGGTTTTTATTTGTCTCGAATTATTCGACAGAATCGAATATTTTTGCCTTTAGTTAGAAACGAAACTGGTGTGGGTAATTTTTTTTCTTGTTATAACAATTGCAAAAATACATACACGCTTTAAAAAGTGTACATTACATATCTAACAATTGGGAAGTTTATTGAAAATGATTAATTAATTAAAGCTATTCTCCATCTTTAATATTTTGTTTAGCAATGAGCTCTTAAGTTTGGCAACATTTCAAAAGAGACAAAGAAAATAGCAAGGTCCATTACTTAAAATGTTCAAAAATCTTGTCATGCAAAGTATCCTCAATAGAGGCTCTTTTTAATTATCTTAGAAATATACATAAAATACATGAATCAAAAAAACAAGATTGCTCTTTGAACAGGTCCGTTATTTTGATGTGTGACGCTCAAATATAATTTCTGTATGTGTTTTTAGTGTATGTCTTACATATTTTACAACAAACACTCATTTGCATTCAATATCGAAGTAGATGCGCTGTAGAAAATGTTTTTTGTACGGCTGAGTGCGCAATCTTGCTTTTTTGTTTCATTTATAAAAGGCGTGTTGAAGAGGCACCTTTGGGTTAAAAATTTTACGCTGGGAGCTTTTGAAATAAAATGGAAATAATTCTTGATTTCGTAAACGGTTAGTCCGATTAAAATTAAATTGCAGGTGCCTATTGAGGACTTACAATCGAGCTAAAGTTTTGGATTTGGGGTCTATCATATCAGAAGCACCGACATAGATTCCCAAAAGTAGGAAAACTCGGGTATTATAAAAGTTAAAAACTATCCAGATTTTTTAGTTTTAGCCCGATTTTAAAAATTTAAAAAAAAATCGAGAAAAAAGAACTTATATAGCAAATACTTGCAACTTTAACGAAGTATTAGTTTACTTTTGCCAGTTTTTGATAAAATCAGCCGATTTAAGCTTTTTATTCCAAGCACTAACAATTAAGCCATTTATCGTAGGCCGGTGATTAAAATAACCAGCACCATTTTTTAAATATTTTTTTATATTATCTTTTTCGTTATTATCTTCAACGCGATGAACAGGAATGCAGCGAAAATGGGTTAATCCCACATTTCCAATAAATTCCTTGCATGATAAAATAAAATTAAGAAACCGTATGTGCTCCAGTTATTATCTTATCTTGTATTAAAACACATTTTTTTCGTTTAATTTGAAATTATGTATTATTTGAATAAAAAAGAAGTGGAATATGTAAACTACAGTTGCTCGATGATCCGAATCAATTTTTAGAAGACTGAAACGTACTTCGTTTTATTTGTGTTAATAAAATATTTAATACTATTTTAAACCACATTTCTTAAATTAATAAGAAAAAAGTCCAAACCGGATTTTAATACAAAAATGCTGAAAAATTTTCACTTTTTCAAATTATTCTAAAACCGGGTTTTTGTATATGTCAAATATTTGAAAACTCTATAGTGAGGCTTATTGACTTTTGCACAAAAACAAATGCAAGCGATTGTTGGGCGGGCGTATGAGTGATTTCGTTTATTGTCTTTGTTTATTTTCCACGGCTATTGATTTCATATGCATACGTTTGAATTAATTGTATGTATGTGTACGTATCATCGTTTGTTTTTCTATGAACACATGTTTGGCATAAGTTTCATACCGATATTTTTTATTTGGTGGTTGATTGTTCTTTGTTAAAATTATTTTAAATTTATGAATGTTAGTTGTTGTCAAGTATTAATGGAATTTTTGTGGAATTTTTTGCTGGGTTCTCGTATGCGGGGATATAGCTCAGTGGTAGAGCATTCGACTGCAGATCGAGAGGTCCCCGGTTCAAGCCCGGGTGTCCCCTTTGTAAGTTTTTTTTTGAAGAGAGAATATTAAGAATTATTTATTTTTACATTTGTTTTACATTTCGAATTTTTGAAAAAACCCTTAACCAAAGAAAAAACAGACAAAGTTCAAATAATTTTTTCCTAGAAAATTATTCGAAATCTGTGCAGTTTCTTGTAAGATCAAGGCGAATTCATGCAGTGTTTAAAAAACTGCAATAACTTTCATTTCTTTTGATTTGACTTCTGCTTGTGCTTCTAAAATCAACAACAGTTTCAGTCAAAGCAAAATTACAAAACGAAAAACAAACAGTTGAACGAAACTTTTGCCAGCAGTTGTTTTAAAAATTGTGATTTTGATTTTCTTTTCTTTTGAACAGTTTCGCAAGTAAAAGTAAAATCAATCTCCTTGCTTTTGTAAGTCGCAAACAGTCGCAGAAGCAAAAAGTTCTTTGTATTTGCAAATTATAAGTCCCAATCAGGGTTGTCAGATTGATTTTGAACTTTTTCGCCAAATTCAATGTCAAAAATCGCCAAAATCGCCGTAGCATTTATTTTTTAGTTTTTGACAAAAATATTTGTATTTTTAGAATAATTAAAAATATTTTTTTTATAAATCCCAAAAAAAATTTGTTCCGTATCGCTAAAATCCGCAAAATTGAATTTTTCATTAAATGTAATTAAATAGGGCTGAACTTTACAATATATAAATTTACATAAGCCGTTGTAAAACGTTTACTTTTTTACTTTTTAAATGTAATGCTGAATTTTTCGATTTTGTTATTAAAAACATGTTTTTTTGTGTTTAAAATAGACATTTTTAATATGCGATTTTTTTTTTTTTTTTTAAATATGCCGATTTTTTACCAACACCATCTGGCACCCCTGTGTGTGAGTAAGTATAAATGTAAAAAAAAACAGAAGAGAAAAGAGAATATTTTTCTGTTAAAAATGTACAAACTAAAAGACTGCCTGCTTTTAGGACTGCGACTTCTGACAACTTTCGAAAGCAAAGACACTGCTTGTGATTTTGATTTTTTTAACTTATCAAAAGCAGAAGAAAACTTAGCACACGACTGCCGATTGTTTTCATAAGTTTTAACAGAATCAATGTTTGATTTTAAAAAGCAGAGAAAAGTAAAAGCATTGAAAAGTTAAAATTTTGCGACTTTTGACTTAAGTTTTTTAAACACTGAATTCATGTATACGTTGGTGTCGATACTACAACAAGTAACAACACCAAAAAAAACGGTAGTGTATTTTTTGTTGCTTACGTTGATCGATATGTCAAAAACACAAGCAACTTTTGACAGTTCTCTCTCTAAGTAAGAAAAAATGTAGCACAGCTGTGCTTTCAACGCCATCTGAAAACTGAATTCGCCTTGTCATTAATATTTAAAATTGATATCAATCTGATTTAAAACAAGTTAGAGTGCTAAATTCGGCTGTGCCGAATCTTTGATACCCTCCACCGACAGGAGTGAGCTCTATATGATAAATACATATATATAATTAACTAAGCTTCACAAAAACAAGCGTCAGCATTAAAATTAGTTGCGGTTTAGACATGAATTAAATTATTGACCGACAATAAAAAAATTTTATGCGTTTCTTGTTAGGACTTTGAACATGCTTGAGTAAAATATCATGATTCGTAAAACTTTTAGCGGAACTAAAATAATTTTTAGGATGGTAATTTTTATTGGACCTATGGAAAATTATGGCCCAATCATCCAAAAATTCTGAAGACTGATTTCTTGTATTACAAAAAATAAATTAGAATAAATTTCAAAACAGCAGTGTAATTAGTTTTAGCGTTAACAGAAAATTTCACAAATTTGCATGATATTTTTTCTGGCCATTTGAATTTTAGTAAGACATTTTACCGCAATATCTATATCTGTGATGGTTTAAGGCGAATTTTATTATTTTCCCAAAGTGAGCTTTATTTCGTTTTAGGCGCAATAAACTGTTTTCCGGGAGTAGGGTTTATATGGGACCTAGTGTCAATTATGGACCGATCTTCAAAAAATTTTACAGTGTGATTTCTGGTCCTATAAACCTGTGACGTACCAAATTTAAGTATGCTAGCATTTTTTATTGCGGTTTAAGGCGTACTAAACTGTTTTCCTCGAGATGGGTTTATATGGGGCCTATGGTAAATTATGGACCGATCGTCACGTCTTTATGTCATTCCGTGCATTAATAAACCATTTATGTTAGTTTTTGTATCAATATTATCAATTTTTTCAGGGTGGTGGTTCCATATTTTGATTCAAATTAAATTGCAGGTGCCTATTGAGGACTTACAATCGATCTAATGTTTTGGATTTGGGGTCTATCATATCAGAAGCACCGACATAGATTCCCAAAAGTAGGGAAACTCTGGTATTATAAAAGTTAAAATCTATCCAAAATTTTTAGTTCTAGCCCGATTTTAAAATTTTTAAAAAAAAATCGAGAAAAAAGAACTTATATAGCAAATACTTGCAACTTTAACGAAGTATTAGTTTACTTTTGTTCTGATCCTACTGAACAGATGTTGCTGGACTTCAATCCCAAACTGCTTAGGATTACTACAAGCAATTTGAGACCAAGTTTGTTCTTTTCTTTTGCGTTTTTCAAAAGTGAGCGTGTTTTCAACAGACGGACAGACAGACGGACATGGCTAAATCGACTTAGAATTACTCAAGAACCCAGAATATATATACTTTATGGGGTCTTAGATGTATAATAAAAAAGTTTCACACGGAATGACAAACTTAGTATACACTCATTCACCACAGTGGTGGTGGAGGGTATAAAAACAGTGAATTTGATTTTATGGTAATTTTCAGGTATGTGATGGAAATCGATTTTAAAAACAAAACGATTTCCAACCGAAAATATCGTTTTTAATATCTTCAAATATGAATTTTTAATACATATTTCTTTTATTTTCTGTCTTCATTCTTTTAAATTTTATATTATATATGTTAACTGAAGTGTATTCTGAACAAAAATTTAAGACTGTAAGTCTGAAATGGATTTTATGAACACCTTTTATGAACTTTCGTTTTGAAATCGATTGATTTTCATCACATACCTGATTCACAAAAAATAAATAATGTTTTTATAGAACAGAGCAGAGTAAGATATTATAAATATTCAAAATTTGAGTTATGAACCAGACCTGCAATTGAACATAGCCTCTCAGATACGACAGAACTCCTTTTTAAAGTTAAGTATTTCTGCACCAAGCAATGTAGCAGTGTCCTTGCTTACGGACTTTGCAGCCTCTTCGAAGCAAAATTATTTTTATTCTCACAAAATCTCATTAAAAATAAGCATAAAAATCTAAAAATTTAAAAAATATATACGTTTTTTGTACTGCAAATACATTAAAGACTTAGTGAGCAGTAAGAGAACATTTTACTCCAGTGGTGCAAAAAGAAACGGCAAAAGCTCCAAACTACGCGTTTAATTCGTTGATGCGTTAAAGCATCTGTCAAAAAAGTAGAATCAGTGTAAAACGTTAATGACAATGTTATTGAGAAGTTACACAGCCAATGCGTGCAATGCAGATACGTATAGAACGCATTAAATGGGATTACTTTTCACATTTGCATGCGTCTTAAAAAAAGGTCAAGAAAGTATCAAACGCATAGAACGCATTGTGCGGATCTCCAGCTTAAGAATTAAAAGAAACAATTTTGATTCTGTTTTGATTTTATGTTCTGCTTTTAAATGTGCTATTTCATTTAGTTGTTATGCAAAAATAAGCATTATAAATTAAATTATTTTTTAAAATAGCATTGGGGTATGGGACAGTAAAATATCGTCAATACCGATATATCTGCAAATCTGAAATATCGCCGATATATCGGTATTGGTCTTCGTTACTTTCCTTATTTTAGTTTTTTAAATTTAAATTATTCTTAAGTTCATCAAATTAAATTTTCATTAAATTAGTTTTAGTTAAGGAAGGAATTTACAACATGAAACGAATTAAAAAAAAATTTTTTTTTTTGATTTCGGGTCGAATTTACATGTTTCGAGACTAACCATGGATAATCAATTACAGCAAATTTCGATCCCCCAATACCATTGGCTAAAGATTTATGTTTGAGTATAGACTGGCAGGCGCCGAAGTGGTGCAAACGGTAGAATGCAAAGAATTCTGATGATTGGAATGGGGTTATTCTCGAAAGAGTTCAATCCCGTTTTCCGTCAAGAATAAAATTATCAAAAAAAAAAAAAAAAAAAAATTTAATTCGGTGCATGTTGTATGTAAATTCCTTCCGTCACTTAAAATAATTTAATAAGAATTAAATTTGATGAACTTAAGCCTAATTAAAATTTCAAAAACTTTAATTAAAAACCAACAGTTCAATGAAAAATCACAATTGTTATATTCCTAATTTTAATAAAATATTTTAGCACATTTTTCGATTTTTTTTATTATCTTATAACTTTTTTTCAAATAAGGCTTGAAATTAGATTAACGATAGACTTAAAAATATAACTAATTCATAGTACAAAGTAAATTATAATTAAAAAACAAATAATAAGTAAAAAAATTTATAATTCGAATTGGTTTGCTTGTAAAATGGCCCCATACAGTAATTTTAATTTTTGATTTAAAATCATTTCTTATTTTTACAAATAATTATTTTTTGGAACATAAAAGAAAATTTTAGTGAGAGAATTTGGGTTTTTTTTCAATTTTAATGGATTGTGTAAAACTTTTAATTATAATAAAATGTTCATTAGCCAATGAAATCCATATGTTTAAGATTATTAAATATTTACAAAATTTTAACTTAAATTCTGGCTTGCATATATTAAAATACTTTGTTTTAAAGCTTTTGGATATAAAGCTCTTTAAGTACATTGATAAAAACAAGTGAAGCATTTTTCTGCTACTAAATTAAATAAAGATTTTCTTTTCTCTTTTACACTTCCTCTATAACTTGCACTTCTTTACTTCCGGTGCATAAATACTGCCACCACAGCCAAAATTAAAGCAGTAATTGATAAATTTAAGGAAGAGCTGCCATTACATTTTGTTCGAGAGCAGGGATGGCATTTGTTCATTTTTTCATTAGGATGTTGGAGTTCCCATTGGCCGCACACAGACTCCATGGTTTGAACACGAGAACAGCCACGATTAACGACCTCGGTGCCATTCACTAGAAGAAGTAAGTAGTAACATTTGAATATATTAATTCCCTTTAAAGAATTAATTTTCCTACTCACCTGTTTTTGCAGAAATTTTATAGCAATGGAACGTTACATCACTGACCGATCTTACTTGGCGTACTCTAAACTCAGCCGAGGGCTTATATGCTTTAGAGGTGGTTGATTCAATTGTAACAATCTCAACTTCATCTTTATTTACTTGTTGCTTTTTTGCTAAACTT
Organism: Pollenia amentaria; assembly: GCA_943735925.1. NCBI lineage: Eukaryota > Metazoa > Arthropoda > Insecta > Diptera > Polleniidae > Pollenia > Pollenia amentaria. Next base: position 198,703,798 of record OX031007.1, on the reverse strand, counting down.
TGGTTGTTTAAAGTTTCAACATCGTCAAGTGTTTTCACAGTGCCGGGGTTGGGTGGTGTTGGTACAGCTGTGGTATTCCTTGGTGGTCCCACTGTGGGTGGAGATGGTGGTAGTTTTTCTGTGGTGGTTGTTGTTCCATATGTAGTAGTTTCTGTTACCTCTGAAGTTGTCGTTTCTGTATTGGATTCAGTTACCATTTCTGTGGTTACTGTTGTAGTTGGTTCTGGAGTTTTTTGTTCGGTGGTCGTTGTCATAGTTGTCTTCTGAGTTGTAATAGTTGGATGGTTGAAAGTGGTCTCTTCTTTTGTTGAAGTATCATTATCTGTGGTTACACCTTCAGTCGTCTTTGACATTTCTGTTGTTGTTTGTACTGATGAGCTTGTTGCTCCACCATTATTAAAGAAATCTTCATTGCATTCGAATTGTGGTGTGTCAGCAGTAATTTTGTCACAACCATCACATACATAACATGTTAACTGGCCTTGGCATACTGGAAAAAACAAAAACATTCAATGTAAGTAAGTATGGAAAATATAATAAATTTTTTTTAATAAAGCGGAAATGAACTAGAACTTAAATATAACTGAACTAGAACTGAACTAGAACGGAACTAGAACTGAAGTAGAACTGAACTAGAACTGAACTAAAACTGAACTAGAACTGAACTAGAACTGAACTAGAACTGAACTAGAACTGAACTAGAACTGAACTAGAACTGAATTAGAACTGAACTATTACTGAACTAGAACTGAACTAGAACTGAACTAGAGTTGAACTAGAACTAAACTGGAACTGGACTAGAAATAGAACTGAAATTTAACTGATTTATATTGAATATTGTATGTACATATATTATTATAATAACTGAAATTAAATTTTTTATCATCCATATATTGATCAACAAAAGAGTATTGACTCGAAATTTAAAAATTTTCAGCAGAAGCACAACAATTTTGATTAAATATTAAAGGCATATGAATTTTTATACCCAGTGTTATATTACCAAAGAGTAGACGAAAATTGCAAATTATTTTTTACCGCGAATGGATTGAATATTACGTGGAGATCTTTTCCAAAAAGTGTTGATCAGGTGCGACATATAAAATTGTAGCGTTACTGACTGGCTGATTCATCATCGCATATCCACTAAAATGGGATTTTTGATTATTCGAATGTTTAGGGGGTAAAAGGGTAAAAACGTGAAAATTCGCTAGCCCCATATATTTATCGTTGTTCATTAAAAATATAAGGCGACATGTGTCTGGTATTGCTTTTGAAATTCTGCCATTTTGGGGAGTAAACGGGTAAAACCTTTTGTCCTTTAAACCAATAAACATAAAAATTAAAGATATATCACATTGGTAACTTATTTAAAAAATACAAATATGAGTTTGGTCCTTTTTCGAAGTACAAACGTTCGAATCGAACCTTTTTTTTTGGAACTTTTTGTTACAATTTATTTTTCTCTATTCATTGACATATACGATAAAAAATTCGGGCTACCACAACAATATTGAAATATTTACCCAAAATAGTTCCCAAAAACGGGAAATACTGGAAATTAAATTTCTTTCTATTACTTCTCCGTTCTACATGTGGTACTTCTTGAATTTTCTATAATATTGAACTTAGAAATATAAAATTATAGGTGCAGGGCCCTGAGTGAATAAGAACCTATACAATTAAAAAGGTTGGTATTTTTTTGTTAAAATTTAGAATTATAAACTTTGACATATAAATATGTTTACGAAAGAAAGGGTGTGAACAATATACAAATTTTAATTACGTCTTGTTTGTAATGCATTTTTTTTAAATAAATAATTTGCCATACATTTTATAAAATTTTACTGGTTCATTGTGGCCAATCAGCAGCACGTTTGGCAGAACATGATCTTTTTAATAATAATTGATAAATAAAAACTTGATAATCTTCAAGGAAATATAAATACCTATAATTTCTGTAAATTAACACTGAGTAGCATTTGCTAGTCCTTGAAAAAGGACAAAAGATAAGGAATTAAAAACATTGAACAAGCCGTTTGACTTTGTTTTGTCTCTAGATTAAAGGATATATAGTGGCGTTTCTGCCAAAAAAAAAAAATTTAATTTGTCGCACTGTTATTTTTGTAATTAAAGTTTTATATGTGTGTATAGCATGAACATATTTATTTTGGGTTTTTTCATGTTAATAATTGCTTTAATTATAATATTTACAAAATGTTAACAACAAATATAAATTTTTAACGTAGGGAAAATTATAGGGAAAATATTTTTTGGTTGTAGGGTAAAAGAGAGATTTTTGTTTTAATTTCTACTGGCATCACTGGTTTGAACACACATTCAAATCAATAAAAAGTTTTCAAACTACATGTATACTGTAGTGTCGCTGTCACAAACAAATACCGAGGAGATGTGAAGACGACGAATAAACGCAAGTGCGTGAACTTGTTCAAACAAAAAATATATGCTTTACTATGGCGAAAGTGCCGGTACATTGTACTATATTAGATCTATTTTGAAGACCTTATTTATTCACATTAAATTTAAAACATTTTTAATTCTAAATTGTTAATATAACACAGAAAAAGTTAAAAATTGTCTCTATTCACCAAATTCATACAAACTTCATAGAATCGGCAAACAATTGGTTATTTTGCACCTATTACCAAAATAATTATATTGATTACAAAAAATTGTAAAAATTTAAAATTTTGAATAATTTTTTTCAATAACTGATATTATTAATTTTATTTAATAAAATTATCTAAAATCTTTGCCGTTAAAGCTTTGGTTTTGACAATTCACAACAACAATTCTAAAAGTTTAAATTATTTTATTTTAAACGAAAAACGTCAACAAAGATTTTTTGTTATTTAATTAATATTTTAATCAAAAATTTATTTCAAACCCACTAAAATGTTAATTTAATCAAAATTAGATTTTTCATTTTCTTTCAATTAAAAAAATAATTGATTCAATTATCATATAAAGAAATTGAAATACTTTTTAAGCAATTTTTTAATTGATAAAAAACTACCGAATCTTCTTTTCTGTGAATCTTAGTTACACTCACGAACTGCGTATCAATCAGATATTATTGGCCTGCCTAAACAGCTAAACTTTTAGCATAAATATCAAAAATGGCTAAACTATATTTTATTTCAAAAACCCAAAATTATTAACTGTACTAATTGAGAAGTCCACTTGCAAAGTCCGCTATGTTAAAAAACAAAATTCTGAAAAAATCGATTAAAACAGTTTTTTGAGGTAAACTATAATAGAATAGTAATAGAAAGTTTTACAGGTGTATTGAATATTTAAGCAGAAATTGCGAGTAACCCAGCAAAAACTTTAGTTACCTGGTAAGTTAGCAAGTAATGAAGAAAAATAAACACTACTTATTTTTCGGCTGAATAACTACTTATTTTTGTTCGAGTTGTCCACAGAATTCAGTACTGACAATACACTTACTAGAAGTCACAAAATATCTAGTTATAATTTTACTACCAGTAAGTTAAATTGTAAGTACTTACCATATACTTACTAGAAGCCAAAATATAACTAGTTTTTATTTAATTTGCGCAAGTTAATAGACCTAATAAGTAGTTATGGAACTAGTTACTAGTAAGTAAACATTCAGTACTGAAACAACACAACTAATTAGTTATTAAGCGGATTATTAGTAAGCAAATATTCAGAAGTGAAAATAATAGAAGTGAAAAGTACTTACTGAGGTCATTACTAGTAAGTACTTATTGAGTCTTTCAAAATAATGACAACTACTTACCAGGTAACATATGACATAACTACTACCTATTACTAAAATTCAAAAAGTTTTTCCTGGGAACTTACGGAGTTTTGAGCGAGATTTATAATGGCTTAAGGAGGTTTTATTTCATAACAAATAAAATGTTTTTACAGAATTTGAATTTTTTTTAACTTAGCGGTGGACTGACTGACTACTCAATTAATGTGAGGCAACTAATTTAAAAAAAAATTAAATTGTGTTTCAGGAATCAAATTAATGTATTCGATATCGATTTCCATTTAAATTTTATTTGAATTTTGATCGATATCGAATGCCATAATTTTCCCCTGATTTATTTTTCCATAATAAATGAAAATTGATCGGCCAAAATCTGTAGAGAAGATATTTCTAAAAGTTCTTAAAAGTTCAATTGCTTTCATTGCTTAGTCTGGGCTCTCACTACGAAAGTTTTCTTTCAGAAAGTCTGACTTTATTAGTGAGAAGGAAAGAGAACAGGCTATTGTTCTTACCAATAAGCTCAGACTTTCTGAAAAAAAAACTTTCATAGCGTGAACCCACACTAAGCAACATACCAAATGGCTAATTCTATCCACAAAATGTCTAAATTAGCAACACTGGTGTTTTTTTTAGTAATTGCAAAAAAGGTAATTTTTTCAAAGATCTCTTATAATAACAACAAGCTGTAATAATTATTTGTGATAATAAATAACAAAGTTTTTATAAACATATACAAATATATTTATTAGAAGCGTTCACAGTATTAATTAAATTTAAATAAATTTAAATAAACTGTATTTATTATTCATTAAGCAAACGAATGGCGTGGGGTTTTTGTTTATTAATATAAGTGGGATTTTTTTTTTTTTTTTTTTTTTTGTTCTTCTCAAATCTATATGAAGATTGTTAAACTTTTATTATTTATTCAAAATTAAATAATTAACTGTATCTTTAAGTCTCGTTGCTGGTTCTGTTTTGTATTATTATTTTAATAATGATAAAAGAAACAACAAAAAAACCGGTTATAAAACAAAAAGTAACAGGAAAAAGTCTGTGTTTAACTCACTTATACTAAAAGTAAAAAGTCTATACCAGTAAAATATTAATAATTACTATTCAAAATATTATTTTTTTTAGAAAATAAATTATCGTTTTACAGAAGTAACACAAAAAACAGCAGAAACTCCCAAATACATTATAAAACAACGCCATTAAAATTGCCATATTTAACCCTTTAACAACTTGAAAACTCTTTTCTTTAGTCCAAAAAAGACATTCATAAAATGTTAATACTGAGTAAGACATTAGGTAACTGGTTCTAAAAACTGTTAAGCATTTACTTCAGGTAGCGTTTAAGTACAACAGTATTTTTTTCTTAATTCTCCTCTAACTCCTCTAATACATTATTAAACAAGTAAGAAAGTATAGTCGGTCAAGCCCGACCATATGATACCCTACACCACAGTATATAAGAACAAATGTTTGCAAGTGTACCTATTTGGGAGCTAGTTTTGAAAAATGCATAGCTAAAGTGGCTACATAAATAGGGATCTCTATGTTTTAATTTTAATTCAAATATGTTAGATATTTGTTCCCATTTTTTAAAAATGCATAAAAATATAAATATGGATCTATCTGTTTTAAATTTCATTAAAATTGGTTTGTTAGTGGGTACAACGACCTTATTTCGGAAAGCAGCTTGTATGGGGGCTATATTAAATTATTGACCGATTCGTCCCATTTTCAATTGGCTTAGCCCTCAAAATCTTCAAATGGCGACCTGTACTTTGCGCACAAGGTTGCATGGACACCCAGCCAGCCGGATGGTCATCGTTACATCGACTCAGAAAGTGATTCTGAATCGATCGGTACACTTTGGGGTGGGTCTAGGACCAATATATAAAGTTGTTACAAACATCAGCACAAACGTACAATACCCTGTCCACTTAAGTAAACAGACGTTTTGGATTTAAATTATTTATTTAAATTTTGAATTATATATAAAACCAGTTAGTACTAGCAAATGCTACTCAGTGTTAATTTACAGAAATTATAGGTATTTATATTTCCTTGAAGATTATCAAGTTTTTTTTATCAATTATTATTAAAAAGATCATGTTCTGCCAAACGTGCTGCTAATTGGCCACAATGAACCAGTAAAATTTTATAAAATGTATGGCAAATTATTTATTTAAAAAAAATGCATTACAAACAAGACGTAATTAAAATTTGTATATTGTTCACACCCTTTCTTTCGTAAACATATTTATATGTCAAAGTTTATAATTCTAAATTTTAACAAAAAAATACCAACCTTTTTAATTGTATAGGTTCTTATTCACTCAGGGCCCTGCACCTATAATTTTATATTTCTAAGTTCAATATTATAGAAAATTCAAGAAGTACCACATGTAGAACGGAGAAGTAATAGAAAGAAATTATATTTCTTTGTGTATTTTGGTAATAGGTGCAAAATAACCAATTGTTTGCCGATTCTATGTAGTTTGTATGAATTTAGTGAATAGAGACAATTTTTAACTTTTTCTGTGTTATATTAACAATTCAGAATTAAAAATGTATTAAATTTAATGTGAATAAATAAGGTCTTCAAAATAGATCTAATATAGTACAATGTACCGGCACTTTCGCCATAGTAAAGCATTTATTTTTTGTTTGAACAAGTTCACGCACTTGCGTTTATTCGTCGTCTACACATCTCCTCGGTATTTGTTTGTGACAGCGACACTACAGTATACATGTAGTTTGAAAACTTTTTATTGATTTGAATGTGTGTTCAAACCAGTGATGCCAGTAGAAATTAAAACAAAAATCTCTCTTTTACCCTACAACCAAAAAACATTTTCCCTATAATTTTCCCTACGTTAAAAATTTATATTTGTTATTAACATTTTGTAAATATTATAATTAAAGCAATTATTAACATGAAAAAACCCAAAATAAATATGTTCATGCTATACACACATATAAAACTTTAATTACAAAAATAACAGTGCGACAAATTAAATTTTTTTTTTTGGCAGAAACGCCACTATATATCCTTTAATCTAGAGACAAAACAAAGTCAAACGGCTTGTTCAATGTTTTTAATTCCTTATCTTTTGTCCTTTTTCAAGGACTTCACATTTTTCCAGAAAACTTATTTTAAATAATATTTCTTAATATAAGAATCTTAATTTTTTTTTAGCAAACTCGGTACCACATAAAAGGAAAGGATCTGTAGAATTTAAAAAAAGATATTAACTTCAGTACCCCTGAACAAAAAAATATAAAAAAATTTCCTTTTAAAAGTATATCGTTCCATGTCCTTAAAAGTTAACATTAACAATTTTTTAAAAATACGATATTGATTTTATTTCTCTTAGTTTAGAAGGTGTGATTTTTTTTTCTCGGTACAAAATTAATTTCTATGTAGTAATTTCATTTATTAGATATTCACTTTTATTATTCGCATACATTTTAGCGGATGTGAGTGCGAATGCAAATAGCAAAAACTAACGAATAGCTCGTAAATGCGAAGATTGTTGAAGATTGCCTGGTTATTAGGACTCGTTGTATATTGTTTTTGTTACTAAATTCTACATTTGTACTTTAATGATATATTATCCTACAAATGGTTATTTCTAAATGAAAATAATACGAAAGTTTACGTATTTTTCCTCCACGTATTGAAAATTAGATAATATATTAAAATTCCCAACATTTGCCTTAAAATAAAAAAATCTCTCCTTTTTCCCCTACTCTTGAAATTTTCCGAAAAAATCCATACAAAAAGGGGAAATTCCCTCCTTTTGGCATCACTGCTACAAATGGAATTGTGCAGGCCTCTAATGTCTAAATAAATGAAAGAGCTAACGCGGTCTCTGGTGAACTTTATCATGTATATTTAAAATGAGTTTAAGCCATACTTTTCCAGAAATAAGATAAATGTGCTTCTGGCACATGTTCTAAAAAATTCCCTTTAAGCTTAAAAATGTTGATTGATTTTATTTGGTTAATTAATTATATTTGTTTATTCAATAATTTTTATGTTATTTTGTTTTTTCATTAATTAAATAAAATTAGGGTGATTAAATAAAGTTAGCTGGTATTGATTTACGGATTGTAAAAATATTTAAACTATAAAAATTAAATAATACTTTTCTACAGAATTTTGTTTATTTTCTTTTATTAAAGTGCTGAATACGAAATATTTGTAAGTTTCAATATTTTTATTGAGGAGAGCATTTCCTTATGTTGTGTTAGAAAGTAAAGGACTCTTGTGTATTAAAAAAATTATGCACTTTTTTGAGATATCAAACTTCCACTTTTTCGGTCCACCCTATTTGGCACCTAAAAAAGTTTAAACTTGTGACTTTTTGCCAAAAAAAAGTATTTACTTTGCACATTTTTATTATATATATTTTTTTTATATTCTATCCATGAGCTTTTTTTCGAGCAATTCAAGGCCATTTTTTGTCATTCATTTTTTTATTTGTTAAAGTTACATATTTAACTTCTATTTTGAGGTTTTTTTTCACAATCATATTCAAATTGAAAACGTGTTGTATTCATTACGGGTTACACAAGCAAAAGAAATAAATTTGAAATCACAAAAAAATTATACAAGTCAACAAAAACTTTTATGTTAAAGGTGTTAATTTACAGACCAAAGAATAAAGAAAAAGCTCCATTTTTAAGTTTTATATCAAAAAGTTGGCTTTATAAAGAAAAAAAAACTTAATTTAATTAAAGAATAAATTAGAAAAGTCATGTGAACTTCTTTAAGATTTACTGCCTTATTTATAAAATATTTATAAATTTCAAACGTATTTAACAATTAAATTTCCATACAATTTTCCTCAAAATTATTTTTTTATTCCAATTTAGTTTTATAATATTATGGTTTTTCTATTATCCTATGAACCCCTTTGCCATAAATTGGCTAAAATAAAAATTAAAATGATTCTTTGGGTCTATTCAAATTGTAAAATGAAACTTCAAGCTGTTTGTTGTTGTCAAAATTCAAAGTCATATTTAATTGTACTAATCATAAACATGTTTTAATTTAAATTTTAACCAAAACCAATAAAAAAAAACAAATTAGAATATAAAATATTATATATTAATTTTCCTTAACAAGTAAGAGAACAGGTCAGAAAACGTGTTTGAATTTTTGGTCATAAAGCCGGCCGAAGATGTAGTTCTAAAACCGCTTTAAAGGCGGTAAAACCCACTTTTTAAGTCAAGAAAATAAAACAGAGAGATAAAAAAAAAATTATTTATGGTGTGAGTGTTTAAATAAATATTCAGTGTGAACTTATTTAAAAATAATTCATAATTACTACACAGAAAAAATTAAAAATTTTCTCTAATCACCAAATTTATACCAAATTCATAATATCAACCAAACAAGTTGTTGATTTTACATCTATTACCAAAATTATTAATTGATTACTAAAAATTTTAAAATTTTAAAAAAATATTTTAAATAAATGATATTTTTAATATTAATTAAAAAGTGATCAAAAAACTTTGCCATTTCAAACAATGTGTTAATTTATTTAAATAAATATTGACAATTCCCAACAACAATTCTACAAGTTTAACTTATTTTATTTTAAACGAAAAATCAATAAATATTTTTTGAGATTTAAATAATATTTTAATTGAAAATTTATTCCAAAACAACTTAAATATTAATTAACTTAAAATATATTTTTAATTTTCTTTCAACTAAAAAAATAATTGATTCAATTATCACATTAATTAAATTTAAATACTTTTGAAACCATTTTTTTAATTGATTAAACACTTTTTTCTGTGTATTTTATGGTTGTTACTAAATTTTAGCTAAATAAACAGTAAAACAAAGAAGTTGTACGCTACAGCAGATTAATATTCACCACTAGTCGAGGTGGAGGGTATAATAAGTTTTCCATTCCGTGTGAAACTTTTTCATTATACATCTACGACCCCATAAAACCTGGAGTAATTCTAAGCCGATTTAGCCACGTCCGTCTGCCTGCCCGCTGTCCGTCAGATGGAGATGAAATTAAGTGGTATAGAGGAGATTTGTGGTGAAAACCAAAGCTATACTTATATGATGATAAATTAGCCATGATTTTTGGTTTTAATTGGCAGAAAAGTATAACCGCATGTTTTTTTTCAATCATAACCAGAAAGAGATGAGGCCCTATGCTCCTTATAGGATCGAAGGGAATATATGTATATATAACCAGAAAGACTTAAAGTCATACCTGTTTCACCAAGCAAAAAAAGCAATAAGCAAATCCAGTTTCCCATTTCAATAGAAGTCATTTTATTAATGACTGGTATTTTTCTTGGTTTTAGTTGGGAATTCGTCTTTTTAGTGCTCAAAAAGTTGTGACAACAATTTCACTTTTTCTGGTCTTAAAGTTTGATAATAAAATATAGATTAAAAAAAAAAAATTAGATAATGACTCAAAAATTTGTTCGCGTTATATTTAAATAAACAAAAATTTTTATCATTAATATTTTTATCATTAATGGATTTATGATCCGCATGATTAAAAATAAAATAAATAAATAAAAAAAATTTAAGAAATAACTTTAAAGGTCTAGGGAAATTCGAAATGAAGTCAGGGGGAAAAATTGGATAGGGCAAACAAGCATTTGAAAATATGTAAAGAATTCGAAATATATTTAAATTGTGTCGATTGTTGTAAATCGGTATGCCTATTGTCAACATAAAATTATATCGATAAGCGTCGATGTATTTTTGGTATGCCGTACGCAACGTTAACGTCTGCATCGATATAAATTGCCTTTGATTTTGTCGTAAGTCTTATTGGTGTCTAAGCAGTTTTATTCCTTTTTAATTTTTCAATAATAATAATTCTCAATTATAAGAATAGAAAAAGAGCAGCAAAAATTGCAAACAATTTGCAAAAATAGCGAAAATTCGCGAAAATTTTTAATATTTCAAACAAGCCATAAAATTGATTTAAAAAAATTTCGCCACATCATAAACTGCAGGTCCCTCAATGGCCTTGGAAAGAGACAATTTGCGTACGCATTATCTCGCGCACAAGCGATTTTTTCACCCGATATAACAGCTCCTGACAAATTTCTTTCGCAATTTTTAAAAGAAGCCAGGAGCTATCCTCCATCTAAAAACCAACATTCGAAATAATATCATGGCCGTTACACCCGAAATTTTGCGAAAAGTTATGTATAATAAATAATGTTATTTTAGATGTCGAGTTGTGCACAACATAATTTTAAGTTTTTGTTTTTATAAAAATTTAAAAAAAAAATCACTGATGATAATCTTCGAAGTAGATCGAAATATTGGAAGGAAATAAAAAAGAATATTTATTTACAAAAAACTCAGGCCTCGACCTCGATTTATTTTTATTAATTTAAAATTGTTAAGGTCGAGTAATAACAACCTTAGCTATAGCTAATCGGGCATGTTCTACCAATCGAATAAAGTGGAGATTTTGATTTCAATTAATTAAAAGATGACTATAGTTTTTCCTGTTTTTAAGAGTTATTATTATAAATATAATTGGTACTCAAATAATGAAGTATATAAAAAGGAATATTTTTATGAACTTTCTTTACAGGCTCGTTTTCAAATTTTGCTCAATTTTAAATCCACTTCATTTTGATTTACAGTGCATAACCGAATAAATTTAAAAAGTACGCATGTACAAAACAGATGGCCATCACTAGCAGGATATAAATTTTCAAACCAATTATAAAAATCCCCCAACATTATTCTGTACTTAAAAATCAATTTATTAATAATAATCCCCTTATAAACAATTTAAAATATATAGTCCATTTCGTGCCACCCTGTTCGATCGATTTTGAAACGATTTTGATGAATTTCAATCGATTTTTAAATTCCATTCTGAACTTTAGTATTTATATATATTTATATAGTATTTGTATGTATAATTTTAAGGATGGTATATAAATCTTTATTTCGTTAATTTCATATAAACTTTAATCGTATTTAAATACAGTTTCGTTTTTTAGTGTTATTTAAAAAGTCTTATTTAATTAAGATAAAAGTACGATATCACTACTAAATACAAGAAAAATAGTAGAAAAAGTGTATTTCTTTACAAGGTGGTACCAGAAAACAGCTGACTGCTATTGCTTTGCCTCTTGCTGTTGTTGTCTTGTTGTGATAGTAAGGTCACCTTGCCAAGTAAATATACAATGGAAAGTTTCCACTGGAAACTTAAATTGAATTGAAATGTACCAGATTGGTGAACAAAGTTTCCTTTAAGTGTTTAGTTAAAAACAGCATTTTGTATTTAAAACGATTTGAAATATAAATGTGATTTAAAATCAAACCTAAAAATTGGCTATAACTTATATAATATAAAATCTAAAAGACTATAGACAGGAAATAAGAAGCAAATATATTAGAAATATTTTTTTTAACATATGTACTGAAAACGATATTATCGAATATAAATCATTAAGTGTTCTGCAACGATTTCCACCACATACCTGATTATTACAGTAGGAAATGCTTTTATTTAATAATTGCGTAACGAATTTTGTAGTAGAATTTTATTAATATTTTCTTTATGTTATTAATATAAGCTTTAAGTTGTTTTTTTTAATACATTTTGCATATTTTACTATAACTAAAACACGGATATGGATATTTTAAGCAGGTGTTGGAAATTTTATTTTATAAATAATTATTTAAAACACACTGAGGAATTATAATTGACAAAAAAGATTAGAATGGAACTACAATTTGCAGTTGTGTCTATAAACTTTCACTAATATTTAATAATCTAATAATCATATTCACATCAGCAGAGATAACTTTTTTATTGAAGATTTGCTTATAATGCTAAATGATTGATATAAATCTTTTAAGAAAATAAATAAAAATAAAAAAATTGGTACAAACTCAGTACAGCGAATTTTTTCTTTAAATCCCCTGGAAACCCCTCTTTACTGCAAAGTTGTTCTTACATAAGTAGTCTTTAGCTGTAACGAAAAAATTCTGAGCTGTAGTCTCTTTATAGCGGGGCATTCATTTAAATGCCATCGTACAATGAAGTCAGAATAAAATAAACTTAAATTTTAAGCAAAATTGTAAAGTTCCGCTATTAAAATTTTGAGATATGTATAAGGTAGGGTATTCAATTAATCGATTAATCGCGCGAATAATTATTCGAGGTAAAAATTGAATCAAATAATAATCGAACAATTTAAAGTTATTCGGTTAATCGAATAATTTTAATTTTGTCTAGTTTAGAAATTTAAAAATAAGACCAAAAATTATATTTTTTAACATTAAAATTTTATTAATAAAGTAACAACAATATAACAAAAAGTACTTCATGTAATTAAAGAGGAATACTTTTTAAATAATAAATAGCATCGAAATTTAAGCTAATCTTCTAAAAAAATCTTTAAAAAAGAGTATACATATTAAATATTTATGTTTCAAACGATTTCTTTCTTTTGTTTTGATAAAACTTAATTTAGAAAATATTCTTTCATTTATTGTTGATATTGGAGAGATTGAAAGTAAAGCGTTATAAAGCAAATACAATTTCTCTATTCTTTTTTTTTTTGTCTTTTCTAAAAATTATATTATTCCATTATACCATTTGGTTCTCTTTTTGACTTCTTAATAATTTTAATACCTTTAATAGACTTGTTGAGTTCTGGTATAATCTTCTTCATCTGAATCATTACTCGTGGGAAATGTTCCTGAGTTAATGTGCTGTTTTCACAACACTAGTGACTGGACGTGTAGTAAAATTTATATGAAGAGCACTCAAAAAAACTGAGTGCTTTTCATTTAAATTTTACTATACGTTCAATCACTTGTGTTGTGAAAACAGCACCTAAGAAACCATAAAAGGGCATTTACATAAAAGAAAAAAACTAAAACATATGTACTGTGAAGAAACAAATTTTCGTTTAATCGATTAATCGACATAAATTATTCGTTATTCGAAGATAAGCAATTTTAAATTATTCGAACAGTTAATTGACCAAATTAATCGATTATTCGAACAACGGTTAATCGTTTGAATAGCCAAGTATTAAGCCTATATATAGAGAAGTTTTCATTCAAAAGCTTCTATATCAAGAAGACAGAGTAAAGCAAAATAAAATTTTAGGCAAAATTGCTAAGTCCTGTTATTAAAATTACAAAGTCTTAATGCGTCTGCAAGTGCATATCGTTGGTCTCATGAACAAATGTCCTAACTGGACTTTTCGAAATTGGGGTTTTAAGTGATTCCAATACATTTCACACATATAACCCTTGTCACAAAAATTTAATGCAAAAGTGTCAAAAATAATGATTATACAAGAAATTTTAATCGATTCATAGTCATCGTCCAGACTTGCAATTTTTGTTGCAGCAATTCTTGAGTTTATTGGTAAGAGGGGTGAGAAGAATGGGGAGGCGTACTCAGTTTTATGCAAACTGCAATTCTGCTGTGTTTTGTTATTCTCACACTTCTTAACCTGAAGTTGGCTGTAGGTGTATTTGTATTAATACACAAAATATAAAAAGGAGAAGAGGAAAGACAAGATAAAAATACAAAAACTGCAAAACCATAGTTTCATAAACTGGCCACTTACGCAATTTCAAAGCAGAATCAGTTATTTTTTTTATAACGTAAAAATAAAAGTTCAAATAAAACTCTTAAAAAGAGAGTTCATAAAATAAAACTCATTTGATGAGTGTTTTTTTATAAATCGTCACTAAAAAAAAGAAGAAGCGAACAAAATTAGTTTTATTTTAGACGAAAAATTAAAACTCCTTCAAAGAGTTTTATTTGTTGGAAGCAAAGAGAGTTTTATTAGAAAAAATGTAACTCCCCAAAAGAGTTTATTTTATGCCGGGAAAAATAAAGCTTCTCAAATAAGTTTTATGTTAGAGTCTAAAATTTAGACGAATAAAATAAAATTCCACAAAAGAGTTCTATTTTCTGACAGCGAATTTACTTTCTTTTTAAGACTTTCATCTGAACTTTTAATTTTTCGTTGAAACTGTGGATTTTATATCGTTTTTGCAATATCACCATGATTTCTAAAACAGCATTTTAATATGAATTTATTGGTATAAGGCAGTATAGGTCTCCGTTGACTGATATGAAGAGTTTTTGAGCTTAAATTTTCTGGATAACGGCTATTTACGGTCTCTGCTTATTTTTATTCTACTATTTCGAAATAAAGTTACACAACAAAATTTATATTCAACATTTTTTATTTTCCTAATTTATTTTATGCGCTAAATTTCAGTTAAGTATTTTATATGTAAGCTTCCCGTATTTAACTCAACTATTTTAACAAATAGAATCTGGGAATAATTTCCTTTTCATAAGTAATTTTATTGTATTCAACATTTTATATTTTCCGAATTTATTTATTTATTTATTCAAATAGTTGAGTTAAATACATTTAATTAATAAAGTATCACTATCCAGTGTGACACAAAGAATGCTGACGAAGGCCGTAGCGAGCCAGAAAATGCATTACATTCTGCTGGTGTCTCATAATTGTACATTTTTCTGTACATACAATATATTTCATTGCTATCCAAAGGATAGCTTATGTGAAATGTAACAGGAAGATACAGGAAGATGGTCTGGTAGTGTATAAAGTCATTCCTGAAAAATTTAAGGAATGGAGCTATTACGGGAAGCTTATGAAATACATAACTGAAATTTAGCTTATAGAATAAATTCGGAAAATAAAAAATTTTGAATATAAAAAATTACTTATGAAAATGAAACAAAATTTAGTTAAACAAGGTGGCAAAGAACTTATTCTTGTCTCTGGATTAAACCTAAACGTTGTAAACATACAACCATAAACCACGGACTTTTATCTCTATGTATTGCAGCTTTTCATACCTGATTTGCGTTCTACGTTTCATGTTACATTCAACGCTTTTTATGAGCCATCATCACAAGTAAAAATAAAATTTAATTTGTCAAAATCAGCTGATTTGTTCGAATGCTGCTTGTGACGTTTACGAAAATCGAAAGTTTCGCTTTCAACGCTTCAAGGCATCCCATGCTTTTGTGCATGTAACCTGCTATGTAAAACTACACAGATTCTACTTTTGTGACTGCTGCGTAGGATGCAAAAAAGCATAGAATGCATGGTGTGGACTAACGGAAAATTCAAAAAAAAAAAAAACGTTACATAAAACCATGTATTATTGATTTAGTGATATGTAAAACAATGCAATAGCTGCTATAACGAAGTATTTTTCGACCCCCTTCAGATTTGTTTTTTCTCTCTCTCTAAAAATGTGTAACAGGTTTCTCTCAACTTTAGCACACTTTCAATAAATTTAACCCTTTACGGCGCAAGAACGCCAATTTCTTTAGTTTTTTGTTAAAAGGTGGTAAATAGGCTACTATTAATGGAAAAATTAATAAAAAATTTTTTTTTTATATTTAAGATATTATTTATGTAAAAAAATTATATGTTGCAGAAATGCAACATTGCAGCTGTAGCTCTAAAAATTGAAATTGAAATTAAAGAATATGAAAATTTTTAAAGAAGTTGTTTTGCTTATTGTAGCACAGACTAACCCCGCATTTTTCGCAAGATGTCTGCGTATAGCCTTTGCATTCAGGAAATTTGCATCTCATGCGTTTATCGACCCAAACTGGCCAGTGCCCATATTGGTCCAACCTGACATCTTTCGGTGGAACGTGTTGAGCCGGCCCTTTCTTCTTTTTATTTTGAATAAGACATTCAACATCACTTCCACGCTTTGTACGATTGTATTTGCATAACGTTTCAGCAATATTTAATCGAAAGTCAGCAGAGTTGAGAGTTTTGTTGGTACTACCCTTCCCAGCTTGTATTTTTCTATACAGAAGCCATGAAAAAATAGTAAAATAGTACACCTCAAAAGGCAATGTTGCATATATACAACAAACCAAAATCAGTATAAATAGGCAATGTTGCATATATACAACAAACCAAAATCAGTATAAAACGTAAACGAAATTGGTTTGGGGGAAAAATATGTAACTGATTATTGAAATATATCCTCTTACCTTTCACTCAAACAAATTTCAATAGTTAAATAACACTTTTACTTAAAAAAATAATTTTTTGAAAATGAATTCAAAGAGCGCACAACAGATTTCTACACACTTGTCACTTGAATGAAATAAATATAAACTTGTTGCTGTCTAGAAAGCTTATAGTTTTTAAACCGTTAGAATGCTATGTTGCCAAACTGCAACATCAACTTTAATTGCTATGCTGCCTCATATAATATTTTTACACTTACTTTAAGGGAATGTTGCAGAAATACAACATGACGCCGTAAAGGGTTAAGCAAAAGAAAAAAAAACTTAAAAATCTTCAAATAACTGTAAATAAGTTATTGCTCTTTATTTACAATCTAGCACCGAATTTAATGTCAAATTTATAATTTATACAAGCCATGAAAATAATTTACGGCAGCTGGCTTAATTTTGGACATGAGGAAGATTTAAATATAATAATAATGATAACAGATACTGATTAATTTGTTGACCGCTTGACAGTTTAATATTCGGGCAAACTAATGGCGAACTCAAAAAATGTCATAAAATTATTACTTATTTCTTACTTAAGAAAAATCTAAAATAAATTTTATAAAATCTTTTTTTACAAATATTTTAATAATAACACTGTGCTAATCGCAAATTTTAAAAAGCTGGGTAAAAATGGTAAAACTAATTCAAGTACGCTGAATTCATTGGTATTAGCCCTCGTATTAATGATATTCGCGATTAAAAATATCAATAACATATTTCAATACCAATTTCATGTACCATTAATGATATGTTTTATACTTTTGGGACCATTGTTAAATTTAAATTAATTCAACTCCTTTAAAATAAAATTTTTCGTTATGTTTTTTCGCGGAATTTTTCTTCGCGATTTTTAAAAGAAAAATATGTTTTAACTCTACTTAATATTGCTTTAAATCCTATTGAATATATACAAAATAATAAAACATTTTAGCTTTTATTTGCAGAAAATATGTCGCGAATTTTTTTTTTATTAATATTGAATTAAACGAAAAATTTAAACAAAAAAAAATTTGCTAAACAAAAAAATTTTTATTACAGCTTCATTAAAAGTTTTAATCGGGAACACGAGCGCTTATTTCGAATTCAACGTACTTTAATTTCTTGTATTCTTAAAATTTGGCCCCTGCAGCAAGTAGGAAGCTTCTAGATGGGTCAAATGTATGACCAACCCCACTTTATTTTTTATCTCCATCATTAATTTCTAACATACCTACCCGCTATCTCCATTACTTAAGGGGGCTCACATACAAAATTTTCAATATAGACTAGAAATATATTTAAGGAAAAGTCCCATAACTGCATTTAGTCGCCCTTAGGGGGATAAAATGTATGACTGGCCTCCATTAGTTTTTCGTCCTAAACAGTCTTTCAAAACATATTTGCCTTTATCTCAGCACCTTAGGGGGGCTGCCATACAAATATGGCTTTTATGAAATTCTTAAATTTAATTAAATTTTTTTCGTCTTTTGTGAATTAAATCAAAAATTGCAAACAGATTTTAATAAATTTTGGCTTTTTTTGTTTGGAACTTTGTTTTCTATATGTTTTTTATGATTTTTTATATAACAAAAAAATTATCTTTCTAAAACGACTGCGCAGATTAGAAAAAAGTATTGCCTTACTAAAATTGTATTGCGGAGTTTCGGTTATTTTAATTTATTCAATACACTGAACCGTTTTTGAGTTACGAAAATATATGTTGTGCGTATATTTGTATAATTAAATTTAAAAATGTTTCTGCTGGAATTATCGAACTACTTCCTGAGCAAAAGTTTAATAGTTTCTTGCGAGCTTTAGGTCTTTGTCATTAGGGTGGCCACATTACGGTGGTACGACCAGAGATCTGGTGGACAAATACTAGAACAAGATACTTGAGGTCAATGGCCTCTGAGAGCCTTCTCGAGACAAAAACATTGATATATCATACTTTAAGTTCAGACTGTAAATGCCTAAGATATAACGATAAATGTAAAAAAGGCGACCCCTAAAAAAAATTTCTTAAAAAAAATCGCAAAAAATATTTTTCCGAAAAATAACGAAAAATGCTATTTAGCACAGTTGGCTTGATTTAAATTAAACAATAATCACGAAATTATGAAAAATAGCGTTTTACTGTACCGTATTCAGTATTGACATTTTCAATCGCGAATACGAGCGCTAACTTCGAAAAATTACTCGACCACAAAATTGATCAGACTTTAGTTTTATTTTTAACAATTTCTATTGATTTACTTTACTTTATTTGTAAGAAGATATTTATATAATGCAATTTAAAAACTTTTAAATAATGTTTTATATAGCCAAACGTTTTGCAAAATAGTACTTTTTTAATAAAACTAGTGGTTACGTGTAGGACGTTAAATACTTTATAGGTGTGCACATAGCTTTAAACGAAGCGCCGAATTTTTTTAAATAAAATTACAATTTTATTTAAATAAACTGTAAAAACATAAAGTAATCGCTAAGCTTTCCATCGAAGCTTAAAGTAATCGCAAAATTTTTCATATACATATATATTTTAAGTAACACTTAAAGTAATCGTTAAATAAAATTTATTCATTAAATTTATGGAAACTTAAATTTTTCATTAAATTTTCTGTAGAAACATAAAGCAATAAATCTGTAGCTATTTTGAGTAATTGTTACATTTTGCGCAGAAACTTTAGGTAATCGTTATATTTTCTAAAAAAAAAAATTTAAGTAACCGTTAAACATTTTAAAGGAAAATCGTAAAGTTTTCTAAAGAAACTAAAAGTAATCGTTAAACTTTTTTGAAGAACATTGTAGTTTTATATAAAAACAAAAAGTAATCGTTAAATTTTTCAAAGAAACTTTAAGTAATTGTTAAATTTTTTATTAACTTCAAGTAATCATAAAACTTTTAATAGCAACTTTAAGCAATCGATAAGTTTTCTTTAGAAATTTTAAGTAATCGAAAAAATTATTCAAAGAACCTTTAATAGTCGTTGTATTTTCTAAAATCGTTTAGCAATCATTAGTTCTTAATAGAAAGCATTCGGTTAATTTTCTATACAAACTTGAATAAATGTTTTATAGAAGTAATCGATAAATTTGCTATTTAAACTTTTGTAATCATTACAGTTTCACTGTAAATCGATAAATTTGCTATTTACATTTTTCTAATTGTTACATTTTAGCTATATATTTTTATCGACAAATTGCTTTAGAAGATTTAAGTAATATAGAAAAGATTTCAGCTAAAAAAATCGTATAAGGAAAATACGAGTTATCGCAAATTTTTTAATCGATAAATTTAAAATAACTGAGACAATGCAAATTTTTATTACATATAATTATTTTTTTTTGAAGTTTTGGATTATCAATAACTTTGGAGTAAGCTTTAAGTTATCATTCTTATACTCGCACTACAATAGTAGAGAGGATATTATGCGTTTGACCTGATATTTGTAACACCTTATAATATTGGTCCTAGACCAACCATTGAGTATAGAGATCGACTCAGAATCACTTTCTGAGTCGAATTAAAGATGTCGGTTCTTCCGGCTGGCCATGTAAACTTTGTGCGCAGAGTACTGGTCGCAAATTTAGAAATTCTTTGACGAAATTTGGTACATAGGTTTTTGGTCACAAGGACTAAGTGTATTGAAAATGGTGACAAGCGGTCTATAATTTCACATATCCCTAATACAAGCTCCATTCCGGAATAGAGTCTTTCTATTTAGATTAAATTTGGCCAAAATTATTTATAGCAATCTTAATCATTCTACCAAATTTTATTGGAGTCGGTCTATATTTGACCATAGCTACTCCCGAAAATAGCTTTAAATGCCATAAATTCTATACTAATATTGGTATTGACATAAAAATTGGCGATAATAATTTTTGCGATAGCTTCTATGTCCGGAAAAAATGTAGTGCTGGTAGGTAGCCATGGGTCCCATATAAATCCAATTCCTAAAATCACTTAAAACCAAACAAATCCATATACCTAGAAGTGGATATACATATGTATATATTTATTAATTTTACTCCTACTGGAGCATAGATCGCCTATAGAATAATATATCTAAATAATATTCGGGGCAAAGAACTGTTAAATAAATCTAAGCCTGACAATTTAATTTTGCGGTCCGAAATAGGGTACACTCCCGAAAATTGAATTTTAAAATTTAAATACTGTGGTGGAGGGCAGATCGGTCTTAGCCGACTATACTTTCTTAATTCTTTTTGAATTGATTTTCTGTAGAAAGATTGATTAGAATTAAAATACAATTTTTGTATAAAATTTTATCAACGAATTTATATTTTCTTTGGATAAGGTTTTCTAGAAATTTTGTTAATTTAATTTGATTTAGACTATGTTTTTGAGATGTGGATTAAGTTCAAACTTGGTTTAGCGTACTCTGAAAAATAAGCTGTTGTTTACAAACTTGGTAATGGCGGCACACATCTGTTTTTAGATTTACTAAACCTAATTTAAATGAGATCTCAAAAACTCAGCCAAATAGTTTGTTTAAAGAAAAAAAGCTTAAAATTTTGTTATAATTTGTGTATATTCACCTTTTGCTATGCTTAATATTAAAAACAGGCACCATATTTTATTTGATATACGATTTTTTAATTCCATTTTGTTATTTTTAATACAAGTTTTATATAATATTTCTTTTAAGTTATATACAAGTATAAGTATATATTGTTTTAATTGTTAACTGATTTTCTGTTTGTTAAACGATTTTTAAAACAAAATTTCTCGAATTTGCTCAAGTTTATTTTCTAAAAATCTCTTTTAATTTTTTTAAAGCCCGTTAACCGTTTTATTAATTTCCGTATTTTATTTCCATTAATTTATTTTAAAATTTTGCTTTTATTTAATAACATTAACGTTCAACTGTCGTTTGCAAATTTTAAAAATCAACTGAAAATCTTTTGTACTAAATTGTACTTTTTATACAACGCTACAAAAAAAAAAACGACATTAAAATAAATTTAAAAATGATCGTAAATGTTGGTTGATTTGATTTGAGCGCTTTTTCACGATGTTATATTTTTAATGTTCTTTTTAATACGTTCAATAAGCAACGAGCGGACTTTATATAAATTATACTACTAAAATTATTAAATTTAACAAACAAAACAAAAACAAAAAAGAGTTATATTGTAAAAAATGTATGCAACAAAGTCTTAATGCTTAATTGTTGTTGCTTTTAAATGCTAACTTGCTCTCAATTTGCAAATGATCTGATCATATCCATGTTGGCCAAATGGTTGGGTTGAGTACTCTTTAAGTGGTTCATTTACCTGGAAAACCCGAAAGAACAAACATATTTTAAGATGAGAGGGTTTATTGAAGAACTAAATATGCTCAGCAACACAAACACATGCACCAATATTATAAATATCTTGTATCAGGGACGCAAACAATGGTACAAATGTACTTTTTTTGGTACGGCTTATAGACGAACGTAAATCATGCGATACATTTTCCTAAAATAATAAAAAAGGTGGAACAAAACTGCAAGCAAAGCTTTTTATACAAAAAAGTATATTTAACCCTGAAAGGTTACTCTTCATTTTAGTGCATTAAGGGTACTCGAATCGACGACCTGTTTAAAAAAAAAATTCTAGCGGAACGATTTTTAAAGTAAAAACCAACAGAAATTTTTTTAGTTAAGCATTTTATTAAAAAATGAAATAAAGCATAAAAAATAAAAGATTTTCTTCTCTCTCAAAATTTTATGAGAATTTTAACTAATTTTTGTGTTTTAAAATGTATAATTTGTTTAAAGCTTTCGTCATTGCCTAACGTTGTTGAAATAAAGAGCGAAATTTGAATACAAATAAAAAAGTTACATGATAACGTGTAAATGAGCTTTGTCGATTCGACGAACAGTTACCATCCAGGGTTATGATCGGTCGGTAAATAATGGAGTTGGGTGACAATAAATCCTTTTGGGGGAGGTTGATGAGCAAATTATGGGACGTAACTGTAATTTGATAAAAAAAATGTGTACTTTAAAAAGAACGTTGTAAATCTGAACGGAAACAAATTTTTGCGGAAAACTTTTGTATTCATAAATTTTGCAAAGATTATCTGACATTGGGTCAGAAAATTTGTTCTGGTTCACAGGATATACAATATGGTATAGGGTTGTAGTGAAGAGTTCGGGCTACAAAATGAATGCTTTGACGTGTTTTGACGGGAAGGAGTTATGCTCTATTTTCAGGCAATTTGTATTTTCAAAAAAAATTTATTTTTAAATTTCTTAAGCTATATTCACACATATTAAATATTTGACATCCTACACGTTACCTCTAGTTTTATTAAAAAAATTTTTGGTTTTGCAAATAAAGATAAGAAGTCAATAATAATTGTTAAAAACAAACATTTGTCTGAATGTTCCTTAAGAGACACAATGCGTTATTTTTGTGGACTGGTTCACTGGTATTTACTTTCAAATGAGTGACATAACTTTAATATCGGTTACCATAAAGAAATGATTTCTGGGCGCGTTTTCAAAATATTTTCCACAGAGCAACGTTCCAATCAATCAAGAATGCACGCATTGAATGGGTAGTCTTAGCCTTCCATTTTGTCAGTGATGCCATTGTAATAATAGCATTTTTTTTGGCACTTTTCTAGCGATGACACTAAAATAATCGAAAGATGTAGAATGTTATAATATTAGATTGGTACATATTTTCAAGATGTTGAAAGATGTTGATTTTTTAGCCATTTGTATATCTTATGGGAAGATGTTAACATCTTATGGGAAGTTCCAGAGCCAATGTTTCTATTAGTTACACATATCAGTACAATCGCATTATATCCCTTCCATATATGTTACTGTAGGTACCAAAAAAATTTGTTTTTATACCCACACCACCAAAAGTAGAGAAGATATTATGCGTTTGTGATGAGCAAAAATGGTGCTTATTAATATTGTAAATTTGGCAACGAGAACTTTTATGATAGCTACTATGGGAACTATGTACTGGTACGTCCAGATTTTACCATGTGACCCATATAAACCTCTTCCCTAAAATCCCACATCAAAAAAGTTGGACACGGTATTATTTGCGTTTGTGCTTGTGAGAATGGGACAATAATTTCACATAGCCTCATACAAAATTCTTTCCGGAATAAAGTTGTTATTGAATTCGGCCCACATATATTGTATTGCATTGCTTTTAAGAAATTAGTTTGATTTCTAAATACAAAATTGCCTGTTTTTCAAAATAAAATAAAAATTTTCGCTTGGGAAAATATATTAAAACAACAATAAAAAAAATATGAACGAACATTTTTCTATAATTTTAAAAAACAGGCAGTATATTTTACTTTCATAAAATTTTTTCATGAACTGTAAAATAAAATTTATATTATGCGTGTGTTTGCAAGCAAATTTAAGAAGCTTTTTAAATAATAATCCTAAAAATTTAGAAAAAAATTTATGTATATTGTGCATATCTACACAAAATACCTTTAAAACGATATAGGGACGATAACATACTTAAAAATCCACTACAAAAAATTGTTCTCTTATTTATATATAAGATTAAGAAATTTTACTCTTCCACATTCTTTAAACAAAAACCCCGTCCCTTCTTAATCCTACAATAGGTTGTGTTAAAAAAATTAAAAATGTTACTGTCATGGTCCGAAAAGTTCATTATGTTTTAAAAATTGGTACAAAAGTAAAAAAAGCTATTTTCCATCGCTGACTTGTATTAATTAACCATTAACTCTCTCTCTTCTTTGATATATCCAAAATAAAAAGAGTGAGTAATTGATTTATAAGATTTTTGATTTGTTGGTATTTTTTATTGCTTATGATAAAAAGTAAGAGTAATTAATTTATACTTAATAAAAATGTGTGAATGAGTGTTTGAAAGTTTGATTGTGTATGTTGTGTTGTAAGGAAATTTAACTCATTTAATAAATTGTTTTTGATATACATACTTTTGACGTCACTTTTGATCGCTATTTAGTACTTTTAAGATATAAAAAACAGTTGTTTGGTCGAACTTTGAACCAAAATTTTTTAAAAAACTAGAACTGTGCGTAAGAAAATAAAATCAGATTTAACAACAAAGATATTTTTTTTTCTAAAAAAAAAACAAAAAGTGACTATTTCATTAACAAGTATTTAATAAAAAAAACTTTTTTTTATAAAAAAGAAACTCACTAGTATCAAAAACTAAATTTGCACAAAAAGCAATTTTTTTAAAAGTCCAACAATTTTTCGCAAAAACTTCACTTTTGAAAAAAGTCACTTTTTCAATTAACATTATCCCCCGTATTCATTAAGGATTATTAAATTTAACAAACTTTTATTATAAGGAAAATTTCTTTTGTAAACCTTTATTAAATTTAAAATATTTTTATGAATAAATGTTTATTAAAAAAGAACTCATTATATAATTTTGTTTAAATAAAATGGCAATAAACTGGGAAATTATTTTGAACCACTTGCATTTGTTTCAGTTGCTGGTATTTAAAGAAGCGATAAACTCCGTTGAATCGAATCTTTCTTGTGCAAGTTCAATCGAAGTCATACTTTTAATAAAATTCTCGTAAAAAGAGACATGAACAGATTACAAATTACCCAAAATTTATAATAAATTATGACTAAGAGTGACAGATGAAGAAAAATGTATTCAATATATTGAAAACAACGAAGGAGTGTGATTTCATAATTACGGCAATTGAAATCGAATTAGGCGGTGGGAACAGAAAACAGTTTAGTAAACCTAAAGCGGATATTGTTTTAAACTGCTGTTGGAAAACTATTTGATTGGTCGAAAATTTGTTACTAACGAAGGAAATTTTTTAAGTTCTCGTCAACCGATTCACGTTGAAGTCACATATGAAAGCAATTTAGCATCTCTATTGTATTTGATACATATAAAGGGTTATTCTTCGTGAGGTTACTTGTTTTCGCCACATCCCATATAGTGTATGTATGTATCCCTTTGCAGTTTTATGGAATATTAAATTTCACATATTTGTGACCACTTTAAATAAACCCAGACTTCTCACCAACGATCGATCGTCTAATTTTTGCAAGGAAGGGGTTTTTTTTAACTATTGATAGTATTTTTTCATGTCTCATACATAATTTTTTAGAACTTTTTTTAAACCATATGCTTTTTTTATTGATCTCTATCAACAGCAGCGTTCACAGAAAAAATTAATCACCCAATTCATACCAAATTCATAGAATCAGGCAACCAAGTTGTTGATTTTGCACGTATTACGAAACTGATTATATTGATTACTAATAATTGTAAAAATTTAATATTATGAATATTTTTTTCAATAAATAATATTTTTAATTTTAATTAAAAAAATTATCAAAAAACTTTACCGTTTCAAACAATGTGTTAATTGATTTAATTAAATATAGCTCAGGTTTTGACAATTCCCAGCAACAATCCTACAAGTTTAAATTATTTTATTTGAAACGAAAACATCAATTTAGATTAATTAATATTTTTATTAAAAATTTATTTAAAAACAACTAAAATGTTAATTAAATCAAAATTATATTTTTCATTTTCTTTCAATTAAAAAATAATTGATTCAATTATCACTTTTTAAACAATTTTTTTAGTTGATGAAAAACTACTGATAATTTTGCTCATTTGAAAACCAAATATTCAACAATTTAAAAACAATTGCATTAAAAAACAAAACAATCTTAAAATTATAATCGGTACAGCTCAAACACCATAGTATTTATTTTTTTAGTTGAAAGAAAATTAAAAAAATTAATTTTGATTTAATTAACATTTTAGTTGTTTTGAAATAAATTTTTAATTAAAATTTTAATTAAATAACATAAAATCTTAATTGACTTTTCTCGTTTAAAAAAAAATGATTAAACATACACAATAAAAATAACTAAATTTCTCCAATCACCAAATTTATTCCAAATTCATAATTTTGCACCTATTACCAAAATGATTATATTGATTACTAAGAATTTTAAAATTTTGAAAAAATATTTTCAATAAATGATATTTTTAATTTTAATTAAAAAGGTGATCAAAAAACTTGCTCATTTCAAATAATGTTTTAATTTATTTAAATAAATATTGACAATTCCCAACAACAATTCTTCATGTTTAAATTATTTTATTTTAAACGAAAACAGGCAATTAAGATTTTTTGTTATTAAATTAAAATTTTAATTGAAAATTTATTTTAAAACCACTAAAATGTTAATTAAATCAAAATTAAATTTTTAATTTTCTTTCAACTAAAAAAATAATTGACTAAATTATCACATTAATTAAATTTAAATACTTTTTAAACCATTTTTTTAATTGAAAAAAACACTAAGTCTTTTTTCTGTGTATAGAATTGTCAATATTTATTTAAATAAATTAACACATTATTTGAAATGGCAAAGTTTTTTGATCACCTTTTTAATTAAAATTAAAAAAATATCATTTATTGAAAATATTTTTTCAAAATTTTAAAATTTTTATTTATCAATATAAACCGTTTTGGTAATAGGTGCAAAATCAACAACTTGTTTGCTTGATATTATGAATTTGGAATAAATTTGGTGATTGGAGAAATTTAATAATTTTTTTGTGATCACAAAAAATAATAAAATTTCATGAAAATTAAGATGAAAGTGAAATTACCATTTTCAAAATGTCGTCAAAGGTCAAACTTCTATCAAAAATTGATCTTCTTCTTCTTTATTGTTTTGCTTATTTCAAGTTTCAGAGTTGCCGAGCCAATTATTCACGCCGAACTTCAGGCATTCGTTCAAAATAATATATATTTTTATTAGTTTTCATGATATTTATAAATTTTAATTAGAATCATTGTGTTCTTTATAGTTAGTTAAAAAAATATATTAAAATTCTTTATATATACGAAAAAAAAAAAAAATTAAGTTGGCAGCACTGCTTAGTTATTGTACTTTCATGAAATCGCTTTCTTCAAATTTTCATTGAAGTTAACATGAACAGACACCCAGCCAGGCGGACGGATATACATCGTTAGATCACTTTATAAAGTGATTCTGAGTTGATCGGTATGCTAAAAGATTGGTACAGATTTCTATGTATTACATCACCAAAATCGTAAATAAATGCTTTTTGCTTACTTTTTTGCTTATACATAAAATTTGAAAGCTTAAAATAGCATTTATCTTTAATGACAAACGGCCTTGACTTACAATTTTAGAGCAAATATTGAATGTAGATGACGAAATTGAAACAACACGTTATGTAGATAAAGAACATAAAAACCAGAATTTTGAATAAATAATTTTTTCTTGTAGGCATTTAAAATATTGAACATGTATCAAAATATGCCTCAAAAAGACAAAATATGCGCTATAAACTTAAAAAATGCTGCAAAAATACTCTTTTAACTACATTATGCAAAAAATGCTGTAAACGGTAAAATATGCACTAACAAATTGATGCCAAAGTTCGTAAAAAGCTCTGAAACGGATAAAAATATTATTTCTGCCTTCATTGGTCGCACAAAAGAAAAACATGCAAGTTTATTTTATGGCTAACTATATGTTTTTCCATACAAATCAAAATCTACTTTTGAACTAGTTTATTAAATAAACTTATAAAAACAACCGGCTTTTTGTTAGTGTAACTTTATCCAGCTCTGCCTTATCAATATTTGTCTAGCATTTCTTGTTACAGTCGACTCTTTGCCGTAGGAACACAATTGCACCGTATAAACGCAGCTACGTACAACGCGTTGCGATGTAGGTACGCTGTCAAATTAAAACGTATAATATTTTACACAAATGCACATAATAGCTGGCGTAAATGTAAAAGTGTATTTACGTCGTACGTCGACATATATCTAATTCTATATCATACGCCGGTTACGACCGTATTGTCATAGAAAAAGAAAATTAAAAATAATATATGAAATTATTTTTTTGTTTTCAAATTGTTAACAAAATATTTGTTAAAAAATGTTAAATATATTAATATTATTTTTTAAAGAAAACAAACTGCGTTTACAAGGGCATTTAGAGTAGATAAAGCGTGTTTTAAAAAATTTACTGCGTTACGTCCTACGTTCATATGAAGTTCGACTCAAGGCGAATTCATACAAGGTTAGTCACACTGTAGTAAAGAAATTAGTTTTGTGTCAAGTAATTGCTGTCACATTTCATTTTATTTGTAATATTTAATTTTGTGTTCTGTGTAATAATGTAATAATTAAAAACGTTTTAAATTTCATAATTCTAAGTGAAAATTATAGAATTTAAGAAAGATTCCCCAGAACTATCAGAACGGTATACCATTTTGACATATGATTAGTTATCAGCTGTTGCTTACGTAGCAAGCTGAGGTCACTTGGTGTGAACTCGGCTTGGCACGACTCAATTGTGTTCCTAGCCATTATATTAACATTATTATTAAAAATATGCAGCAATTTTTTATAAAAATAGAAAGAATTCAGTGTTAAAAAATTTAAAAAGAAAACTTATGTTTTATGAATTGCCAGAGGTAGACTTGTAAAATGTCACAAATAGAAACTCAAGAGGTATTGTTTTCACACTGTGTGCAAAGTTTTCTAAAATGAATAGAGCTCGTACCCTCATGCGACATACATACCTTCTGTCCCAGAACAGCAGCAGCAATCAGAAAACTAAAAAAACATATAGCTTGTGGAGCAGTTCGTATGCCACCACAACTCTAAAAATTGCCGCAAGAGTCGTACAGCCGCATATTGTGCAGGTCTGGAAATCAGAATATATAGACTGCTATGATCAAAATATCACAAACGAACGTTCCTAGGAAATATGACAACTGGAGGGGCATCACGTAGCTGAACGCTACAAGGCCCTACCTACAAGGTTCTAGCTACAATATTTCTCAGGAGGCTATAGAGGCTAAACTAAGAGATGAGCAGGCGGGGTTTCGTTCACATTTCA
Source organism: Pollenia amentaria (assembly GCA_943735925.1). NCBI lineage: Eukaryota > Metazoa > Arthropoda > Insecta > Diptera > Polleniidae > Pollenia > Pollenia amentaria. The sequence goes on along the minus strand of OX031007.1, from coordinate 198,674,021 downwards.
GTTATATACTCTTCTAATAATTATAGAACAGCCGATTTAGCAGAAGTCACCTGTATACCTTCCTTACTTTATTTTAAAAAAGCTTTTGATATCATCAATGGAAATGTAATATCGTTAGCTTTTATGAAGATAGGAGTGGCAAACAACATAATCCATATTATCAAAGCCATGTACACCAACACCGATATGCAGCTCCGACACAAACTTTCACCACTTACATGGGCGTAAGACAGGGCTGCCAATTTCTTTTTTCAACGGTAATGGAGGCTTAAATGGAAGTAGTATGCGCAAAAAAGTGTATATCGTGAAGTTTTCATAGACACCTTGAAGACTTGGATTATGCTGACGAAATTTGCCTCCTTTTACACAAGAGAAAACGAAAGATCTTGTGAAGTCTTCCTAATAAATTATGAGTGTTTTTGTTTCCGAATATTAAAAAAATATCTAGACATCCAACTGTTTCACATTCGCCATTAAAATTGCAAACTGCGCACTTGCCAAATCGATCGTACAATACATTAGACAAGTTACGTTAAAAAGCTAAAAAAAAAATAGTACCGTTATGGTCTAAAAAGTTCATTAAGACATTTCCTTCTCTGTTTTAAGAAATCGTTCATTCTCTATATTATCTATTATTTTCTATAGAACATTGAAAGTAATTGCTAAATTTTCCATGTTTCGTTCTTAAAAAAAATACAGTAATCCAGAATTTTGTTTAATTAAATATTTTTTTTGTTTTGAAATTTATATAAAGTGTCAATAAACTGAAAATTACTTTGAACCACATGTCGGTAAATTTTAGTACTTTTTTACGTGATTATTATGCAAATTTTTTTTGTTTAAAAGTACTACAAACTTAATTTGAAATTTTTAGAATTAGTGGCAAAACAAATAAATAATAATGCCTAAAACCATTAAAAAGAGTATTACAATATAACACTACGGCTTAATTTAGACGTTTTAAAAACTACCAAATTATTTCCACTTCAGTTGCTGGCACAAAATTAATTCGTTTTTTAATCGAAATTTTTACTTTGTAATTATTTATTAAACCCAAATAATATAACAAGTTCGCATTAGTCTACAGCTATTCAGTGTTTTTTATTAGTTTATCAAGTGAACCCATTAGACAATGTGGGGTAAAACATTGTTAGCGATAGACTCAACCAAAGTCTGCGGGACAGACACTGGGACGACCTTAACACTTTTTGAAGGAAAACTTTCAATAAACAATAGCACACATGAGTGTAAAGCAAATCTATTAAATACTTGTTAGAATTGTGAGGAAATTATTTATATTAATTTTGTTTGTAAAATATTTTCAATTAGTACCTCCATTAAAAAAAAAAGATCGTAATATTTTGTTTAACAACAAAAATTACACTTTGTCTGGTCTTTCTAACAGAGTTACCGGCGATGTATTTTAAAATACTCTGATTTTTTTTAAACAGTTTACAGTTTAACTAATAGCCCGCTGTAGCGCAAACGGTAGAGCACAAGGAATTCTGGTGATGGGAATGTGGTTATTCTCGAAACATGTAAATTCGATCCGAGTTCAATTCCATGTTTTTACAAGAATTATCAAAAAACATTTTAATTCAATTCATGTTGTCAATTGTTTCTCTCACTAAAAATAATTTAATGAAAATTAAATTTGATGAACTTACGCCTAATTAACTATTAAAAACTTCGATTATTTTTTTGTTTCATAAAAAAAGTGTTCGATAACTTTATTGTCCCATACAATAACTTAATTGTCGAAAGCCTAACTATTGTATAGAAAAATTATTGAAAACTTTGCGAATCCATTGAAAAGTTATTTATAGTTTTATTATTCGGTAGAAAAATTATTTTCATCTTTATTATTCTACAAAAATAATTAGTATTGTGGTTATTTTATTTCTACAAAAAAGTTATCGATAAATTTATGCTTGGCAGAAAAGTTAATGATATATATATTGTTCCTTGGGATGGTTATCGAAATCTTTAATATTTCTAAAGTTGGGGGTAGTGCACTAAATTTTGGGGTAGTGCACTTAATTTGGATTTAAATCCGCATTACACTACCAATAAATAAAACTGAAAAAAATAGCTTGCACTATTTTTTTTACCATTGATGGTTATTTTTTTTTCACTAGCACTAAAAAAATTGAGTGGTATTGCAAATGTGATTAAATGCATAAAATCTAAATTCAAAATGTTGTTTATGGTGGAATTCTTGCCTTTAGTCATGTTTTCGAGACTCCAGTTTTTTCTTTAAAAATGTAGGGCAAAATAAGTGAAGAACAAAAAAGTTGCAATAAAATGATAATTGTTTATTTTTAAATCAAACTACATATATTTTTGAGTGCAAAATTTTTCAACATCACTATCACTCATCTTTAGTGACAATGCTAATTTTTAATTCATCATTCAACATCAACAAAATGATTGCAATAATTTTGCACTATCACTCAGTGTTGACTGATGACTCTTTCATAGAAAATTTTTCGAAAATCTTACTAGCCTAAAAAAAATTATTAATAACTTTGCGATTTAAAAAAAAATAGTTATCGATAAGTTTCTAACTTTATGACTTTAAGACTGTACAATCAATAACTTTGCGAATCTATAAAAAATATCGATAACTTAGCGATTTTATGAAAATGTTATCGATAAGTTTTCCATTTCATAGACAAATTATTGATGAGCTTATGATTCTGTAAAAAACTACCGATAATTTTACAAAACTATAAAAAAGTTATCGATAACTTTTCGATTCTTTAGAAATTTTATCGATAACCTTGCGATTCTTTCAATAATTGAGGGCTTTACAATTTTAAATTCAAGTTATTTAAAACATTACTATTCTTTTAAGAAATCTATCGATAATTAATCGAATTTTAATTATCGACAAATTTTATATCTTCGTGTTCAAACAGAATTGATTCTTCAACTTCTGGCAAAAATCGTAAAGCCCACAATTAACCCGTCGACAGTAGACTTAAATTTTCTCTCATTTTGTTGTTTTATTTTTTTTATATTTGTTTGTGTTTCATTTTCTGTTTACAAAATGTGTAAAATTTAATGAAAGTATGGTAGCTGGGAATATGTGTCTATATGTGAGAGCATTAGAAAAAACGTTCTAAAAATAAAATAGATTTAATTTCACGACGGCTTCCTATGACAAATTTTTGTGTCACTTTGTATGGAAAATGCGGTCTATTCGCAGTTCTGTTTGAGCACTTAACCCTAGGATTACCGTCTGGCCAGACCAAATTTGTACTTTGCTTGCAATATTTTTTTAATTATAACAAAAAATCAAAAAAAAAGGGACGTGAATTCTATACATGATATGTGCTGAATCGAATGAAACTAATTTGAATTCGATTGGAGTAAATTAGTGGAGTGAAATTCTATTTTTATATAAAAGTCTTTTTTTGCTTGCAATATCTTTCAAATAGATGATATGTTCTGAATGTAATAAATCGAGTTTGAATCAAATCAGAAAACTACGGCCCATTCAATTTAACTACAAAAACCAAACGCAAAACTCGTTTCGATGTGGAAGATGCGAAAAAGCAATGTGCTAAATTAAAGAGTACATTTTCGATGACTTGAATGTGGAATGAAATAATAATATTATAAATAAATTCGTATAATCTAAAATAATAAAAAATATATTTATTTACTTCTTATTTAATTTGGTTTTTTAGCTGTTCTAATTGTGGTCCGACCAGGCCAAGAGGAGAACTTTGTGGTAAAAAGTTGCCGAGAATCCTAGGGTTAAACAAAATTATCAATAACTTTATGAGTCTGTAAAAAAAATTGCGAAAAATAACAATACTATAGAAAAGATAACGACATCTTTCCGATTCTATAGAAACGTTATCAATAACTGTACGATTCTTTAAAGCGTTATAGATAACTTTGCGATTATATAAAAAGTTATCAATAAGTTTGCGATTCTATGGAAAAGCTATCGATGACTTTTCGTTTCTATAAAAAGTTATTGATTACTAAACAATTTATCGATACCTTTATTGTTTTTTGGACAAGTTATTAATAACTGTATTGTTTTATAGAAATGATTTTATTATTCCATAGAAAAGTTAACTACAGCTTAATTGTTCCATAGACACGCTTTCGATAACATAATTACTTAAAAAAGGTTTCCATAACTTTGCTATGAAATATAAAAGTTATTAATAACTTTAGAGTTTTAAATAAAAATTATTTAAAACATTACCACTCTATAAAAAAGCTAGCGATAACTTTACGGTTTCTTGAAAAAATTGTCGTTAAATTCATAAAATTTATAAAAAAAAAAATATCACTAACTACTCAAATCTGTGAAGATTTACCGATAATATAGAAAAGTGATCGCCATATTTGCGTTTCTATGGGAAGGTTATCAATAACTTTGCGATTCTGGGTGCCCCGGTAGTCTAGTTGGTAGTGAGCTAGACTATTAGTGCTAGGGTAGCGGTTTCGATTAATGAAGTTAGAAAATAATTTATAATTGTACTTGTAATTCTTAATAAAGTTAATGCAAAACTTTGCGACTCTTTAAAGATTTATCGATAACTTTGCAGTTCTATAAAAAAACTTATCGATAACCTTACGAATACATAACAAATTATTTAAAATTTTCTGTAGAATATGAATGGATATTTTTGATGGCAACTCCCTCGTTAACTACTTTTTCTTTTATAAAATTTTGTACATAATATACACAGATGGGGGTAGTGCATTTTATATGGATTTAAGTCAACATTGCACTCTCACTATATAAAACTGCAAAAAAATTAGTTTGCACTATTTTTTCCAGTTTTTTTAACGGTTGGTATTTTTTTCACTAGCAATTAAAAAAGTTAAATGGTATTGCAAATTTTTTCACTATCACTAACTGTGATTGAATGCATAAAATCTGCACTCAATTCAAATAGTGCTAAATTTTAACTTGCAATCAAAAAAGCTGCATATACACATACTCTCATTAAAATTTAAAAAAAATTAATTATCAAAAAAGTTGTTTTTGGGAATACATATTTTTTTTTTTTATTAAAAGATTTTATTTATTGTGCATAATTCAAGGCGAATTCATTCCAGGTAATCTCGGTAGTACAACTCGTACAAAAACCACAAGCAATTTTTTTTTGTAAAATCATTGTACAATGTCAAAAACCGAAACAAATCAAAACAGAAACAAAGATAATAAACCAAATTTTGACATCCAACAATTATAAAGCTTAAGAAAAAAAGTTATCAGCAGGGCTTTTCGGATCACCTGTAATGAATTCGCCTTGGCATAATTCCTTTTTTATATAAAAAAAATTCCCTTTTTTATATAAACACAAAAAATAAATTCTTTTAATTTAATAAAAATTTAATTTTGTTTCTGTATGGTTTTTTGATGATATGCATAAGCAAAGAAAATTAAACAAAATTAAATTTTATCAATAACGAAATAATTTTTGGCTTTAATCATGAAAAAATTAGTTTTTGATTTTAGATTTACTGCAACATTCTTAGTTGCACTAAAATGAGATAAGAAAAAAAAGTTGCACTAAACTGATGATTGCTTTTTTTAAATCAATCAATTTTTTTTTTGAGTGGAAAATTTTTTAACATCACTATCACTCACGTTTAGTGAGATTGATAATTTTCAATTCATCGCTCAACATCAAAAAAACAAAATGATTGCAATAATTTTGCACTTTCACAAAATGTGAGCTGAAACTTCAGAATTAGTGCACTACTCCCATCTATGATAATATATTATGAATGTATGAATTAACAAATTTAAAAATGATTAATAATTTTGTTTTGGTCATTATTTTTTTCTGGTTTGTTGTTCTTATATCGAGCTTTACTCCTTTCTTTTTGTTTGTTTTATATTAATTTAAATGTGTTTTTAATTAAATCCATTCACATAAAATTACAATTGTAAACAATTTTGTAAAATAATTTGAAATTCTGAAATATTCTTCATAATAAATAACAATTATAAATAATTTTGTAAAATAATTTGAAATTCTGAAATATTCTTAATAATAAAGTTTAATTTAATTGGCGTTTCACTTTGAGTTGTAGGCTATAAGTTTTTAAAACTTTGTTAAAAGTTTCTAACTCAAAGCTTGAATAAAAGCAGATAACTTCCAGTTATTGTGTACATAGATTTAAAATCATTTGAAGAATAGTGAAAGAAGAAATCCGAATAGTTAATTTTTTTTTTGTAAATGTTTTAATTCTTGAGAAATTTTATTAGTTTTTTTCCTTTACCAAAGTCTGAAGTCAACAACTGCTGGTTAATTATCAGAAGATATAAAAAAAAACAAAAAAATGGTAGTGTGTTTAGCACATTAAGTAAAAAATGTTAATTACTGTCCACATTTTGATTTTATAAAGTAACAAGTAAGAGTGTTGTATTCGGCTATGCCGTACCTTATATATTTACATACCCTTCATCACGGTGCGATAAGAACAGGAAGTTACAAAAATACCATTTTTTAGATATTAAAAATTTAATTTGTTCCACGCCCACTTCTCCACTCCCGTATGAGAGTAAGGGTGTGCCACACCAACTTCACCAATCCCATCCACATTTTTCGGCAGATGTGTATTGGTAGACAAAAGGCTTGTTCCTAACTTGAAAACTTTGGCTCCTGCCGTTCACCAGATAAACAGAAACAAGTGAAGCCCCAGTATTCAGCTGTGCCGAATCTATATACCTTTCACCATAGTATTCAAAATCGTACTAAAATCTTTTACTTTTACTACTCTGTTAAGTTTATTTCAGATGGAACTGAAAAAATAGTTTATATATTATAAGAAGACCTAAAAAAGTAAAGGTTTATGGGCAAAATTTGGAGGAAAACGTGGTTTTTTGATCATATCTTAGCCATTTGTGGAAAGACGAGAATCCATATATAAGCTCTGCTACTTATAACAATCCAGAATCTATATTTTTAATATGGGCCAAAAATCAATATTGTAGAAATCACAAACGGAATGACGAACGTACATATATATACCCTTTCCACCTGCGGTGAAGGTTATAAAAATAACATCAACAAGGGATTTATAGGTAAAATTAGACGCAGTTGTGTTTTTTTGCTCATATCTCAGCCATTTGTGGACCAATCGGACTGAATTTCAATAGCAAAAAAATACAGTGGCATATGTGATAGATACATATCCAACCAAGTCCCTATCATATCTAGGTTCTTCGGTAAACCCTATTTCAACAGACAGACGGACCGACGGACAGACGGACTTCGTTTAATCCACTACGCTACTGATAAGAACCCAGATAATATATACTTTATAGGGTCTAATAGCAATATTATAGAAATTACAAACGAAATGACAAACTTATTTATACCCTTTCCATCTGTGGTTAAGGGTATAATTAAAATTTGATTTATTTGTTCGATACTTTAACCCTTTCAGACCTGACGCTAAACTATTGGGAATTTTGTCATAATTTTTGGAATATATGGTCTCCATATCGTATGAAAATATAATCAATGTTTAGGTTTCACCATTTTTATATCCTTCAAGGATTTTAGGGACACGCACAATTGATGCATCTCGTTAAAATTTTTTGCCAAAACGCATTTTTATTGCATCTAATGACTTCAATTGCCTTGAAACATTAAAATTTACCATTTTGTTCAGTTAAAATATGCCCACTTCACTATTTGTTAACGATTAGTACTTTTGTAATTGAAAACACAAGTTACTTCTGCGGCTCATTTTGACAAAGCTGAAATGTGCCACTAGAATTTCGCAATAATTCAAGTAACGATTAAGCAATCGTTGTATGCCGGTCTATTTAAAATTGGTCAAATAGAAGCGAAAATATTGAGACTGAAATTTACCCGCACAATCGATGCATTACGGTCTAAAAGGGTTAAAACATTTCTATAACGCTCTGGTTCTGTTTCTGGTAAATAAATGCGTTATATTTAATAGGGTGTCGCATATATTTACTTGAATTAGAGAAAAAAATAGAAGAAAATTTCTGCAAAATTTTCGAAGCAGCCTTTTTAAAGCGATTCGTTTAGCAAAAAAAATTGTTCTTAAAACTTTATACATTTCATTTAAATCGCTAAGTAATTAAGAAACAGTTATCAAAATAATTAAAATCAACAATGAATTGTTTGTCATTTTTTTATTTTAAGGAAGTAAAATTTTGTTTGCAAATGCAATTGTTTCGTTTTTTAATACATTAACGAAAAAAAAAAAAAATTCGTTAAAGTTTATTGGTTTCAATATTGTTTATTTTTGGTAAGAAAATTTAAAACAAGTTAATTTAATTTTTTTTTATAAAGTTTAACGTTGTGTTTCACAGACAATCATCATCAAACTCAACCAAATTTAGTACGTGTATGACGTTATTCGGTTGTCGGATGGGCTGCATACAAACTAATTGGGGAAGTTTTTGTTTCAATTTCAGTTTGAGTTTTAATATAAAATTAGTTTTAACTGTCTCACATTTTTTTTTTTGTTAAGAGGACAAAACAAAAAAAAAAACAAAAGGTTTCCTGAAACAACGCGAGAAAAAAATACCATAAAATGTGTAAATTACTTAACAAAAATGTTTTTGTTTTCAAACCAAACATGACTAAACAACAGATGTGATTTTTTTTATCTCAAACGTCTGAAATTTCCTAAAAAAAAAACAGTCTGCTTTTGACAAGATTCTTCCTGAATCATAATTTCTTTTAAATTTTCCGCGATAAAAATTTAATTCTTATGCAATAATAATTAATAACCTTTTTATTTAATGTGTTATCCAGTATTTTTAATAATATTTATTTTATTTAAGCAAATCTATTAAATATTCATTAGTTTATTTGTTAGAACGTTACTTTTGGATTTTATCACTCATGTGTTAAATTTTCCATAAATTAAAATTAAAGCACATGATTATAGAAAAGGGTACGAAGTGTGATTAGAATTAATGCCACGATTGTACACTAATGCGTAAATTTACAGTTGCGGATCAATATTAATACTTTAATTTAGTTGTGCGAGTAAAAATTGTTGTGGCTTAAAATTCAAGTATGAGATGTGTATTGCATTATGAATCAATCTTCATACAATTCGTTATGGTTTTTTAATTTTTGGGCGTATTAAAATCTATTTCGAGTGTACGCTTTATATGGGACCTATGAAAATTATAGACGGATCATCACGAAATTTAATGTTTTGATATCTGGTCATATAAAACTTAATTGGACCCGAGTTTACAAAAACATAGTGGTGAATGTAAGAAAAGATAAACTCACTGTTTTATTGTTGGTATTTTGTTTAAGATTTGATATGGTTACAAATAAAACTTAATTCTCATTCCCTCTGTAATCTTATATACTACTATCTTTGGCTTTTCTAAATTTTTTCGGTAATATGTACGTAACCTGATGGTCTGGCCTAAGCAACCAGTGAAATGCGCATAGAAAATAGCTTATCCTCCAACAATAAATTTCAGAATTTTTATCAAAAATAAAAATAGGCAAAATCTTTTAATATCGTTATTCTTTTCTGTTTACGGCATATAAAAATGATTTTGTAGAAAGGGTATTATATGGGCCCTATAGTTGGTAGTGTGATTTTTTGTTTCAAAAAACTTAATTGGGCCAAATTTCACTACAACCAGCGTTACCGTTGGTTATTTTAAAAAAGGACCAAAAAAGGGGTACCTACAAAAATAAAATGGGTGCCTCTCAAAACCAAAATATGTACACCAAATTATCTTTTCCCATTTACGATTTAAAATAACATTTTATTTAAACATAACGGAAAACATTAATAATAACACTGGTCGCCAAAAAAAAAAAAAACAAAAATCGGGAGCAAAAACTTTTGTTGTGATTTTAATTGACTTAAATGTGCTGAATCCAAATTTGCTCATAGGTTCTACCAGGAGCAGTTTTTTTTTGGTCTAGACTAATATTTCACCCGAAATAATAGATAATAGCTAATTGATTTAATTATAAATTGAGAAGGATTTGTCCGATTTTGATGAAAAATCCATATAACTTTTTTTTTATATTTTAACTGTTTCAAAGTTATTCAGGAATAAGTGGCGATAATTTTTTTTGCAAAATTCGTACTATTTTTGTTTTCAAAAATTCATACAAAAATAAGGACAACAATTTTACATTTTTATCATTTATCTGAATATTACGAACTAAATAACCATATATAATAAAAATCGGTAGATAAATGTAAATTTTATATATTATTCATTCATTACTTTAGGCATAATTAATATTTCGCCCGAAATAAGGCGCACTCACAATATTATTACAGTAAAAAACTGTAGGTTATTCAAAAAGTTTTCTGTTCAGTCATTTCTAAATTAATAAACATTTAAAATTCCAAGAAAATTTATTTTTAACTGATTGTAACATTCATTCAAAAAACTAAGTGCACATTAATACGGATTTTCGGTTGCATTTTATATTGTCTGTTGATTAAGTAAAAGTATTCTGTATGTAAAATTTAATGAAAACGAAATTTAAAACAACTGTAAATTTACTTAAAAACCGATTTACTTATTTTGCATTTTATTTTAACGAAAAGTTAATTTAATTTTTACTGTCAAAAATTCAAACGCGAATACCATAAAAAATTAACCACAAATTCCGTAAATACAAATGAATTTTCAGTTATTTTATAAAAATTAACTATCAAAAAATAACTGACAAATTCCGTAAAAACAAATGAATTTTCAGTTATTTTATATAATTTAACTACCAAAAAGAAATTTTCAGTTATCTATTTATAGATCTGTGGCAAAAAGTAAAAAACGATTTGCTTGTTTTGTGTAGAAAATTCCCATATTCTATTTGTTAAAATTATTTAGTTAAATACATCAAATTTTTAAAGTAAAATAATTTCGAATACCATATCGGGCATGCTGCTGGTGTCTTCTAATATTATAATTGAAAATTGAACAGAGTGGTCAGTACAACAAAAGTAAAACAAACATGTAGGTATAACGGGGTAAGTAAATAAAAATAAATATTCTCTCTCTCTCTCATTAGAAAAACAAGCGGACATGTGTGTGGTATTTTTTGGAAATTCGAGTAAAACCTGTATTATATAAAATTACTGAATTACATAAAATAACTGAAAATTCATTTGTTTTTACGGAATTTGTCAGTTATTTTTTGATAGTTAATTTTTATAAAATAACTGAAAATTTATTTGTTTTTACGGAATTTGTCAGTTATTTTTTGATAGTTAATTTTTATAAAATAACTGAAAATTCATTTGCTTTAACTGAATTCGGCGTTGAATTTTTGACAGTAAAAATTAAATGAAATTTTCGTTAAAAATAAATTAAAAATAAGTAGACCGGCTTATAACTGAATATTCATTTATTTTATATTACAATTTCAGTTAATTTTACGTACAGAATATTCTGAGCGTGGTTATGCTAATAAATCTCATCATAACTTGGAAAAGATTTGTCCGCTTTGGATGCAATTTCCAGCGAATGATTTGGAATTAAATTCTCTATTAGACACCTTAACAACTTTTTTTATATTCTCTTCAGTTTCGGAGATATTCAAAAAATACTGTTTCCAAAAATTCATAAAAAAATTATAAGTGCAAAAATTTCATGTTTTTGTAATTTATCGGAAAGCTAAGTATATAACGAATACATTAAGCCATGAAAATCGGTTGACAAATGTTGATTTTATTCGCAATTTATTGAACTTTTTATTTATAAAACGAATATAGAAATTTTATGAAAGTGCTTTTATGTGTAAATGCGGTATTATAAAAAATCGAATTTTGCGATTTTTAACAAATATCTTAAGAAAATTATTCGGTATATAATTCGGCGACGAAAAAAAAATCAGACAATCATGATTCATACAGACATATGTACATATATGCAATAACTCATAATACTTATTCGCAAGATATACATTAATAAGCTAACCACCGCGCATGACAAGAACAATTTTTCATGTAAGCTGGCTTACATACATATATATTAAAACAGTAAAAGCTAATCCCCATATTCATAAAACATATTTTTGATTAATAAAAGGTTTATTGAACAAATTTTCATAGAAAATTCGTTTTATAAACCTGCTATAAACCTAAAATATTTTTTATGAATATGGGGGTTAGAGTTTTAATAAATCAGAAAGTATCTCTTTATTTAGTAAAAAGTATCAAAAAAGTGGTAAGAATTACAAAAGGTATCAGTATCACATTTGGGTGCATTTTGTAAAAGTAGCAAAATAGTATCCAAGCAGTCGAAAAAGTGGCAAATTTCTACTTTAGTAGCACCAACGGTAACGCTGACTACAACATCATTATTTGTCACAATTTTGGACGTATTTAAGAGTTTCCCGACAGCGGGCTTTATAAGGGGCATATTGTAAATTATAAACTTAACTTAATATAATTGTAATGGTAGTGCCAGTTGTAGTCTTATAAAACTTAATTAGATCAAAATTTATTATAATTATATGACTTGTTAGCGCTTAAGGCGTGTTGAAGTGATTTTGGAAAGGCGGCGTTATAACGAACCTGTGGAAATTTATTGAATGTTCTTAATTTAAAGTTAATATATAATTCTCTGTCATATGAAATACTCTTGGGAAAATATTAATGACAATCGATGCATTTCACCACCACTTTTAAGTTTTAAGTTTTTGGCTTTTTTTCGCGCTAATACATTGCATAAAGGGCTTGGCGATGTAACAGCAACATTTTTTATTGGAACAATAATCATTAATATATATTAAAAAAATTTTATTATACCCATACCACAATAGTGGAGAGCGTATTATGCATTTATGCCGATGTGTATAACACCCTAAAATATTGGTCCTTGACCCACCTTAAAGTATACCGATCGACTCAGAATCAATTCTGAATGGATCTAACGATGTTCATCCGGCTGGATCGCAGGCTGGCTGACTGAACATGTAATTTGTGCGCAAATTACAGATCGCAATTTTGAAGATATTTTGATGAAATGTTATACATATTTTGTAATTTGCCCAAGGACCACGCATATAGCCCCCATACAATCTGCTTTCCGGAATAGGGTCTTCGTACCAAACCATTTTAATGAAATTTGAAATATAGATAAATTCATATTTATATGGACACATTAGCTATGCATTTTTAAAAAATAGGACCACAAGGAGAGATAGGCGCGATTTCAACCTCTCAAGAACTATCAAACCGATTTTAATGAATTTTAAAACATAAGCTAAGCATTTTTCAAAATTAATCATAGATCCCATATATACCCCCACCCTTAAATCTCATAAAGGTGATGAATCTAAATAATATTCGGCACAAAGAACTTTTACATGAATCTTAACCTAATAATTTAATTTTAGGCTGGTCCATGATTGCCCATGGGTCTTAAATAGGGTACACTAGCAAAAATTGTTTTATATACTGTGGTGTAGCGTATGGTCGGGCTTGACCGACTATTATATCTTACCTGTTAATATTGTGTCAAGCCCGATCATTTGATACCCTTCACCACCCCGTATATAAAGTAAAATTTTCGAGAGTGAACCGTATTTTGAACACATGGACAATCGTGGACCCGCCAAAAAAAATTATGCTATGAGGTTGAGATTCATGTTCTTTGTGCCAATTCCTATTTGAATATCTTCATCTATTTGAGACTTGCTTTGCCTTTTAGTAATCTATGAAAGAGGTTTAAATGGCACCTATGGTTAATTTTTGGATGTACCAGCACAACATATTGTCATGACCAGGGAAACCATAAATATGCAATTGCTTGTTGTTACTTGTGCGACCAATGAAGGCAGAAACAATATCTTTATCCGTTTTAGAGCTTTGAGTGCCTTTTGGCATCGGTTTGTGAGTGCATATTTTTACATTCACAGGATTTTTTTTTGCATAATTTAGTTAAAATTTTTGCAGAATTTTTCAAGTTTAAAGCGCATATTTTGCCTTTTCGGGGTATATTTTGATACATGTTAAATTTTTTTAGATGCTTACAAGAGATTTCGCAGCAAAAAAATTTTTTTTTTTTTTTAAATCCTAGTTTCTTTTCTCTGTTTTAAATATCTATCTGTATACCCAACGTGTTGCTTCAATTTCGTCATCTACATTTAATTTTTACTCTTAAATTGTAAGCCACAACAGCAATTACATACGTTTCTGGCGAGGTTATACATACAGATCTCGACCAATCTTTTAGTACACTGAACGACGTTAAGTGATCAAACGATATCCATCCGTACGTCTAGCTTGTTGTCTGTCCATGTTGCAATTTTGTAGATAATTTTATCAAATTTTGAAAATACATTTAATTTGTACTAAGCACGAAGTCTATTTAAATGGCGAGAATTGGTCTGTAATTTCACATATAAACCATAAAAACTTTTTCCAAAATTTTTTTGTTTCCGTTAACCATCTAATCATGTTGGCATTTAGATTAAATTCGCCGCAAAAATAGTTTACTGCAAATTAAATTCTTTTCGAATCGACTTTAACTTCCTTTTAAATGTTAACATTAATTAACAATTTAGCAAACGTCCCTGAAATCCCTTTAAGATAAACAATCTCATATGGATGTTAACATCAAGATAATATTCGCCACAAATAACTCTTATATGAATCTCATATATAACTTTGTTTTTTTGAGCCCATGACTGCCCATCGTTTTCAAATAGGCTAAAATCTCGAAAATTGGTATGCAAATACTACGGTGTTAGATTTTATCGATTATGATTTTAGAATTTTTTTTTTTAAATGCAAATGCTTTTAAATTGTTAAATATTTTGTTTTCAAATGAACAATTTTTGATTTTTTTTGGGGGCACATTTTTAACAATTTTCAGGGCATATTTTCGATTTTTTACTGCATATTTAATGCGCATATAACGCGTTTTTACGCCATTTACACATGAAAGTAATTTCTTGAAAGTCACCAGACAGTCTCACTTTTTCACTAGCAAACAGACAATTTCTGAACTTTCAGTCAAACGGGTGTTTCTTCGTTGATATATACTGTATACTGTACTTGCAAGAAAGTACTTTCATGGGGTAACTCTTACATTACACCAGGTAATGTAAGAGTTAATGTCGGCAATTTGTATATGAATACCAACATTAATAAGGATTTTTTTTTTGGAAATAAAACTTATATGAGAGGTATGGTAAAATCGGGACCGATTCCAAGTACATTTGTTAAGATGATTTAGATTGAAATAAAATAAGTTTGGGCTGTATTTAATCAAAATACAGCCCAGACCACAAGGTTGGATTGTTTTCCAAAGCATAAAAAGATGGCGATTCTCACAATTTTCATCAAATTGTATCCAAAATTGCGACCTGTACTTTGCATGCAAGACTTACATGCCAGTCGCCTGCCAGCCGGATGGACGTTCGACCGATTCAAAAAATTGATTCTGAGTCGTTCGGTATACTTAAAGGTGGCTCTAGGACCATCATGTTATCAGTGCAAATGCATAAAACCCTATCCGTGGTGAAACAACTTTAGTATTTACTCTCGTGGTGGAGGGAAAAAAATCATTGACCCAAAAAATTCGGCATCTTGGCTTATTCGGAAATATAAACTATTCGAAAACTGTTGGTTTTTAATTAAGTAAAAATCCTCTTAAGCGGTTTTTGTATCGCTCTTTCAATACTCCAATGACAATGTTAAGTTGGTTAATTTTTCGATTAAAATTCAATATCTCTTCATAGTATTGTCATAGTTGTTGTATTCAGTTAATAAACTGCATACTGAAATATCACAAAACTTTTAAAGAATCGGTTGATATAAGTTCAAATCTTCCCTATAAGCACAACTCCTAAAATCACTTTTACTAACATAAATCTTAACAAATAGAATCTGGGAAATGCGCATAGAAACTAGCTTTCCCACAACAATAAATTTCAGTGTTTTTAATCATAAATTGGGATTATTAGCACATCATTAATAAATGAATTAATTAATAAATATTTCATTCCCGAAAATAATTTCTGGGAATTTAAGTTCTCATGTTGACTATCATTTTTATTATAACCCCCATATTCATAAAATATATTTTTGATTAATAAAAGGTTTATTAAATTAAACAAATTTTTATAGAAAATTCGTTTCATAAGCCTGCTATAAACCTAAAATATTTTTTATGAATATGGGGGTAAAGATTTAATTCGATTGTGTATTCTGAGTTAAATTACAATTTATAAAGCTTTCATACTTTAATAGTCTTATTCCTTTAATATTTTCCAGGAACATTTTTCTATGCACTATTAGAATTTTTTGTTTGTTATTTGACTTAGAATTCACATTCGAATTAATATATAAAAATTTATAACATAAATCTTCTATAAATGTTAGTTTCGATATAATTTTTGAGAATGTTTATGACAGTAAAATTTATTTTCAGCAGTGTTTTATTTGTACTTACAATACATACGTATAACGTAATGATAACATTATTATAAATATAAAATTTGATTTACTGCCTTTTTCACTTAATACGAAAGAACTCTTTCTTTCACACAACTACATCTAAAAAATATTCTAAAAACATTTCCTTCAAATTTATTTGTGCGAAAGAGAGTTTTTTTTCGACATCGTGAAAATAGCAGTTAATCAATTTTCACTTTCTTTAAATTTTACATGTACAATTTTAAAACGACTAAATTATGATGTTGATATGCCTAAATCGATAAGCCTATGACAAATTTATGCCCCCTTTACAATCTTGGCAATTATTTTGATATTAAATAAGCAAGATAGACTATAATAGAATAACTGGGCGGTCTTATACGTATTTGAAAGCTGTCAAATTGTTGTATGGGCTCGAGAATTTCTCAGTATTTTGATTGTAAATTTATGGCACTCAAGTCTTATTTTAGTAAATTCCCTATTTTTAGTGATTACCGAGAAGTATCTTTAATTGTTTTAGTTTGATAAATAAATCAATTGATTTCTTAAACAATTTCTAATTATAGATTATTTTCATAAAAAATATTTTTGATTAGCAAAAGGTTTATTAAAAAGTTTTCATAGAAAATTCGTTTCAGAAACATAAAATATTTTTTATAAATATGGGGGTAAGTATTTTAGTTTAGTTAAATGATTGCAGGCGGTTGTTATTTTCTACAGTAGTATGATAAAGTAAAATGTGGCTTAATTATTTTATATGGCGGCCCTTAAGTTAATACCCTCTTTATGATAAAGTGCGATATATAAGGAATTTTTTGAT
Organism: Pollenia amentaria; assembly: GCA_943735925.1. Taxonomy (NCBI): domain Eukaryota; kingdom Metazoa; phylum Arthropoda; class Insecta; order Diptera; family Polleniidae; genus Pollenia; species Pollenia amentaria. Next base: position 198,656,785 of record OX031007.1, on the reverse strand, counting down.
AAATTATAAAAAAAACATTTCATTATACAAGGCAAATTTTATAAAAGTTTTATATATATGTCCAATTTTTCACTTCGTATTTAAATACTTTTTATCTTTAAGTTTTATTTAAATACAAAATTAAGTTTTCCAGTCCTTTTTTAAACGATACTTAAATAACATGCGTTGCTTATTTGAAGTCTATTTAAGTTTCCATTATCTATTTACTTGGCAAGGTATCGTCAGTATCAAAACAATGGAAAAACAACAGGCGAATCAAAGACAATTAGCTATTTTTTGAGACCACCTTGAAAATAAATGCACTTTGCAAGTTTCTTTATATCTGGTTCACACTATTAAAGTTTTAGACGGTTTCAACTTGAAGAGTGTGAACCAACACTTACTTTGCCTTAATAGCTGTTTTCATATTTTAGTAGTGTAAAACTATATTCAAATACAATTTAACTTTGAATTAAATGAACAATATACGTATTTTGTTACGAAGTCAAAAATGGACTATTAGATTGTGATTTTTAATAGCAAAAGTGCAAAACAACTCACACAAATGGCTTGGCAAACTCACACGTTGTTTCCGTCTTGTGTTCGCCAATAAACAACACAAACATATTTTATACAAACTATGGTGAAATAAACAGGTGGCATTACTACGCCAGATGACGATTTGTTGCTCTTGCATTGTTTGTTCAATACTTTGTCCAAGTTTTGTTTATGTTTCAAAAAGTCCACGTTTTGTGTTGTGTTTAGTGTATTTTATTAAAGTTTTTTGATAACTTTAATTAAAAATAAAAAAGTAATCGACCATAATTTAATTTGTGCAATCGTTCGTAACCTCAATGTTTTAACGTGTTTGTCTAGTGGAGAACCAATAATAACTCAACGTGACTGGTGGAGTACCAAAAGAAAAAAAAAACTCAGACGTTCACTGGTGGAGACCACAAATACTCTGGAGTGGATTCTGGAAGCTCTCGCCTTCCTATATGAAGGCTTAGGTCGAACGAGGACTTGTGGTTGAGGCTCCAAAAATTCGTGTAATACCCTGGCAATATGACTTAAATAGTCAGCCAAAAACTTTTTAGATTTTAGTAAAATAAAAAAAAATAAAAAATTATTTTTGTTTTGTTTTTAATGAATGTAGACGACAATAGTGCTGCGGCAATTTTGCTCGCTATTTGTTTAAAACGGAGGAGAAATATAAAACAAAGGAAACAATTTGGACTTAAGCGTGGTTTAAACAACGAGCTGTTTTTTGCCAAACAATAAATTAGAGTTTGCGAATAAAAATTATTTTAATGCTTCTTCAACGTCTTCACTCTGTAAAGATTTCGCTGAAATGATTACATTTGGCCCTCGACACCTAGACAACAAAAAGTTTGACAACTATCCAGAAAACAAAAAATTTTACAAATATCGATCATGCCTGCCAATTACACTGTGCAAGAAATTGACACTTTTTTTTCGTGACAAGCTGGGCACCTAGCGTTTTAACATAATTCGGGTACGCTGAATCCAGTGGTTCCCGCGGTTTTTTAAGATTGGCTCTGGTTTTAGAGATATACCGTTATTTCAAAAATGGAGGATGTTGCACAACATATGCTCGCGTAACTCAAAAACGCTTTAGCTTATTGAAAAAATCGAAATTCCGCAATAAATGATTAAAATCTGTTTGCAACTTTTGATTTTATTCACAAAAGTCGACAAATTTTAATTAAAAAACGCTTTTTGTCTCTTTGTTCGAAAGCTGCCTCGCAATTGATTTGGGCCTTTTTCACACGTCGACTTTTGTGAATAAAATCAAAAGTTGCAAACAGATTTTAATCATTTATGCCTTGTTTTGTTTGGAATTTCGTTTTTTATACGTCTGCAATTAGAAGCATAGCTACATTTTCCAATATTTTATGAATTTTTAAAAAACAAAAATTTGGAAATTTTGTTAAAAAAATTATTTTTTTTTCCAAAAAAAAAGTTATATTTCTAAAACGACTGCGGATATTAGAAAGAAGTTTTACTTTTCTTATAGGAATTTCGGTTTTTTAAGTTTTTTCAATAAGCTAAAGCGTTTTTGAGTTACGCGAACTCATGTTGTGCAACCTCCTCGATTTTTGAAATAACGGTATATCTCGAAAACCGGAGCCAATCTTAAAAAACCGCGGGCACCACTGGATTCAGCGTACCCGAATTATGTTAAAACGCCAGGTGCCCGGCTTGCATGTTTTTTCAACTAGCATAGTGTTATTAAAGGTGCTTAGTATGTCTACAAACATGCATCAACTGCTTGTCCAAACAGCAAACACCCCCAATTAACAACACAAAATATTTGTACAAACGTAAAATATTGACATGTTTGCCAAGCAATTTGTGTGGTTTATTTTGCCTTTAAGTAACAAAAGGGTTTGATTTAATATGAAACCCCTTCTGTTATTAAGAAACCATAAATGTCTCCGTGAATATTATAAAGTCCATTAGAATAAGTTCATAATTAAACATTGATTTAATATGTAGCAAGCGTTTTTACAGACACTTCATAACAAAGGGTGTAGAGGTATATTTAAAAAAAAAACTTAAACAGTTTTTCCAACTTATAAAAATCTGGAAGGGACTTCAAGCTGTCCGCGGACCAACAAATTGGAACGGTATCGAGATAGTGTGTTTTGAAAAGGGGGTCAATATGATTTCGTAAGTATCATATCTAATGTACTTAATTATAAAAAATATTTTTGATACAATAGATCCCTTCTTTTTCTAAGTTTCCATATGGGTGAGTTGTAGGAATATCGATTATTCTTCTTTTTTCAATAACCGGTTTTCGAATATTCCGAATGGTTGCTATATTAAAAAAACCAGTTTTCGGTTAAGCATTTTTTAAATAACCGGTTAACCGGTTTTAGTTCGAATTCATAAATACACAAAAATCAAATAAGTTTTTGTAATAAAAAGTTAATTTAAATAAAACAAAACAATTCACCAACAAAATGCGATAAAATCCAAGAAAATTGTGACCTGTAAATTGATCAAACTTTAGCTTAATTTTTAACAATTTCTATTTATTTACTAAAGCTATGTTCACACCTATTTGTGACGTCCTACACGTAACCACTAGTTTTGTTAAAAAAAATTGTTTGCTTTAGCAAAACGTTTCCGGGATCAAAGATCATTTAACAGTTTCTTAATTGCATTATACAATTATCTTCTTCCAAATAAAGATAAGAAAGAGCATTAAAATTGGTAAAAATAAAGTTAAAATTTGATAAATTTGCTGGTCAAGTTTTTTGTATTTGTTCGTCAAACATTTGTTAGATCTGAACATACCTTAAGCTTTATTTGTAAGAAGATAATTGTATAATGTAATTTAGAAACTGTTAAATGAAGTTTGATCTAGACAAGCGTTTTGCAAAAGAAAATAAAAAATTATAGGAATTTAATAAATTTATTATTTGAGATATTCTCCCAAATTTATTTTAAATGTGTTTTAATTTGTTAGTGGTTAAGCATGTCTATATGAATCAGTAGTTTGTCTTTTTAATTCCGATCGAAATATATCTAGAGATAACATCTATAATAATATTTATAATACTCTCGCACAAATTACTATTTACTTTTTAACTGAACACGTTTTTGTAGAATTTTGAATTGTTTTTGGTTTTTACAGGAACACACGCTTCTATAAGTGATTTGTATTTACATTGTTCATAATGGTGTTTGACTTTTGTTATATTTTGTTTTGACATTCTTCATAAAAAGTTTAAGTTTGCCAAAATTCAATTAAAAAAAATACTTGAATATACGTTTACATTTACAACAAGAGTAAAGAAAATGTATATAAATGACACATTATTAAAATAACAGGTTTATTATACCAAAATAACCGGTTTATTTGATATTCGAAAAATGGACATTTTAAAATAACCGACTTGGGCAAAACTAAAATAACCGGTTTAAACCGGTCGAATAATAACCGTTCGATTTCCCTAGTGTGTTGCAAGTGATGCAGGGTATTAAATTTCATTACATATGATTTTAATTATCGTGGGGATTTGTGTTACACGCACTTGAAACTTTACAAGTTCTAAAATCTGTACGTAATTTATAAGACTGTGTTGATCAGATTAATATGACTGTTCTAATATTAAATAAAAACCCCACTTGTAAATAACAATTCCTGAAAGATTATCAGATAATAATTAGAATTACTTCATCATCACTTTAGTTAAGTTTTTTTTATTAGCACAAGCAGAAAATAAATTTCACTTTTTTGCAGTAAAAGTGCTAACTTTTATTCAATACCAGAAATGAAAGTACTTTTTAAAAATTGGATGAGGACTTCAAATTTTGTGAAATGGTATAAGTTTGTAATTTCATGTATAAAACAAATTTAATATGATCAAAAGAGTCCCATTTCTAATTAAATTGAAATTTTTTTTAAATGTCCTTCAAATTACTTAGAAAGCGGTTCTAAGCCGATTGATGTTAGAAAAGTGGGTAAGCGAGCATCATTCCTTACTATACAAACTTCATCACAAACGAATAATACCCTTTCAACTTTTCATGGAGTCGGGGATAATCATAATTTTAAATACATTTTAAACACAACGAGCTTTTCAAAGAAAAATAAAATTTTAAGAAAAAGTACTTATAAAGAAAAACCATAACCCAGAGAAAACGTGTCTTTTTAAGAATAAGTACATTTTGAAGAAAAAGTATATTTTCGTGATTAAAAAGTACTGATTTAACAAAAATCTTATTTTTTTATATGGGTAATTCCATGTCAAATCGACCAAGAGCAGGACCCGACCACTTTTGATTTGAATGAAATTTAGTGTGAAGGTTCCTTTCATCCTATAAGGAACGTATATTAACATATATTTATAAGCCAAATTTTTTTTTTGCCTGATTTTCTTTTATATAATTTCTCAAACTGATCTTTAAAAATCCTGAAACTTTGAAGGAGGTTTTCTTTTTTAAGATATTATTTTTTTTTTCTTTAGCAACCTGTTAGAAATAATTTTAAAATAAATTTTTAATATTGTAATTATAAGTACATATTTATTAAATCTGATTTGTGTGATTTTAGGTGTTAAAAAAAAGTAACGACATTGATAAAGTTTCTTATGTTTATTTGTTGCATTTTTTGTTGGAGCTTCATTACAATATTAAAAATTAATTTTAGGATTATTTTTTACAAAGAAAAAAAAAATACCTCCTTCAAAGTTTCAGGATTTTTAAAAGAACAGTTTGAGGAATAATATAAAAAAAAAATCAGGAAAAAAATTAAGTTTTTGACTTAGTCCATTTTTAAAATTTAATATTTTGTAGATATTACATTTAAAAAATAAACAAAATTTTTTTAAATTACTGTTTGAAGCCCCAAGTATTCCCTTTAAAATGACATACAAATCATCTTCGAATGTGCAGTAGTTTTTGATATATTGAAAAATAAACTCAACACTTTCGGCGAAATAATGATATTTTGAATATGACGTAAATTTTGAATATAAAATTTTTAAATTTTTTTTCGTTAATATATGTTTCTTATTGAATGAAAGAAACCTTCACAGCAAATTTCATTCAAATCGAAAGGGGTCGGGTCCCACTCTTGGTCGATTTGACATGGAATTACCCATATGTTAATTGTTTTAATCCCTTTAAAGAAAGAGTGTACTTTTTAATATAACTTTAAGAGAAGTACCTTTAAAGAAAATATTATTTTATGATAAGCGCCTTTATTTAAAGTAACCTTTTAGAAAAAAGTACATTTAAAGAATATAAGTTCACCTTAAGGAATATATTTTGAAGAAACAATCAAAAAAGTAAAATTTTTTGGAGAAAATACTTTTTTAAATAAAAGTACAATATTTATTATAAAACTTTTGGTGCGAAATATTTGTGTTTTATGGTTAAAGGGGAAAGAAGAATGGAAAAGTGAAAAATAACTCACGTTATTATAAAAAGTACATTAGTAAGAATTTTTTTTTATTTAAGCTCTTTTTGAATAATGCATCGCCCAAGGACATTTGGGTATACACGTACATTAATTTGGCATTTAGTGCGTTCGAAAGTAGAGAGTCAAAAAATCAGGTAACCTTTGTTCTAATTATCAGTATTTAGTTATTATTATAAAGGTAGATTCATAAGGAATGTGGGTGGGTATTTCCACAGAAAATACGGGTTTTGTCACGTTACACCAACAAGCACTAAAAATTTATTTTCAAAGAAAAATTTTTGTTATACTTAGGTTAGGTTAGGTTAGAAAGGCTGGTGTGAAGCAAACTTCACACCCTCACCCAGAGACCAATATGGTCCATTGTGACAACTTAATTAGTAAAAGAAAGAAGGAAGAAAGAGAAAGAAATCTAGTGTGATATTAGACTTACTTTTTATGTATTTTGGTGTAAAGCGCAACTAACTCTACGTTCAATGCAAAAGGTGAAAAATCTTAACAATATAGGTCTTAAATACAAGCTTAATTACTTACTGGCGTACCGTGCCAAAAGTAGATGTTGTTTGTGGAAAGGCCCATATGCATCCAAAACAGTTACACATGCTGTAAGTTTTTTTATTTGGTATTTTGACGTTTACACTTACTAAGTTTGTACATCTATATATGTATATAAATATAAAAGTTCGTTTGCTTGTGGGTGTGGCAACTTTCATACAAACACAATACAAATTGTATATCTTTATTTCTGCAGAACGGTTACAAAAAAAGTATCCCAATTTGGAACAAATAGTTTGGTTGTCACTACAAAACTTCTGTAAAAAAGTGGGCTGATCAAGGCAAGTGGGCATGGAACCTCCAATACAAAGACAATACAGATTTATATATAAGTAAATCTGGAGAACGATAACAGTAAAAGTTTTAAAATGATACTCAAATAGCGTGTATATTAATATACAGCATTTGTCAAAAATAGACTCAATTAAAAAAGTGAGCGTGGCATCCCCCGTACAACAACAATATAAAATTCTGTGTACACGAGATCTGTTAAAAAATTCACTTATTTAATTCCATTGCTGATGGCAGAGAGCAGTGGATTAATCTTATAAATATGTATATTAAATAGAGTAAATATCCTATATTCGAATATTTGTAACCTTCCACCGGCAATTAGAATATTTCAGGAGTGGGGTTTATATGGGACCTATGGTAAATTATAGGAAGATCTTCACTATATTCGACAAAGTAATTTATAGTCTTACAGAAATATGACTGACCAAATGATTTTATAAAAGCACTAATCATTACCGTTTAAATAGTACTAATTTGTTAAAAGAAAGTTGCCTTTATATGGGGTATATCGTGAGTTATGGACCGATCTTCACGAACACTTACAGTGTGGTTTCTAGTCTTATGAAACTGAAAGAGACCGAATTTTATTAAAACATCATTATTCTTTACGGTTTACGATTACTGAACTGTTTTCCGAGAGTAGGGTTTATATAAGGCCTGTGGTAAATCATGGACCGATCTTTACAAAATTTGACAGTGTGATTTCTATTCAAATAAAACTCTGATAGACCAAAATATTTATTATAATAGAAGTATTCGTTACAGTGTTAGGTGTACGAAAGTGTTTGTCGAGAGTGGGCTTTATATAGGCCTTATGGTAAATTAAAGACGGATCTTCACGGATCTTGGTGGTATGATTTCTAGCCATATAGAAAGAATAAGTGCAATGTTATATCAATATTTGCATTCCGCCACTAATTATGCTTCTTTTTGTAACAAAATTATTAATTTATTAGAGTTGATGTTCTACATTTTCATAACTCTTATTCTTTTAAACCGATTTTGCTGGATTTCAACCCCAAGCTGCTTAGAAGATCTAGAAAAATTCGGCACCAATACTATTGTTTTCTTTGGGGTCATACGAAAGTGAGGGTGATTTGAACACACGGACGGACAGACGGGTATGACGAAATCCCTTTGAATTACTCAAAGACCACGAGTATATATATACTTTATGGGCTCTTTGATGAATGTTAAAAGAAATGACAAACTTTGTATACCCTCTTCATAACTAGTTGTGGTGGAAGGTATAAAAACGATCAGCTGGGACGATGCGTGTATCTGTTTAGTGAACACTCTTTCTTATTGACAGAAAGAAGTTGTATACTCTTCTCGTGTTGTTTTTAAAGAAAAAATTAGTATTTATCAAAAAAAAAAAAAAAAAAATACTTAACAAATGAAAAGGCCAAAATTATTAATTAGACCAACAAGCATATGATAAATTATTTTGCCTCTTTAATTTTATGAATTTTTCGAAAGAGTCACAACCTTAGGTCTGTTATCACAACGAATTTGTATTAACTAATATTTTTGTATTATAAATTTTAATAAATAAAATAATTTCTTTGTCCTTTTTATTTTCAAAAAAATAAATACACATTGGTTTTTTTACTTATTTTAAATAAGGTTACTATTATTTTGCCCTTAGCTGTATTTTTACTGCAAAATTTTTACTAAATAATTTATGTATTAACTTATCATTATTTTGCATTCTATTATTATCATTAAATGATTTATTTATTTCCAAAATGGCTGTTATAACCAGAACATCTATTAATTAATTAATTAATGTTATGATCAGGGAAACCAAAAATATCGAATTGCATGTATTTTCTTGTGTGACCAAATAATGCAGGAAACAATATATTTATCCGTTTTAGCGCTTTTTATGAATTTTGGCATCGATTTTGGCATTAGTGCATATTTTTTTTTTTTTTTTTGCTTATTTTTTACCCCTTGCAGCATATTTTAGTCAACAGAGTATTTTTACAGTATTTTTTATGTTTAAGTTTATTCGACCTTTTTTTGAATTCTGGTTAACAGACGTCTTTTCTGTGTTGTGCTTATGTGTGTAGAAATTTGGATTTCGTGGAGAAATATGATGATATTTATATCAGCTCGAGTTTTCGCGATGTACCGTTATGTCCAAAATTAAGGCACTTCCGCTACATATATTGGAATAACTGAAATTGGTTCACCATATGCGGTTAAAGCAAAAATTCAAAATTCGTCAAAAATATTAACTTTAAGCCGTTCTTACATTGATTTTAAATTTGCCCAGTTGTTTCAGAGATATCGTTGAAGTTTAAAATATTTGTTTTTTTTTTAAATTCATAAAAAATAAAAATGCAACAAAAATCACAGTTTTGGTCTAAAAACAATTCGCACTTGATCACAAAGAGGGTATTAATTCAAAATTAAAAATTTTTCAATAGAAGCAAAACTATTTTTAGTTTTACATTAAAGGCATATGAAAAAGAATTTATAAACCAACCGTTTCTTTACCATATAATAGACAAAGTAGCACGATATTTTTGCAGCGGGTAGATATGAATATTACGTGTCGATTTTTTTCAAAAAGTGAAAAAATAAAAATTTTGAGTTAATACGCTCTTGTTGACCAAGTGCGAATTAGTTAAATCTATTTCGAATGAAATGAGCGTTATTTCATTGTAATAGGTGCACAACTTTTGATTTTATTCACAATTTGATAAGAAAACTGAATTGATAAAAATCGCGATTTCCCTACACAGATAACATATTTTTAATGTTTGTGTGTTTGCTGCTGTTCCATTTATAGACGTTTTATCTTCACTGAAAAATAAAGTATTTTCACTTAACTGTGAATAAAAGTGAAGCGCGTTCATCGATTTTTATGTTCTATATCACATTTTGTTCGAAGGTTATGTGACCTTACGTGAAAGTAATAACATTTTAATTATTTCCCGTGTTTGATTTTTCATGATTTTTAAAAATACAAAATTAGTTTTTTATTACGTGAACATTTTTCGAAGATTTTCAAAAATTTTACTGGTTTTTCAAAGCTAACTATTACATCTTTAAAAAAAATTTGGAAAATCGCTCAATGAAGAGTAAAATGATATATTTTTTAATTTTTGAAAAAAAAAGTCAAAAATACTATTAATAACTGTAACTTAAAAATGCGAGCCGATGAAGAAAAACGGAGATTAGATTTGAAATCAGCGACCTCGAATTAGTAAAAAAATTGTATCAAATCAACACAAAAAAAGTTAAATTTTGTTTCCTTGTATTATTAATCCCGAAAATTACTTTTAATACAATAACTTCCTTATACATTTTTATATTGATATGAAATTCAGTGACCGTCCCTAAAATCCTTTTTGGACGTAAGCAAAATCTCATATAGATGTTGATATGTAATATCTAAATAATATTCGGAAAAAATAACTCTTATATGTATCATATGCTTATATCATAATTTTGTTCTAGCGAGTCCATGACTGCCTTTAGGTTCCAAACTGGGTAGCACTTTCGAAAAATCATCATTAAATACTGTACTATAGTTATCATATGGCCCGAATGGACCCAGCATACTATTTTGCTTGTTTATTATATGAAAATATTATTTAATTGTTAAATGTTTTATTTTAAATTTCTGTTTTTTAAGAAATATATGAAACACTTTTAAGGGCATATTTTCAAGTTTTTACTGCATATTTTTTTCAGAACATATTTCCGGTTTCCCTGGTTATGATTATAAAATCTGCAAACTTTTTTTGTGACAAATTTCTAATTTAACACTGGTGACATGAAGGCATTAGTAATTCATTTGTGGCATTAGTAATTCAGACATGTTAATAGGACATAATTTAATTGATTCATTTTAATGTTGGACTCATAAATTGGCCGTGTTAAACTTTATGGGGTGAATAAGGAATTTATAAGCTGTAAAAAAGAAAAGGAGTTTTTGCTAATTTCTTAAATTTATCAGCTTAATGAAAGTGTAAAGAACTTTAAGTTAAGACATTTACAAATGTCGTCCTTAATATTTTACTTATGCTCCCTAAGTCGACTCTTTGTAGAACAGTTACTTATTTTTTATTAGCGACTGTTTTAATTAATTTGGTGTTTTTTCTTTTCCTGTGTTTTATTTGCAGGTATTTAATTTTGGCTCTTCCTTACATGACAACTCTGTTTTTTTTCCTTGTGTTTTTAATATCATAAAATTCATTTAAAACTTGAACATTCAAATTATTTGCTAATGCTGTAATCTTTTTTTAAACTGTATTAAATATAAAAAACACCATATTTCCTTAATTCAAATTTTCAAATTTAGTATGCTGCAAAAAGGTTCAATAAACTTTAGATATCAACAAAAATTGGGATGTTTGTATAGCCGTCATGAAATTTCTGTTCACAATTAAACGCAAATTGAAAAAAAGTATTAATTTAAGATTTTTATGTTTTCATAATTCTACCTGCTCAGATAATCACCTTTCATGTTTGAAAACTTTCATTATAAAAACACTTCATTTCATTAAATCGGTTGGAAATAAAAAAAAAATGTTCTTTATTAAAAATGACTTTTAAAAAGTTCTTGGTGGGCTTATGGATTTGTGACCATCTGTCAACTGTAGGCCCACACGATTTTGCCAAAAGAGCGATAATTATTACTTAATTTTGAGTTGTAATTTCAAATATAAAAGTTTTTAATGCCAAAATAGTTAATTTATTATTTAATAAATTAAAATTTAGATATTTTTAATTAGCCTTAAGTTCATTGAATTTAATTTTTAATTAAATTATTTTTATGAAGACAGGAATTTTCCAATATGAAATTAATTAAAATTTTTATTGATAATCTTTCATTCTTGACTGCGCTGAGATTTGAACCCAGGCTTTAACGGAAAGGAGTAAAGACGGCAAACCCCACTGTGGATACAATCGAAACTAGTCTGGGCAACCTGTCCGTGAAAGCCTGGGTTCAAATCTCAGCGCAGTCAAGAATGAAAGATTATCAATAAAAATTTTAATTAATTTCATATTGGAAAATTCCTGTCTTCATAAAAATAATTTAATGAAAAATTCAATTCAGTGAACTTAAGCCTAATTAAAAATATCTAAATTTGGATTAAAAACAGTTCAATAAAATAACCACAATACTAATTATTGTTAAATTTAAACAAATAACAAGTTTTTAATAAAAATCCAAATAGTTATATCAAATATCTGTTGAGCAGTGATGTCAATTTAGTCATTTAGTGGCTAGATTTAGCCATGCTTCACCTTGTATGGCCATTAAAAAATTAGCTTAGCCATTAGCCAGTTTTAAGCCGTTTTCCAACTTGTTTAGCCATAAATTTTTTTCCCGTATTCCTTTAAAAATAATAAATTTAAATATTCGTACAAAAATTACAAAATTGCTAAAAGTAAAATAAATTTAAATTTTCTTACAAAAATTTATAAAATTGCTTAAAGTAAAATAAAAGCGTTTTTACAATTAAAAAGCATTTAATTTAAACCACAATTTTTATATATATTGAAAATCGCTATAAACGATGATGTTCCAACATCTTTTAATATAAGGGAACAGTATTTGTTCGAATATTAAATTTAAGAAATGGATCAACACAAACTACACTGTTTCTTTCTGGTCGAAAGTATTTCAATATAAAGATGCAGCCGGCAACAAAAAACTTTTAGAAACTTCAGAGTTTACTATAAAGTTGCTCTCACTTCCACACACATTCAATGCTGAAGTAGAGAGCCAGGTTAACATCGTTAAAAATAATTTGAAAAATAGGTTACATTCAGCAATCGTTAATTCGATTTTATCAATTAGGGAAATATTTTTACCATCACAATAAAATATTTTTTATCTTTTCATATTTTATTTAGATTTGGACCCAAAAGGTTAGGTAAATGTTGTCATGATTATGATTTACTTTATTTAAAAATAATAGGCACAAGTGATTCCTATGAGATGAACAATAACGACATCGAATTTATCAATAATTTAATTTAAATTTACAATTTCATTGTAAAAAATTTTTAATAAACTTTTATATTCCTTACTTACAATGCTACAATAACTTCCTGAATTCATTACTTTTTAGCTGTATTCGCCACCTTTTGCATTATTAGTTATATATTAAATAATAACTTTCTTATTCTATCTTAAATAAGTAATTCTACATAACAAAAGAATACTTTAATATAATGATTTGAATAATTTATTATTATATGATTTTAAAGAATTATTTGAATCGATTTGCAATATATTCCTTTAATATTTGTTAGATATATGGTAATATTATAAAATTTTAAGAATAATTTCGATGTTAAATACATGGAAAATCCAAAAATCAATCAAATGTATGTAAATATACAAAATTACCCCCACAATATATTTTTGTTATAAGAATACTAGTAGTGATATCGATCTAATATAAATGATGTTTTTTTTATTCAGGCCTGTCACAGAAATTGTTCGGAATGGTTTTGAATCCGTATTTTCATTTCGATCGATTTTGTTTTACCTTCTTCAGACCTTGATCGATTTTCATAATTCCGACAAATTTTAATTATGTTGTTTTTAAGTTAAATGTGGAAATATTCTATAAACCATAACACAAACTTTTTTCGATCGAAAAATTAAAAGTGATTTCGTTCCGGGAAAATGTATCGGTTTTCGTTTTCTGAAGAAGCTTTCTCGGAATTAAAAAAAAACTTTCGATCGAAATTGATTTCTGTGACAGGGCACACATTGTTATTACAGTGTTAGAGCTATAAATGATTTTGTGCCGCAAAAGCCCTCTTTATTAAATATTTTCTTACATTTTGAAAAATGAATTATTGTGAACACTTTTTCAACAAAAATTCCATAAGATTTCAGAGCAATTCTGATTACTATTCTTTAACCTTTTTGAAAGTTAATTTGAAAGTACTTATTTCTTGTCTCTTTTCGTAACTACATATTTTTATAAAACTTTTAAGTATAAAATAAAGGTTTTATTATTAGATTGTAATTGGCCAAATTATAAAGGATTACTTTTGGGACATCGCGATCAAAAATAAGTACTTTTTCTAGTAGAAAAATAAGTACTCTTTTATTCAAGTTCTCATTATGTTCTCTGCTTATTTTGTAAGCAAAATTTTTGCTGGGTTAAAAAAGTTTTTACCCATTTTTAGCAAATTTTTAGCCATTTTTTCCAGTAAATTTAGCCGTTTTTTGTCATAAAGTTTTGGCAACACTGCTGTAGAATCAAGTACTTTTGAGCCAAAATGAACTTAATTTGTGAACACCATCCCAGCTTGCATTTGGGAGATCAGCTTTAGTAAATATTACCTAAGTTCTGAATCCTTTCAGTTAATTTTTGATGATTAAAAACAGATTTATCACTTGATCGATTGAAAAAGGATTCACATATAATTCATTCATATGCTTAAAAAGGAATCAGAAAATGTATCACAAATGCTTCTTTGAGGAGTTTCATCGGTAGGGTACCATTTTCTCACAACGAGAGTATCATTTATGATAGAAATATGGGCTGTGGGAAAAATCGCCCAAAGAAAAATGGCCCAAAAAAAGAAATGAAAAATCGCCCAAATGAAGAATAGCCCAACAGAACATGAAAAATGACCCAAAAAGTTATATATGAAATTTTGCCCAAAAGAAACGAAAAAGGGCCCAAAAAAAATGAAAAATGACCCAAAAAGCAAAAACGAATTTTTTCCCGGTGGCATGTTATGACGTCCAGTGTCATAGTGTCCATGGACGTTATGACACTCCAAAAAGTGTCATAGTGTCCATTGACACTGCGCTAACTAAAGCTTCTCTGCACAGCCGGCCTTCGGCCGGGCGCAAGGATTTTCTCCTCTATGGTATAACAAACACCGGCTTCGCTAACTAAAGCTTCTCTGCATAGTCGGCTTTCGTTTGGAAAAAAGGCTGATTTTAGAAGCTTTACTTAGCGAAGCCGGTGTTTGTTATACCATAGAGGATTTAGGCGCAATTTTACATGGAATTTTTTTGGGCCATTTTTCTTTGGGCGATTTTTCCCACAGCCAGAAATATGAGCTCATATGCTATTATTTTGCTCGAAAAGCTGATTCCAAAAAAAAAATTAGATTTTAGTACAAAATGCTAGCTGTGTTAATATTCATCAAACCTAAAAAAAATATTTACAGAGACACATATATTTTCTAAAATTCATTCAATCAAATCTGAATTTGTAATGACCCTTATTTATAAACATTTTTATTGAAAATCTTAAGAAATCTTAGCAAGCACACATTTTTCAAATAAAGTGATAACCTAAATTATTTTTTTTAATTTCCAAATCAACATGAAAATCAATAGAGACCTCGAATTGCTTATATTTTCTTGTTTACCCTAAAAATAACACATTTTCCATGAAAATAGCATTAACACAAAACCGAAAATATTTTTAAAATAAAGTTTATGACAGCCAAATTAAACTTATCGTCACAATATATCGTCAGCTCATTATTGGTTTGGCGTATATGCCAAAAAGTCGTAGTGGAGGAAAACGGCAATGACGATTTCTCAAAGATGATGATTTCTCAAAAGATACCCGATAGAATTTTTTGTATTTTCCCCACTGCTTTCGGCATATGTTTTGAAGAAAAATTTAAATTTTTATGACCGATCATGAACGAACTAAGAGGTAAATAGTATTTTATTAAAGGGAAAATTATTGTTGTGTGCCGTATATGCCGCTTTTCTTTATTTAATTTTTAAAAAGTATCTTTTTGTGCTGCATACGTATTCTAACTGCTGTGTATTCCCAGCTAGCATAGGCTGTTTGTTAGACGATTATGTTTTATAAACAACTCCTAAAATAATCTTCTGATGATTTTTTGACGAGAACCAAAAACAAAAACACCTAATGTTTTTTTATTTATTACTTTATTATGCAATTTCTGACACGCTCTTCTTTTAATCTTGGAATGAACCTTTTGAGACTCTCTGTAATAGTCATATAACAATTACTGAGCTACCTTAATAAAAGCGTTTTTGAAATATAAAAATTCTATTGTCAATACAATTTCGATAGAACAAACCGCCCTAAGGATCTGAATAATAAGACAGGATGGTGCTGATTTCGCGACCTTAAAGTTTGTTTTATATAAATTGTATGATGCCCTTATTTAGGAAGCTCAGTTATGAGTCTCATACAACTCTTGGCATGCTTTTTGAAAGACTCGATAGATAATCTCCAGGGTTGCCGTTTAAAAAATTTTTATCCGACCAAAATTGTCTGTAAAACCTACCATAATCCTTTGAAACCGACCAAATTTTTAATATAGTTAAAATTAAATATATCGTTATATAAAATGCAAAATGGCTTATCATCATTTTTAAAAATTTTTCAGGAGCGATAAGAAACTATAAAAAGCAAACTATTACTGAGCTCTAGACCGCACCCCAAAAAAAGTTTCTCTGTACACCCTCCAATATATAGTATTTTTGCAAGGAGGCTTAAATATATATATATATGTATTTTTGATCGAACAAGGGGATCGCCTTTTTAAATTTTCTTTATATCTTAGGTATTTACAGTCTAATTTTAAAGTATTTTATACCATTATGTATCATATTGCTAAAGAAGTAATTCGATAATTCTAGCAGAAATATTTTTAGATTTAATTAGCAAATTAAAGCTCGCTAAAAATCATTACAGTTTTGCTAAGGAAGTATTTCTATAATTCCCTCAGGGCAGTCGGCTTCTGAAAAATGTAAAAATTAACCCACGTTCGTCAAAAAAATAATTTTTTGAAACCTCCTTGCAAAAATACTTTATATTAGATGGTGTACAGCGCACTTTTTGTCTTTGTAAGATGGTACGCTCTACTGAGCTCCAAAACATCCTAAAACAAAGTAAACAATGTATTAAAGAGTTTAACAATGCATAGTTTGCTTATTGTTTTCGCGTTGATAACTTTTTTGGTGCAGTTTGGGACAGATAACATTGTAAAAATCTACGCGGTTGCATTGTTGAATGCTTAAAAAAGAGAGTTTCTTTGCAACTGACGTTTTGGAACTCACCCATACTTTCTGCAAGTTCAGCAGCTCTTACATCATTGACTTTATAAATATACTAGCTGTTTGGTTCCGGCACTGCTCGGGATTTTCTAAATAAGATCAAAAAATTAATTACAGGAGAATGTTGTTAATAACTTGACCCCAGCGCTATGTACCGGATCAAAGTTTTATCATGAAACTTATTTCTGTGTAATAAATATATCTTGTGAATTTCAGCCAAATCGTACCATAAATAAATCATTTTAATATCACGACAACAGCGCCACCTATCGGGATTAAGCTTAAGAGAAACCTAGCTCTGGCATAAGATAATTTACTGTCCAAGTTTGGTGTCAATCAGTCCACCTGTTCTTGAGTTTGAGGGGCACATACACGGCACAAACGTTTTTATATACATAGATGATACAAAATACAGTATTAAAGTACGCCGTAGTTCTATAACTATTAGAATATCTTCTTCCAAAGAAGTCCATCTTGTATAACAAACACCTTATATCTTATGGGGTGGTACAGAACAGTTTTTCTGAAAACATTAAACATTAAACAAACATTGCCAATTCTATCTTATATTTCAAAGGAATATTGTTTGTTGATAAAGAGTTTTTTATAAGAACAAATATTTTAACGGCATCTGTGATAAGACTATCCTATTAAAAAATTTGCTACTAACGTAATACATTTCATTTCATTGCCACATCCATAGTCTCATCAACAACCAAAAAATAAATGTGTTTTATAAAAAATATATTAGATTTGCACTTGCAGCTTTGCGATCAGTGTTCTAAATTTGTTAAAATAAATATAGTACATTTTCTTAAGCCGACCAAAATTAGGTTTGGTCTACCATCCGACCAAACGGAAAACAGCCGACCAAATTTGGTCGGAAAAGAACAAGTTCGGCAACCCTGATCTCTACATACATCATAAACGATTCCCCTTATGATTAATATAAGCGTCTTTCGCTGTGTTAAGAAGAATCTCTCATATGAATCAGCAGGTGTAACAGTTTCTCCTGTGCGAGGAATCGTCTACAATTAAAAAATGAGCATGTTGGGACTTGTTTAGCAAATAATATTGTGGCAACACTACGACAAATGTGGTAAAATTCATATGGTCTGTATTTAAACGTCCAATTTACATTTGAAACCAAAAAAAATAAATTGACTTGCTCTGATTTATAAGGCCTTAAAACTGTAACGAATTATAATATTGCGAATTCGGTTTTTATACCTATTGGCTTATAATTTTTAGATAAGAGCCCTAATCCTGAAATTTTTATATCCTGGGTGGAGAGTATCAAAGATGCGGCACAGCCGAATAAAGCACTTTTGATCCCCTATCGAAAAACTTTTTTACTTCGAAAAGCCTACAATAATGTGAGTGTAGCGATAAAAATCAGTACAAAATAACATTCGTGGAAGTCAAGAACTCTTTCAAAAGTTTCATAGAGCATGCAAAAAAAAATTATGTTATGAGGATATTGTGTGTGGATATCAACATCTATATGAAAGAGAGGGTTTATATGTTACCAATAGTCAATTTAATACACCAGCACAAATTTTGTTCATAATATAAAAGCTATTAAAAAAGTTATCGTCGCCAATTTTTATATCAATACCAACATTTATAAGAAAGTTTTACCATTGATAGCAAGCAAAAAGTTTGCACAAATATAATTAAATATTTACGGAAATTTAAACCACAAACTAAAACTTTCGTTAACTTTAATAATAGACCTAAGTTTTAACAAAAGTTCCACTATCGGACCGGCTTTACTTTTTTACTTTTTATATAGAATTTCTTAACAATTTTACGAGACGCAACTCTTTAAAAATTTTATTAAACACAAGTTTTAATATAACATTTAAAATTGACATTATATTTGGCACACTAAATAATAAACAGTCATAACTCAAAATTCAAAAACGTTTATCAGAGATAGGAAACTGGCTTTAAAAACAGGGTTGCAATTTTTTATTTAAATATTAAAGAAGACGCCAGCGAAATTTTCGTGGTCGCTATAGATTTGCTTTGTGAACTGGTTTATGAAAAAAAAAACACTTTTGATAAATTTCGAGTTGTGCCTTATAATTTAATATTTAAATAAAAACAAGTTTATTAGAAAATTCATTATAAACACAAATGCACCCAGATTCTTAGCGCTGCCAGCAGCATTTGTTGGCAAACCATGACTGTCTTCATTATCATCGCCATCTAAAAATTTATTGCAACCATTTGAAGAGCAAATGCGACAAGATTCCATGGGAGCTCCATTATACAAAGATTGACAGGTTAAATATTTGTTGGCATTAATGAAGGTAGTGCAGCCACGATTTGTTAAAACCGTATTATTAACTGTAATGAAAGTGAAAAAAATAGTCAAAAATGGACTGAGAAGAAAATGTTTAAATTATCTTTTAAGTACCTTGATATTTGATCATATAACAGACTGGTTCATTTATTTTCAACAAAGATTTGACTCGTCGTCTTTCCACATTAGTGGCATCCTCATATTCCAAATAATCATCATAGTCTGATGGTAACTCCGGTTTTGGTTTTGTTGTAGCTGTTGCATTAGTGGCCGACGATGTTGTTGAGCTTGCAGGGCCAGATTGGCTGGTTGTTTCTTGGGTCATAATTAAAGTTGTTGGTTTAGCTGTTGTTTTCTTCCCTGGGGTGGACTCTTCCGTTAAGGTAGTCGGCTTTGGAGTTGAAACCTTTGACGACAAGATTTTTGGGGTGGTAGAAGTTCGTTCTGTTGCTGTTGTAGTAAATTTCATTGACGTAGTTTTCTTCTGCTCAGACTCTACTTCTTCATGTGTTTCTCCACTTTCTTCGACTAAATAATCCTCAACGGAAGATTGAGATGATGGTTTTGTAGAAGGTGTTGGTGATAGTTTATTTGTTGTACTACTTGCTGTTACGGTGGGACTCACAATGGAAATTTCCCCACAAATATGGAGCTCTTTAAAATCTTCATATTCATTACAATCTTCACAGACGTAACACTGGAGACCTTGAATTTGGAAAGAATTTATAATATGTTGAATGCTTTTCTCATAAACTCAGAAATTATTTATTATGCTTTGGTTGCCCCTCTATGTAGTTTTGAGAACATTGTTTATAACTTTTATTATGTTTATCTAAATTATCTTATCTTATAAAAATATTTAGATACTGAAGGTTTAAATAATATTATCATGATAAAAACACTAAAGTGGGTTTTTATGTATACAATCATAATTATGTTATTATACTATAATGGATGATTCATTCAGAGGTACTTTAATTTCTGTCTTTATTCCATTAATGTGTCTTTCTTTACACGATAAAAATGCTTATCAAGCATGTTTATAGTATGAGTAAAATATTTGTTAGTATGTGTGACACATACGATGCTGGATGGAAAAGCAAACTAATTTAGATATTACGTCAAGCACACGTACACGAGTTTTACATTAAGCATATTGATCGTGCATACTAAAGAGCTAAGCAAAATGTTTTAAAAGTTGTGCATTCTAATTCACACTACTTCCAATCACCGTATAAACAGCCGAGTAATTAAATATGTTATCTTTAGTAATAATTACACTGTGGTAGTTGAAAAAACTTTGCAACGGGCGGGTTAACCTAATTCGAGTTGTCTCAGCCCAGTGGTGCTAACCGTCGTCAGTGGCGGTGAGTATTAAACGGCAAAGATTTTCTAAAGAGATAGTGTAGTTACTATCGACACATGTCGAAGTCGACCTCTCCCTGAACGTAGGTTCAATCCCAGCTGCGTTCAAGAATAAAAAATTATCAATAAATTTTAAGCCCCATATACATAAAAAATATTGCAGGTTTATAGCAGGTTTGTGAAACGAATTTTCTATGAAAATTTGTTTAATAAACCTTTTATTAGTCAAAAATATTTCTTATGAATATGGGGGTGAGTCATTTCAGTTTGTAAAATTTCTTTCATCATAAAAATAATTTAATCAAAATTAAATTTGATGAACTTTAGAATGATTTAAATGTGTATTAAAAACCACAAGCAGTTCCATAAAATATCCACAATAAAATTGTGTAAATTTTTGGTGCAATATTAATTTATTCAAAGCATTGGTCATTGTCTGCTTTCATCTTCTTAAATCAATCTGGCAATATATGAATTTTGTTAATGGTCTTTTACTGATCTTGCCATATATCGCGGAACGTTGTCATGACGGAATATTACGATCGCTTAACATGCGACTTTATTTTCTTTGGGTAGTCGTAATAGATCGCTAGTAATGATTCGATGCAAAAATTAATTTTTTTATGGCGTTTTAGAAGCATTTCGGAATATGAAAAATCGAAGTCCTTAATATAGACTTTTGTAATAAATCTCGCGAATTTCTTTTAAATCTGTTAAAATGTGAGATTTATCTTCTTAAAAATCCGTATCAGCAAGTGGAGGATATGTTGAAAAAAATTTTTCGATATCTTGCATATGGGCATTTCCATGAGAATGTTAACCACGACTCAAAAAATAAAAACCTTTTTTCAAATATGGTAGAAAGAAAAAAAAAACACTCAAACTTTACTATGCAAAGGTTTTTATATCTTATTAAAATTTAAAACTGACCATCTCTTTGATTTTTCATTTTTCTGCCGAATAAATACAGATACTGTTAACATATGAATTATTGTTTAAAATTAATGTCACATCAACAATGAACAAGATCTAAGCTTCATAGCATAATTCCGTACTGGCGACCATGATGGGCGATGGGTCAAAAATAGGGTACACTCTAAAAAATTTGTTTTTAAAATATTATGGTGTCGGGTATTATATGGTCGGGCTTGACTGACTATACTTTCTTACCTATTTGTTTTAAGTTTTTGTAGACATATATTTACCAAAAATATATTTCATACTTTGTAAATACAATAAGAGAAAAATCTGTCACGTACGGTATGTCACGAACGATATTACATATTGTTCATTATAAAACCATTCAGAACAACTTTTCCTTTCCAATTACGGATTATAAAGGAAAAATATGTGGTTTAATGTAAAAAATTAAAAAAAAAGGAAAAATACCTCCCACAAATCGCAGATTTAAGGATTTTTTTACATTCACTCCAAAGTTACTTCCGTTTTATGTCACGTACAATATGCACCCATTTTGCTAGATATTTTGGACAACCAGGTTCAGAATGTTATAATTATTTTTGCATATGTAGTTCCCTCTAAATGAAACATAATGATAAAAAATGTTCAGTTACTGCTATTTATGCAAAAACACTATCGCTCTGAAGGCGTACAAATGTCACGTACGATAACATAGAAATGCTTATTTGATGCTCTATACCATATGATACTCTACACCTCAGTGTTTAGACTCTAATCTTTAGAGACACAATATTGAGAGTAAACCCAATCTGGGATCCATTTACAATCATGGACCTACCAGAATAAAATTTTTTATAAGCTTCAGATTAATATTAGAGTTTTTGTGCGGCATAATGTAAGGAAAAATTCAAAAGATTTTTTCAAGGGACCTGTGGTTAATTCTAAACCTACGAGCATCACATTTTACCATGACAATATTTTGAAATGACATAGTAGCTATGAAAAAAGTTGTCGTTGCTAATTTTTTTTTATCAATATCATCATTTATATGGGTAATTCCATGTCAAATCGACCAAAGGTTGGATCCGACCCCTTTCGATTTGAATGAAATTTGCTGTGAAGGTTCCTTTCATCCTACAAGAAAAAAATAACAAAAATTCTTTTTTTTAAAAGTTCCGTCATAATTACAAAATGTCATAATTTCGCCGAATTAGCCGAATGTGTTGAGTTTATTTTCTCAATATCTCAAAAAATACTGCACATACGATATATACATGGAATTACCCATATGGAAGTTATTGCAAGAGGAAAAAATATGGACCGATTCCAGTCAAATTTGGTAAGACGATTTGCATTGTAATAAAATATTTTTGCACCAAATTTAAAGTGGGCTCAAAGACTCTATGCATATGGCCCATGTGAAACAATGGAAACATTTTTTAACAGGATAACAGGTCTTATAACAATAAAGAAGCACACAACAAATTTCATTAAATTATCTCCAAAATTGCGTTCTGTACTTTGCGCACAAAATTTACATAGACAGATAGCCAGCAAGCCAGCTAGTCTGTCAGACGGACATCATTAGAGCGACTCAGCTTCTGAGTCGATTGGTGCACTAAACGGAACAATATATTTTAGAATTATACGTTTCATCACAAACGCATAATACCCTCTCTATTGTGGTGTGCGTATAAAAATAGACGCGCAGCAATCTTGATATTCAGCGAATAACGAATCTACCTGACCATAAAAAAACACGGTTTTTTTTTAATAGTGATAGAAATTTTTTATTTTCAAAAGTAAAAAAATGGCTTGTGCATTTTTTTCCATAAGGGAACCCTTAAAACTTCACTTTAACTTCGGGGATTTTTAATTTGTCAAAGTTTCCTGTTAAATAAAAAAATTTTATTTATAAAATTTAATTAATTATATTATTTATATTTTTTTTTGTTAACAGTATATATTTTTTTTTTTTTGAAAACCGCGGTACTTTTTACCAGGGAACATGCAATTTAATGATAAATAACAAAATATATATTTCATTTAATTGATAAAAAGGAACAAGCTAATCGAAAATTTCCCCAAAAACAATTTGGTTTAAATGTAAAAAAAAAACATTTAATAATTATTATCTTTTTATTACTGTTACTGATCATTGTTGGCAACCTTGGCAAATCTTATGTACCCCTACCACTTAAAAACCGTTTTTGTTAACAATTTTATCTATTAAAAACACAAAAAAGGCTTAAAAGAATTTTACGTTAAATTAAAAAAATTCAGAAAATTTAGCACAAAAACTACAACCCTCATATACATCGGTTTCATTCCCTAAAATATATTGAATACCAATAAATCGCTCAAAAGTTTTGATATCGTGAGACAATTTGTAACCCGTCAATTTTATTTAAACATAAATAACACTAACGAGTTTATTAAATTTTGAACTAAAACTCCTAGTCGTAGGGTAAAATATGAACGGGCATGACCGACTATATATTTTTTTTAATTGATTAAAATACATTGAACATTTCATCCACTCGGTGTTTCTATAATGAAATCTTTCGAGTCAATAAACTTTTCTTTAATTATGAAGTCTCTTTTTGTTATTATAACCACACCACAATAGCGTAGAGGGTATTATGCGTTTGTGCTGATGTGTGTAACACTAAAATATATTCGTCATAGATAAAACTTTTAATATACCAATCGATTCAAAATCAGTTTCTGAGTCAATCTAACTATGTCCTGCCGTCCATCCGGCTGGTTGGCTGTCTGTCCACGTAATCTTTTGCGCAAAGTACAGGTAACAATTTTAAGGAAAATTGAATGAAATTTAGTACATACGTCTTTATTGTCATAAGGACGGACTCTATTAAAAATAGTAATAATCGGTCCAAAAACTCACATGGACCGCATACAAACTTCTTTCCGGAATAGTCTTTGCGCCCATAAGCTATCTGATTATGTTGCTATTTAAATTAAATTTTAAACGTAGATCGTCTTATTTTTTTTCAATATCAATATTTGATTATCCCTTTCCCGAAAATAGAATCAAATTCACAACTTCCTTATAAATATTGGTGCTGATATAAGATTTGGTGAAGATAACTTGGGATCTCCGATCCCATAAAGTACATATATTCTGGGTCCTTAAGTAATTCTTATTTTTGCACTGCTCATCACATTGGAAGCCCGGTTTAATATTGACATTTTTAACAAGTTTTAATTTGTTGGTGGTTAAGCATGTCTACCAGTAGACAAAAAAACTTAAATTTTTTTTAATAATTAAAGCAGCAATCAAAAAAAAATTAGTTTTAATTAAAACGTTAATCAAGTGAATTAAACGTTTAACTGATACTGCTTACTGGTGCAAATTTAATTCATTTTTTATGGCGACTTGTTTTCTGAGAAATATGTTGCATAAATGTTACATGTTCTCATTGTTCGTTTGTACAAAAAAAAAAACAACTGTGGGAAAATTTTAAGCTCTTTTGTGAATATGTTGATGAAAAAATGCAAAACATGTTGCCTATTTTACCCTTACTTTTACTTATGGTGTTCATACTGCCCTGTTTTACTACTTTGGTTTTTACTATTTTATTTGTTCAACCAAGACTTTATTTTATTTGTCATAACACACACCACTTATAATTTTGTGAAACGATTGATTGACCCCTTTTAGACTCGTCAAGTTACTTGCGCAACTCTTGGTTTGTAGATTGCGCAACTAAATTGCCGAGTCTGAGAGGGGTCTTTAAAAACAAAATATAAAAATGTTTACATATTAAAATTAACAACTTCTATGTATATTAATATCTTTGCAATTTTGTTCAAGTCATTAGTGATGTCCATATTTGTTTCCAAGCCGTAATAGTGTGGAAAACCGCTTAAATAGCTTTTAAAATCGCTAATGAAGTACATCAACGATAAAAGTGTAATAGTTTTAAATAAAAGCAATTTATTTTGTTCTATTGAAATTTGACAACATGTAACACTTCGAGTGAATTTAGGTAACATTAGAAAGAGTTACATGTATTCGAGTGATTGTAGGTAAGATTAGAGCGTGTTACATGTATATACTGTAACATATTTTTCTCAGGAAAGAAATCGCCATTAATTAATATTAAAATTTTTTTAATTGAAATCAATTTTTATTTTTTTCTGTGTAGACTTCAACCATATTTTTGAAAAGTTATAAACAGGGAAACCATAAATATGCAATTACATGTCTTTCCTTGTGCGACCAATGAAGGCACAAACAAAATATTTATCCGTTTTAGAGCTTTTTATGCATTTTGGCATCGATTTGTTAGTCCATATTTCCCCCTTTACAGCATTTTTTGCATAATTTAGTTAAAAGAGCATTTTTTTAAGTTTTTAGCGCATATTTTGTCTTTTTTATGCATATTTTGAATTTTTTAGATTTTTTTTTCAAAATTCTGGTTTTTCTGTTCTCTATCTATTTGTATACCCAACGTCATCTACATTTAATTTTTACTTAAAAATTGTAAGCCATTATTTTTTTTAAATGCAAATTGTTTTTGCTTTTAAATGCAAATGTTTTTAAATTGTGGAATATTTCGTTTTCAAATAAGCAATTTTTGATTTTTATGGGGCATATTTTTATTGCATATTAAATGCGCCTAAAACGCGGTTTTTGGAGCATATCTCTGGGTTCTCTGGTTATTACCTAAACCTCCTAGCCAGGATTATATACATATTTCAAATGATTTCGTTTCAGCATTATTGAAACTAATAGTATCCGAGCAAAAAATTATAGATTACCAAAAGAACGACTGGCCACATAATGACTTACTTTTTTGGTTGCCAAGTTAGATTATTCGATTACCAAACGCATTACAATACATAATTAAAATATGAAGTAAAAAAAAAAAAAACTTACTTAAAAAAATAACTACTTGTTTAAATTATATTAGAATAACTGAAAATTTTTCCTAAAAAAGTGATTATCAAAATGAAACTACGTGTGTTTCGACGTTACCTACTTTATTATTTTGTACAAAAAATCCATTACTTACTTATTGGAAAATAATGTACAATATATAACTAGTTCCCTACCATAATATTATAATATTATAAACCTGTTTAAGCATGAAAATAAGCTAGAACTACTTAAGAGGTTTCAGTGCCTTAAAGGGCTTTTCGTTTTCGGCCACGCAACGGGCTCTTATATTTCACCCAATTATTAATTTTTGACAGCGTATTTTAGTAATGTATTATTTGCCGTCTTTTAAGAGCTATTTGGAACGGAGTCAAGTTTTATTTGGAGCACATTTTTTGATGCACATTTTGATACATGTTAAAGTTTTTAAATGCTAACAAAAGCTTGCGCAGCAAAATAATATTTTTTTTTTCAAAATTCTGGTTTTTCTGTTCTATATCGATTTGTATACCCAACGTGTTGCTTCAATTTCGTCATCTACATTTAATTTTTACTCTAAAATTGTAATCCATTGTTTTTGCTTTTAGATGCAAATGTTTTTAAATTGTGAAATATTTCGTTTTCAAATAAGCAATTTTTGATTTTTATGGGGCATATTTTTAAAAATTTTCGGGCATATTTTCGAAATCTTATTGCATATTTAATGCGCCTAAAACGCGGTTTTTAGAGCATATCTCTGGTTTTTCTGGTTATAAACTAAATCTCCTAGCCAGGATTATATACATATTTCAAATGAGTTTGTTTCAGCATTATTGAATATGTAATAGTAATATGAACATGTTAAACATGAATATAACTATCGTTGATTCCGCCAGAATGTTGTAGTTTTAAGCATGAAGATAAGCTAGAACTACTTAAGATGTTTTAGTGCCTTAAAGGGCTTTTTGTCTTCGGCCACGCAACGGGCTCTAATATTTCACCCAATTATTAATTTTTGACAGCGTATTTTAGTAATGTATTATTTACCGTCTCTTAAGAACTATTTGGAACGGAGTCAAGTTTTATTTGGCGCATATTTATGTCAAGCTTGTGGACTAGTTAAAGATGATTAATAAGTAGTGCCATCGAACCTTTGCAACCTATCATATATTAGGGCACTTCATGTTCCTTTTTTTGAAATTCCGTTCGAAATATCTCCAAAGATGACATATATTAAATATTTAAAATACTTTTTTTAGTATTTTGAATTGTTTTAAGTTTTTTTTTAAGAACACGCGCTTTTAAAAGCGATTTGTATTTATATCGTTAATAATGTTTTTGGGCAAAAGTTAAATAATCGGTTAAAACCGGTCGAATAATAACCGTTCGATCTATTATTGATGCGTCATTAAAGTCAACGGACCAAATTACGGTATTTGGTTTCAGTCAAAATTGCAATAAAGTTTCCATTAGCTTTCCGATTTGTGCTTTATCTTTCCATCGACTTTGCTTAAGTTTCATTCAACTCTCTTGATTGCATTTGTGTTATCTTTAAATGTTTCAACGATGCTTAAAACGACTACATGCACAATGGGGTTTACAAAGTATTCATTTATTTCATGTTTATTCTACATGTTTATTCAGCAAGACTTTGACCTTACAATAATTGGAATCAGGGATGTGTGCGGCCAAGTAAAAATATGAGAAATGTAAATATTTGCTTAATATTTTTTTTTATAACTGCTTCCATTTATTAAACAGAAATT
The DNA here is from genome assembly GCA_943735925.1 of Pollenia amentaria. Lineage (NCBI taxonomy): Eukaryota > Metazoa > Arthropoda > Insecta > Diptera > Polleniidae > Pollenia > Pollenia amentaria. The sequence goes on along the minus strand of OX031007.1, from coordinate 198,628,702 downwards.
ATCACTCTCTCTAGCTGCATTTTATTGCCGTTTGTGGTTTTATACAAATATTAAATATTTTATCAGAGTTTTCTTTATAATTTCAGTAACGATTTCCAATATATACTGGAATTCTTGGTAATTTGCTCAAGTTTAATCGGGCCCGATAAACCAAAAATTTTGGAACTCTTACTAAATATAAAAATTTTTGGTTGAAATGGTTTTAATACATCACAAGTCTGGTTTAAGTGAATTTGAGCTTTGTGAGAAACAATTTAATAGTTTAAGTACCTTCTACAAAACTCTTTGTTACAACTCCAATAAATATTAAGCCAAATATCACTTTTCTTAAATTCATTACTCTAAAACTTTTAACACTTCCGGTTACAAAATATTTAATTTAAGAAAAAATGCTTTTTTTCTCTTGGCACTTTCAAATCGATAAACGTCTAAAATTATACTGATTGATAATAGACTTTTGTTTTTTTTTCTTTCTTCAAATTAAATTTTAATAAAAGAATCTTTAGTCGATATCAATTTTTGTTTCTTGTTACCAAAAGCAACAAATAAACAATTTGATGTTCTTAAAAAAAGAGAGAAGTAAACTGCAAAAAAGAAACTGAAATTGAAACTGATAAAATCGGCTACTTTTCTGACATTTAAACATGACAATTAACAGATAGTAGAAGCAAAAGCACAATTTTAATGAAAAAAAAAAAATAATATACCAGACTCTGTATGCACATAAATATTTCATGAAACAAAAGAATTGGACAAAAGGGTGTAGAGACTAGTGATGTTACGAATATAAATTTTAAATATTCGCGAATTTGAAGGCGAGTATTGCTATGAAACCAGTGTAAAAAATGTCATCTTAGACAACTTCAAGTTAAAGTCAGTTATCCCCCCCTACGAGTTAAGAACATAAAACTTACCCTTGTTATTATTAACTACACTGTTTTAATTGATTATTTTAAAATTACCGTTTTGAAGTAGTTCCCTTTCTGCAGTTACCGATTCAATTATTGTATCTGTTCAGGTTTAAATTTGTGTACATAAATATTCTCATAAAAAGAAGTACATATCGTTACCTAAAACGCAAAAGGCCCTATCTAACATTTTTAAATTTTACAGGAGAAGCAAAAAACTATTTAAAATGGTAAATTGATAAATTGCCTTAAACTGTTTATAATTAATTTTTCTTCTATTTTTCTACTAAAATCTACCAGTGGTTTTGACAAGTAACAATGTTGCATATAATGCAAACTGTTAGTTATGTCTATTAGCGTTTATCGTAATTTTTTTTTGTAGATAGGGCTTTTTGCTTTTTTGTTAATAAAATCTCTAATTTTGGACGAAAGATTCCAAAATTTGTTGTGGACATTTGTGTTGATGCAATACATCAGAATCAATGAAAAATTCGATTTTTAATTTTTGGTTATTTTGGGCCTTATGCGTTTTAGGTAACGATATGTATGTTTTTATGTTTAATAAATACACAGGTATAAATATTACATCTTTTAAAAAATTTTTTTTAACCATTCCACCTGATTCTTATCATTTTTGGCATGCTAAAGCCGAGTGTTAGCTGAGTTTGCTCCCCCACGTCACATTTAGCGATAACTGTGGAATTTGTGTCTAATATATTTTACTTAAATAAAACCTTTACTTACAAATAAGATTAAACAAGTTAGCGTAAAATATTCGGCTGTGCCGAATCTTTGATACCCTCTACCACAGTTTGAATATTTCAGGAGTGGGCTTTATATCGGACCTATGGTTAATTATAAAAAGATCTTCACGAAAGTAATTTCTATTCATATAAAACTGTGACATACCAAAATTTATTATTGTAGCATTATTCGTTACAGTTTACCGCGTACTTAAGTATTTTTCGAGAGTGGGCTTTATATGGGGGTCCATGGTTAATTATTGACAGATCTTCACGAAATTTTTTGGTAGTCATATAGAACGAATTTGTGCAAAATCTTATATCAATATGTGCATTCCGCCACTATTTATGTAAGTTTTTGTAACAGAATCATAATTTTTTTTAGGGTGGCGGTTCCACATTTCGATTCATTGCTCTTATCATACTGAACCAATTTTGCTGGATTTCAATCCCAAACTGCTTAAGATACCTAAAATGGGTGTCAACATATCGCTCATTTCGTGCAAGACCGTCACAACTCAAAATTTGAAACTTTACAGGAGAGCCTTTTTAAGATTCCAACCTATTATTATTTATTTTATTATTTATTTTATATACAGTTATAAAATCAAATGTTTCTTTTTTGCTACAAAGAAAACCACATGTACAAGAGGAATGCCAACAAAAAAACTGAAATGTGACCTTGTTGATGTTAATTGCTCAAGTTTGTTACAAGAGGTCATAGCGTCAAAAGCATCTGTATTACCGTTATTTTTTCGATAATTCTCTCCATTCTTAGATCAATTTGTAGAGATTTAAGAGGAGAACATTTCTGCATTACTAACTCGAAAATGCCAAATTTTGAGTTGTGACGGTCTTGCACGAAATGAGCGATATGTTTTTTTCTTTCGAGTTTTTCGAAAGTGAGCGTGTTTTAAATAGACATACATGCCTAAATCTACTTACTCCAGCTTGTCACACGGAATGACAAGCTAATAATATTATAATTAGTCCTTAACAGGAAAAATAATAATTTTATAGCAGCCATGGTAAAATAAGTACAAGGTATAGTCATTAGAAATTTTGTTCTCAATTTTAAAACCCATATAACGTTGAAACAAAAGAAAATAAGGAATCAAATTTTAACAAGCGTCAAAAATCAAATAAATTATTTTGGTCTTTTTTTTTAAATTTCTAAATAAAAAAATAAAAGATTTTGACCTAAAATAAAATGTTGGGTAAAATTTAACCAAAAAGATCAAAGATGGGGGAAAGTTGGAAGGAATCACAGATGGGTTTAATTTTCACACCTTCGTTATTATTATTATTATGTAAAGACTAGAAGTACCGTGACCCGAAGGATCTTTTGATGACTTAAGATAACTCCAAGGAAATTCATTCTGCTTGGATACTTACTGCCGTATTCATAACGAAAATTTGGCATGAAGTTAGCACAAAGTTTATTCATAATACACTTACCAAACTCTGGCTAACGATTTGCTAAACTCTTGTCAACAAGCTGCCAAACGTTTGCCAACTTGTGATAAACAGCTGTTTTATGTTGAATAATTTTGTTTGTTTTTTTTAATACAATGTTTTGTTTTAGTTAAGAGGATTTTTTTAAATATATTTTAATTTAAAAACATTTAAAATTTTTATATAAAGAGGGAAAATAAAAAAAAAATGAAATGAAATGACAAAACCAGCGGTGATTAATGCAAAACGTGCTGCATTTTTGAGTATTATAATGTGGCATCATTAATATTCAGAGTTGATTTATTAAAAGTTAGCAGACGGATAAAATTTGTTATTAATAAACTCTGTGCTAACAAGCTGCTAAGCTTAATCGGCATTCTAGTTAGCAGCTCGTTGTACGTAGTGTACAAACTGTGGCTAACTTTTTGTTATGAATACGGCTGTTAAACTTTACCCTTCGTTTTCCTCGCTCTTTTTTCGCTTTTACTTAAGCTGAAGTGCGTTTATGCGTATATGCGTATGATACTTTTTGTGCATTTCATGCGTTCCTAAATTCAAGTTACATGCAATGCGTTTTATGCGCCATATTGTTTTTTTTTATCATCTGTTGTGCTAGTATGTTTATCAAATGAAAACAATTTGGGAAAAATGGAAGGTGTAACTGATATTTTAATAGAATTTATTTATAAGAATTCAAAGAGGCGTTAGCTTTTATTATCAAAAGAATTCGTAATTTTTCATGGTGGGAAACTTTTTCCTTTCAAGGCATTTGTAAAAAAATAACGATAACTAGAATGGGACATTTTGTTTATGAAAAATTTGTTCTAAAAATTAATTTCAATGTATTTTGTTCTTGAAAGTTATTTCAATCTTTATTACGAAAGATTTTTCTTTTATTAAAACCCTTTTTTAATACAAAAAATAGAAAAAAGGAATCCACCAACCAAACATATTTATCGATAACATTGAAAATAAAATATGTTTTGTCATCCATGGCCATCAAAAACAGCTGACATTTTTTCACCACACATGCGACGCATACAAGAGTAGAAAGTAAACCTTCTTTCATGCGTTGATGCGTGTATGAATTCTATGCGTTTTGTTGTGTAGCTTGTCCAATACCATTGCACTGATTCTACTTTTTGAAATATGCATAAAAAGGAACAACGCATAGAATGCCTGCCATGGACCTTCAGCTTTAGTAATTCAGTGTTGTCAGCAGGCGCGGATCCAGCTTGATCCTTAGGGGGGGGGAAATTGTTTATGGTACAAAACAAGTAAAAAATTTGTTTTTAAAAGTTTATTAAAAACGATATGTTTATATTATATTAAAAAAAAACTCAACAATAAGGTAAAATAGAATATAAGATCAGTTCAATATAAATTAAAATAAATTAATCTTTTTTAATAACGTTTTGGCTATAAAAATAATTTTATTTATTTTTAATGTTTTTTTTTTATTTGAAACAATTTATTTGACTACATTATACTAAATTGTTTGACCAATTTTTCGACAAAAAAAAAAATCATGCAATTGTTAAAAAAATTTTGGAAGAAGGAATATGCTTCACTAATTTTAAAATTAAATAATGAATTTAAGTCGAACTGTTTGGGTTTTAATCTAAAGATACATATATAATTATTCTGGTTTAAGTTGATTACAGCTAATTGTTTTATTTAAATTATTTTTATTTAGAAAGGAATTTTAAAGCTTATAACAATGGGAAGACAAAAATAATTTTGGCTGCACATACATACATACGTACATATGTACCTTCAGCCGTAAATGTGCCACAATTTCAATAGAGTTAACAAAAATACATCGTTTGCAGAAAAAATACAAATAGTTTTTTCTAGTTCTTGTTTTGCAACGATATGTTTATCCAAATGCTAAAGATGTAATTCCAAAAATGCTAAAGAAAAAGCGCTAGGGCCCATTGAAATGTGAAAATTTAAAAAAAAATTTGTTAATATTTGTTAATAGTCAACATTGAAATAAATAAAATAATTTTATAGTATATTTTATTTTTTGCAAATTGACATGCTAAAATGTACATTAAAAGTATAAAATATATAATAGAAAAGGTGATAAGTCACAAAAAGCTATGTAAAACATAAATGTATTATCTTTAGTTGGTTTGCAAGCCAATAAAGAGTCTTCAATGAAGCAAAACTGGATTTGCAGACTTCAAATATGTTCAGAACTAAAGACCTTAGAAAGTTTTTTCTCTCTCCTATAAAAATTATACATTGGACTACATCCTTTTCGACGGACTAAACATTGTTTCACTCATTTTTATGTATTTTTGTATATCAAAGAACTTTTCTTATTAATGCACTTGAAATTTGACAGTTATATAATTCTTCTTTGGTGAACTTTTACTAGACCAATACATATATTCATATGTATATTTGGAACGGTAGAATGGCAATGCATATAAAATTCAAATTCAAAGCCTACTATGATGAAAATATGATACGAAAAACGGTTATATTCAAATGTATATAGTAAATAATTATCATAATACAAATAAAAATATTGCTTATTAATAATTCAACCGCTCGCATATTCAACCCAAACGTTTATTTTTCGGAAATAGATGGCACTTGCTGGGATTGAATGTAGAATAATATGTATTTAAATATAAAACTAGATGCTTCATTGGAAATATATAATAATTAACTATTAGGATAAATACTTTGATACTTATTGAAAATTGGATTAGAGATTCTATAAAAAACAAAAAAAAAACTTGATGGGATTTCCAAAAATTTTGTACATTCGGAAATACGTGTATTATCGAAATAAGCAAAACATATTTTTATAATTTAGGGGGGGGGGGAAATATCCTATTTCCCCCCCCCCCCCTGAATCCGCGCCTGGTTGTCAGGGAGAAACATTTTTGCAGATGATGCAGCCCTTAACGTCGGTTGTTTTCCACATATATATATACGTTTTTTTTATTTTTCTTAACGAAAAATTTATTATCAATAACCACAAATTTCGATCCACCTACCATTCGTTAAAGATTGATGTTTGACTTTATACTGGCGGGCGCCACAGTGGCGCAAACGGTAGAACGACAAATAATTCTGATGATGGGAATGTGGTTATTCTCGAAACATGTAAGTTCGACCCAAGTTAAATCCCGTGTTCAGTTAAGAATAAAATGATCAAAAAAATTTTAATTCGTTTCATGTTGTGAATTCCTTCCCTCACTAAAAATAATTTAATGAAAATTAAATTTGATGAACTTAAGCCTAAATAAAATATCGAAAACTTCAATTAAAAACCAACAGTTAAATAAAAACTCTCAATTCTTATTTTTCTTAACCTTATTTTGCAAAATATTCGCGAAATATTCACTTGAACTTGGCGAATACGGATACGAATGTCATGAAAGAGGCGAATATTCGGCGATAATAATACGAATATTCGTAACATCACTAGTAGTGATGCTTGCGGGGTCGCGCGAAATGTAAAATAAAGCAAACATTTTATGTTTCTCTTTATTATGATTCGTAAAAAATTGACTAGTTAAATTTTAATTTAAGACTTAAGCGGCGAGTTGTCGCTTGCAACAAAAAATTTGCAGGGCTATGTCGCATAGTCTAAAACAGGTCTAAATTATAACGAAACCCGAAATCTGACATTTACAAAATAAAAATTTTAATATTGTAATAAATTCTGTCAGATGAAATATAATTGTGATATCTAACTGAAAGTTATCTAATTTATATAGGGGGTTTATTGTAAATCCCTTCACCTTGCGCTTGGAATTTTTTTTTTAACAATTTGTTAACTTAAAATGTCACTAGAAGCAAATTTGAAGAAAATTTCAATCGTGTAAATGTAGCTTAATAAATAATTATAAAAAAATATAAAACTTTAAGTGCATTATTTTAAATTTTAAATAAATAATTTAAAAAAGCCCAACCGTATCAACTTTTCCCCCCTTGAAGAAAATAACAAAAAACAGCTGTTGAACAATTTTCCACCAGCATCGGAATAAAAGTTATTAAATATTACTTCTTATGTTGTTAGGTTCCCACTTTTATTTATTTTTTAATGTCTGTTAAAATCACGCCGAAATTTGATCAACTCGAAATTTACAACTTTTTAGTACCAGCAACACAATTTTAAAATTAATATTAAAGGCATATGAAAAATAATTTTTAAACCAACCGTTTATTACCAACAAAAAGACAAAATACCAAATTTACAGCGGATAGAAAAGTGAAAAAATAAAAACTTCAAGGTCATACCCACTCGTTGATCAAGAGCGGTATGCAAATATAAAACAAAAATATAAATGTTTTTACGGTGAACAGCTGTTTTTAGTCTCCCAGTGGACTTTTTATCACATACATCTTCGGTCTGAGACTAACGACAATGTAAGTGCGACCCATCCAAAGTCTGTATTCAATTCCTACTTACAATTACACAGAGATGGCCTAGGCTATCAGATTGATCCGACACTACATACATTGTAAGTGAAGGTTGGATGGGTCCAATGATTGTGGTGATTCAGAGGGTACTAAGATTTGTCTCGATGTAATCAGTCCTTTGTAGCAGACATTGTATAAGTATTAGATGGGTCCGAATAAGATAAATCATCGGATGGGCTTAATCTATTTGAATAAAGTAGAAATCCATGTTTTTTTAAACGATTTTATATTTATATTTGTGTTGGTTAATTAACTTAAAAATAATATATGTATGTAATTAATTAATTTTTTTTATATACGAAAGCTTGCGAAAATGTCTGGATTTATGAATTTTGAAACAGTTTCTTATTTTTTGGCCGTAGTCCTTTTAGAGAAAATATTCAGAATCACTTACAATTTTTATAATTTTTAATACTTAAAATAGGTATTTATATTTTTCAACAAATTTTTATTTATTTTTTTTTAATAACAATTACACGGTTTAATCACTTGCACTTTTGAACGCACTTTACACTTTGAACTTTTACTTTAAAATTTTCAAAGAACAAATTGAAAAACTAACGGAACAAAAATTAGAAGAAAACAAGCAAAATACACAATTGAAAATGTACAAAAAAATATGATACATTACTAAGCCATCCAAATCAGATGCAAGTGCGATGGCTACATTTTATTCGCGATTGTTTTGTTTTTGATTCTTATTTACATTTTATTTAACAACGGGATATCAATAAGACTAATCTGATTTGGATGCTAGTTGTATGCGATTAACGAACTTGTTTTGTATTTTTCCTATTGACATTATTGTAAACAATCAGATGTGTTTCAATTTGTAATAACTTTTTGACCGCTGGGCTACAAAGATTTTTCTTTTTATTTGATTTTTTGACAAGCCGATTTAAAATCATTAGATTTTGTGTGAGTAAAAATCGTAAAACATGTACGATAGTGGACATAACTTTGTTATTCTTATCATCTTCGGAATAATTAATTTTTATTAAGCTTAAAAATAGTTTTGGGCTTATAATCCATTTCACAGCACGAGAGTAAAGGCAACAAACATCTGGTTGAGCTTCGTCTACAAACGTACACCATGAATGGGAAAATATGTATGTAGTATTGGGCAAAATCTTTCATTTATGTGAATTTTTCATTCTCTTTCAAAAAGGTTAAGTGAATTAATTCATTCATTTCTTTCACCTTTCTTTAAGACACACAGCTTTCAGAATAGAATTGCCTATCTTTTTTAATGAATGTTTAAATGGTTATTTTAAAAACAAAAAACGATTTTTTATTATAAGTTGATTAAATGTACCTAGATTTTCTTTTTAATTTAAAGAGTTGTTTTCGAAATATAAATTATGCATGCATTTATTATGTACATATCGTTACCTTAAACGCAGAAGACCCTAACTTACAAAAAAATAAAAATCTACTTTTTCATTGATTCTGATATATTGCATCAACACAAATTACTGCTACAACAAATTATGAAATCTTTCGACCAAAATTAGTGATTTTATTAAGAAAAAACAACCGGCCCATCTACAAAAAATATATATGATAAATGGTAAAAGACCTAACTAACATAATATGCAACATTGTCGAAACAACTGGCAGGTAGACGAATGAACGTATTTGAAATAAAACGAGAATGAAAGAAATATGAATGAAAAAAGATGAAACCGAATGATGAAAGAAATTGAAAGAAAATACAGAAATATTTCATTCTTTCACTTGAGTGAATCATTCAGTTGAAGTTATTCATTAATGAACGACACAAGCCTACACTCCACAATAGTAAAGAGGGTATTATGCGTTTGTGCTGATGTGTGTAACACATAAAAATCTGTCTAAGCAGGCGAATAGTCTTTGTACCCATAAACTATTTATTTTGTTAGTATTGCATTTGGATTAAATTCGGCCCAAACAAATCTTATTGCAACATAAATCGTCTTACCAAATTTTTTTCAAATCGGTCAATATTTGACCGCAGCTCCAATTCAAATACAACTCCCAAAATACCTGTAAGTGCCATAAATTCCATGTAAATGTTTTCATTGATATAAAATTTTTCGACGATAAATTTTATTATAGCTACAATGTCATGGCAAGACTTTGCCCAACAAATCTCATATAGAAGTTGATGTTTAAATAATACTCGGAACAATGACCTTCTATAGAATATTAACCTCAAGAAATAAGTTTTTCCGGCTCCATGATTGGCCATCGGTCCCAGATATAGAACAGCTTTAAATTGTGTGTTGCACTGCGGTGTAGGGTATCAAATAGTCGGGCTTTTGCGACTAGAATTTCTTATTTGTTTTTGGACTTAAGTGAGGTGCACACTTAGGTGGTTCAATAAAAAAGTTGAGCCAGTCTCTTCCTAGGATTAAAGATTAGTTGAAAAGGATACCAGAATTGTTTTTTTTTTAATTTTTTGCCATGCCTCTGGATATCGCCCTTTTAGTTTCTTGTATACTGCGCCAACATTTAATGTCCGATTATAACATATTGCATATCGTTACTCATGGCTTGGCTTGTTCTTTAATTGAAAATATTTAAAGATCAATATTTAACAAAAAAAAATCGATGAATCTAGTTCACAAATCGAGCAATATAGTAAGCTCAAACAAACAAATTCAATAAAAAAAAACAAGTAAGAAAGTATAGTTGATCAAGCCCGATCATTAGATACCCTACACCGCAATATTTAAAGACAAAATCTTTAGATTGCACCTTATACGTGACCCATGGGCAATCATTGACCCGGCAAAATAATATTATGTTTTGATGTTAAGATTTACGAGTTCTCCGTGCCAAATATTATCTGTATATCTTTATCTAAATATATGAATTTTTTATTGTCATAAAATGATTTTGAGGAGGGGGTTTTTGAGACCAATGGCGTATTCTGAACTTAGCAACACAAAAATTTGACACAAACATTTACAAGAAAGTTTTGGCAATTAAAGCTGTTTTTTTGGGAGTGGTTAATAGACAAATTCAAACAAAACTTGGTATGATGGTTAAGGTTGCAATACAATATGTTTGAGATAAATCTTCTTAAATAAATTCTCGTGACACGGTGCTAGTAATTGAAATCCCCCGAAACGGCTTGACCGGTTTTTATGAAATTAAGTATTTGTTAGGTATGAGAATAGGTCGTAAAGTATATTTCATATCGATAGAGGGCGTAAAAACAGTAAAAGAGGTTAAAGCTCCCCCTACCAATATCTTCCAAACTACTCAACCAGAATGCCTTAAATATGGCAAAACTAACTTCTTAACTAGAGGGTGTAATATAGGGAAAAAAGGCTAAAAGCTCTGTCCTCTCTATATCTTCTTAACAAATCAACCGCTGTTCTTGAAATTTGGCAGGCAAATAGCGTAACATCTGGAAGGAACTATAGCCTATAATTTTTAATATTTAGGGCGTGAAATGGAGCAAGAGGGGTAAACGCTCCTCCTCATTATATCTTCTTAACTAATCAACCGGATTTCTTGAAATGGGGGGTTACGTAATATGTACGTAATATGTGTGTTGCTCTCCACTGTTTGCAAATGACTTCCCAGCGAGAAAAAGAAGGAAGGCCTTGTAGAAGGTCTTTGTACTCCTTCTTTTGGATGTACAGGGCTTGCTCGCTCCATTCCATACTCATATCTTTTTAATACACGTTGCCATTGCGGGGTAGGACTTTAGCTCTTACTGCTTTGCCAGATACGTAAGAATGGCAACTGGATAAAAGAAAATAATTCTTTTACTTTTACTTTGCAAAAAAAAAAAAAATGCTGCTTTTTCTCTTCTCCCTCGCGAGTGTGAAATGTGTATCTTATCTTGTATACATAAGAGCCGAGGCCTTCTTTATCAGTTAGAACAGGGCCCAAATTACGGCAATCGATCAAAATTTCCATTTAAGTTGTATTGTAATTTCGATCGATATCGAATGCCGTAATTTGGCCCCAGAATTTGAATCACAACAATTTCTAAGCAGGCCTTCAATAAGACCTGAAGTAAGAAGGTCTTCTGAGTTTTCCCGCTGGGTTGTTTCAATAAAAATCCTTTTTTTTTTTTTTTTTTTTTTTTTTTTTTTGAAGAAAAAACACTTTATTTATTTAATTGTCATTTTTTTGTTGGTTTTTTGTTGCTCAACATTAATTTACAAATATTTGTTTCTCGTTTTTTTGATTATTGCAAATAGTTTTATTTTTTTTTTAATTTTATCTTAAAGTTATTACTAACAATTTCATTGTTATAACAATTGCTTTTAAATGTATGTGTGTGTGTTTGGAATGATTCATCCAATTCTAACATTTAATTCTTTCAATTTTCTAAGATTTTTTATTTTTGATTTCATTTTTGTTTAGAAATTTTAATAAATTAATTTATAATAATGCATTTTTTGTGTTTATGAAATGTGTTCTTTGTTGGTGTTTTTTATTATTATGTATATTTTTTTAAATTATTTTATATTAATTGTTGTTTTTTTTTAATAAAAAAAGGCATTTGGTGAATATTATTTTAACTTTTTCTTTTAAATACTTTTTTGAAACTTATATTTCTTTAACACTGTCTGTCTTTTAGTTGTTAGTGTTGTTTTTTGGGTTTTTTTTATTGTATAATTGTTTTGTAGTTACAAAAAAAAGCTTTGGGTTTTATATATAAATATTTTTTTTTTTTGTTGCTAATTGTTAATTATTTTTTAATGGTTATTAACCAAAAATATATTTAAAATATAAATATTTATATATAATATACTTAATATGGTTAAAGCATTTTTTGTTTTAGTTTTGTTTTGTCAAATTTTAATTATTTTTTTTTTAACTTAACGAATCTTAAAATTTTTTTAAGTTTTAAGATTGAACTCCAATATTGTTACGAAATGTCGCTTCCATGAGATATTATTATCCAGGAACTCGCAGTTCATTCATAAAGAAAATATATTAAAAAACTTAAAAAAAAAATTATTAAATTTTTATATAATAAGAAACATTTCATGGAAGTAGATAAATATGGTATTTTATCGAAATTTTCCTTCAAAATAAATAAAGTTTTATCAAAAAAAAAAAAAAAAAATTCTGTGACATATTTTCTGTATGAGTTATTAACTGTAATATCATCCATTACATTTCAACAAAATTCTTTCTAGAATAAATTTCAATTAAATGTCTTCTATTTGGAACTAGTTTTGATGATATTTCTACTGTAAAAAATGAATGTTGCTGAAGTTTTCCTATATAAGAAACAATTCAATAAATTGTTTTCTATATGGAAAAGGCCATAAATGTATTTGAAAATCAAACATACAACAAAAATCAAATATGTGTACAAAACGTTGGTGTACAACTTCAATGTCAATCGTATGCGATACTGTACATCGCACAATTCTAATGGTGTTGTGAGAGTATAACTGAGCTACCTAAATAAGGGCGGCAAGCGTTTTTTTAAACATGAAAATTCTATTTCAAATACATTTTCAATAAGACAAATCGACATAGCGATTTGTCAAATAGGATTTTCCAGCCGGGTGGTGTCGAATTCCCGTTCTAAAGGTTTTTTACGTATAAACTTTATACATATTAAAAGTTTTGACATACAAAAAACGCTTGCCGCTCTTATTTAGGTAGCTCAGTAAGAATTCAAAGAAATGTATTTCAGGCAGAACTTGTTTCTTTCAAAACCTTTGAATACAGTAAATAGGGTTTGCCTATACTCATAGTACTTGAATATTACCTCGTGCAGTCTACTAGAATTTGTGATGTTAACTTGTCTGTCGTATGTAGCGGAAGCATTCAAATAATTGTGGATTTGTGGCGTACGCGTATGAAAAATTATTTTTGCAAAGAATTGTTGTTGCAATATTATCAAAGAGATAAACATAAAAAATATTTCGTAAATTTATTTCCCAAAGATATATTAAAAAAATAAAGAATATGTGTTTTTTATATTCCCACTCTTATTGCTGCGTGTCGCAGTGGTATAAGAAAGAGCAATCGCCACCCATGACAGTCGAAATAGTACGCAATTGGTATTAGGGACTGCTTATGCGGCATTCTAATCATACCTACATCTTTCTCTAGACACCCATATCTAGTGTTACCAAGTCAAAATGGGTAGCCACGTTTTGCTAGCTAATTTTATAGCTCAAAGTAATGCAGAAGACGATTTTAATGACTAAAACTACAGCAAAATTTAACGATCATTGCTTTCTTTTTGCTAGTACACTTTGTATAAATTGGTAGCTAGCCGTTTGTTAGGTAAAGGTCATGCAAAAAGGGACCAATTGTCACCTCCAGGGATATCACTATGTTAAATTCGCCACTCAAAAGCAATTAAGATCTAGAGAATATACAGGTGCAGAGCTATTACACTATAATACTGGGGTATTTTTCATTCCCTTGTTAATTTTTGAGAGTAATTCTTATACCAGCACTTTCACTATAGTAAATTATCTGGTTTTTGCTTTTTTACACTCATACACTTACGTTGATTCATCGGCTTGACTTCTCTTTAGTGTTTGTTTATAAAAGCGACACTACCAAAATGTATTAATAATGTGACCGCACTACTAAATAAAACAATAAATAAAGCACAGACACCAAACGTCAGAACACGAAGAAAAAAATGTGTGTCGTGTTTTGTTTTTGTAGAACTGAAGTACATTCTAGACACTACAGTATAGAGTTTGAAATTTTTCAATGATTTGGATGCGTGTTTAAACGGAATTGTGAAGGCCTTTAACAATATAGAACACATTTGCATGTAATTTTTAATAAATCTCTTTCCATCAAAATAAATTTTGATCAAATGTTTTCTAATAGAATAAATTTGGATGAAATGTCTTTCATATAGAATAAATTTCAATCAAATATCTTGTAGAAAACCTTTCGATCAAATCTATTTATTGTGGGTGTGTATGAAACGGTAGCAAAGTTCTATTGTGAATTAAAATTGTCAAGAATTTTTACGCTAATATCAAAATGTATACAAGCCCCAGGGCTTGTAAACCTCAACAATTTACTTCGATGAGTAATTAGCTACCGTTTCACACACACCTTATAAAATAAATTTCCATGAAATTTTTTTTATATAAAGGGTATCTCAGTAAGAGCGAACTTTTTTAATTTAGTGTAATTTTTTTGTGCAAGTGGCAACTCTGAAGTATAGCGCCTGTCACAAATGTTAATTCCGAATTATAAAAATAGAGCACTTACGAAAGAAAAACGCGTTATAACTTTTACATATAAAATAAATTTCTACTAAATATTTTCTATAAAGATCACTTTTAGATGGAATGATTTTAAATAAAACAGTTTTTGATACAATATTTATTTTAAAGAACAGATTTAAAAAATAAAATCCTTTGCAGAATATATCGCACTTGATCATAAAAATGGTATATACTCAAAATTTTTTAAATTTTGAGTCAATACTCTCTTTATAATTTAGTGCGATATTTAAAAAAAAATTTTGTTGAATTTATTTTTCTTTTCATATAGGGCGTGTGAAACGGTTACAAAGTTATCGTTATTGTTAGTAAAGTTTTGCACCGTCTGACACAACCAACAAAATGTCTGACAAGTAGGAAATTAAAAGTTTAACTTGAAAGAGTAAAATAAAACGTTTAAAAAATTTTATGAATTTAAAATAATAAAAATATAGAGACTGCTAAAAAATTATATATTTTCCCAAATTGTTCATTTCTTTATAATTATTTTTTACAAACTTCAAAATCCTAATTTCGTCAATAACGATATCATTTCAAATAGAAACATGACATTTGTTCCCCACAGGGAAATATATTTTTTACAATAATACTTTGCTACCATTTCACACAGCCCATAGAATAAATTTTGATTACATTTTTTAACTAAAACAAATTAAAAAAAATAAATAAGATTTCTAACAAAAATTTTTCGTTTGAAGAACAAATTTCGATAAAACTTTGCCTTTATTGAATAAATCACGATGCAAGTTTTTTGATCAAAATTAAATTTCGATAAATTTTTATACCGAATAATTTTTTTCCGTATAAAACAAATTTCGATAAAAAAATGTCTATAAAAAAAATTTCTATATAAAACAAATTTGATGAAATTTCCTTAATATGAAACTAAATTCGTATACAATTTTTATAGCGAAAAAAAATCTATGAATTTTTCAATGATTCTTTTACATATTATTGTTTTTGAATTTAATGAAAAAGTCCGTCTTCGAAGTATTTTTGAAAAAAAGTTCTCTTAATTTTTGAATAAATTTAATTCTTTTTGAAAATTTAGTATTCTAATAAATATTCATATATATCTTTTATTTTTTAATATCCAATAAATATATATAAAATGCTTAACGTTTTTACCCATTTTGGATTATTTCAAGCTACACATTGCTGTTTTAAAAATTGTCTTCTACTCTGATTTGAATAATCACTACAATAAGGCCTATTTACACATACTCAAACTTAACATCTTGAAATACTTTAATAACTTTTATATACAATAAACCTAAAGAAAACAAAACAGATTAAAAAAAAAACTAAAATCATAATAAAAGTTTAATTATCTGGTTTTTGTTGTCTATTCTAAATTTGATTTGAAATATTTCACCACAGCCTAGAAATCATTTGTTGTACAGGAACTATCATGACGGATATTAGCACCACCGAACCAACCAAAGTTGACACACCGTTGCAGTTGTCTGTGTAACAATTGGAACAGTAAAATTCATCTTCTTCTTTTTGTTGTTGTGACAAGCGTCTTCCATTATTGTTATTGTTACCGTTAACACCTCCCTGAGATGCTCGTGTCTCACCCGGTGGTGGCAAATTTAATTTTGTGCGTAAAATTTGACAGGCATCAGATTCGCCAGTATTGAGTTGGCAAAATCGGGCCGTTACCATTTTGCTGGTGTTGGCTGTAAAAATGTCATAAATTTATTCAAATCCGTATCAGTTTATAAAACTGTTAAGAGAAATTTTAACTTACGATCTCTGGCTACCACTTTCTGACAGTTCATTAATGGACTTTTATTTGCTCCCGTATCAAAATAGGAGATTTTATTTAATTCGAATAGCCATGTGTCAATTGATTTCATTTTATCAAGGGTACATTCCTGAAAGAAGAGAGTTAAAAGAAAAGTTAATATTATTTTATAATAAATAAATCTTATAGATCTAATTTAAGAGTATGTGAAAAATTAACGTTTGGAGAAGCTTCAATATATAAAGGTATGAAAAAAATATTTATACCATTAAATACATTTTATAAAAATTAAGCTCTTCTTTTTACCCCAGATATTAAATTTATAGCTCTGATGCAAAGACTACTTCAAAAATCATATTCACCACCATTTATATTGGAATACCCGAAAGTCCTTTAAAACCCCATTCCAAAAAAATACTTCCAACAAGAATCAATGTGAATGCCAAGCCGTAATTCGGCACAAATTACTCTAACCACAAAATGTTGTGTTGCTGGATCCAAATTTTCTTATAGGACCAACGTAAGTCCACTTATGGAAGTGCAAACTATTAAATACATCTGAAACGATAATGAAATAACCTCACTTAACATTGGATTACGTTATACCCATAGCTGTTTATAGATCCAGAGAAGAGGCAACATATAAAAAAAAATTTCAAGTTGTACACCCAACAGTATTTAGGTGTTTAAATATGATTGTGTTAGTGTCGAACAAAATTCTTTGGCAATAAATTTTCTCTATGTCTGTTAAAAACACTCTTGGAACCGCAAAATATCGAACATTATGAACACAAATTTTTGTATTCTAAAATCCCCTTGATTCCGTAATTTGGTTAAATTTGTCCTACATAATTAGGATTGCCAACCGTACTTTAAAATAAAGTAATGTACGTTATTTTAGGTAATTTAACTCTTTACTTTATTAGTACAATAAACGGTGCAAAAATGCTATATTTCGTATAATTTGATTTAAATGGAATTAAAACTAGATTCGGGTTGTTTTAGTCAGGGCGAAATGAACGGGAGAAAATGTTTTTTTCTAATAGCGATTTGTTGACGCTTTCTATATGATTGGCGACTCTTTGTTAAGACCATGCCCACACCTAACACAAATTGCTGTTAAACAGAAAAATGAACAAGCAAAAGACAACCTGACAGCTGTGCAATTGTTAAGAAATAATAATTATCTGAAAAAACTTGTGAAAAGCAATAAAAAATACGTTTATAAATATAACAATAACAAGGTAGACTGCTATATTCGGCTGTGCCGAATCTTTGATACCCTTTACCGACAGGAGTTGGCTCTATATGATAAATACATATAAATTATTAAATAAGCTTTACAAAAAGGAACGTCAGCATTAAAATTGGTTGCGGTTTAGACCTGAATTAAATTATTGACCGACAATAAGAACGTTTTATGCATTCTTGTTAGAACCTTGAACTGGCTTGACTAAAATAACATGATTCGTAACAGTTTTAGCCGAACTATGGTAATTTATGGACCTATCATCCCAACATTCTGAAGACTGATTTCTGCTATTACAAAAAATAAATTAGAATACATTTCAAAACAGCAGTGTAATAAGTTTTAGCATTAACAGTGAATTTCACAAAATTGCATGATATTTTTTCTGGCCATATGAATCTAAATTGGAAGAAATTTTACCGCAATATCTATATCTGATATGGTTTTAGGCGAATTTACTTATTTTCCCAAAGTGGGCTTTATATGGTTTTAGGGTCAATAAACTGTTTTCCGAGAGTAGGGTTTACATGGAGCCTAGGCTAAATTATGGACCGATATTCATGAAATATTGCAGTGTAATTTATAGTCACATAAAACTGTGACGTACCAAATTTTATTATGACAGCATTAGGGTTTATATGGGGCATAGTGTTATTTATGGAGCGATCTTCAAAACATTTTACAGTGTAATTTATTGCCCTATGAAACTGTGATAAACCAAATTTTATTATGATTGCATTGTTTTATACGATTTAAGGCGTACTAAGCTGTTTTCCGCGAGTAGGGCTTACATGGGGCCTATAGTAAATTATTGACCGATCTTCACGAAATTTAAAAGTGTGATTTGCAGTCGTATTAAACGAATTTGTGCAAAATTTAATATCATTCCGTGCACTATTCCACCATTTATGTTCTTTTTTGTATCAAAATTATCATTTTTTTTAGGGTGGTGGTTTCACATTTTGAATCATAGTTCTGATCCTACTGAAACGATGTGGCTGGATTTCAATCCCGAACTGCTAAGGATAAATACAAGCAATTCGAGACCAAGTTTGTTCTTTTCTTTTGCCTTTATCTAAAGTGAGCGTGTGTTCACCAGACGGACAGACAGACGGACATGGCTAAATCGACTTAGAATTACTCAAGGAGCCAGAATATATATACTTTATGGGGTCTTAGATGTATAATAAAAAAGTTTCACACGGAATGACTAACTTATTATACCCTCATTCACCACTAGTGGTGGTGAAGGGTATAAAAAAAAATTTTACTTTATTAAGATACTGTGCACGTTTTGTCCTAATATTTAATAACCAATGTACTTTAAATGCAAAATAACAAGATGGCAACTCTTTGCATAGCCCTCAAACAAATTTCTTTCGAAATTAATTTCGTTACTAACATTTTTTGCGATACATATTTTTCGAAATGAAAGTTATTTTCGTTATTATGGGATTGTATTCACTCTAATCTTAATTTCATCCTAATCGGAAGACATCAGTTTCAAAAGTTGGGTCATTTGACATAAAATCCCCCATATGTATGTATGTATGTCATTTATTCATCCAAATAAAATATAAAATACAAGATATGATATATGATATATAATACTCAGACAAAATGTTCACGAGGAACATAGGGCTTTAACAAATTTATTCTGTCTCTGGCAATTAGTTTAATTTCGATCTACGTTGTTTAAAAGCAATTAAACATATTTTTTTATTTTTTAAAAGTAAATAAATTGTTGGTCAGTAAGGCCCAGCAAAAAAAAGCAGAGTTTGATAGGAAAGCGTTTCCGTATTCTGCCCGTGGAATCCAATTAGCTTTTTTACTAACTAATTGTTTTCCGTAATTAATTTTAGTGGGCCATAAATTTTTGTCGACACAGTTGGAAGGAACAAGAGTGCAATAATTATATTTATTGCTTATAAATCAAAATAAGTTGGTTTGCTTATATGACACTACCACACAAACATTTTTAAATAAGGTTTGCTTCCAAAAATTAAAACCCGTAAGGTTATTTAATTTATTTTTAAATTTTAAAAGACTTTCAAAAGTGGCGATTAAAAAGGTACAATATTTTGGTTTTGTGGCATATATAAAACCTGTGCCCATGCTCTGTAAATGAAACAAAAATGCTACTTATTGAAACAAACAACTGTTTTTCTCACTTAACTGCGCCTGTTAAATTTTTGGCGAGAAATAGCTGTCATGTAAGAAAATCACTCGCCTATTTACAGAAAATGAGTGTCTGTCAAATTTTTTTGAGAAAGTTCCCGCGTTGACCTGTCAAATAAACTCACGCAAAAAAAACGGGGTGAGAAAAAATATTACAACTAAAAAATATATTAAATATACAAAATGCAATGAATAATCAAATGGAAAAAATAACTATTTTTTTCTCGACTGATTTTTTCATTGCTTAATTATTTTGCTTTTAAAATTTTTGAAAAATATACGAATATTTCCAAAGCTATTTTTTTTAAACAACAAACATTTAAGGCGCACCTTACATTATTTGGTATAGCCGACGGTGGTATTTTCGCTGCCGTCATTGAAAATGTTACAATTTTAGTAAATTTTGGCCGCCGACACCGATATTTTTGACTGGCATTCTAAACATCTGCAATTTCATATCGGCTTCGAGTGGAATATTATGACATTTATAACGCAATGACGTAATCTCTTTTGATAATTTACGAAATGAAATACAGGCACACTTTTTTCTTATATTTCGAGAAACGATGGAATATTTTGTTTCACATCTTTTCGATGCGAGAAGTTCTCACCAAAGTTACAGAACATGGGTACTGTATTCTATTAGAGACAAAAAGCCACAAAAGTTTGCAATTGTATTTAACAAATTAGCGTACATAAATTTCGCTCGCGAGTCAAAGATGGTTCGATGAAAGCACCTTGGGATAAACCAGAAATAACTGGCCCATTATTTATGAAAAAAATAACTTAACGAGTGTTAAAGATGTCCAGACTTTAGCTCAGAAGCCTTATTTCGGCTATAGCCTAGCCTGCTTGGAAACACGCCCAGAGCCTAAAGCTTCCTCATAATTGTTTTTGTAGAAGTTTCAATGACGAAGAACAAATAGAACATCTTCCCTGACATTGTCCGGCATTCAAAGACCTAACACTCGATTTGTTTGGTCAAAGAACCCTCAGAGAAAATATCAGTATTTTTAAAACTGATTTAATAAGAATTCATTCCTTAATTGCATCGACCGGTTAGCAGAGGAATAGTTATGGCGGCCTTGAGATGAAATCAGACGTCTGTGAGCAGTGTCATATAAACAGGACCTACTAAATAGATCCACATGCGCTATGCTTAACGGCGACTACTAATTAATCCTGACCTTACCCTCCCCCCACTCCCCCACCCCTATCTTTCGTTATTATTTTACACTAAGTTTTCATTTGGCATTTTAATAATCTTTATATTCGATAAAAATAAGAACCTGTACTTATATTTATACATTAACGAACATTTAATATTTTCTTTGCAATTAATTGTCTGTAAACGTTTTCAAGTGCATTATTTTGATTATTTTCTTCTTGAAATACGACGAAATCTTAATACAATAATATAATATTTTTTATCTAACCTTAATTAAATTGTTCAAGTAGTTTACCAGAGAGTTTTTTCTTATTTTTTATTTCATACTTAAAAATTCATTCAATAATTCTTGACCTAAATAAATTTGAACTCAGTAAAAGTATTTGACAAAAACAAAATAATTTTATTATCTCGTTTTTTATTTATTTAATGTTATTTTATTGAAACATTGAAAATATGAACACTAAAAATGAATTGAGAAAAGTTCACAAATAAAAATTGTTTTCAAATGACATTTTATTTGCAAAATTAATATTCCTTGTATCACTTTTACTGCATTTTATATGAACTTATGCACACTGGGGTATATATCAAAAAAATAAATCTGCATTTTATAAAAAAATATGGTTCGATTTTGATGAGATTTCTTACATTCAAGGCAGATGGCTAAACATACGAAAGTGGGATTCCAAAGTGTACATCCTTGGAGCCTTCTGAGTGAGCCTTTATTACGCCTAAAAGTTTCAAATTCAAAACTTAAACTCGACTAAGCCTCTGGGGTCTAATCACCGCATTCGATATTGAGTAAACTATCGTAATTTTCTGCGTACGAGAGACACCGACGTATCGAATGAAAACTCGAGAGATGTTATGTCTTTGGTTACTTGATATCGAATGCTATCATCTCAAATTACGATACATTTTATTCGCTATCGAGTTGCATGATACCAAAATAAAAAATTTCGATCAATTTTGCTTGATATCGTTTGAGGTGATTAGACCCCTGCTCTATATTTCATCAAAATTGGACTGTCTCTATGAAAACTGCGAATTAATTTAAATTGTTTTTATTATCCCCCATTGTACTACGGCTGGAAATAAGGATGAGTCGGTGTGTTGGCTTGCAGTTGTAAGTTTTCTTTTTTTTCTTTTTATGGTTTTCTCTTTTTTTATATGTAAGTTTTTTTTCGTATTTTTCTGTTGGCCTAAGTTATGACTTCCTGACATTCATTTGGTACATGAAAATTCTATATTTAGTTGTATAAATGATTAGTTTTTCTATGTTTTTTCTAGGTATGAAATTCTTTATTTTATACTTATTTTCCTTTCGAAGCCAACGATAATGACCTTTTCAATTGCCAAGTTTTGCTTTCATGCCACAATTGCCAGGAGAAGAAAAAGTTTGACAATAAACATGAAGTTTTTTTTCTTATTTCACGAAAAAAAAGTTGGATATATGTTTTTTTAATTCAGTAACGTAGCTTAAATTAAGGAATGTTGTTAAAATTACTTTTACTTTAACGGCCTGACTCACGATGCTAACCGCGTATTTAAGGATAAACAGCTGTTTTCCGTCCCAATTAAAATGTTCAGTACGACAAGTCGATCGGCAATGCAAGCGAGCAATAACGTAATAGCTTTAATATAATTTGCCCCCCCACTATGAGCACTACTGGGATAAACGACGAAGTTTTTACCGCGAATATTCGTCGCCAACAACAAAATATTTTGGAGTATATGAAAATACATAGAATCAAAAAAAAAAAAAAAAAAAAAAAAAAAAAAAAAATAGAGTCGGCTGAAATTCGTCATACGTGGCGACAATGCAATAGATTTAGTTCTATTTCATACGCTTGCGAACAAATCAGTACCAGGTGGCCATGCTTTGGTTTTGTTTACAAGTATTTTAGTAAATGGAGTTACTTTTAACTTAAATAGTTTTGAAATAAACATACAAAATAGCTATAGAAATGGTGTTAAAGGCCGTTTTACACTATCCCACAAGTCTTAAGTATTTGGACGAAAATGCTTCCCTGATCTAAAAATTGCTTGAAAATTTTTAAAAAGCAATAACTACTTATCAAGACTTGTGTGAAAGTGTAAAGTGCCCTTAAGTTGTGATTTTGTTAAAGATTTATTTCTTAAATATAATTTTTTCCCATATGGTCACACGTTCCAGTTGTGTTTTTAGCATAATGCGACCACAAATGTTAAAATTAGTCACTTGTGTTGTTTTTTATTTCTATCCTAATCCCGCGAAGCTCTTCGCTTGTCTGCAGGAAACCAGAGTCTCTGCCGGGAATCGAACCCGCAACCCCGGCACTGATAGACAAGCCCACTACCAGCTAGACTACTGTGGCACATTGTGGTTGTCGACAGAGACATTTTGTTGCAATTATTAACGAAGTTATGTCT